>CAVMJV010000049.1:0-1200000 GCA_963681835.1 Meloidogyne enterolobii | reverse complement strand
GTTCATCACTTTATTCTAATTAAAATATTTTTATAAACAAAATTTCCCTGAATTTCAGATCTTTTTAATTTAATTTTTTAAATTATTTTATTGTTAGGCCTCTCAAAAAATGTTTATCGGAGAAAGAAATAGAGATGAGGAGGATGCCGCTAAATTGGTTTTACACTAATTAAAATTGTTTTTTAAATTTGTTTTTAGTTTTGGGAGGCTATTGCAATTTATGTTAAGGAATATTATTCTTCATTACATATTGATATTCGATCACGTAATGCAATAAAAGGATTGGGTTATTTCGCTTTAAGACATACTGATCGAGGAATTCCTCATGGCCACAGTGCAATCTATCTTTCTGATATTATGTTTGTAGAAATTTTTATTTTTCATTATAGCGGTTCCAATAATTATCGAAAAGTGGATTTTTAAGACTTTCTATTTTTCGAAAAAATTTTTTTCAGAACAATTTAATATTTTATCTACAAATCTCTTTTCTCATACTTTTTTTTAAATTTAAATTTCAGTCCTAAACGTGGAGCTTGCTGGGTCTTTGAAGGTGAACATGAACGTCTGTGCAAAGCTGCTTTTAATTTTTTCAAGAATTTTTTGTTTATTAACAAAAAGAAAGTTTGGTCTAAATTAAAGCCTTATGTATTAGGAAAGAAATTAGTAACGGAAGAAAAAGAAGACTTGATAAATAAAGATTTTCAAAAACTTAAATTTAAAAGAATATCAACTCGGGAAAGGAAAGGTTTAAGAAAACAAAAATTGAAAAAATATTTTTTGTTTAAAGCATATTAAATTTAAAAATTTTTAAAACTTTTACTCTTTTTGACTGCTTTATAGATAAAAGTTTTTGATTTTTTAAATATTTTTAACTGAATTCTTTGATGATTTTTTTAAACTGGATAGGTAGGGATTTTTACTATATTTCGGAATATCTCGGGATGGAAAGGGAAGTCTTTACTACATAGGTCTAACAAGTAGTATATCTAGCGAATCCTTTAATTTTATATACTACTATAAAGACAAATCCTATCGTAATTTTTTGAAAAATCAAGGACATTTTTAAAATTTATTTTCGAATAAGAGATTAATGAAAAAGTTTAATGATTACAAGCCAATAATTAAAGCTAAATCAATGTCTAGTCATTTCACAGAAATGAAAATTTAAAATGCAAATAAAAAAGGAGAAAACTTAATTTTGAATAAATTGGACGGAGAGAAAAAAAAACAATTTTTAGAAGGAATGAAAAATAAATTTTTGAGGATTCAATTTAAATAGAGAGATATATAATTTTCTTAAAGTGAACAAAATATAATGCACAATTTAAAAAAAGGCTTTTCGATTTTTAAAAATATCACACAAAAATAAAAATTAATTTTTTATTTAACCGGTGTGGAAGGATCCGTTGTATAATTATTACATGAAGCAAAAAATTCTCGACGTTTAGACGATTTGCCTACCTTACGTAATAATGTACAAACTTTCTCTACATAATCCTGATGGATATACCTGATAAATAAATTTATTAAAGACTAGTCTGATATACTAGGTCGGTTCAAAAAAAAGTTCGTTTTTTGTTATCGCATGTTTTTTGAGTGATAACTATTTTTATCCGTTTTTTTTCTTATTTTGTAGCATAAAGTCTTAGCTTTATAATGATACTAAAATTTGAAAAATAGAAAAGACCAAAAAATTTCTATTCCTTCAGAAATAAGCGTGGGTAAGGGTTTTATTACATAGAAGCTACCTTAAATTGAAGTTTCCGGATTAAGGTTGTCGGTTCCGGATATCCGTAGATCTACCAGGAACAACTCTAATCTAATCCTGAGTAGGGATATTCACAAATAAGACCCATAGGTAATTAAAAATAATTTCCAAAAAAAACCTACATATATTCAATACA
This sequence comes from Meloidogyne enterolobii, assembly GCA_963681835.1. Classification (NCBI taxonomy): domain Eukaryota; kingdom Metazoa; phylum Nematoda; class Chromadorea; order Rhabditida; family Meloidogynidae; genus Meloidogyne; species Meloidogyne enterolobii. The sequence goes on along the minus strand of CAVMJV010000049.1, from coordinate 1,198,096 downwards.
ATCCCACATCATTTTAGCAATTTCTTCATCACCTTTTGCATCCATTTGAACTTCTTTATGAAGAGGAGCGCTAAGTCTAAAATAGGGTGTTCTTGAAGATATACACCAAGCTCCAGCTCTGTGTACAGGGGCTCCTTCTGTTGCTGATACCTTTTTGTGAATTATACAAAATTAATTTAGAGTTCAAAGTCTTTGAAATGTTGGGACAGATATTCGAATATTTTAGAAAAACCCCGGCTGAGTTTTCAAATTTAAAACAGAAAATCTGAAAATTTTTAGAAAAAATATCATTTTAGGTCTCGAAAATGTTTTTTGGTTAGAACAGGGATGGATCGGGTTACCCGAAACAACCCGATCCGACTTTTTTCGACCCAATTAATAAAAAATTAAAATTCAGCTAACTTGATCAATCAAAATTTGTCCAATAGTAATCACAGCATTATAAGAAGTTATTGGTTGTGTAATATAATTTTGTGCTAACTCTAAATGTGCTGGCTTAATTTTAAAAAATTAATTTTTTTTAATTAAAATTTCAAAACCTCCAATTTTGTCGAAGGAATAGAACCAGTTCCAATACTTAAAAGACAACCAATACGAACAGATTTTGGAATATTCTTTGAGGAAAAAAATTTTTGTTTAATAAAAAATTAAAAAAAAACCTTTAATTTATTAAAACTATTCCAAAATTGTACTTCTTGTAATAATTCAAGTGACGGATTATTTGAGATTATACCTCCATCAATATATTTATTATCAACAGCAGAAAAGAATGTAGGTGCTAAAAAATTTCTTTGAATTTAAAATAGAGAGTTTGAAATTATTTTAGATTTTTGAAAATATGCCAAGTAGAAAGGAGGACTAAAAAGAAACCAAGGAATATTTTTATAATTAACCAAGAAAAAGGCGAAAAGGTTAATCAACCACAAGTCCAGTCTACCGAAAACCCATGGCTAAATGTAGACATAAAAAGACAGTTTTGATACTACACAACACAACAAGATACGTTGAATCACACTAAACCTAAATCCTGTGGTGGAAAGAGCTGAGGGACCTAGTCGTACTCAAATCCTCTGCCATAAAAGACGACATTTCGAATAAATTTTTACAAAAATCTTAAAATGTTTTTAAAAATTTGTAACCTGCTGAAGAACGTCTCAACGCCTTCCACAAGTACAATTCTAAATTTAAAATAAAATTTCAAAAATAAAAAAACTAACTTTCTGAATTTTTAAATCCAAGTTCCAAATTCTCATCATCAGTTGTTGGGAGAGTATAATTTCTCATTAATTCCAATTGAACAGGAAAATAATCTGCTTTTGTTGTAGTAAATAAAAGTCTATGAAAAATATTTTTTAATTAAAAAAATCTTTTAAAATACCTTGGCCATTCCAAATCAATCAACAATTTATCTTTTCCCAATTCTTCTTGAATAAAAGTCTCCAAAACGGCTGTATTGTGTGGTCGACGATTATCAAAAACAAGGTCTTTGAAACGAATATAAACCTTTAAAAAAATAAATAAAAATTCAAAAAAATTAAAAAAAACCCTTTGAAGTTCTCGAAGAGTCTGTCCACTTGTTAGACCAGCAGCAACTAATGAACCAGTTGAAGTTCCTGCCACCCAATCAAAATATTCAAATATAGATTCACCCATAACACGTTCAACTTCTAACATTATCTGAAAAAATTTTTCTGAAAAATAGTACAAATAATTTAACGAGGGGAAAATGAATAAGAAAAAATATGAAATCACTCTTTTCCTTAATGTTAATCCAAAAATACATCAGTTTTCCTAGTTCCATTTTATTCCTAACAGGCCCGTAACCAGGATTTTTTTCGGAAGGGGGGGAGGGAGTGGAGGGGGCAAGGGGGAAAATTTTTCTGCGCCAAAGGCAACCCTACCCCCTGGTTACGGGTCTGATTCCTAATATCATTATATTGTAAAGGTCTGGAAAGTCTGTTACTTTGGGTTTTAAATCTTATTCTATTCTTTACCTCCATTTCTCGTTCAAATAAAATTAATCCAAAAAATTCCCCTATTTTTCTCTTTCCTCTTTTCTAAACAAAATTAAAAAAAACCTGAGTAATAACCAAACCACGAATTCCACCGCCATCCAAAGAAAGTATATTTATTATACTCGAATTTTCATCTTCATTTTTTTCATTCAAAACCCCAATCATTTCATTATAAATTGAATTATGTTCAGCATCCAATATTTTATTATATCTCAACATTTCTTTACTAAATGTCCGATTTTCTAATTCTTCCACCAAAGATGTTGGACTTTTCTTTGCATCAGGTACTATTATTGGCATTGAAGAGGAAGGTTTCTTGATTGCTCTGAGTGCCTTATTATCTACACAACCAGAAACACAGCCAATTTTTGTTGCTGGACAGCGTTTTGCTCCACAAATTATTAAGCTTTTGAGAAGTTCAAATCTTAATGAAATTAATTTAAAAAAATTTAAAAAATAGAAGTGGAGCTCCAAAAAGCTTAATCATGACCGACTATCTCCGAATACTTTAAAGGCTTGAAATGCATTTTTTAATCGTTCAACTCATATCAGGAGCCGAGTAAATAAAAATAAACAAAATTTGAACCTCTGTCAAGCTTTGACTAAAGCAGTTAGGAACAGAAAGTGCTTTAGTTAGGAAAGTGCTTTAGTTAGGAAAAACTGCTTTAGTTAGGAACAGACACATTTAATGTGTCTGTTCCTAACTAAAGCAGTTAGGAACAGACACATTAAATGACAGTAACTGAAATCCAGCCTTTCAAAAGGGGGTATAAAGAGAACTCCGATAATAACTCTTTTTAGTTGACAAGAAACATGGAAAATTCTCCCAAAATTTTCAGATTCACTTTCAGCAATATTTATTAAATCATTAAAAATTTAAAAACTAACTCATTTAATTTAGCAGCCATATGACGAGGAGTATCTCCATGACTATTGACTGGATTTGGATCAGCGCCGAGACTTAAAAGTAAACGAGTAATTTCCAAATTACGTTGAGAAACAGCCAAATGAAGAGCTGACATTTTTGAATAATCAGCAGGGACATTTAAATCAGCGCCGTAAGAGGCAATACACATTGTTAAACCTTAAAATAATTTTTTACAAAATAAAAAAATTCAATAAAAAACCAAAATCTCCAGCTATCACAAATTGATGTAAAGGTGTTAATCCTGCTTTATTTTTTGAATTTAGATCAAGCTCTGTATGTTTTAAATGAAGAACACTCATAAGTGAAGTTTTGAAGAGGGCGGCATGAAGGCACTTAAAAATAAAATGATTTATAAAAAAAAATAAAATATCAACTGTATTTCCAGTGGCCAAATCTCGTTCATTAAGAACTCCAGGAGAAGCTTCCAAAACAACACGAATCATTCTAATTAAAAAAATAAAATTTTTTAAATTATATATTAAAGAAAACTTGAGGAGGAGGAGGACTCTGTGTGAAGAGAAATAAGGATATCTTTCTTGTTGATAAAAACAATACCGGACTGACTTTTTTGGTAAATTTATAAAAAACTGGACCAATTTTTAAAGCTTGGTTGGCTATAGGTGGGGAGGTGGTTTCAAAATTTTTTTATTAACCTTTAAAATCCCTCTATTTAGGTACAACTCGTTTATACAGACAATTTTTCCAAACACAAGAGATACTAGACTCCCACCTCCAAGAAATGGTTCTTAAAAATAATTAAAATAAACTAACTCAACAGTCTTCCCCTTAGATTGCATCAACTCAAAAAGAGGATTTTTGTCAGACGCCTTTAACATTAATTCACCACCAAAACCCAACAAAGTTTTTAGACAAAGCGGATTTAAATTTTGGAATGCAACACGAGTTGGCGTTTCCCCATCGTTGTTTTTTGAGTTTAAGAGAGGCTTGCAAGATTCAAAATGCCAAAGGGTTTCTAACATACTTGCTGAAGCCAAAGCTGCATAATGAAGCTAAATATAATTTAAAGAAATCTTTATTAAAAAATTAGAAAAAATTAACCGAATTGTTCCCTTTAGGATCTCGTGCACCTGGATTAGCGCCATTTTTAAGAAGAAAACGAACAATTGACTCTTGCTGTTTTTCTATTGCTAACATTAAAGGATATTTCCCTTCAGGAGAGCAAACCACATTGGTCAAATCTAAAAAGAAATTTCTAGAAATTTTAGATAAAAATTTAAAAATAATTCGGCCAGTCCTCGCCGATCCAAAAAAATTTTCTAGTACATACTAAATTCGAAAAACCTTACCATCAACAGAATATCCAAATTTCTTTATACATTCAATACCTTCATCAGAGAAAATATCTGTTCGATTGCATAATATGGCAATATGAACCATTCGCCAAAGTGGATGATTTTTAATCTGAAAGAAAATCAAAAGTCGTTTAAGAAAATAAAAATAAACCATATAAGTAACATCCCAAACAGGCCTTCTAATATCCTTCTTTTGGTCTAAAAATAAAAATTTTCGTTAAAAAATCTTTTAAAAATAAATACCAAGAAGATTAAAAAGAACACGACATTCATCACAACGCCTACAAAAATCAAGAGCCTCCTCAGCGTTAAAAGAACGGAAAATTGTTAAATGTCTATTCTTGCCATCTTCAGTACAAGTGTAAACAACATGATTTAGAGCTACTGAAGGATCACTCTTTAAAGAGCCTTGAACGACCATTAAAGCAGTTGTACCAATATGACCATCAGAAGGATAAACAATTTTGTGACAGGCCAGCAATTCTGAACGAATGTCAACAACTTCATAAGGGTCACTGAAAAAAAAATATAACGGTTTTACTTGAATATTTACATCCTTCCAAATTAAGTAGAGAATCCAGTAATCCCCGCCTAAAAATTTCTTTTACTGGGCCTTAAAACGAATTACCGTTTATAACCTCATGGTCAAATGGATTTCCGATTCGGAAAAATATAATATGACGAAAACTTGAGTCAAACAGATCCTGATACAGGAAAAGACCCCTTAGCCTCCAAAAATAAACTATTTTTATTAATCAAAAATTACCTCGGAATCCAGTAATCCTCGCCTAGAAATTTCTCTTTTACAGAAGCAATTGCTGCAGATGCAAAATCATTAACTTTTACGGTGATCTGTGCTAATGAGAAGAATCTGAACGAGAATTAGCATTATCTAAAACGAATGATAAAATTAAAAACCTCGGTTTCCCATCATCTTCTGTACGTACAGGAGTCCCTTCATTGCTATCACTTTCTTTAACATCAGTTTTGATCAAAGCTGAATCCTCATTCAATTGGTTGACATCATTTTGAACAACAGAAGTGTCAACTACATCAGTTTCAGAAGCTCCTTTATTTTCGATCATTTTGAAAATTATATTTGAAAATAATGAAATAAAAAATCTAAAATTATAAAAAAATGATGAAATTAACAAATTTTTACTGCTGAAAATACCAGGTATTTGGAAATATTTGCAAGGGCAAAGACTCGTTAGGGCCATTTAAGCGCAACTAGCTACGCAACCAACAAAAAATAATAAGAGGGATGACTAATGGTAAGAGGAATTTTACATGAGACACTAAGGCAGAGGGGTTCAGATAATGCTAGTATTCAAGCATTGATCTATAGTTCACAGATGACTAAAAGGAACTCCAAATTTCCCAAAGTCCAAGACTAATTGTGTTGTTCGTTAAAATCTAATTTTTAAGGTATCTAAAGAAAGATAAGGCAAAGTTTTAAAACTTTTCTACCTTTCAAAAAAAGTCTTTGAGCAAAAGTCTTTATCAATTCATAAAAATTATCAATTATGGGACAGAAAATTTTTTGGCAGTCAATAAGTAAACAAAATTATACGCATTTAATAAAATTTTCTTTTCATAAAACCATCATTTAAAGCTTAAAGAAGTACCACACTCATTCTTCTTTTCTTCATCAACTGGTTCAAGTCTTCCCGTTTTTGTTGTACTAACCATGGTTGTTGCTTGCAAATTACACTTTAATGTATCAGGCGAAACAAGTGATGAGACAAATGAAGAATCCAAAAATGAATCACGTCGTTTATAGTTGACATCCCGTTTGGGAGTAATAAAGCCCTTCTGCTCTTCAAAAAGTTTTTCAGCTTCAGGGAGGTTGACAAGCACTTCGGTGAATTTTCCACTTTTGCGTTCTGGAGTTTTTCCTAAATTTTAAATTTCAAAGTTGAGACATTTTTAAAAATAACCTGAGGACTGGATTTGAACAAATTCCTTTTCAACAAAATTCTCCATCTTTTGTGTAGTGTTGTCGAATAATTGTGACATTTCTGATGAATGTGATGCACAATCATTAACCTAATTTTTTGTTATTATTCAAATTTTTAAAAACTTTTATAAACCTGTTTATTGATTGTTGACAATGTGCTGTGAATAGCCTTTCCGAATTCCTTGTTATGTTCAGTTGCAACATTTTTAAGAGAATCCAATTCTTGATTTATGCGATCACGGAATTCTTGAGTAAACTGAAAAATGAGATGATAATAGAATTGAAAAGATTCTGCAAAAAATTAACCTTTTCAATATTTTGTTCAAATTGATCAGAAATTTCTTTCAATGCACAAACAGCAGTTTTTGCTTCCTTCAGTTGAATCTCTGACCGGTTAGTGAAGCTTGTAAGTTGATTTCTTCCAATTTCAAATTGTTTGTGTTGACCATCAAACAGCTCTTTCAATTTTTGGTAGTTTCCATCAAAGGTTGTCAACTACAAATTATTTTATAATTTTAAACAGAATCAAAAGTTTAAGGAAGAAACTAACCACTTCATCGATCTTGTTAAAAAGCAGTCCGTTTTGGCTATACAATCCATTAGAATAGGTTTGCAACTTAAAAATAAAATTTAAACAATCCAAAATATTAAAGAAAAACCTTCAATGCTTGAGATCTTAGACGAACAAAGGAATCACAAGAAACTGAAAGAGCCTGCGACGCAGCGTTGTAATTATCCTTCGTTTGAGCGATTTCCTTTTTTAATGAAAAATTTTTTTCTTGGACTTTAAAAAATAATTACCAGGCTTAATTCTTCAATTTCTTCCTTTCTGCTTTCCAATTTAGCTAATGCAGAGCGAAATTTTTCGTAAATTGACTTGTAATGTTGATCCATGACAGCAAAGTCCTCAAGCAACTTTAAAAATTTTTAAAAGTAATTAAAGTATTCTAAAAACAAAAAATTTACAATTTGAACTTGACGCAGCTTGCCCTCAAGTTGCGCTTCCAATTCTTCCACCTTTGCCTTTTTCTCATCTATTGACTCAATCATTTCACTGAAAATTATTTCATTAGGCAAAGTTTGTTTTATGGTTCTAATCTAGAACCCCCCCCCCCCCTCCTGAAAAAAATCCTGGCTACAGCCTGAAACGAACTTAGGCCATTTATTATAATGAAGAGTTAAAAAACACATACTCATAATTCTCCTTATCCAAATAAATTCCATGTTTCTCCCTAGCAGCGAGAAGATCACGACGAAGGCGATCTATTTCATCGTTGTATTCTTTTAGAAGGCCACGTCGCGTGATTCGTTGGTTGACTTCTGGATTGTTCTTGATGTTTTTAGCTCTTTGAGCATAATCCAAAGTGTTGACAGATTCCTGAAATTTATTAAAATTTTGAATTTAGCAAATTATAATAAACCTCAAAGTTTGACGACGCTGGAGATATTGTTGCAATGATTGTAGTAATTGTCTTGCCACCCAAGGAATCTTGTAAAATACGTGTCAGCTTGCTTTCGCGATAAGGAATGTGTGAAGCACCCATAGTCAATGCATTAATTACACGTCCGAGCGCCAACAGGCTTGTGTTGATGTTTCCTTTTTAAGAAATATAGACAGAATTAAAAAACAAAAAATACCCGCTTCTCTAGCTCGGATATCTGTCGCGCCAGAGCGCCCAATATTTTCAGAACCAGCAAGATCCACCAAATTAAGCTTTCCTTGTCGGAGTAATTCTTCGCCATTAACTAAGCCCGGCTCTCGAATCTAATTTGGTTTATTAAAATTGAAAAGATTTTCAAACTCACCATAACATAAACAGTGAAGACAGAATGAGAACGACTAAAATCAACAAAATATAGTTATGCATAAACCTAATTCTAAAAGAACCTAGAAGTCATGTTCATAAGGGTTGTAGCTGTACGACGCTTCTCAGCTCCACGTCTAAGCAATTCGTGAACTTCTTTAATCGAGCGGACAATGACCTCTTCAACACCAGCAATTGATACTCCCTTCAAAACAATGAATTTAATCGCGTTTTTCGAATTGAAAAAACCTTTGTTTTATCATCAAAAATTCTCAATGATTCCAATTGTGATTCAGTCCGATTCAGCAAATCAAAAATTTGTTCATTGTAAAGCTCAACATAAGACACTCGCACAGTGTAATCAATATCCTCGCCAAGTACAGAAAAAATTTGATCAAGTGCGCGGGGTATGATTCCTGCTGTTGGATCAGTGTTCCATGCGAAGTCTTCGGAGGAATCATGACGCCCTTCCATCGTAAACGTCTTTCCACTTCCTGTTTGACCATAAGCAAAAACTGTGCAATTGTAACCATCAAGAACTTGCCCCATGAGGGGGGCAAGAACGCCCTCGTAGACTTCCATTTGAGTAGATTCTGGGCCAAAAATCTAAAAAATATTTGAAATTATTAAAAAAACAAGTTAAAAACCTTATCATAAGGTCCAAAACATTTTTGTCCTTGACCGAATCGTGAAGAATCAGAAAAGCCAATCGCTTTGAGCGAAACAGTCCTTGTTACACGGTCACACGAAACAATATTTTTGTTGCATACAGAACGTTCATTATCGCTCAACGGTCTTAAAAAACGTTTTTATTTCGAATTAAATATAAAAGATAAAATAGATAAAAGAAAAATTCAAACTTAAGAACCTGATTCTAACAGCGACTTGAACATTTTTTCGTTTACCAGTTTTATCTTTAGATTTCATGACGGACATTTGAATTGATTAGAAAATTTTTTTTTAATTTGTCTAAAAAATTAAAATTATTTTAATTATTTTTTTTCGTGAGGAAAAAATTAAAATATGAAGTGAACACTAACAAGGAGAACTTACAAACTGTGAGTCAAAACTTTGTGCTTTAATCGATAGAGCATCATCGATTTGCTCTAAAAAATTTCCGGATTTCTGGCTAGGAATATTAAACTAAAAAGTTCTGAGAAAGAAAGAAGAGGTAAAGGGTCAGCAACGTGAAAAGTTCCAATGGTCAGTTGGTGGAAAAAAAAGAGGAAAACAATTAGACGCGCATCTTTAATTTAAGAGAAGAATTTACGCGACAAAATGAAGCGGCCTTGGACGGTTCAAATCGGCCGTTTCAGAGTAGCAGCCGTTTCGAAGTAGTTTCAGAGTAGTGTTTTAAAGTTGAATCGGGCCGTTTCTCGTTTTTTTTTTATTTATTTGGCTTGAAAACCAATTGATAAATAATTTTTGTTTTATTTTTAGCCTTAAACATTCTAAGTTTCAAATGCTTAAAAATTTTCATCCCATAGACCAACAACGTTATTTTGACCGTAACCAGTTTTCAGCCACGGAATTGAATAGATTTTTTGACATGGGTATTTTAATTAATAAATTTCAAGGAAATTTTTATTCATTTTACAGGTCTTGAAAGCATTTCTCGAGGAAAGTTAGCCGTGATAACACTTGCTGGTGGACAAGCTAGTCGACTTGGATCTTCCCTTCCAAAAGGCGTTATTAACCTGGGAACTGGACTTGGGGCAGAAAATGATTCTCTTCTGTTTTTACAAGCTTGTCAAATTAGCTATCTCCAAAAGAAGGCTAAAGGAAGAGTTATTTGGTTAATAATGACGAGCAACTCGACAGATGCAAAAATACGTGAACATTTGGATATTATCTTGAAAACGACAAATTTGGATTGGAAAAATGTATGAGTTTTTTAAGATTGTACTTGTTTTGTTTTCTACCATTTTTCTTTGAACTCCTTTTCAAAAAAATATTTCGTTTCACAGTTTTTTGACCAGTATTTACAAATTTTGGGTGTTTTTGATTTTCTCAATTTTTTCTTAGGCGGTGTATGTAGCGCGCCGTTATGTCAAAAAAGCCGTAATGGCAAACCCCCCAAAACCGCCGAAATGGCAAACTGGGGAAATGGCGCCGGTTTTCCTTTTTGCAATATACAAAACGTGTCCATATTTAAATTTTTAGGTAATGGTTTTTACTCAAAATGAAATTCCTGCTCACAATTTTGATGGTCAACCTCTTTTATCTGCACCTGATCGGCCTGTCACTTCACCAGGTTTTTGAAAGAAATTTAACGAAGATTTTAAGAAAGAAATTTTAGATGGAAATGGCGGCATTTATCAAGCAATTTCGCCAAAGCTTCCAGAACTTGAAGAAATGGGAATTGAATACTTTCATGTTTATTGTGTTGACAATATTCTCTGTCGTGTTCCAGATTTACATATGATTGGTTTTGCTGTTGATAAAAAGGCGGATTGTGTTTTGAAGGTTTTTTTTTGCTTTTTGCTAAGGGCACGTATTTATAATGGGATAGGTTTCAAAGGGATTTGCTAGGCTTCTTTGATATATTCGGTGCATGGGCCATAACAACAAGTTATGTACAATAATTCACATTTGTAAAGGCAGCCTTTACCTCTTTCAAAAACATTTTTGACTTTTAATTTAAGAAGCAAAACCCTTTTAATCCATTGTTTAAAATTAATTTCAGGTAATCGAGAAGAAGGATCCTTCAGAAAAAGTTGGCCATGTCTGCGTTGAAGATGGAAAACTCAAAGTATTAGAATATTCAGAAATTCCAAAAGAACTGGCTGAAAAGCGTGATCCAAAATTTCCGGAGAAATTGTTCTTCCGTGCTGGAAATATTGCCAATCACTTTTTTACTCTCGACTTTCTTAGAAAAGCATGTTTGGAATTTGATTTTCTGCCTTATCATGAAGCACGCAAACGTATACCTTATTGGGATCCTGTCACTGGAAAAAACGTTCAACCAACTTGTGAGAATGGCATAAAGAAGGAACGTTTTATTTTTGATGCTTTTATTCATTCAAAGTTTGTTTTTGATAAAAAATTATATTAAATTTTGAATAAGACTTCGTATTGGCGGAGAGTGAAGAGTGGCTTTTTTGTATTCTAGACGGGTTGGGTTAATGGGGAAATATTATTTAGGGATTTTCAGTATTGTATTTTTGTTGCTTGAAGTAAGGATCTATTTTGACTTAACATAAGATCTCCTGGTGATTTGTCTTGTTAATCTGTTTTTTTATTTTTAGAAATTTTATGGTCTGGCAAGTGCCCCGTGAAGAAGAATTCAGTCCATTGAAAAATCCAGACTCTGCAGGTGTTGATTGTCTCTCAACTTGTATTCGTGACTTTACCTCTGTTAATGGAAATGTGATTAGAGAAATGGTTAAAGAATTTTGTAAGAAGGAATGAACAGATTTTAATTAATGGTTGTTTTTTAGTATTTATTTGATTTTTAAATTTCTATTTATTACGGGAATAATTTGTCGGCTTTTCACTTCACTTAGGACTTTCTATTGTTTTTCACGTTTTTCTACTTATATGTTGATATTAGGCTATTTATGCGAAACGACACTTGTGACTCACTATTGGGGTTAAAAGGGCTTGAAATTATTTTCGAAGGGGGAACAAATAAAATTACATACATAAAAATTTAATTGAAAATTTTTATATTTTTTTACTTTAATTAGGGTCAAAAGTGTTGTGCTATATCTTTTATTGACCTTAAAAAATAAAAGCTTTATTTTCTAAAAAAATTTATGGCAAAATAAAATTTTAAATTATTGTTTTTAATTTTTCCAAAAATGTCTTTTGAACATTTATAATATTTCAAAAATTTTAGGGACCTCATATTGAGGTTTAAAGCACTAAATCAAAAAGTTTCCCATAATTAGCGTTTTGTTTTGGGATAAATGTTTTTTGGTCAACGATCCTTTATAGATACGGGGAATATGAGACCCGACATTCCATTTGCTGATCTACTTTTCTCGGATTCGACACCCATTTTTAATCAAATGTCAACTGACTTTCACATTTAATGAATTTCTGAGTTCTTTTTTTCTCCCTTGCACATGTGTCAAAATTTTTAATGAAAAATCGGATTATATTGCGGAAATTTATTTAAAGTTCATTCAAAAATTTGCAACACATGTGCTATTTTAGAAGAAATTTGATAACCTTCATAAAATTTTTAACCAAAACTTTTTAGTTATTTTAAGAATTATTTAATTTAATTTTTTAGTTAATTTATTAAACATAATGTTAATGTCGCAGATTACTTCAATTAAAGAACTTCTACCTGTTTTGAGCAAAAAATTGAGGAAAGGAGATAGTGGGAAGATTGGTGTGATTGGAGGTTCTGCTGAATATACAGGTTATTTTTTTAAAGGTTATTTTTCTAACGTAGGATCTGAAAAGTGAATTTGATTTAGGGCGAGGTCCCAAGGAATTTTCGGAAATATTTTGGATTTTTTTCAATTTTTTGGTTTCATTCCCATCAATCTTTTGCATTATTTTAATAAATGAATTTTAATTTAAAGGTGCTCCTTATTTTTCTGCAATGTCCACCTTAAAAATTGGTGCTGACCTTTCTTTTGTTTATACACACCCTTCTGCTGCGCCATCAATTAAGAATTACAGTCCTGACTTGATTGTAAATTATTTTTTTAAAGAAAATTTTATAGCAAAATAGAGCCAATAAACTATTCCGAAAAAAGGCAGGGTTAGGCCAAGAGATTCCAACACAATTGGCCAAGGGTTTACCACCAACAAAAGATTCAGCAAAAGCTTGCTTGGATTAGGCCAAAAGATTCCAACACAATTGGCCAAGGAATTAGAACACCAAATAAAAGCCAAACAAATAGTAATAAGTTTATTTCACACAATTAAAATCCAACAAGTAAATTAATGATAAGGCCACAAGAACCAGAGCTATAAAACCAAGAGAAGCAAGCCAGACAGAATGAGCTAATGAGAAAGCTAGCTAACCCAGAAAGAAGCTGCGAACGAAAGCGCTAAATTGGGGTTTGGAAGGGGAGATTATATAGGCCAGAAAAATAGGCGGGTAGACAGAAAATATTTCGATCATTAAAGGCATAATAGGAACGATTAAATAAAAATGCACATGTTTTGAATGATACAAAAGAGTGAAAAATAAAGTTAAGTTTTAGAACAAAAGGACTAAAAATGTAAATAGAGTTTGAATAGATGTTTACAACAAAAAATGATTTTTAGCCAGGTGAAAGTCCGAAAAAGGAATTTGCAAAAAATGATGATTAATTTAGAATTAAAATTATAAAAATATATTTATTTTATTTTCCTCATCCTTAGTCGCTTCGCGACATTCCCGCCCGCGCCTGAAAGTTTCATCCTCAATTTCTTTTTTCCATCTTTCAAGTATTTTCTTTCTTTTCTTGATCTTCGGCACATCATCCATTGCACATTTTCTGCTCTCTTTCCATGCATGTGCCCAACCATCCATAACATTAGCAAAGATGGCGAGGAAGGTCCAATTGGGGTTGATCGCAACAGCGGCGGCGAAAAGCGTTAAGGAAAGACAAGAGGGAGTTTTCAGAGTCAATTCCTTTTCCATCTTTTCATTCGTTTTACATTTCCAAGGCTTATTTGTTGCGTGGATAATCATCCTCAGAACATTTTTAGTGCCATCCAGAATCATAACAAAGGCCGCTAAAACCAGCAAAAACATTTTCATATCTATCCATGAGCGGCAAAAGGCATAGAAATGTGGTGGTTCCAGTTGGCATTTTTTGCGGTAGGCGTGCACTTCCCGTTTTAGCTTACCATTTCTGGCAATCAATTTTCGGTTAGCCTTCTGAAGGGCATTGACATGAGTCTCTTTCAGAATTCGTTTTCCATGATCATCCACAATCCTCTGATTAGATTTATCCAGCAGACGTTTTAATCGTTTAGCTTTTTTGGATTCATCCTCGGCCTTTTTGCGTGCCAACATAAGTTCGGACATCAATTTCACTATCGTTTTATCTTTTTCTTGGAGAGCTTTCGTCTTTTCATCCAACATCTTTTTAGCTTCAAACATCCCAGTCGGCTTCGAATAATGAGCATCGCTTTTTCGCATAGGTTCCAACATTCGAGTATTTGGCATACGTGAATAGCAAACCATGAAGTGGTGCTTTCCGCGACACTTATTGCAACGTCGATTATTTCGGCAATCAAAGGTTCGATGGCCATCACTCAGGCAGTTTAGGCAACGGTTCTGCTCTAGTAACTTGTATTTCCTCGCTTTTGGGCTGCCATACTTAGAACAATGGCTTGGAGGGTGGTTCCCTCTACATAATATGCATTTTCGGTTCTGTTCCTGCAAACGATCCTTCTTGGCCTGAAGGTTGTTATGTTTCGGGCATTTGCTTGGTAGATGGTTTCCTTCGCACAAGGAACAAAAGGGTTTCCTCGGTTGACTAACTACCGGAAAAGAACGGGTTTGCTCTGGGTTTGGCAATGGGCGTCTGTCCCTTCGTTGGTGCCAATCAGGTTCCTTGTTAACGCTACATCTCTGGACCTCTTCTTTAACTGAAATAAGCAGGTCAAGCTCTTTCCTCCACTTTTCAACATTCCAAGTTTGTTCAGCTACTCGTTCCTTTTCTATCAGTTTGGCAAGTATTCCTCTAGGCAATTTTTCCTTTATAGTGAAAACAATCCAAGAGTCATCGCTAATTCCGTAATCAGTCAATTGTCGGCATACTCTTTCAATTATGTCCAAAAATTTACGCAATCCCATCACAGAATCATTAGCATGGGGCAAGTGGTAGAGCTCTGACTGTAGCGACTCCTTGAGCGCACGTTTATCTCCATATCTTGATTTTAACAGCTTCACAACGCGTGGGTAGTTTTCATTCGTAGGTAAGTATCCAGCCACCACATTCTGTACGGGCCTGTCCAACAGAGAGAGCAAATAACTCATTTTTACAACATTGTCATAGCTGGGCTCATTATCCACAGTTGACTCGAAAAGTTGCCAAAAGGTAGGCCAGTCTCTGGTTTCTCCCGAAAAATGAGGTAAATGCAAGGGAGGGAGCTTCGCACGTGGTTGCGCCATAAAGGGCTGTTGCAACTGTACTGTAGGCGGCTGCGGCCTTTGATTTCCTTGTGCCCTCCGATTTTGGTTTCCAAGGTCATTGGTTCGGTTATCTGACACTTCGCTCATTGCAGATTGACGTGAACCGCTTCTAGACTGGCCAAGATCCTCCATGGTTTGTTCAATTAGCACAACAACTTGACGGGCAAATTCGCATTGATCCACGAAATGACGTTGAGCTAATGGTACTTCCTGCCCTTCCTCCCTTTCCATACCAGCACATAGGGGCGGAAAATCTAGATATAGCGACTCCTCAGCCATTTTTTGCGGCCCTTCTAAGCTTGTCACATAATCACTCCATTGGGCATCCAATTCCTCAATCCTTCCAATAGTGGTCTCAATATGGGCTTTTTCCAGCTTCAGCTTTCTGCGAGTATCCTCATCATTTTCCTCAGCAATAATTCGATTGGCCTCGGCAGTATGCTCTTGAATGGTTTTCAAGGCAGCGTTCAGGTTTCGTCTAATTCTTCCGGACATTTGCCTAGCACTTCCCAACCAAATTTAGAACACAAGTAGCAAATTGTAGGCGGCCTGGTTCCCGGCCGTTGCACCAAAAAATATATAGCAAAATAGAGCCAATAAACTATTCCGAAAAAAGGCAGGGTTAGGCCAAGAGATTCCAACACAATTGGCCAAGGGTTTACCACCAACAAAAGATTCAGCAAAAGCTTGCTTGGATTAGGCCAAAAGATTCCAACACAATTGGCCAAGGAATTAGAACACCAAATAAAAGCCAAACAAATAGTAATAAGTTTATTTCACACAATTAAAATCCAACAAGTAAATTAATGATAAGGCCACAAGAACCAGAGCTATAAAACCAAGAGAAGCAAGCCAGACAGAATGAGCTAATGAGAAAGCTAGCTAACCCAGAAAGAAGCTGCGAACGAAAGCGCTAAATTGGGGTTTGGAAGGGGAGATTATATAGGCCAGAAAAATAGGCGGGTAGACAGAAAATATTTCGATCATTAAAGGCATAATAGGAACGATTAAATAAAAATGCACATGTTTTGAATGATACAAAAGAGTGAAAAATAAAGTTAAGTTTTAGAACAAAAGGACTAAAAATGTAAATAGAGTTTGAATAGATGTTTACAACAAAAAATGATTTTTAGCCAGGTGAAAGTCCGAAAAAGGAATTTGCAAAAAATGATGATTAATTTAGAATTAAAATTATAAAAATATATTTATTTTATTTTCCTCATCCTTAGTCGCTTCGCGACAAATTTTGTTCTAATTTTTATAATTTTTTAAAGGTTTATCCAACCACAGATCTCGCAAAAAATCGTATTAGTTTAGAAAAGTTGGATGCTCTTGTATTTGGTCCAGGATTGGGCAGAGAACAGCACACCAAAGAATTGTTGAGGGGAATCGTTGAATTTGCGAGGAATTCACCAAAAGTATGAATAAATTTTTTGTTTTTTAGTAACTCAAACTTTATTTTAAGATGAACCCTTGGGGTTGAAAAATTTATAATAAGTGGAATCCTTTTGGAATAATAAGGGGAATTTTTAACGGCTCCCCCAATCTTCTGGTCAAATAAATTTAAAAAATGTATCAATTGTTAGTTTGAGTGTATCTAGTATTGGGGTTAGCTTATATTGGAGTCCGACTTTGTTCGATTTTTTTGTCAAATTTTAACTCAATTTATTATTTCTCTAGATTTGTGTGGTTATAGACGCTGATGGACTTTTCTATTTAAACGATTGTTTTAAAGAACTTTCTCTTGGTGATTGCCGAAATAATCTTCTAATAACTCCAAATTACAGAGGTTTTATTTTTTAGGAATTTTGAAATTTAGGGGCCTCATTTTCATTTCTTTCTTCAACTACCAAAAATTAGGCTTATATTGTAATTGATTTTAGTTAAGAGGTAAAACAGACGAAAAAAAGCTTTTAATTTTAAGTTTAAGGCTTTAAGTTTCCTATTTTTTTAAAAATTTCCTTTCGGAAAAAAATTTCGAAATTTCTAGGTGAAATTATTTTCTTTTTTGGACGAATTTTCTGGATTGATTTCTCAATCTTTTATTTCTTTTCCTTAAAAAATAATTTCTTTTTCAGAATTTGAACGTCTTTACTCTAAAGTATTTCCCGAAAAGCAAATTGATGAAAAAAATATTCGAGAACATGTTAAAGAATTGGCTGCAATTTTGGGGATTGTTATTATACGGAAAGGTATTTAATTGTTTTTAATATAATTTTTAGAATTTACTTTTTAGGCGAAAAGGATATTATTAGTGATGGGAATGAATTGATGATTGAAGATTCTGAAACTTCATTGAGACGTTGTGGAGGGCAAGGTTAAAATTATTTTATGTTTAGATACATATCTGTATTTTCTTAAATAATTTAAGAAATTTTTTTAGAAGAGGTGGGGGGGGGGGGGGTAATCAAGGGAGGCGGGAAGTGAGAAAATAGATTAAAGGGTGAAAATTTCAAATAAGATCGGGACATTTTGTTAGATTTAACAAATTTTTTAAATGCCAAAAATTGTCTAAATTTCACTCATGTCATCCCATCCCAAAGATCCAAATTTTGAGTGGCTATAACTTAGCCTAGCGTCATTTTTGTAAGAAAACAAACATCGTTTCGTAATAGGAATTCGGGGTCCACTATCTTTGTCAGTTCATTTTTGAGAAATTTAAATTTTTAGGAGACATTCTTGGTGGAGCAATTGCACTTTGTTCGTATTGGGCGAAACTTAAAAGACTCAAAAATACAAAGGAAAACAATAATTCTCAATATTTAACTAATGATTTAATGATTGGGGCTTTAGCAGCTTCCCAACTTCAACGAAAAGCTTCGCTTTATGCTTATCAAGTAAACTAAAAAAATTTTTCTTAATTTAAAAGCAAAAATTTAGCGAGTTGGGCGTTCAATGCAAGCTTCTGATGTTTTGGAAAGTATTCCAGAAGTTTTGAGAGAAATTGACCTTGTATTGAAAGTGTGGAATGAAAATTATATTGTCTGAATTATTGAAATTAGAGATCGGCCTGGGTCTGGACTAAGGCCTGGGTCTTTCCTGTACCCAGAGTCCAGGCATTTTTTGGCCTTCCTGGGTTTTTCCTGGGCCTGGGTTTTTTTTGGATTACAGGCCCAGGATCCATTCCAGGTCAAGAAATCAAACCAGGCTTTTCAAAATTTCCGATCTCTAATTGAAAAGCCATTATATTTTTGATTTTTAAACATTTTTTGTGTCAAAAATTATTTTAAAAATAATTTTTATTAATTAAAAAATTTAAAAAAAAAGTGAAAAAAATGTGGCAGCATAAAAAAGGTAAAATATATGTATAAAATCAGAAAAAAAAATTCGAAAGAATGAGAGAATATTTCATGTCCATAATTATCACTCAGTCTGTCGAGATTACAGAAAAGAATAATATAGGGAGGGGAAAGACTATTAAAAAATTCTTGATTTTTAAAGAATCTCTGTTGTCAAAAAAGAATATCCCTTTTTTCTAAAATTTTTTAGTCACAAAAATAAATTATTTCGCAACAAAATTGAGTGATAATAAAAGATTACAATAGAAATTTAGGAATTACAATTAAAAATTTAAAGAAAGTTTAGTTTATATTTTTTAAAAATATTTTTTAAATAATTTGTTAGAAAACTTAAACTAAAAAATTTAGAAGAAAAATTAAAATTGGACCCGGTGTGAAAATACATAAAATAAATATTCAGATGTCGCGGAAATTTCTGATAAAAATTAGAAAGATTAGGGAAAGATGTCTCAAAAAATCTCGATTCTATAGTCGAAATTTTTTTCGTGATCCTATTTCGTTTCTCCTTTGATATTAATCAAGATAAACTGCGCGCATCCGTTATAAATTAAAATTATGAAGAAAGAAAAAAAAAGAATTCTGGGTCTAATTTTGAATATCTACATATTTTTAAAACGATTTGAGAAAAATCAGAGTTTACAAAAAATATTTTTTAATTTAATAAATTGATCCAGAAAACTTTAATTAAGAGCTTTTAAAGGAGGAAATAAATAATTAGAAAAACATTCCCTGCACTTTTGCCTATTGAAAGAAAAAATTTCTCTTAAAATGCAATGAAAATTATTAGAGATCGAACTGAGATATCTTAAAAAATTTAAGTATTAAGAATCAAAATTTTTTAAAATCATCCTCATCAAATCTCGCTCAATCTACAATTTTCTGTCTCTATTTAAAATTAATAACAAGAATTTAAATATAAATACATCCTAGTCTTAAAAAACAAAAAGTCCCTCAATAAATATTTAAAAAAAATTAAAGTTTTTTTTTAATCTCAACAAAAAATTATTTAAATTATTTGCTTAGACTGTTCCCTGCCTTGAGTATAACTTCCTCTAGAATTATTGTTGTTGTTTTGCGGTCTTCTACGCCTTCCTATTTATATAAAAAAAATTTTTTTAATCAAGAGAAAAAATCTTAAACTGGGAAAATTATGGAATTTAATGGGAAAATAAATTACGTAAAGGAATTCCTTCAAAAACAGAGAGTACTATATAAGTATTACAACCAATACCAGATACTCCTAAGTAGTTAGCAGTAGGGGGATGTCGGGGGATTAGATAGGGTTACGTCGGTGGATTAACAGCGGATTAGGAGGGGATTAGGAGGGACGTCGGGGAACGACATCCTTTGAAGACATCTTTTTTTCCTCTCTCTCTCTTCCCCCACATCGTTTCCCCCTCCCTCTCTCATTTCTCACTACTCTTTTTTTTCTCGCTCTGTTTTTTCTCCAACAACCTTTTTTCTCTCTTACAGCTCCTTCTACTAAAATTAATCAATAAATGGTGAGAAGAAAAGTTTACCACATATTTTTCTTCTCTTCAATACATTTTTTCTTCCCACTTATTGATTTTGTTGGTCAGTAACAAGAAGACCATTTACATACGACTATATTTTTTAATGTTTTCAAACATTTTACATATTTGTATTTTATTCGGTCTATTTTTAATTTTTAGGGGTTCACTGTTGAACTGTTGATTATTCTACTTTACCACTTAATAATTCTTATGCAGAATCCAGAGAATATTTCAAATCCTCATCAATCTCTCTATGAAGATTTATTTTCCAAGGTTAATTTCTGTCATTTAATGGCCAAGGGAAATTTGCTTCTTGCTTACCTATTGTTTTCCTTAATTTTTAGTTAATTTTTAGCTGAATCCGATGGGCAAAGATGAAATCGATTCAACCAGTATTGCTGCTTTTCTAAGAACTGCTAAAGATGTTAATACGGCGCAGCTTTCTCAGGTTTTGATTCAATCACACATTCATTCTTTGAACATTAAATTAGATTTGGAAAGCAGCTTGTAAATCGAGTGGCTTTGTAAAGCGTGGATTTCTAAACAAATTGGGCATTTTTATGTGTTTTAAGGTATTTTGTTTAAAATTTAAATGTACTTTTGCACCTTTACAAATCTTATCAAAGGATTTAATGTCTATATTAGGGTCGTAATAGGACGTGACTACTAGAAATATTGTTATTTACTATAAAAATATTATTTAAGCTTGTGGCTGCCGTGCAACAAGGTCAAATAAATTTTTGATTAAAAATTTATTTATGCTATTTAATTTCAAAATTAGGCTTTCAAATTTCACCTGAAATCTTGTGTAATCCTTCTCTTGAATCTCCTCGATTTGAAATTGCATCTTTTTCCACAACTAATTTATTAGAAATTTCAAATCAATTAATAAAGATGAGTGAAGAACAGGTTAAATAATTTTTAATTATTCCTGGGATGACCATATGCCATCCGAACTATTACCAAATATCCCCCCTCCAGGAAAACATTTTTGATTTTTAGAACTTTCAACTTCAATCTGCAAATGATTTAATCGAGGTTTTAGAGAAAATGTCTGTCAATATTTCTATTTTAACTGTATGTCTTTTTTTTGTTTTTGATTATTTTCTTCTAAAGGAAACTCGTCTTGGACTTGCTCTGAATATGTTTCGCAAAAAAGTTGAAGACGAGAAATTGTCAAAACGTTGTAGAGCTCTAATTGAGGTTTTTTGAGTTTTTTTTCTTACTCAATAAAATTTAGAACTGGCGAGCAATAGTGTTTGAAGAAGAGGGAAGAAACAAGGCTTTACATGAGAATGTTCTTACTACTAGAGCTGGAAGAGTTAAAAATAAGGTTAAAAATAAGGTTGAAGAAGAGGGGAAGAAAAAGGCTTTGCGTGAGAATGTTATTACTGGAAGAGTTAAAAATTTTGGGTTTTTATGTATGTATTGTAAAAAGCCATTTACCAGTAAATTTAACTGCAAACGGCATTATAAAAATGTCCATAGTAAGTTTCTTAAAACTATTAAAGAAAAATTTTTTAATTAAGAAAAAACTGAAGAGGAAATTTTATTAATATTTGGACCTCCACAGCAAAAATTTAAAAGAAAATTACAAAAACAACAACAATCACCTATTCCTCGTAAGAATGGTAAATTACAAAAACAACAAAAAAATATAATTATAAATACAACAACAACTAAATTACAAAAACAATATGCCCCTACCCCACGTAAAAAATTATTTTTTCCCAAAAAATGATTAAATTCTAAAATAATTTTTCAATATAAAGATAAGGAATTCAAACTTTTCATCAACAAGGAAACCACCAGCAACAACAACAATATTTCTTCTTCAATAAATTTAATTACTTCAACAAATCCATCTTCTCCATCTTTACTTCCATTAACTAGTAGCGAATTTTCAATTGTTCAACCAGTAAATATTGAAAATAATTGCAAAGAAGGGGAAGGAAGAGAAGAAAGAGATCCTTTTATTAATTTAGAGGAAGGGGGTTCTTCTACAGTTGGAAGTATTGGAGAAGATGAACAACAAAATGAAGAAAACGAATTTTTAAATAAAAATGAGAAAATTGTTGGGAAGAGAGGAGAAGGAAGAGATAATGAAGTAGAAAAACAATTAAATGGTTGCTCCTCTGAGGTATGAATAGTTTTGTTTAAAAATGGTTAAATTTGGCAAAATGTTTTTTACTCCCCTTCCAAGTGTTTGAGCCCAAATCTCTCTCAGATATCCCTATTTTGAATTATTTTTTAATTTTTGAAAAAATTTTTTGAAAAAATTTTTGAAAAAATTTTTTGAAAATATTTTTAGTTGAATGCTCTTGCTGGTGCTCCTCTTGCCGGAACGGCAACTGCTCTAATTGGTGGAGGGTGTGGCGGGACGATGACAGCTCTTGGAGGCATGGCAGGTGGTGCTTCTCTTGCTGGTACAAGTGAGTTAAAACTTAAATCTCAAACCATCATTAATTGAGCCTTTAAAGATGTTGGTGCTTCTTCAATTGGTCCTCAAACCGTTGGTGGCGTTGAAGAAGAGGAGGAGGAAAATGAAGTAATTTTAATTTTTTAAAAATTTTTAAAAATTTTTTCAAAAATTTTAGTTAATATTTTTTAATTTAAAAATTTTTTGAAAAATTTTTTTAGTTTTTCCAAACGACGCTTGTTGGCTATGGCAGTAGAGACACTTCAACGTCTCTTGGCGGAATGGGAGGTACTCAAACTGCTCTTGGAGGCTTTGGTATGCAGACTGCTCCTGCTGGAACGGCAACTGCTCTAATTGGTGGAGGGTGTGGCGGGACGATGACAGCTCTTGGAGGTGTGAAATCTGCTGCGGGTGGTGCTTCTCTTCCTGGCTCAAGTGAGTTAAAACTTAAATCTCAAATTATCATTAATTGAGCTGTTATTTTTATTTAAAGATGTTGGTCCTTCTTCGCCTGGCCCTCAAACCGGTGGTGTCGACGATGAAGAAGAGCAGGTGGAAAATAATGATTTGTCTCAACAATCTGCAACAATTGAAAGTTCATTGAATGAGGTAAACGATGAATCAACAACAGCATCCAGAGAAATTGCAACACAAACTGGAAAAATACGCAGAAGGGGAAAGGCAAGTTTAAGATTACTTGGGCTTTTACAGGGTTTAGTAAACTCGGACCGGAGGGGGACCTGAAAACCGGGCCTGAGTAAACTCGGACCGGGGGATTTGAATTCCGGGCCTGAGTAAATTCGGACCGGGGACCTGAATACTGGGCCTGAGTAAACTCGGACCGGGGGACCTGAATACCGGGCCTGAGTAAATTCGGACCGGGGGGCCTGAGTAAACTCGGACCGGGGGATTTGAATTCCGGGCCTGAGTAAATCGGACCGGGGTGGGACCTGAATACCGGGCCTGAGTAAACTCGGACCGGGGGACCTGAATACCGGGCCTGAGTAAATTCGGACCGGGGGGCCTGAGTAAACTCGGACCGGGGGACTTGAATTCCGGGCCTGAGTAAATCGGACCGGGGTGGGACCTGAATACCGGGCCTGAGTAAACTCGGACCGGGGGACCTGAATACCGGGCCTGAGTAAATCGGACCGGAGTGGGACCTGAATACCGGGCCTGAGTAAACTCTGGGAAGGACTAAGGCGTCTTTTACTTGCTATACCTTGGTATATCTTTTTTTTTTCAGGCATCAGGAGCTCAGAAAAAGAAAAACCGACGTGCCAGAGCTATCGAAGCTTCCAAAGCGGCATGCATTTGTTGATTTGTATCCATTAATTGGACTTTTGTCTTGTTCAGTGGAAACTAATTTTGGAAATGATCTTTTGTCAAAGCCTTTTGTTTATAAGATTGACAATATATTAAATGAATTGATTTATGAATTTTTCCGATTTATTATTTATTTATATCTAATTTAACCAATACTGTTTTTATTTTAAAATCAAAAAGAAAAATTTTTTAGTTTACAGCATCTCCTGTATTTTTTTAATTTTTGGTGTAGTGGTATAATGTTTTGTTTTGGGTGTATTGAGGTCGTGGTTCGAGTCCTCTCGTTGAATTTTTTTCGTTTTAGTAAAATAACCTAAAAGTATCAATTTTCTCTCGTTCCCTTTTTTAAATTCTTCAAATAAATTTTTTTCAGCACGGAGAGATGGAACAGTCTGAACGAGATTTGATTATGCGCGAGTTCCAATCTGGCTCTTCCTGTGTATTAATTACTACCGATTTGTTGGCACGAGGAATTGATGTTCAACAAGTTTCTGTTGTGATAAACTATGATCTGCCTGGAAATCGAGAGAACTATATCCTTAGGTATTTTTCATTTTTTGGTGTAGTGGGAAAATGTTTGGATTTTTAGTAAAAGGTCATGGGTTCGAACCCCCTTCTTGGAGAAATTGATTTTTATTTTGAAAAATTACTTAAAATGTAAGAAACACTAATCCTAAATAATATAAAAATTTCTTTTGAGCCCTTAAAAATATTTTCAAGTCCTTAAAAATATTTTTTTCTCAGTATTGGTCGTTCTGGACGTTTTGGACGTAAAGGAGTTGCAATCAATTTCGTCACCAAAAGTGTGAGTTTTTGAAAGAAAATTTTTTTCTAAAATTTTTTTAAAAATAAAGTCCCCTTTTAATAGGATCAACAAATGCTTAAAGAACTTGAGTCATACTCTTCAACCCAAATTGAAGAAATGCCGGCTGAAATTGGGGAGTTGATCTAAAAAAATTAAGGAGAAGGAAGAATATAAAAAAGAGAAGAGAATAAAAAATATAAAAATTAAATATATTTTTTTGATATAAGAGAAAAAAAGAAAAGTGTTTTTTTCTATGTTTGGTGACTGTTCTATTGTTTTGTTGATTCAAATTTGGAATAAAAAAATTATAAAAAAATTTTCTTCCAAAAATGTTATAAATTGGCCTAATTTGCTGGAAATGGGTATTTAAATAAATTGCTAGAGGCTTTTTTCTACGTAAAGTTGGTCTGGTATATATTTTAACTTTAAAAAAATCACGTAACAGATTGGCCAACAGAGAAAGTTCGGGCAAATGAGAAAGGCTATGGTACGTTGTCAGCAATTAATCCGGATCAACTCTTCCCTCAGCAAGGCGCGGCGTCGAAAAACAACGTCAGTAGTAATAATAGAATAATGGCAAACAAAAGCTGTTAGGATTGTTCTATATTGCAAAAGAAAAGGTGCTCCTTATATTTTACAAAAAATAATTTTTTTCTATTTTTAGGCTATGTGTGATGGTTTGTAGACAAACATTTGTTGAAGTATAATCCAAATGAGGAAAAAATAAATATATAATCAATCCTTTAATTAAAATTCTTATTGTTTTGTTGTAATTTTCTTTATGATAAATAAATTTGTAATTGCTACTACTATTTTATTTTGTATTCCAAAAATTGTTTAGAAAAATTTTTTTCTCCGAGAATTTTGGTGTCTTTCGACTAAATTTGAGAAGCTCTTTCGAATCTCTTTCGAACTTCACCTAAAATTGAGCTTTCTCCTGTATGGTTTTTGTATAACTCATTTCCTAAAGTACGGAGTGGAGAGCTCGTCGAGACATGCTGAATGACATGTCCAGAACTTTTACCACTTGTACACTACACTAAATTAAAAGAGAGCTCCTTCCCTATTAAAAATTAATATTCTCTTTCTCCTTAGTATTTTTACCAAAAATTAAAGACAAATTTTTCATTATTTCATTCAAATATTATGAGAGCAAAAATAATAAGAGCACGAAAATATAAAGTAATTAAAAGATGAGAATTTAAGGAGTGAGTAATTTAGTAAGTGAGTAATTTAGCTAATGAGTAATTCAAAGAGCTATGTGGTGTGGTAAAATAGAGTAATTAAAAGAGCTCATGATTCAAAGAGCTAAGTGGTAAGGTAAAAGAGTTAAATAAGAGAGTTAATGGTAAGGTAAAAGATAAAAAAAAGAGTTATGGTTAATTGTAAGATAAAAGAGTTAATTAATGTAGTATTAAGAAATATTACAAAATAGTATTTTAAAGAGGTGAAGGATATTTATTAAGAATGATTCATGCTCTTTATTCGCTGATATTCACCT
Source organism: Meloidogyne enterolobii (assembly GCA_963681835.1). Classification (NCBI taxonomy): domain Eukaryota; kingdom Metazoa; phylum Nematoda; class Chromadorea; order Rhabditida; family Meloidogynidae; genus Meloidogyne; species Meloidogyne enterolobii. The sequence goes on along the minus strand of CAVMJV010000049.1, from coordinate 1,172,118 downwards.
TTATGTAAGTTACACATAGCACAACGCATTGGTCCCAGTTCTTCTATCTCCTTATCTGAACCATATAATAGAACTAATGTTCGTCTAGTTTTATTAGTTCGAGCACATCCATAACATATATAACAATGTCTACACGCATAATGGAAAACTGTTGGAGGATTTACAGTACAAATAATACAAGTTTCTTCTTCAAAGAATTTAATTGATTGCGCCTTTTTAAATTTCTTCATATCGAAAGGCAGTATAACACGATTTATTTGTTGTTTTTCCATTTTACCACAATTATGATGATTTTCTGTACATTCATAAAATTTACAGAGCTCCTTTTCAACTAAGAAATTTTTTTTAAGTTTTTGAATTTAAAAAGCTTACGATTCAGTATATACTCATTACGTTGTTTAGTACCAAACAAATACATACGAAATAGTTGATCGTATGAAGGAGTAATATTTTGTAAGCGGAAATCGTGAATGCTAGTTGATCGTTTCCTATAAGTTTTCTTCTCCTCTTTCTCAATATTTTTTTTAATATTGTTTAATAGTTCGAGAAAACGTTGTTCATTATTAAGTTTTTCAATTTTATTTTTTATTGGAGATTGATTGTCACTAGAACGTTTTCTAGTGTTGTCCATTATTTCAAATTAAGAGCAAAAAAAATTTTTAAGAAAAAAATATAATAACTGTTACCGCAAAATTTTCCAATCCTTGTATCATATCCACGCCCGAATCCATAAGAATTTCGCGCATTTAACTTATTGTAAATATCATGAATGCCGACAAAAAACAAACGTTCATCCGAGAACACTCAAGAAAAGGATTAACAGAAAAATAGAAATATATACAAATATTTTTATAAAAAAATATTCAAATAATTTAATCTTTTAAATTATAACTCCTTCCTTTACAGATCCATAATTTATTATAACATTTCGCTCATTTAGCCTATTATAAACATCAAAGAGCGCCGATAAAGTAAAAAACGTTCATCTCAAGAAAAGGATTAAGGGAAAAAATAGAAAAATATGCAAATATTTATGTAAAAAATATTTAAAAATAAATTTTAAAAAAATTTCGAAATATATAAGTGTAAGAGTAATATTAGGTAGGAGCTAGGGTATATAAGGAGCAAACTCTCGGAAAAAAATTTATTCGTCCTCACTTTAATAATATAATTAAACTATTAATAATGCCATTCCAAAAAGTTTCTGACGAATGTGCTAGCATTTTAAACTGTTCTGTAAAATCTTTGCGTGATCAACTTAATCACCCAGACAATCGTGTACTAATTTTGAAAGAGCTCCTTGGACGAAAAGTCCAGACAACCTATGAAGATAAGAATGGGTTTAAAAAAATATTCGTTATAGGAGGCTTATCAAGACAAGGAGCAACTTCTCTGAAATCATATGGAAAATTGCGTTTCCCGTTTAATGTGAGCGTTGCTGCTCATTTTTATGCGCGTCATAGAATTAGATTGAGATATCCATTTCTTCACTGCATTATTGAAAGATTTCGACATAGAAGACAAGATAGATTTTATCCTATGGAGCTTTTAGAACTTATTGATGATAAGGAAGATCAAAAAGATAACACCAATGATTGGATGGAGCAACTTTACTCTGATATGTCTACAAAATGTAATATTTTTGATGAGCAAGAAAAAACTGATGAAGATATGTATTGCTATAGTGGTGATCTGAGCCAATGGTGAAATTAAATAAAAACAGAAATTGATTAAATTTAACAATTTATTTGTTTAATTGTGCACAGTTACCCCTAAAATTACTACTTTTTAATTGTTAATTTTAATTTTGATACTCCTAACTCTTAATTGTGCTCTTTTCTCCCTAAAACTGATTACTTCTCTTTCTTAATTTTGCTCTTTTATTTCCCTATTCTTAATTGTGCTCTTTTACTCCTAAAATTGTAAACTTCTCTTTATTAATTTTGTAACATTTTTTATATTTTTATCATGAATAAAATTAATACAATATTGTAAAAAATACAATTTAAAAAATAATTTAATTACAAATGAAAAATTAGGGAGGGGAAATTCTAGGATGATGATTATCAATGTAACCAAAATTCAATACAACATAATCAGAGGGTCGAATGATCCCTTTGCATACTACGGGTTTATACATTTTATATAAAGGTTTAGAAATGACGCAACCATCTTTAATAGACGGTCGCAAGAAATTAGGATATAAAATATTTATCGGTTCTAATTCTCCAGTTCTTGCATAAGATAAAACTTGTTTTTTGAATGTATCATATCTGAGCCCTTGATTTTGAATCACATCGTAGTTTAGAGTCATTCCGCGGACTTTTAAAACATATTCAAAAGTTGTAGTTTGTCGCTCCTTACGTCGTAATTTTAAACCGTACTGTTTTGCTCCTCCGCTGCAGTACTCCAAAATTTCATGTGATGGATACTCATTTGTGAATTCCCCCAAGTGGGGACCTAGTTGAAGAGGACAGTTTCCAGAAGGATGAGAAAAAATTAGGGAGTCGGTGTCAGTATACAGAAGGTTACATCCGGGAGTTCGGACGACTTTTTGCATCGCTCGGAGCAAATGAATTCGCGCTGCGGATGTTGTCCATAAGGAGATGACAACATTTGAGCAAGCATGCTCTTCTACCCAATCTTTCTTTTTGGAGTATGTGATGAGCAAAATATCCGGTGTGAGCTCATCCAAAGCTGAAACTTCAATTGATCTATCGTCTAAATATTTTCTTAGTTCAGCAGGGTTGTTTGTGATAGCACATTGAGAGAGACCAACATTTCTTAAAGAGAATCTCCCCCATAAGTTGTTGAGCATTAATTTGGCCTGAGTACGCTTCCCCTTATTTGGCCCCATCTTGCTCCGCTCTATATTAATTCCAAACTTATCCTTACACTCTTTAATAAATTGCTCCTCTGCTGCAAAATTGTCTTTAATGGAGGAGTCAAATCCAGATGAATGTATTTTTGCGGCCATAAATTCAGAAATATATGGAGCAAATAATTTTTCGTCGCTCTCCCTGAACTCCAAGACTCTGAAGAGTTTTGTTACTCTATACCCCTCCTCGAGAGCAACATTGAGTTCTATTGAAGTGCATGTACTCACCCAACCACGTTGCTGGTCTGAATGAGAGCATGAGTAGTTTTCATTCACACCTCCCTCAGGGTTCTCTTTTGCACATTTGGAGCAGAGAGGAAAGAGCAACCTCTCATCTTCATCATCTCCCATTTTCATAGGAAGAACTGGAACGTCAATGCTCCTTGGAGGGATTACAAAAACTTTCAATATTGCCAATTCGTATATGTTGTCTTCAGGCTTCCTCCAATTTATATCGTTGTTGAGAATATGGACTTGAGGATGGCCAACAGGGTATTTTGTTGAGACATTAATAAAAGGATAAAGGGAGGTGACGTCATAATATGAGATCTCTTCTCCTTCTTTTGGTGAGTAGAAAAGCTGAAGTGGTCCTGTTCTACCACCAAAGAAGCAGGACCGAATATTGATTGGGCCATCATCCAAATACTTTTTAAAGGAGCTCCTCATCTCTCTATCTTTATCCAACATACCCCTAATCTCGCACTCCCAAAAGACTTGTACATTAATTCCCTGGCTCTTTATAAAATTTAAGCGAAATTGATCTTTTTCTCGTTGTTTTCCTGCTGCAATTCCATTTGGTAGTACTATGTTGTATTCAGGATAGCATCGCTCGCAGCCATGCCATGCACAACCATTCACCTCTATTCCAAGTTTCTCTTCTTCTATCCATCCATCTAATTTATAATTTCCAATCTTCTTTTCTCCTTCTTTAGAATATGCATTCTGAATATTTACATTGTACTTCTCCTCATACCATTTCATAAATTTCAGAGCAAGTTTGCTTTGATTTTCTGCATTGTCATAACCCTTTTCTGGAACAAGAGCCAAATGATTTTCTTTCAAGTGATTTGTTCTAAAATGATTCATACAAGCAGAAGCTATTGTCATTGATTCCCTTAAAATATCAATGCCTCCATGAGCTTTTGAAGACGCTGCTCTTTCACCTGCTGCTCGTTTTGTGACTTCAATGAATTCACTTCTGAAGGCAAGAAGAGCTGCTAGCAATATCTCTACATCATTGGTACAATAAGCAGCCAATGCTTCATTTAAGAGAAAAGGGAGCTCCTTGTTCTGTTGATACCATTTGTCAAATTCATTCTTTTTTTCAGGCATCATCCCATCCGCAAAGTAGTCAGATGGTGATGGAAAGATCTCTTTTCCATAGTTGTTGGGATGGTTTGCTAGGTGAGGAAAGAATGGCTTATCCTCCACCTTAAGAGCAAACGCTGGAACCAATGAAGCCAAAGACATTGGCATGATATTGAAACTATCTCTGAAGATGAGCATATTCTTCTTTCCAAGACGAACTTTCATCTCATACATTTTATTCCCATTCTTGAGCATTTCGGGAGTGAGTCCTTGAAGAAATAGCTCTTTGAAAACGATAACCATATCGAACCTCCCTCCGAAATGTGAAAAGGCGATTGTGTTGTAATCTTTTGTTAACTCAATAATCCACTTGACAAAAGAAACAAGTGGATCTGTTGTTACATTTTGACTATCAACAGTTGTTTTGTAAAATGGTCGCTCTGAGAAAGTTACAAGTTTGTTGCTCCCACAGATCTTACACTGCTCCTGCTCCTTTTCAATACATTTGGGGCATGTTACTCTTGCTGCAATAAAATTGGGTTGATGTAGCCTTCCATTATTATTCAATAGTTTTGAGTGTTGTGTTGTCTCAAGATCAAAAGCCACAATCCTGTAAGGCTTTTGCTCCTTGAGCTCCAAAGGTCTAACAAAACATCCTCTCTTTGGCTCATGGAAACTACTGCATGTTCTACAATATTTTTCATTACAAACATGTTGAGCTCTTCCATTTCTGGTGTTGTCTTTTGTATCCCAAATTACACCACACAATTCACATTTCTTTGATGTTTTACAAAAGTTCGATGTTAGATGATAATTAAAACAATTCTCGTTGTTGAATCGTTTAGAGCACCCGCTACATTTTTTAAAAAAGTTGTTTCTTGGAGGGCATGGGAAGAGTGGCCCTATTCGGGAGCAACTAAGACATTTTGCTCGGCAGGTGGTAGAGTGTGTTTTCGGGTGAGAGTAAACTGTTTCACACTCCAAACAATAAGGTTGTCCAAAGAGCCCACCTGTGCAAGTAACTCCATTGAAATGTGAACCGTCAAAGTAAAGGAGCAAAGGTGAATTGTAGTTTTTTGGACCATATTTAAAACAGGGCTTATAGTGGCCCAGACAATCAAAAATAAAAACTTTAAAAATAAACTGGCCTGTATATTTATTATTCAAATAGTCCATGATAGGAGGTACCCAAGTTTCAGCATCATATACTTTTTTCCCGAGAGGAGCTCCAATTTGATGTATGAGCTCAAGAGTATCCTTTTCAAATTTTCCTCTTTGACCATACCTCCCATGAATGTATTCGTAATATTGAGAAGCAGATAAATTTCCAACAAAACGGATCATTGTTGCTATCAATGAATAAAATAAACAGTATCCGTCATTGTTGTTTTTAATTTTTATAAGATTTTTCTTTTTTATTTGGTGATGTACAGGAGCTAATTTTCGATGTGCTCCTCCTATAATATTGTTCCCTCTAGGTAAATTGCTCTTATTTACTATCATCACGTTAAGTGAGAAGGGTGCTCCCCATAAAGTAATACCTGTCTGTTTTTTGCTCTGTGCAACTTTTTTGAATTGGTTTAACATTGAATCAAAAGTATTTTCCGTTGTTGGTCGCACAGGAATCCAAATATCAGATTCGAGGAGCTCAGATGTTAACGTGCAGCCCAGCTCTTCAGGTTCAACTCCGTTGTTGCGAGCACTTGTTGAGGCCTGATCAAAACAATATTGAAATATCCCTGAAAGAAGAGCCTCAGGGTCTTTAGGAATATCTTTTATAAGAAATTTTGAATAATTTTTGACAATATTAAATTTCTTAATGTGATGTGTAGAATCACTTATTTTTTCTATATAATTTTCAGGAGGAGCTCCTTCTCCTCCCTGGTTAAAAGATAAAAGATTTTCTATAAAGAAGGAGCGAGATTTTTTTAAAGGAGGTTGATAAGACATTATAAAATAATTTTTAAATGAGAAATAAATTTAAAAAATTCAGCCTTTTATACTTAATATTTTGAAGAACTTTTCATTTAAAATATAAGCGGTATCATCAAAGAAGTTTTAATTGCGAAAAAAAAATTTTTAATTTACATAAGTTTAAAATATCGGTAACATTAAAGAGAAAACATAAATCATTTTATTTTTCAAATTTAATTTTATATTTGGGTCAAGGTCAATTATTTTATTGGAATTAATTTTTAATATTCATTTGTATTCATTCTTAATTTTTAAAAATGAGCTCTTTTCAAGGTGAAGACGAAGAACATTTTATCAAATATTTCTCTGGACCATGTAAATATAGAGAATTTTCTAGGAAATATATCAATGCATTGAGCGAAGATCTCAAGAATGGAGTGAGATTAGATATGGGAGCAAGACTTAGTTTACTGATAAATTATTTTAGAGCTGGAAAATGGTGTTATGACTGTTTAAAATTTACTCTGGATCAGCTTCAAACTGAAATTTTTACATCACGATCAGAAGATTTTTTCATGTATGAATTTTACCTTTGTCCAGATTGTGTTAAGATTACTAAAAACTACCTTGAAATATTCAACTAATAATTTTTTATAAGTTTATTCACAATTTTATTTACAAACAAATCTGTATTTTTGATCGTATTTAATAAATTGATATACTGATAAATTGTATAATTTTGGGATAAATGATAAATTAGGGAAATACAGTGGTGAGCACAGGTTTTAGAATAAGGTGATTGATAAGGAATAAAATTTCTTTTTACAATTTGAAAATTTTTTAAAAATGAGTTTATAATACATGAGCTTATAGGTAATGCAAGACTATCAAAATAAAATATTTGATCTTTTTCCACATAAAGAGTAATCCAATGTGAGCCATCTTTATCATGAGAGTCCAAATTAACAATAAACGCTCCCAGATATTTTTTAAGAGAAGGGAGTAAGTCACATGGGTAGCATCCCTTGAAAATTTTGTTCGTCTTTGAGTTTGATCTCAAAATTTGAGTTATCTGGCTGCTGTACATTTCTTCGCAAAATATTTAATCTGACCCAAAGTATTGATCGAAATTGATAAATAACAAGACTTATAATAAGAAGAATGTACATACAAATCATTCCCCAACAAAATATATGTCCATATATATCTTGTGGTGACTCTTTACATAGTTGAATTGTTGGAAAATTGTCTCCGAAAAGACTTGGAGCTGAAATTTTTTCAGCTGTAAAATTTTTAATTGGATAACCCAGTTTTCGTAAATATTCCGAGTATTCTGGAATATTTTCAATGCTTTTATCATAAGCTTCTACACAAGGAGCAAAGAGTCGAATTAAAAATAAAATTTTTGCAATATTTTTAAAAAACATTTTTATTTAAAATGAATAGAAAATGAACAATTTCAAGGTTTATATAGTAGTATCACTTGTTATTGATCGATTTTTGTCTAACATTATTAATGCATCTGCTTCTCCCATAACTATAAGCATCACTCCTCCCTCTGGAATAGGTTGACTAAATTTAATATTCACGGAGGTCGACCCATTTTTTATTAAATCAAATGTTCCTCCATTATCCTCACCACTATTTGTAAGATTGAAGACATAGATACAGTGGGTTCGCCCATATTGTTGGTATGTTATCCCATTGCTCTCTGAAGAGCCATTAAAACCTATAGCCTCATTCATGTCATGAAATGCTCTCACATATCGATTTGAACCATAATCCAAATCATAGGGTGCCTGGGGATATGAGCGCCCATTTGCTATAATACTAATTTCTCTTACTCTAAAAGGTTGAAAATTGAAAGGGCTCCGCTCTTGAGTCCCTACATAGTCAGAGTTTGCAACTAATCCTAAAGTAATACGACGGGGGATTTGATCCATAAAAAGATTTGCATTGAATTCATATCTTCCTTGACTAATAAATAAAGGTTTCATCATAGTTTTTCTAATAGAATAACGAGCAGGTTTAACGTCAAGTCTCCTAGCGATATCTAAAGCAAGACCATCCATTAAATCTAATTTTTTTACATAGAGTTTACAACTAATAATTTCAAATTGATATTTAGTAAGTTGAGCTGTAGGAGCACCAAGAATGGCAGGAGGAGGAGGAGCAATAAGTACAAATTTTGGTTCATTGGGTAATATTTCAATGTCAATTTCACAATGATTTATGAGATATTGAGGCTGATTAAATAAATCAGCATCTAGTTTCGAAATAAACTGTACTGTTCGACTATTTACAAATAAATTTTTCCTAGCTGTAAAACTTTGACCTGATTCTTGAGATGTATGTGTATCATAATAATAACCTGCTGCATTTAAATGAGAATTTTTTGCTCCTTGCGAGTAGGATAATTCATGTGACAAGTAAGTTTTATATGCATAAAGAGAGTTTGAATTGAATATTTCTCTTCCATTTACACTTATTCTCATATTATTAATAAATGTACTCCCTATCATTTGTATAGGAGCAACATTTTCATCAAGAGTAATATTTACATATTGACCTGTTGAACTCTCTTTTCGGATTCGAAATTCAGTGAATAGGTAACATTTAGATAGATCAATAAAATTTTCACTTGAGTGAATTTTAAAATGATAAGGTGTGTCTGTTAAAGGGTTACTAGGGAGAATTTCAAAAACTTTCGCTGAAGACACACTAACATTTGTAGGAGGAATTTGGAAAAAGTCGAGAGCACTTGTAATTGAATCAACACTATCCTTATCTATTTTATGAAATGCCATTTCTAATAGAGACCAAAGGCGTCTGATCGTTTTCTTTTCTTAACAATAAATGTTTGATGTGAGGGAATTCTTTTTCCTTTTATACTCTTTCTACCTGTCCCAAATTGTTTTGGAAGACCACCTTTTTCTAAAACCGTGTCTACTCCTTTTTTTCCTTCACTAATAAAAGCTTCTTTTATAGGTTGTCCTTCATTTACTCTTTCAAGTATACGTTGTCCTGTATTGAGTGCCTCAGAAGATACTGTACTCCCAACTTTACGTAAAATAGGGAGGAAAAATCTCCACAATCCTCTCATTACATCTCCAACTCCCGCTCCTCTTTGCCCATACCCTCTCTGGTATGGTGAGGCTCCTTTAAAATAATAATTTTCCGTACCACTTCCACTCTGTTCAGCAAACCCTACTAAACTTGTATCAAATCTAACATGAACCATCTTTATCAATAATAAAATAATTACAAAATAAAACGAGGGTTTATATACATTTAAAAATTTATCACTTTCTTAAATATCAACACCATGCTTACTGTACCATAAGCAAATGGTACAAGTCTTCCATTATCCATCGTTCTTAATTCAACCTCAATTTCATTAACTTCTCTTGGGAGCACTTTAACATAAATTGGAGAATCATAAATTTTCTCATGGTACTCTCCAGGTATTGCTCCTGAGACAGAAACTATTCGGAGTAGAGAACTTAGAGAATTTCCTACAATCATATTTTCAGTAAGCCCTTTCGTATAAATTGCAAAACTTGAAAAGCCTCCTCTTAAATCACAGGCATATTTTGCAATCTCATTATTTTGTACAAATTGTGTATTTGCAAAACCAAGAACATATCCCAATTGGGGTGAAAAAGATAAATATTTAATACTTGAATGAGTAAAGGATAATTTAAATCTTTTAAAATCGGATAGATAATTAATTGATATTGAATCAATAATTTGTTTCAAAAGAGTAGCTGTATATGGTGTTTTCCCCTTTCCCAGCAATATATCAAAAACATCTTTTTTTCCTTCTTTAGGCTTTAACCCAATAGTTTCTAATAGTGGTGATGGTGTTTGAGTCCAAGATTCTTTTCTTTCCAATCCTAAGGCACTTAGAACACTCGGTGTCTGTGTACCATTATCTTTTACTCTAGTATCACTTGATTGCTCTTTTCTTTCTTTCTTAGGAGGTGGAGGTAATGGTTCTTCTTCTTTGTATGGAGAAAGTTCTCTCAGAACTTCTTTTTTCTCTTCTTTCTTTCCCAATCCTATAGCACCTAGTACAGACGTATCTTTCGGTTTCTCTTCTTTCTTTCCAACTCCTAAGGCACTTAAAACTGTCGAGTCTTTCGGTTTCTCCACTGGTTTCTCTTCTTTCTTTCCTACTCCTAGAACGTTCAAGATATCTTTTGGTAGCTCTTTTTTCTGTTCTTCCTTTGTCTCTTTTTCCTTCTCATCCTCTTTTTTCTTTTCCAGCTTTGGCTGCTCTTTTCCCACCTTATCATCCTTTTTATTTTCCTCCACTTTTAACTTTTCATTTTTCCGTTCCTCCTCCTTTTTAGGCTCCTCTCTTGCCTGCTCCTTTTTCTCTTCTTCGACTTTTTCCTTCCCAGCCTCTTTTTTCTTTTCCTCTACTTTTTTCTTCTCACTCACCTCTTTATTTTCTTCCTCTTTTTTCAGGACTTCCTTCTCATCTGGTTGCTTAGTTAAATTAATTTTATCCTTTTGTGGTGGTGATGTTTCTTCAGCATCCTCCTGATAAGGAGAGAGAGACCTTAACGATTCACCATCTTCCTTCTCCTCATTTTCATCATATGGTGTGAGGTCTTGCAGTTCGTCATGTTGGCGTTTATTTCTCCTATTAATAATCGATGGTTTATCAAAGAACCCTTCAGATGACTCTTCAAGAGCTGTGTTATCAAGAGCTAAACTTTGATGTCTCAAAGTTGAAATCAAAAATTGTAAAATTTCTTCGGGTGTATTATGTGACCCTTTTGGGACTGGAATTCGTATAGTTTGTCCCTTCTTATTATTATCAGCAAAATTAATATCAATCCATTGTTCATCGAGAGTACCTATAGTAGAAGGCCAAGAATATGGGTAACATATACTATGGACACCACATACCCAATCACCAGAGAAATAAAGGGGCTTAGGTAAGTGGACCCTGAATTGATTGGGTTGATTCTGTGGGTAATCCGAAACATTGCTTAACAAACAAACATAAAAACTATTTGACATTTTTATTCATGAAATGGAAATACAATAAAATGAACCCTCCTTTTATACAAGTTGGGTTTCGTGAATCCATTCCCTTTCGGGATAACCTATAAATTTCACAAGAACATCGTATGTTCCATCTGCTCTTTTTTTCTTTCTTATAACTTTTTCTATTCTGTACTCAGTATCTGCATCTTTCTTAACTCTAGCCAACTCTTCTCCATAAAAATATCCTTTGAATTTATCTCCAGAATCATTAGCAATTTTATATCGAATAGGGTGAAATTGGTCTTGGACTTGGTTGACATTTAGGATTTGATCCCCCCAATTTGGAATATATCCTTTTTCAAATGCTCCTTTTCCTACACCCTTACGAACAAAATCTCCTTCTTTCAATTTTGCTCCTTTATTTCTTTTCTGTGAAAACTCATCTCTGTACATTTTCTCCCATATTTCCTGAGCATTTTTGAAATTAATATCTACTGGTCTTAGTCCATGTACTCTACTCTTTGACTTATTAATCCCTTCTATTATTTTATCTAAAACATCAATCCAATTTAATGTTTTATTTTGAGCAAAGTATCTATAAAGTCTTTGCTTCACATTTCTTATAGCTCTTTCTGCTACAGATGCTTTAACCGTCGAATGAGTAGATTCATTTTTTTGTATCTCCTCCTTTTCAAAATACTCTTTTACAAATTTATTCTTAAACTCCAATCCTCTATCTGAGAAAATTCTATGAGGTTTCATAGGCATTTGACCAATTAGTTGTTTAAATGCCTCTAACATGTCCTTCGAGCTTTTTGATTTAACTGGTACACCAAAGAGTCGTTTGGAAAGAACATCAACCCCTAAGAGAATATATTTATTTCCTTTGTTATGCCTAGAGAGTGCCTGCATGTCTGCCAAATCTACTTGGACATCAGTCATGAATCCTGCTGCTATAGTTTTACTTCTGAGAAAATGTATTCTTTTTGGACGCATAAGAGTATACGTCCTATGTCCTTCCAAATAGTCTTGCACAACTTTTCTCGGTAACTTTTTGATAACTTTTCGTGCCTCATACCATAATCGATCAACACCTGAATATGCTGCTGGGGAGTTTGGATCATTATAAAGAGAATGTAAGAGTTTCGTTGGATCTGCCATTTTACCAAAGTGAGGGTTTAAAATTACTTATTTCCGTTTGAGTTGGCTTTCTTGTTGCCCAATTCTTCTTTTTAACTCCTTTTATATCTGCTTGAGTTGGTTTTCTTGTTGCCCATTTCTTTTTAGCTACTTTATATGATTGAATTTTTATATTTTTACTTTTTAATTTTTTTATCCATAATTTCCCCGCTCTTTCTGATACCTTTTGTGGAACAGGCATCCATCTTTTCGCATAGGATGTTTCATTTAAATGTTCTAGAAATTGTTCCGACGGGACTTGTAATTTTCTTTTTATTTTTTGACGAGATATGGGAGGAGAAGGTGATCTACCATCTTTTGCAATCTTTTTTCTTTTAATTCTATCAATTTTATCTTTGAAGCGAGCTTGTGATAGTGCATATTCATCTATTGGGCTTTTTTTATTTTTAAGTGTTTCTTTTCTTTTTAAATATGCTTTTTTCTGTTTGGTTCTAGCAGATATTTTTTGTTCTAAAATTTGGTCCTTTTGTTCATTATCTTTATTCTCATCTTCATCTATACCTAGAACTTTTCTTCTCTTCAGACCTTCAACTTCTTCTGTCTTTCTCTTTACAGGGTTCATACGAATGGGTGGAGGTGAAGACGAAGAGCTTAATGGCGCATTTTGAGCTTCAATTATAGTATTTATCTCAGGAGGTATTTTTTCAGTTTTCTCTTTAGACTTCTCGTTAGTTCTCTTTTTTTTCTTAATCTTATTAGATACTTTTTTAATTTTCTTTGTAGATATACGAGATATTCTTTTAGAAGGTTTTGAGGGCAAAATATTTTCTTTAGAGGTTGATGGTTGTGTTGGAGAATTACGTCTACTAATGGGTAAAGAGGGAGGATGTGAGGAAGAAGGAATAGATGGTGAAGGGACAATATTATAAGCATGAACTGGAGGCTCTCTTGGGTACGCAGAATAAGAAAAATCATCACTCATCCATAAATCATCATCTTCGTCGTCTACAATGTTTGAGGCAGGACGAGTAACTGATGTATTCATAATAGCTCCTTTAGGGTTAGCAACCATTTGAACTTTGACTGGTCTATTTGCACTCTCATTTCTCAATTGTAAATAACGTCTTAGCTCCTGGTTGTAGTGTATATTTTTATTCGAATGATGTTCTTTTTTTCTTTTAGCTTTCTCAACTTCTTTTTTGCTAAAATCTAAATTTGGTTCACCAAAATTAGATGAAGTAAGTCCCCTATAAATTTCTTCGGGGACGAGAATTAATTTGTTTGCCATGTTTTGAAATAATTTTAATAACTATTTGAGTTTATATACCATTTACTTTTATATAATAGAGCGTGCCAGTTCTATAAGAACAGGTGTGAGAAGAGCTGCAAAAACACTTGCTCCTCCTCCACCTTTTTGTCTTAAAACTTTTCTTGCTCCTCTTTCACTCCTAGTACGGCTCATGTGACGAATAAAATCAACGTGTGGGATTAAACGGTTTTTCTGTCGAGTAGTAAGTTTAAAACGTGATTTTAAAATATTTAGACAAATTTCGACGATTGCTAATAATTGATTTATTGTTGCATGTCTTAGGATCCTCTTGGTTTTTCTTTCAGATTTTGTATGAGCTAGCAAACGTAAAAAGTCCTTATTTTCACAAACTAATTGACTGACCATTTTTTAAAATGAAAATTTATTTTGAAATAAAAATTATTTTCTCTTCGTCCTCCTTAAATATGTTTGTCCTAAGTCTTAGATTAGGATCTGATGAGGCATGTAAATCGATAAGTAAGTATCCATAAGGTATATTAGTAGCTTGTTTATACGCGTCTAAAAAATAATCCAGTTGACGTGGAAATAGTTGTACTCCTATATTTCTAATAGAAAGAGCAGAGTTTGGAGAGCGCATAAGTATAATATATTGAGCATTTTGTCGTGCAACCTTAATTTTTTTATCGAAGAGATTTTGAGTTACAAAAATTATTGCAAAATTCTGATGGTGCGATTTTTTTGTAAATAGCTCCGAAAGATATTTTTCATCTATGGAAAGGAGCAAGTCATCTAGAATTAGGAGTAAAGGTTTTGGGAATTTTTTAATTAGCTCTTCAGGTGGAACTCCTGCATAGACATTAACTCCTGATTTTTGAAGGAGAGGAATATTATGGCTCATTTCTCCGAAACAATAAAGTATACTCTTTGGTTTAGGTTCAATTAATTCTGACGCTTCAGATATAAATTTTAATAAAAATGAGCTCTTCCCGCTAGAGCTGGGGCCTGACAAAATCATACCAAAAGGTAATTTAAAATTTAAATCTTTATTAGAAAATGTTTGTAACTCCATAATTCTATAATTATAAAATAGAAAAATAAATGTATTTATATAGGGACATTTGTATCATCATCTTTAATTTCTTTCTCTTCTGTCTTTTTTTCGATTGGTTTCTCAACATTATCTTTTGAACTAGGAAGACCTACAGTAGCAAACATTAAACTATCGTAGAATTGTTGGAGCTCTTTGTCAAAATGTGTTTGATCAGGAGGTGTAAGAGGTCTCGGGGTTTCAGATGTAACAGGTGGAGGAGTACGCACAAGAGGAGCGGTGGGAGGAGAAAGATTAGAAGGCAAATTATGTTTAGGAGGAGTGCAAGTAATCAATTCATCTAACTTCCTTTTACCACTCCTTTGATTATCTGGCTTGGTTGATGATCCATATGGTACATTAAGCACTCTTCCTCTATTTCGAATCTTAAAGAAACAGTGTCCTGGGAGCTCATAAGTCCAATCAAATGGAACAAAACGTTTTTCATTAAGTCTGGTACACCAGAGAGTCACTCCGTCTTTTGTTATTGCAAAATCAATCTCAACTTCTGTACCCTTACACTTGCAGCACTTTCCTGTTTGATCATATGGGACAAAGCGTGAAGTAGTGAAACGAGTGCTGGAAAGTGTAACACCTCTAGATGAGATGTCAATTTCGACTTGAGGTAAAACTTGGGAGTTTAAAGATTTTTGCTCCATGAAAAATGAAAAAAATTTCTAAATGAATGATTGGAAATACAAATTCCTCGCTCCTTAAATACTCTAGGGCTTGGTACAATAGGCTCCTCCCATAAAAAGATAATTAACTAAAATTGAGAAGAGGAGCACTAAAAGGAAGTTGGAGAAAAAATCTTAAAAATGTTTGCTCATGTTGAGCTCTGTTCAAATTTTTTAACTTAATAAAATAAAATACAAGAGGTAAAATTTTATTATTTTATATCAATATGATAAGTGTTAATATATAATATTAATTTTTAATCTAGTTTTTTTTAGATTCTGTTAAACACTCGTCACCACATGTGTTTTTTTCATCTCTCCAAGAGTTGGAGTAATAATTTTCAGAGGAGTCATCTCTATAAATGTGTATTTTTAAAACTATTTTTAGTTACAAAAACTAGGACCTGAAACAGTTGGAGTAGGATCTCCTGTAATTTGAAGTATTTACTTACTCTTAAAAATTAAACTACCTCTACGATGAACAATTGGAGTATTAGGTGTAGGAGTTCCTAGTTAATTAATACTTTTAGATTAAATTTTTAAAAAATACCTCGAGTTTTCTCTTGAAATTTAGTCGCACCTTTGCGAATTAATTTACATTCACGACGTCTGCGTATTTTTCGCAGAATAATATTGAACCAGTAAAATAACTATAAATACATTTTTGGAGTAAATTTACAAAAAAACCTGTAAAATAAGAATAAGACCTAACAAAGAATAAATCATCCAAAAACTAAAATTATACTGAGTATAAGATTGAGGAGTGGTGGTTGTCGTATTATACTCAGGAGTGGTGACTGTATTAAAGAGTAGTTGCTCTGTGGAACAATTTTCAAAATTTTGTGGAGGAGAAATTTGTTGCTCATTTGGAGATTTTTTCAAAAAATTTTCTAAGTCGTTTACATCAATTGCTGAATTAATACACAAGACTGGATTCCTAAACTTAATAGGGCGAATACAGACCAATGGGAGCTCACAGGAGCAATTACTTTCAACAGTCCAATTGAAATTTGACGGATTGAATTTGGACATTTTTTAAACTTAAATATCGAATTTTTATTTATTTTGGCCTATAAATTGTTTAATAATTGTTAAATGATAAAATAAAAATGTGTGTATTTTTAATAATTTTTTGTGTACCCCTAATTAACATAATAAAAAGAAAGAAGTAAAAATTTTTTTTTATTTTCACAGAAAAAAAGAAATAATAAATAAAATTGTTTTTTATAAAAAAATAAAATTTGAATCACATAATAGTAATAATATTTTTGAGATTTTTTTGAAAATTAAAAAATTCTTTTCTTCAACGGCTCAAAAGGGCATGGACAAAGAAGAGCAAATGTAGAATATCCACAATAAAAATAAAGAAGAGGATTAATGTAATTCGTTCTTAAATTGAAATTTTAAAAATATATAAAAATTAAAAAGTACCCTTCCAAATTAAATTTAAAAAATTTTGGCTATTATTGTTATTGTTGTCCCCATTGTTGTTGTTATCTCCTCCATTTAAGTTGATTAATTCTATATTCATTTTAAATAATTCTGAAAAAGAAAAGAAATGTAAATTAATGGTAAAATTGAGGTGAACAAAATTCAAATGTTTAAATATTAAATTTATTCAAAATTCAAAGTTTGGCTCCTCCCATTTTCCTTTTAGGAGCAGGGAGCGAGAAAAAACGGAGTAGTGGGAAAAGAGAGAGGAAAGAAGAGAGCTGAAAAATGATGTGGGGGAAAGAGGAAAAAGATGTTTGGGAGCGGCTTCAAAGGATGCCGCCCCCGACGTCCCCTCCTAATCCTTTACTAATCCCTTCCTAATCCGTTGCTAATCCCCCGATATCCCCCTACTGTTAACTACTCTCCTAAATTTAAGATACATTTTTTAGATAATGGTTGGCCAATAAGTTGGTTAACAAAAAAGGTTCGAATTATTATGATTCACGCCCCTTATTTAATGCCTTCTATTTAAGCTACCTCTCATTATATGATACTAGAATTCTTTTTTAGACACTTGGAGTATCAGATAGGAGGTTTGACTGTGCCATTTTCATAAAAACAAAAATTTACTCGAATTATCACAAAAACAGCAAAAACACGCCAAAATAGCCAGTGTACTCAACAAAACTAAAGCTATAATACTAGCAACAATTAACGCCGCTTGGAATTGTTTTTGCATTAATTTTTGTTCTTCATCCAAAATGTTTGTTGTTGTTAATGTTGGGAATATTGGGGGTTTGTAAGTAGAAGTTGTTTTGATTGTTTTTGTTGTTGTTGTTAAGGGATTTAAATATGTTTTTGTTGTTGGTTTTGCTGTTGTTGTTGTTATATATTCTTTTGTTGTTGTGTTTATTAATGTTGAGGGAGTTGTTGTTGGGGTAACAACAGAAGAAGAAGAGGAGGATATATTAATTTGTTGTTGTTGAATAATTGGGGTTTCATCTAATTCTTTGGGCGGAAGTCCAGAAGACTATGGAAAATAAAGAAAGTAAAATAGGAATAAAGTTGTATTTAAAAAAAGGGATTTAGATTTGATTGAAGGTGGTCTTCTATGGGCATTAATTATTAAAAATGGGGATTTAGTAATGTGTAGTGGGGGTTCCAAAGAAGAGGGAGGCTATTATTAGAGTAAAAGGCCTATCTAGAGGTAGAGATAGTTGGAAATCTTCGGATATCCGGATCCGCCAACCTTACTATCCAGAGGTAAGGATATATAGTCGGCGCCACTATAAATACCTCAAATATTAGGTACACATATTTAAGATACGTTCACCTGTTTGGGGAAAAGGGACTTGCTATTAAGATAAACTTCATTATAATCCCGAAAGTGAGTCTTATAACGAGGTCTGCCTCTATTGTTAAATGAGAATAGATAAAACTAAAAATCACCCCAATATCATCTTCATCATCAGGATTAAAAGAATCCCCACTTCCCTCATCTTCATCATCAATTCCATTTTTATTATTTTCATGCCTTAATTCTCCAACTTCCTCTTCCCAATCAGATTTTCTTTGTGTAGAGGCCAAACAAACAAAAATAAAAATTAAATAGAGCAGAAAAATGACTGAAGAAAATGAAGGAACAAAAGAAGAACAAAATTTTTGACCAAACATTGAATTGGGCTGAAAAATTGGGAAAAGAATTTATTTTTAAAAATTAAATAAAGAACCAATTAAAGATTATTTCAATAAGTAACGTCTATTCAGTCAAACAAAGCCTTTTTAAAAAATTTTAAAGTTAATAGAGTTGTTAATTAAAAGAAGTTAAAAAAAGAATTATTTAATTGAATAAATTAATATAACCAAAAAAAATTAATTTTGAGAATAAAAAATGTTGTTAATAAAAAAAATACCTTTAAAAATAATTGAAAAATAAAAAAATAAAAATTAAGAATTAAGGCATATATTTTTAATATTCACAGATCCAAATAATCGAAAAACACTTAAAAATTTAAATTTGTAAAAGTCTCGGTCGGATTCACTTAAGTATCATTAGCCTTTAAAATTTGTGAGTCTTTATCAGGATCCTTGATTATCGTTGGCCAAGGGTGGGAAAATAGGAGGATTTTGGATTGTGACAAGTCACCCAAAACCTGACCAGAGAATTTTACCAAAATCCGACCCAAACCCGAAATTTTCTATGGAATTTTTATTCATGGTGCCCATAAAAGGAAGGAATTTTTCTTCCCCAAGCGTTTTCTTCCTCAAATACTAGATCTAATAACTAGATTTAAATCGGTAAATAAGATAAAGCCTAATTTAAAAATTTAACTCAAAAAATTATTTTTAACGTTAAAATTCTCTTTCAGCGATAGGTGTTAAAAGAAAATCAAAACAAATAAAAAAATGTGTGGAGGGGGATATAATAAATAAATTACCATTTTTTCTTTTATTCATCGTGTCGGTAGCAAAGGCCAATAAAAAAAGAAAATCAACAAATTAAAATCGACTGGTAGTGGAAAGTTATTTGAAAGAATGGAAGGGGGGAAGAATAAAGGAAGCTAAGGCTAACCACAAATAATTTTTTATTAAAAATAAAGGGGGGACAAAACGAGGGGGAAAAGTTGTTGGGGACAAATAAAAACTTGATCAAAAGAAATTTTTGTAGAAATTAAAAAATAATTGAAAAAAATAAACCAATAAAACAATTTATTTGTTAAAAAAGAAATTTTAAAAAATTATTGAAAATAAAACTCGACAATAAAAGTTGATTAATAATTTCCGAGTTGTTTAAGAAAAAAGGGGGTTGTTTTTGAGTGAAAGACAGCACCTAAATTAACAAGGAAAATTAATTGGGTGGGAGATGGAATAGAATTATATCGAGATCAGAAATAAATAGGAATTAAAAAAAAAGATTTAATCAAAGTTTTGAGGTTATAAAATTAACGTTTTACTTCATCTTACCTCTTAACAGAACAACATAATGGAATTGATCCTATCCGCAATACATTATTACATTATTATAGGTATATTATTATAGATTTATTTCTATGTCCAATTAATTGTTTTCAAGTTAGGATAGAAAATTTATTTAAAAATCCTAGATCTATAAGGGAAAAGGCGTCCATAATTATTTTCCAATAATAAAAAAATTAATGACAGAAATAGGTATGTGGGAGGGAAACTGAAGAAGGCTAGTTAGAATATAAACGTTCTCATAAAATTTTCATTTAATGAAAGAAAATGTTGAAATGTTTAAATAAAAATTAAATTAATCATAAAAATATTATTTAATGATTAATATTTAAATGTATTAAAGTGTAAAAAACATTTTTTTTCGAAAAATGAAAGAATTTTTTATTGAATCTTTTTTTACAAAAAAAAATTCCATTGAGAATAATATATTAAAGGAAAAAACAAAGTTATTTTTTTAACTAAAATCTCTATAAAATTTATTTTTAGTAATTCCCTAAAGGATTAAATTCCAAAAAAGTGCCAAACAATTAGTTGGTGCAATGAATAAATAAATAGATTTTTGTTTTGCACAAAAACACTTTTAAATAATTAAATTTTAAAATAAGGGAGATTATCTTCTTCCCTTTTTTATTCTTTTTAATTTCCTCTTTTCCTATTAAAATGAAAAGAGAAATTTAGAAAAGCTTATTTTGAAGAAGCCAATTAAAAGAAAAATAATTTTAAAATGGTTGTGAATGATTGGCACATTTTTTTTAATTAAAAAGATATTAAAAAGACAATCAAAAATAATTTTTTAAATTAAAGTTAGGGAGAAAGCAACAGAATTTTAATTTCCCCTAAAAATATTTTTTTTGAAATATTTCTTTTTGAGAAGGGCCAAATTGAAGAGTTTTTGCAAAAGCAATGAAATGAATCAAAATTGGGTGCAGTCGAAAATCTGTTTTACATAACTTTAATTTTAGATAGCCCTTCGTTTTTAAAATAAGAGTGCTTCAGCACCAAGGGGTATTTAAAACTGAGATTCGATTGTCTCTTAGTGTCTCTCAGTGACCTGCAAATTTGTAAACGTTCCGAGAGGTGGGAGTTTAACTGAACAGCTGTTCCCTCTAACACTAAGTATTCCGGAAAACGAACTCCCGTCTTTTTTAATTCTTCCTAGCTAAATTGATCAACTTGGAAAATAAAATCCTGATAAGTTTGAGGCTTCCAAAATACGTGAAGCCTAGCTATCATTAAAGTCGTATGTACTACAAATAACATTTAATTAAGCTCATTCAAATTGTGAACAGTATTTTGATATAACCGAAGAGAACGAGATTAACTTTAACGAGATTAACTATTTGAAAAGACGGAAAACGGAATTTTACATAAAATAAAAAAATATTCCAGAAAAAACGCAATTTTAAGCAAAAAATAATAAAAAAATAAGCAAAGGGTTAAGTGCAAACAACGCATATACTACAAGCAACTAACTCTCTTATTATTTAGAACAATATAGCTTGTATTTAAAATAAATATTTAAAGTATTTTTACTTGTGTTTTAGTACTACTCAAAACAAACAGAAAAATATCAATGCGCATAAGGGCCAAAAATTAAAAATTTTGTCTGAAGAGTGAGAAAAACATGAAAAGAAGGGTAATTTAAGAGAGAAAAATTGAAGAGAAAAAGTGTAGAGAAAATAATTTTGAGAAACCTTCCGGAAGCATTCCGGAAAACAATAAAACAGAATAAATGGCTGTAGGCTGAATCCGGAAAATTTGAAAGAATCAGAAACCGGAAATAATCGAAATAGTGTAGTAATAGAGGAGAGTATTCTCTAAAGTATCCCTTTTCCTCTATACTCCCTTTATTTATCGCGCTTTTGATTTTATGCTTTGAAGTATGCCTACAATTAATTAATTAAATTAACTTATTAATTTTAATTAATTTATCGTCCAATTCTTTCCAATAAAATTCAGAATATTCAAAATAAAATTTAATTATAAGCTAATCTAAATTACGAACGGTAAAAAAAAGCTTAAAAACAGATAAATGTAAAAGAGAAGGTCAAATAGTTGTAAGTAATGTTGAGAAGCAAACAATTCATTTTTATGAAAAGGAGAGAAAAAAAGTAATGCAAAAGTAAATGTTTAACCTTTAGGTAAACATCCCCACACATCTGCGCTACCAAAACATTTAAATAATTTTTAATATTGGCTTTTCAAAATTAAAATACAAAAAATATTTTAGTACAGATGCACAATTAAAAACAAAAAAAGTTTATTTTGGATTAATTATTCGATTATATTTGCAGGTGCAAAAACCTGCAGAGCGATGTATGACTAACCCAGTATATCAACTTTTTAGAGAGATTGCAAGTATTATCTCGAGGATTTAATATCGTGAAGGTGTTAATTGCATAAAAGAGAAAGAAGATTTTAGACCTGATCGAGACTAGATAAGGATCAAAAATTCCGTTATCCAGATGAGATTTTTCGAGCGAGCAGTTCGAGAGAGCAGTTCGAGAGAGCAGTTTTTTCGAGAGCAGTTCGGTCTCTATTTGAAACTCTCAGATATGAAATTTTCATATCTGAATAGCAAAGAATAACATTTTACAGTTAGTTAACAGTCTAATAATTTATTCTCTCAGCATTACCAGACTATAATATAAAGCTGAAGGTGTTGAAAGATATAAAGAAAATACAGCGACGGAAGGTTTTGCTTTCGTGTTTTGCATGTTTGTTAAGTTAATATGTACAAATGAATGGAGGGGGGGGGGGGGGTATACCCAAAAGATCACCACTTTAAATTGATCATTTTTGGTGGTGATATTTTGGAATGATTGAAAGAATCACATTAAGCAAGTGAAGAAGCATAGAGGGAGAGGAAAGAAGCAAGGAGGAAAGAAAAATTGTAAAAGGACGGTTTTGTTGATTTGCTGCTCTTTTCTTTTTAGTTTTGTAAAAATATATTTATTTATTTAAAGTGTGAATCACAATTTTCGGATCATTCACACAGTCTAAAAGGAAATGAAGAAAATATAAGGAAGGAGGAGGGGGGGGGGGGAATTTTTGTTTTAAAAATGCTGCCGATATATTAAATGATGAATAGTTAAAGAAGAAGGAAGAAGAGGAAGGTTAAAAACACAGCAGGGGAAGGATGTAAATGGCACAAAACCTCTCATTTTTAGATTTTTATGTTTTTACAGTTGATTGAGGGAGTGGGAAAATGTCAAGGTATGGGAAGTTGTTTTGAATGTTTTTCTAAATGAAAAATTGTGTTTTTTTTGGAAAAATTTGGATTTTCCTTAGATTTGTAAAAATATTAATTTTTCTTAAAATATCACACAAAAAGCTAAAAATATTTAATTTAAAAAAATTTTAAGGAAAATATAATTTATTGTTGCGGATAAAAAATTTCCAGAGAGATAGATGAAAAATTGTGTTTTTGGATTCTTAAAATTTAAGAGAATGGTTCCGGAAATTATTCTGACTTTGTAATTCTTCTGGAAAAATGTCTCACATTCAATTATTAAATATTTTTGGTTGATGAAGAAAACGAAAAACATTTTTAACTCTAAATTTTTAAAAAATGCCAATTTTAGTAATTTATATATTTTACTTGGTTTTAAATACTAAAATAAATTATACACAAATAATTATTTAAAAACAAAATCTCTTCAAACTTTCAGTATTTATGAAAGGAAAAATTGAGGAACGAAAATATTGTTATTTTTGATGGATGGATTCTTGGAATGTAATCCTCAAAATTACTTTTAGAATTATTTACATAAGTCTGTAAAGAATTGTTGAGAAAAATAGCCAAAAAATTTTTGGGAGGAAGGAAAAAAGTTGGGAAAGAAGTGAATTGCCTGACAAAGGAGAGTGCCTGGGGTATCCGCGGGACTTAGGGATGAAATTTGTTAGACAGGTAGATCATGCCCTACTTTAATTGTGAAATTTCCACCATTTCCGCTAAATGGTGCCGGGGACCGAGTTATAAGCCCCCAAAAAAGCTACGGATCTTTTAGAAATCTTTTAGATATTTGCGGACTTTTAAAAAAATAATTGCGGACATTTAGACAATTTTTTAAATTTTCCTTTTCCGAATAAACTTTATACTTTCCTGCTACCCACTAATTAATATAAAAAATTTTCACAATAATTAAAGGAATGGCCAATATATATTATTGTAGTAATTAATGGCCAACTGGGAGAAGGCCGAAAATTAAAAGAAACCCCCAAGAAAATGAAAAATAAGGAAATTGGCATCTTGGTGTGTAGACAATAAAGAAGGGAAAAGCAAAATAAAAATAAATGTAGTAAAGGTTATGAGAAGGAAAATATGTATAAATAACATTGTAAATTAACCTTATTTTTGCATAATAAAAGAAGAAAAAATAAAACGGGAAAGGATATTTGTGGATGACTGCCTGAGATATATTAAATATAAATAAATTTTCTACTTTTTGAGTTGATTTATAAAATATTTATAATAATTTAGTATAATAATTATCCAAAATAAGGAGACATAAGTTTTAAAAATCAGTAGAGTCAGGATTTCTGAAATAAATAAATTGTGTCCGCAAATATCCCGCCGTTTTACGCCTTGTGGAGGGAAAATAAATTTTTGTTTAAAAGAAAAATTAATTAAATTTAAAAAATATTAATTTAATTTCAAAAAGAAATTCAAAAAAATCTCAGAAAAAGTATCATATCTCTAAAATAAGCTACCTTTTTGCCTGTTTTAAAGGTATATTTAAATAATAAAAACAAAAATATTCAAAACGATTAAATTTCTTTTTCTCGATTTTCTTTGCTCGATTGCCCTTCGTTGAAATGCGCATAACTACTAAATTGTGGAATGATTGATGACCGATATATATATATTTATTGAATGATTTGAATTTGTGGTTATATTTACAAATGGCCTTGACTAAAGTTGAAAAAAATAGGGAAGGAATATATACGGGGGTTATGCAAAACCTTAAAAAGAGTAAAAAGTTCAATAAAGAAGGGAAAAGAAGAAAAAGATCAATCTGATAAATTGTTGATAAAAATTGTCGGTAGAGACTTTTGTAGTGATCAATAGAAAATCTCGGTTTTGATAAAAAAAATTTTTAATCGAAGGTTCTGATCACTTTTTACCGTAAATTCTCGAATAACTCTTTTCAAGTTCTAGCCGGAGAAGTGGGTAATTGGTGGAAGGGGGTAATTGAAAGGGAGCAATTACTTCTAGGGAGGATAATTAATATTTTTTTAAATTTATTATACTTAAGGGTTTGCCGAGTTTTTAACAGCATTTTTTTAAATTAATTCCATTTTCCTGGAAATACTTTTGGAAACCATACATAAATATCAAAATAATTAAATAAATTAATATAACGTATTTTATTAAATTAAAAGTGAAATCATTTAATAATTAATTAATTGAAAGGATTAAAAAATTAAATAAAATTATTAAATTAATTTTTAACTCGCATCATAGTAAATAATTCTAAATAATATCACACTCGTCATTTTTAATTTCTGAAAGTTTCGGCAATAGGGAAAATAGATTTATGTGCTAAATGGAGATTCTAGCTACGAGAAGTTGCGCTTTTTATGATAACGAAAAAATTGAAGAAGTTTTTGAAGAAAACTTTTTTCTTCAACTTCCTTCTTGAAGAAAGGTCAAAAATTGGAAAGGTCAATTATAAAAAGGCCATCAACCAATTTCAAAATTTTTTTAAAATTTCATTAAGAGGAAACAGGAAAATAACCAAATATAAAATTTCAATTAAAAAATACTTTTCCCCAATTAATTTTTAAGAGGAAATGTTTTATTGGGGAAGGAAAAGCCATATCATCAAAAATAAATTTTTTTCTTCAATTTTTCATTAAAAAATACTCTCATATCAAAAAATATTTATTTATACTATCCCATTTCAACTAAATTTTAAAGGCAAAATTAATGTAAAAAAAAAAAGAATGGCTTCCGTAATTTGCATCTCTCGAAAATAAAATCCCTTCCCTTCCCCCTCTTCTCCCACTCATTTTATATTCTTCATTATCATTTTCGACGGCCTTTTAAACCTTTAAAAAGCTCACAAAAAATTCAAAAAATAAATAAAAATTCTGACAAAAAATGAGATTTTCAATTGCTTTAATTGTTTTTGCTTTTATTTTGGTTATTTTTAATTGTGCTGAATCTAAAGATGAGGGAGGGAATCAGGAAGAGATTGAACAGCAATACCAAAATAGAAGACTTAGATCGTTGGCAAATGGCCGATGGCAGTTGAGGTAATTTTTAAAAGAGAAAATTTTAAAAAATACAAAGGATCCTTTATCTAAAAAATCTTTTATTTCTATATTTTGTTCCTAAAATTTCCTCTAACCTAGTCCTCCTCACGTAGTTGAGCAAGTAAATTAAATATAATATCTAATATACAAATATCCTCAAGTAGATTTCGATATTTTATTTTTAGCAGTCCCCATCATTTGAAAAAAAGGATCCCGAGAAGTAATTAATTCGAGTAAATATTTGATCGAATTAAGAGCCCGAATTTTTATGAATAGATAGGGGCATCATAAATTTTTGCACGAAAAACACTATCTCTGCTTGTTTTAAACATTTTAGAAGCGTGTTTTTACTATTTATTATTTTCATATTTTTTAATATTTTAGACCTGGAAAAAGATTCGTACCAGGAAATTATTACTATCAAATGATGCTCGATAATTAATTAATTGCCAAAGAGAAAAATTAAAAGAATGAGGAAAAGGAAGAGGAAAATATTTTTAAAAATTTCTTTTTGTTTTTATCACAGAAATTAGCAATGAATTAAAAAAAGATTCTTGAAAAATAAAATAAAGTTGTCGGATAAAAAATAAAACAAAAATCGGTTCTAAAAAGCGGAGAACTTTCTCTACCGTCTCCTCTTTTTCAACACTATTTTACTCATTTTCTAAATAATTTTTTTCTCGTTGGTTAATTTTATTTTAAATAGATTTTTTTCTCATTTTTAAATTTTTTCCCCATTTTTAGATTAAATTCTCTTTAAAAATAAATTTTCGTAAAATAATTTTTTAAAAAATTTCTTAAAATTTATTTTTTAAACAATTGTGCTTTTTGATTTTTGAACCAACCCAAATACACAATATGGTCAAAAAATAACTATAAAATCGCCCTTTCACATCCCAGCTGTTGTCACACACATTTTTTTCTTTTATCAAGTGAATACTTGCCAACTGACTTGAATTCCATTAAATAAGCTAATCGAATTCTTTAAAAAATTGTTTCTAAAAGAATTTAAATCTTGTGGATTTTTTTATATTTAACCTGTTTTTTTATTAAAATGACGAGAATATTTTTTCCGTTTTTATCCTCGTAACCAAAATTCCCCACACTTCCCACATTCCTCAATTGTTCCTTTGCCAAATTCTCACATCCGTGAATCCGAGAACGGGGGGAGGGGGATGGATTTTCCCTTATTCTTGTCTCTTTCGCTATACTTAGCCCGGCTCTCGAAAGATTGGCAACGGAAAAAGGGTTAGCGCCAAGTTTCTTCCCCGCAAGCTAAATTCCCGGTTATCGGGAATTTCGGGAGGACTAGAAAAGGGTTTCCATCATGGACTTGTTTCTTTTGTTTCACGAAATAACTTCTTTTTTTTATTGTAAACCCAAATTTCGCACACGAGTTGAAAAAAAATTTTTAATGCCATTCTATTAGAGAGTGTTATTATAATTTTCGATTTTTCTATATTTATTTTTGGCTAAAAACGAATTAAACGATTTTCTTTTAAAAACAACCATATGTGAACTAAAACTAATTAAATTATATTTTTCTTTGTTAGAACAAACGACCTTGCTCGTTATCCCTTTAACTGGTGTTTATTCAAAAGCAAAAACAATATTTATATGGAAAGGAATTCGATATTTATGAACCAAATAATAAAAATTGCGGTTACATAAATAAATTATTGGCATTATGTTTTTTTATTTAATTAACAAAAAAGCCGGGGGCTTTTTGAGCCCCATTCCACCCGCCGGAATGGGGCTTATCGCATTATTTCAATCCCGTAACTCTATTTTTTTATCTAATTCTTAGCCAAGTAAAAATAAAAAAGCCCAAGCAGCATCCATCTAACCGAATCATTAAATAAAGAGTTTCACCTGAGCGTAGCAGCGAGACTTGGGTGTCCCTTACAAAAGTTATCCTTTATTCTCTTTGTTTTTGTTTACGTGTCCTCCAAAACAATTTTGTTTTGCAGATAAAATTAATTAATTAAAAAGAATGGGCGAACGACGAATTGACGTAAATAGAAGTAACAAAAGTGTTGTGGACTCAGAATTTGATTCAATGCGCGATCGTTTTGAGAATGAAATGCGTCGTGTTGATGAAGAAATGCAGGTTATTTTTTTAGTTTGTTTTAAATAAAGATTTAATTTATTTTTAGCGTTTACGTCAAGAATTTGATGGTTATCGCCCAGCAGGGTCGCGCACTTCTCCACTTCCACAACAACGTATTTTTTAGTTTTTATAGGGATTTTATACCTTTAGTTCCTACCCAATCAATTACTAGAAGTTACTAGGAACTCAAATTGTTTTCTTAGGGAACTCAACTTCTATGTAAAAGTTGTACTTATAATTCTTAAATAGGTAATATTATTTTTTAAAGTTTCAACCAAATTTTAAAGCCTACCTCAAATTGGGTGTTATCTTATAGTTGGGCCCGGACCAATGCCTGGGTTTTTCCTGTACCAAGAGTTCAGGCTCAGCTATTTTTTACCTTCCTGGGTTTTTCCTGGACCCAACTTTTATATAAAGTCATGGAACAAGCCTTTCAAAATCTCGATCTCTAATATTTGAATAATTTCCAAACTATTAGGATAACCTCCATTTTCTACCTTTATTCAAAAAAAATTTTCTAGGTCTAGGCAGTACTTACAGCACTTCTTCACCAGCCACCGGTGGCACTCTTCTCTCGTCTCGTCCAATTTATGATCCTTACTTCGATAATTTGAAAAGTCCTCTTATTAGAGATGAAAGTGATGGAAAATCTTTGAGACTTCGGTTTTTTAAATTTATTTTTTAAATTAAAATTCCTTTAAAGTTTTGACGTTTCTCAATACAAACCAGAAGAAGTCACTGTCAAAACTGTGGATAATCGTTTGTTGGTTTATGCTAAACATGAGGAAAAGAGTCCAAGCCGAACAGTTTATCGTGAATATAATCAAGAATTTATGCTTCCGCGCGGCACTAATCCAGAAATGATAAGGTTAATATTTGCTTGAATTAATCGGTTATATTAGGGAATAAGTACTGGGCAGAAACAAGCTTGTGACGGTCTAATCTACATTTGAAGTTTAAATTTTCCAAAAAATTCCTAATTTAGGTTAGATTCTGGTCTCGATTAGAAAGCCTGATCTATTTAGGATTTAGTCCAATTTCTAGGTTAGTATGGTAGTAAGTACTTGGCTGAAACAAGCTGTCATTCCTGAAAGATTTCTACATCCAAATAATTAAGAATCTGGTGGCAGATGCCATGGGTTTTGATTGTTCAAATAATTTAGATTCGGGGTTCGATTGGAAAAAGAAATTTTGAGGACTCCATTCGGTACAAGTCCCAACCTTTATTCCTTGAATCTAGCAGTTCTTCTTAAAATTATAAATACTCATTTTATATAATTTTCCCATCTTTGTAGCTCTACACTTAGCACTGATGGAATTTTGACTGTTGAGGCTCCTTTGCCACAATTGGCTATTAAATAGAGAATAAATTTGAGGAAAATGAATTTTATGGAGAAATAGTCCCAAAAATGTTTTGAGCCTTTTTTCGGTATTCTTTTTAAATTTAAGTTTCCAAAAAATTAAAAAAAAAAAGCTCAAAATAAAAATCCAAATAACCGTGCATAATCAAAAAAAAAGTTTGTTAGAATTTAAAGAAGCCTTTTTTACTAATATCCCCTTCCCTTGGCTAACTTTTTATTTTTATACTTAAATTCTTTTAAAGTCCCAAAAAATAGAAAATTCATAAAATACTTAAAAACAAGCAAATTCTGCTGCCATTTATGCAATTTGTTAAAATTTTAAAGGTGCAAATAAATTAGTTTTATGTTTTCTTTATTCTGATTTTTTATTAGGATTTTTTGGGCAAATTAGATAATGATTTTGATAAAAATTTGTAAAAGAAAATCTTTGGAGAGAATTATGGGATTTAATTGTTTTTTAGGGAGAAAGTTCTTGGGAGGGGGGGGGGGGGGAATCCCCCTTTTGATGTTTTCTTTTGATTTACAACATCTCTGGGCCCACCTCTAGTTCCTAAATTCTAATTAATGGACCATTGATATAGCCCGATTTCTAATATAAAGAGAAGATACATATTTTTAAGATGAAAGTATTTGATAGATCAAAATCTCCTATTTTGAGAATGAGTTTTCAGATAATCATTGGTTGTTAACGAGTTTGTCTCTAATTCATCAGCTATAGAATGACGATTGCACTGATTAAATTTTCTGTTTTTCCGAAGATAAAGAAATAAATGCATTGTAGAAAATAAAATGAGAATCTGAAAAATGAGAGATTTTAACTGAAATGAAGAAACAGATTTAGTGACTCTGCATTCATAAAAAAGGGGGGGTTAGATCCTGAAAGGGGAGTTAGACCCGACACAGGATTTCCGTAAAAATGGAGCGGTAGGTGTCCAACTCTGTCTTTAGTTTAGATAGGGGTGGCGCTATAATTTGTGGAGCAGTATACAATAAAAATGGAAAAAACGTCTCGTTTTAGGGGGAGAAGTCTCACCTAGTGTTCGGCGAACAAATATTTTCGGTATTAATATTCTAAATAATATGTTGGTAATACCGAACCGTGTCGAACACTAGTTTGAACACAAACCCCTTTTTTAATTTTTATCGTTAATAAAATAATTTACCTCAAGTATTCCAAGCAATAAAGTTAATAATTTAGTAATTTGTAAATGTTGAAGTAACCAATCTGTAAAAGGCCCAACACACCCCTAAAATAAGCAAAATTATCCAAATTGAAATAAATTTTTAAAAAACCTGTTTATAAATAATTTTGTCGAAATTTTCCAAACTTTTTCCACAATTTTGTGTGTGATTGAATAAATCGAGATTAAAAGCTTTTAGATTACAGCAGCTGTCTGGTACGAATTTTCTTCCCTTCCAGCCTGGATAGTAAAACCAATCGGAATGAGAAATTGCGCCACAACAATTTAACTAAAAAAATTAATAGGAACTCATAAAATCATCTTTGGCACTAAAATGAGGGAGAGAAATTTAAATTGATGGTATCATTTATTGTTAGTACTTTAAATTGGGGGTATCTGGTATTGGGTGTAGAAGTTGGTGGTTCCGAATTAGAAAAGTCTGGAGATCTGGGAATACGAAGATTTCGTAGGAACCACTAACCTTAATTGGGTCCATCTTATAACGTGCCCGACTATTAAAGAATTGAAGATTTTCTCTTATTCCTTATAAAAAGAACAAAAATCCTTACGATCGGTTAACCAAAATTATTTTTCAAACAGAACATATGGAAAATTATTAGTGTTAAAATAGGTGTTCTATAATTTTCTCATAAAACAATTTAAAAATATTTAAAACTAACATCACTCTGCATTTGTGCCCAAGCATTCCACAAAATATCGGCATTTGGATTGTCTCCATAAGTTAAATTTATTGTATGCCGAAGATTCAATTTTGCATATTCATAAACACTTTCTTTATATAAAACACCCATCAAACCAGCAATACATTGAATTATAAAAAGGAGAAGAACAAAACAAAAATACTTAAAAAGTAAAATTTTAAAGTTTAAAAATTTTGTCCGCAAAGTTCGTCCGCAAATAAATTTCTGTTTGAGAATTGAAAGGATTTTAGAAAGCAAAATCTTCCACGCCTCTATTCATTATTCAGCCAGATTTGTGATATATTTTGAAGTGTTTTAGGCCAAAACTGCAAAAAATTAAATTTGCGGACAAAACTTGCGGACAGAAAATAAATTTAAAAAATCAAACCGAAATAATTAATTTACTCGAAGTAAACCAAATTCCAGCAATTCCAACAAGTGAAATAATTAAAACCATTGCACCAACAGCAGCACAGAGACCAGCTGCGGACATTGACTAAATTTAAAATTAAAAAATAATTTTTAAAAATTAAAAAAAAACCGAATAGCTGCTAGGTGCCAAAATTGAATAAATATTTTTCTGTAAATAAAGCCATATTCCTGCAACTAAAGCACCCCATCCAAATGCCTTTAAATTAAAAAATTGAAAAAAAATAAAAATTCAAACCCAGAAAATAACGTTTAAAAAAATAAAAATTTGTCGTTGCCGACGAAAATCAAAATAAATTGACATTTAGTAGAAAAGTTGGGAATTTATTAGAAAAATAGTAGATAATTAATTAATTAGGTGGCCGAACGTTTCGTCACTAAACTTTTCGTCACCGAACCTTTCGTCAAAACCTTTCGTCACTGAACCTTCCGTCACCAAACCTTTCGTCACTGAACCTTTCGTCACTATTCACCATAAAAAAGAGAATGCACATCTGGATGGACAAATTTAACAAAATAGATTTACGGAAATTAAGTTGAATAAAAGAAAGTCATATGAATGAAGATGAAATATAATAAACAAAATTAATAACTTTTTGATAAAAAACAAATAATAATAAGGATGTTAAGTGAAATAAATTTATTTTGATTTACTATTTTTACTATATTTATTTTTACTAAAAAATTATTTTCATAAATTTTTTTACTCCTATTGGCTAAAATGGACGTAGGTTCATCATCAGATGAGGGGCAAATTTTTTCTTCATCTTCCGAGGAGATGGAGGATTTACTCGAATTTATTGAAGTAAAATCTAAAAGAGGTTCATCTCTCTTAACTCGTGACGGCTTTGAATACCAGTTTGAACGTTATTCTGCCGTGGATAATCAAGTTGAATATTGGAAATGCCCAAAAGTATGGATTATGTTTGGTTTTTATTTATTTGTTAGAGACCTCCGTACTGTCCGGGCCGTATCCATGTCGCGTCAGCATGGCATGAAGGAGACGGGAACCGTTTTAAAATCGGATGGATAAAAAATGCTAACCATTCACATAATGCTGAGCCTTACAAAAAAGAGGTAAATCATAAAAGTATTTTCCGGAGTATTTTTTTCTTAGATTTTCCGGAGTATTTTTTTCTTAGTATTTTTTCTAGAAGGTACTGCACTCTTGTGCAGTAAGGTTGGCGGATAGTTGGAAATCTTCGGATATCCGGATCCGGATCCGGTATCCGATCCGAAATTTTCGGATATCCGGATCCGGATCCGGTATCCGAACCGAAAATTTCGGATATCCGGATCCGGAACCGATATCCGAACCGAAATTTTCGGATATCCGGATCCGGAACCGAAATTTTTATTTTAAAAATTTTCGCCTGCGGCGCTGAAAAGTTTAGTCTTATGGAGGATATAAAGGGATTAGGAGCAATTATGATTGGATTTGGTGATTAACAGTGTTATCGAGGGAATTTATGCTTAGCAGAGTTATGTAGGTGTAATATGTGTGGAAAATTTTGTAGTTTATCTGATGATTTGTGAGAATTTAGTGGATTTGGGGGAATTAGTAGATACATCGGCTATTTCCATATTTTTGAATTTGGTAAATTGATAGCTGGGATCGTGGGATTATGAGAATGCTGGTAAATTTTGATGTAAATCCTCCTCATACAAATCCCTTTTCTTCCTATTTAAGCGCCGCAGGCGGAAATTTTTTTGTAATTTTGGAAACAAATGAAGCCAAATTTCTTCCATTTTCAGCGCCGCAGGCGAAAATTTTGGTAATTTTGGAAAATTAGACTACCAGATGTTCCTTTTCCAGCGCCGCAGGCGAAAATTTTGGAAATTTTGGAAGCTAGGCTACCAGATTTGTTCATTTTCCATCGCCGCAGGCGAAAATTTTGAGAAATTTGGAAGGCCATTGTGCAAGATTTCTTCCTTTTTCCCTAATTCTAGGATCCGAACCGAAATTTTCGGATATCCGGATCCGGATCCGATATCCGAACCGAAAATTTCGGATATCCGGATCCGGATCCGATATCCGAACCGAAAATTTCGGATATCCGGATCCGGATCCGGTATCCGAACCGAAAATTTCCGGATATCCGGCCTTTTTTCGGATCCGGATATCCGGATCCGCCAACCTTATTGTGCAGTACCTTGCATCTTTGCTTGTCTACCCACGAAACACGTTCAAGGATATATTAACGTTTTCCGAGCAATTCAAAATCGCATTCAAGACTGGGCTCCAGAACGTGTTATGTGTGATTTTGAACAATCTGAGATATCAGCTGTGCGCCAAGTCTTCCCTCATGCGACTATTACCGGTAAATCTTAGGAAGAACTAGCTCTAGAAAATTTTTTGAGGATGTGTTTTTCATCTTGGAAATGCGTTATACAAGCATATACAAGCACTGCCTGCTTTATCTGCTCGTTATAGAAATAATAACAATGATAAAAACTTACTCCGATCACTTCAGGTATCTACCGTATTTCCTCCAATTCATTAGAGTTTCTTTCCTAGGCTCTGGCATTTGTGCCTATTAATGAGGTTTACACATTTATGTGTATTTTAATTTATGTGTATTAATCTCCTATCATTTAGCAACACAGTAAATATAACTAAATTACCGATTATGATCAATTTGTCATTTTTGACAACTTCTTATTTGATTTTTAAAAATAAAGTCCTGGTGACGAAAGGTTCAGTGACGAAAGGTTTGGTGACGGAAGGTTCAGTGACGAAAGGTTTTGACGAAAGGTTCGGTGACGAAAAGTTCAGTGACGAAACGTTAGGGAACCATTAATTAGTAAATAATAATTAAAAAAAATTAAATAATTTTATAAAATTAAATAAAAAAATAAATCGACAACAAAATGGCCAAATTGAAAAGTAGTGAGCCCACTTCGGCGCCAGTTAGAGGGACCTCATGTGGGCGCACGGTAAGGTATGAGTATTTTGTTATTTTCCCATTTAATTTATTCAGGCTGTCAATTAAACCCCTCCCTCATATTATATCAATATACGTTCCGATTTCCTTTTTGGTTGATTGGGATGTTAAGGATTTCCTTGGAGGGGATTTTGGATGGAGGAGTAATTAGGACTACATCTAATGTTGAAGTAGATGAACAAAGATGAAACATTAAAAGCTTTTAGTATTTGTGAAGAAATTTGGGATTAATTGGAACTTGAAAATAGAATACTTACATATTATCTGCTTCTGGGAACGACTTCCTCATCATAGACGAAAAAAACTATTTTCCGCTCTAACAGAATATAAGAGGTCACAATAAATTTTATCCAAACACCACTGATTATGGTGTTTGGATTGGGTTTTATTCAACGAAAAAAAAATTCTTCCAAAGGTCTTTTATTAACGATAAAACTCTCCAAAACGTAATCAGAGCCATTTAATTTTATTAAATAAAAAACAATTTATTGCAATTTTTAATTATTAAAACGTGAATATATATTTGTGTGTGATTATAATATAATTAATTAATTTATTTGCTTATATAATAGCTTCTTCTCAATTATTGACTAGCCGCATCTTCACTACTCTTTTCCAAATTTAAATAAATTCCTCTTGAAGTCGTTCATAATCTTTTTTCCCCAATTTTTGTCGAATACTTTCTGCCGCTCTAATAATATCTTTTTCTTGAAATTCTTCCATTGCTGGAGGGCTTTTAACTTGGACTGTGTGGTAAAGACTTCTTTTTGAAGAGGAAAACTTCTTTTTGTAAACATAGCGAATTATAGCTAATATTAAAGTTATTAAACTTAAATAAAATCCAATTTTGACGGCCAATTCGAGTTTCCACCAATTATCGCTTTCTTTGCTGTTGTTAATGCCAACAAAACGGAATAAATAAGTTGATTCTTTAAAAATTATTCTTTTAAAAATGGATTAATTTTGGGGAGGGAAATTTCTTTGCCATCGAGTAATTCTTGTTTCGAAAGTTATAAGTTGGAAGCTCGTACCAAAATTCGTACTCGTACTGTGTACAAAGTATGAGTACGAGCAAATTTCAAAATTCCAACCACTGGTTACAAGGACGGAAAACCATCCACATAAATTCTCTTTTATAAAATCCAATCTATAGATTCTAAGGACTAGTGAAAATTTGCTAGTGTTTGGATATTATTGAGGGGGGGGGGTGTTCTGACTAGGCCTTTCTGGCCCTGAACATTGCAATACTTATTTGATTTTAGCCATTAGTGTTGGGCTGAGTAAACGGTATCACGACTTTTGCGCCGAGAACATTTGCGCCGCGACTTATGCGCCGGGCGACTTTTGCGCCGCGACTTTTGCGCCGAGCGACTTGTGCGCCGCGACTTTTGCGCCGGGCGACTTATGCGCCGCGACATTTGCGCCGCCATAATTTTAAAAAAATAATATCTACAGCCGGACCTAATTATAGTGTACTCCTTAAAAAATGGTATCCAGGAGCTGATGGAATTTCAGGAAGTGCAATATTTCGGGAAGTACAATAGCCCCCTCTAATAAACCGACCCCCTAGAGGAAGGTTGAAAAATAAACCAACCCCATAGAGGTGTCATTTTCAAAGGACTTGACATTTTCGGATCAGGATTTTTGGTCTGTTACCCCTAAAAGGCATGATTCTCTGCCAGAAGATGGTGCACTATAGTGTAGGGGTCGGGTCTAGACCCGACCCCTACACGCGCCGCAAAAGTCCCCCGGCGCAAAAGTCGCGGCGCAAAAGTCCCCCGGCGCAAAAGTCGCTCGGCGCAAAAGTCGCGGCGCAAATTTCGCGGCGCAAAAGTCGCGGCGCAAATGTTCTCGGCGCAAAAGTCACGGAACCGAGTAAACGATACTTCCAATTTTAGTACTTAATTTATCCTTGAAAGTCTTTGGATTTTAGTAGCGATACATATAACAGTAATCTTTCAACTCTAAATAAACACCCAAAGTTATACCAGAAGGAAAAGCCATTGTTATTTTCTTCCATAAATCTCCATTTGCTTGTTGTTGTTGATTTTGTTGTTGAATTTTCCTTTCATTAAGTTGTCGATGAAATATTTTTCGAATATTAATCATTTGGGCACACTTTATTTCGAAATCCCGATTATTTCCAAATTCTTTCCATCCAGTTATACAAAATTCACACTTAAACAAACTAAATTTTTGTCCTCAATTTCTTATTTTCTACCTGAACATCTTGATCGGACTGACAAGGCTTCTTTTCGCTGTAATAAAGAAATAAATTTTACCGATACAACGGCATAACGTTTATAACGACATTAAAATTTAATTCATTCCCTACAATTGTCATTATAACCTGAGTCTGGTTTTATACCCCGAGCTCTATATTATTAATAGTTGACAAACAAATGACTCTACTTATGACCACGGAATTAAGGAGTTTTACTGTTTAAGGAGTTTTATTTGACTTTTGATTGTACATTATATAGTTTGGCCATTGTGTTTATAGGGAGATTATAAACACAAGTTTAATAACCAAGTTTAATCCCCCTATAAACACAGTTAATAAAGATAGGATGGAGGTGTACCGTTCAAAATTAGCCGGTTATCTCAATCGAGATTTCTCAATACCAGTCTCTTCTTTCAGTTAATCCTCAACTCCTCTAATTTTACTCAATTTAAAAAACAAAAACCAACAATAAATATTTTCCACAAACAGAGCATTGTTTGCAATTTCCCCCATTTGAACGAAACTGTCCTTTCGGGCAAACTGTCGGAGGCTGCCAATCTGCAACATTCTCTAAAGGAAATTCTTCTTCTCCCTCATCTTCTTTTTCTACAGAAGTTTCTTCTGAGAAGGAATCGCTTGAAGAAGAGGAGGAGGAAGTTGAGGAGGATGCTGATAATGAATCTTCTTTTATTTCATCAGCAGTTTCAATGATAAAATAAGGAGAGGGATTAAATGAAGATGATTTAATTATTATTATTTGTTGAATTAATAAGAATAAAATTATTTTTGATAAAATTTTTAATAAAATCATCTCTTTCCTTTTTTTGAAAAAAATTATAATTAAGGTTAATAATTAAGGCGAGACAAGTTTTATAAACATATGAAGTGGCACGTTGAATGTGAAGTAAAAATTATTGTTAGTAGACACAATATATCATCTAATAGCAGCAGAAATAATAGAAGCAAATATGGTTTCATTAGAGGATTTACTGACTATAAATAAAGATCTCACTAAAAGAGACCTTTTCTTTGATATTTAGGGGGCTCATACATACATATATCCAGATTTTTTGCTTGCAAGCACAAATATCGAAATTTAAAAACAAATTCAAAAATTTATTGGGAAATTATTTAAAATCATTAGAAAGCTAGAGCTAAAGTTATTTAAAAATTTCAGAGCTTTATAAGCGCCGTAAACATCCCCACAAAATAAATTGACAATTAAATAAAAAGTAAAAATTAAAAATGACAAAATTTTCCGTTTTCTTAATACTTTAAAAGCTAATAAATAAAATAAAAAAAGTAAATACTGATAAGAAAAAGTGAAAGGAAGGAAGTGTTGTAGCAGTAAAAATTGTTTATGCCTACAAAAATTTTTATCAAAAATTAAATAAATATTAATTAATCTATTTTTGTTGTTTTTTATTTAAAAAATATTATTTAATGACCCCCTTTAGAAAATAAAATTTTAAATGAGGGTAACGAAGAAAGTTTTGGAGAGCTTAAAGTTTGAGGCTGTTTAGTGGAATTATAACGGAAATATACAGAAATATTCCACTGACGTTATAATTGGAGAGAAACAATAAAGTAAAGTCAGTCCTCACTGAATGATCGTGTCCGCACATCTTGCCAACTCGGATAACTTGACAAAAAAACATAGGTTTATATTACAGGGTAGAAACCAAGATCGGGCCGTATACACGCGGGCCGCATACACTTAAATTTAAAATAATTTCTTAGAAAAAATTGTCAGTTATTTTTAATTTAGTGGGGCGATACGCTCCTTATTTAAGCTACACCTTATTATAAGAAACTATAAATTTTTATCCTCAAGTGCGTATTGAAGGATGAGATTTATTTAAAGTATTTCTAACTTAAAAGCCCCTTGCTTCATTACATAATAAAATAAAAATTTTTAAAATAAAAGGATATAATTTAATCAGAAAAATGCAATAATTGCTTATTAAAAGCCAAAAAAAGCTTAAAATAATTTTTATAAAATTTTTGTGATAAGAAAAATTGTCATTCATTCAGAAAGAGATTGACTGATATATAAAATTAAAAGAAAAAATATGTCAATCTAAAAATATTAAAAAAGCCAAAAAATGAAGAAAAGTAAAGAAATAAATTAATTGGCCAAAGAATATTTTTAAAGTTTTTTTCTGTTTAATAATTTGGGTAAAGAACTGTTTTAATTTATTTAAAGGAGAAAATAATTGCGCATAACAAATTAATGTGTGTTTTGCTTTTTTAAGAATAAATAATTTTAAATAAAATAAAATTATTGTGTTTTTAAAAACAAAATCAAAAAAAAATAAAATCTTCTAGCACCTTTTCATTATAGAGATTTGGAGGTTTTTTTTTGAAAAGTGCGGCTAAAAGAATTTATCTTTAATAGAGTACGAAGGGAATTTCTTAACAGTTTAAATCAGCCATTCTAGTTCTTTTTTCGATACTTGTGTATTTTACATCCCATAAGCTCGTACACTTTTCTTATCTCTTCTTTTTCTTATAAGATCTTGTAAAAACTAAAAATAACTGTATCAATGGAAAAAAATAAACTAAATAGAATCAAAATAACTGTGATCAACCATGTATAATGAAGAAAAAACATCCATAATATGATTCGATATAATGTGTATAAGGAGATTCGATATAAAGGACAGTCATATAGGGTTAGACTTACATTAATTAATAAGCATATTAATGAGCATGGAGTCGGTGATCAAGAATTATCACCAAATCAAATTTTGAATCGAATTTGTGAATATATTGATGAATTCTTGTTCCATCATTCAGCCAAAATCACCACAATTCTGTTCTTGTTGCTGCATTGAATAGGATTAACAATTTGGTACTATACGCAATGAGGTG
This sequence comes from Meloidogyne enterolobii, assembly GCA_963681835.1. Taxonomy (NCBI): domain Eukaryota; kingdom Metazoa; phylum Nematoda; class Chromadorea; order Rhabditida; family Meloidogynidae; genus Meloidogyne; species Meloidogyne enterolobii. The sequence goes on along the minus strand of CAVMJV010000049.1, from coordinate 1,132,347 downwards.
CGGAATCATTTTTTCTTCCTTCTTTCAACAAGCTCGAAATGGCAAAATTTTTTGCATTGAAAAATGAAATTTAGACATTTTTTAAACAAATTTAAAAATAAATATTCGCGACAAAATTGGATAAAATGTCCGTATTTAAAATAATTTTGGCATAATGTTTTTTAGTTTCTTTAAAAAATTTTTTTAGAATTTGCTTTTTGTTTTTGAATTTTTTACTTAATTTGTTCATTTTTAAGTTTAAACTTTCTCAAATTTAAATATATATTTCTATTTTATTTGTTATTTTCTTCAAAAAATGGGAATTTCTGTTGAAAAGCCTGAAATTTTGGTTAATCCTTTTTCTCAAATGGAGACGGCGCTTGAACATAAATTGCGTAATCTTAAAAAGCGGGAGGTAAATTTTATTTTTTGAGTGAATATAGAGATTAAGGAAGTTATTTTAAATTGATGTGTATCCAGTATTGGGGTTTATCTTTTGTCAAAGTTTTGGCGCACACTCCATTATAGCACCCCAGAAATCACACCCTAATAAGCCCTTTTGTATTTGATATTTTCTGCTTATCTTTCTCTTTTCTTTTTCAGTTGCGTCTTCAACAACTTAAAACCGACAAAGAATCTGGTGCTTTAAAATTGGATTCCAAACAGATTGAGGCTCTTTCTAAATTGGACGAAGTTAAATTGCAAATTGCCTCTATCGAGGATTTACAAAAAGTTAATGCTAAACAAATGAAGGACTTTAAAAAGTTTGTTTATTATTTAAAAATATTTTGGGTTGTCTAACATTTACATAGAATGATTAGGCTCGGGTTTGAGATATGTAAAAGGGAAGAGATGTTACCTGGGGAAAGGGAAAACCATAAACTGGTAATTGGAGGTATGAAGAAAATATTTTAAATTGATGTATATCCAGTGTGGACAGGGATCAAGTGTTATTCGTACCTCGTTATCTTAACCGGTGAGCATTGTGGCCGATGCTCCTAGTTCCTAGCAATATTCACCCAAAGTCGGCCTAAAATGTTTCCCTCTCCCATTTTTTTCTGGCTACGCGCCTGCCTGTGGCTATCTTTTCCTTCATTTACTACTGTTTCATGAGCCGAATTTTTTAATTATCCTCTCTTTATCAATTTATTTCGAATTTTAATGTACTAATTTGAAAACATTTTTTGATTATTTTATGAACAACCAGAGAAAATTTAAAAATTGTTCTTCTTTAAATTTTTAAAATATTTTTAGAGCTCTGAAGACTTATGAACGTCAAATCATCAAGACTTTAAAAGATGCTCGTTCACAAAATAGTACACCTTCGGAACTGACAGAATCTGTTCAATCGCAAACTCCGGATGATTTGTTGGGTAAAAAGGAGGAAGTTGAAGGAGAGAAGGAAACTGTTGCCGTTGTGACTATTTTGAAGAAGGAAGTTGTTAAAGAGGTTTTGGTTTAAATTTTGAGGTTTGGAAAGAATTTTTGTTAAAAAAATTTAAAGACATTTTGGTGATTTTAGAGAATATAATATATTTGGGCTAAACTGCAGTTTCCGTACTAGGCTCAAAAATGGACAATTTATATGCCATTCGAAAGAGCTCGTCATCTGAGTCGGAAGTTACCAAAATTAGCCCGCGGAAATAACTTTGGGCCGAGATACAGCGCCCTTAGGTTCGAAAACCCAAAGCTAGGATATTAGAAAACAACCGTATTTTCAGATCAAGAACCTAAAAACACAAATATTCGTGGCTTAGAAATCTTTGGTGGAAAAACATTTGAATATTTTGAAGTTACCCTCCAAAATTTTGTTTAAGTTTATTCATTTTTAGTCATTAAAAATGTTTCAATTTAATAGTTCTGCTTCGATTGGACTTGCCAAGGCAGAATTTCCTGTTGATAAATGTATTGGAACACTGCCGTCTTCTTGTAGTTTTTCGTCGAATGGCTACTTACACATTAATGGAAAGCGAAAAAAGATGTCAAAAAAATTTGGAAACAACTGTGTTCTTGGCGTTAAATGGAAAGTAGCGCGATGGCTAGATTGTAGGATTTATTCTATAAACGTGACAGAGTTTATTTTACTCTGAATTGGTCTAAGATTGGTAAGTAAATATTAGGGTTAGCCGCCATCGGAATACCTAGCTAAAATCTATCGGAATTTAATAATTACACCGATCCCGAGTCGGTATCAGGATTAGATCAAATTTGCTTAGATTAGAACAAGAACCAATTCAGAGTAAAATAAACTCTGTCACGTTTATAGAATAAATCCTACAATCTAGCCATCGCGCTACTTTTCATTTAACGCCAAGAACACAGTTGTTTCCAAATTTTTTTGACATCTTTTTTCGCTTTCCATTAATGTGTAAGTAGCCATTCGACAAAAAACTACAAGAAGACGGCAGTGTTCCAATACATTTATCAACAGGAAATTCTGCCTTGGCAAGTCCAATCGAAGCAGAACTATTAAATTGAAACATTTTTAATGACTAAAAATGAATAAACTTAAACAAAATTTTGGAGGGTAACTTCAAAATATTCAAATGTTTTTCCACCAAAGATTTCTAAGCCACGAATATTTGTGTTTTTAGGTTCTTGATCTAAAAAAATACGGTTATTTTCTAATATCCTACTCCATGTCCACATCTAAGTTAATAAAAATTTTGATCTATTTTAATTGGCAAAAATAAAATGTAGAGTGGATATTAAAAAACAACAAACGGTAATTTGATTTTTAATTAAATTTAAGTCAAAACTTACTAAGCCCAAAGTTATTTCCGAGGGCTAATTTTGGTATCTTTCGACTCAGCTCGACGAGCTCTTTCGAATGGCATATAAATTGTCCATTTTTGCGCCTAGTACGAAAACTGTAGTCCGGCCTATATATTTGTTGTTTTTTTCATTTTATTTGAGTAAAAATAATTTAAATGTTTTGTTGGGTTTGGTAAATTTATTTTTCAAAATATTTTTTGAGCAAAGAGAATTTGCTCTTTAATTTTTTAAATAATATTTACTATTGAAAATTTGTTTTGAGCCAATGTTTTAGATAATCAGGAAGGAATTCCCACAACCTTCACTACTGCTACAACAACTTCCATCATCCCTCCCAAAAGATTGAAAATATTTTACAGACCCATAGTCTCAAACAGCACCAATATTTATGTCCACTTTCCCCAAAAAATTGTTAATTTGGAATAGATTCTCTTGATATAAGCAGGAATCTCGTTCTCGTATTTTTTGAGAATCTCGTGTCTCGTATTTTGTGGCACTTGCGCCACCCCTGGCTAAAATTTACCAAATGGGCAAATTTACTACAATAAATGTGAAATAAGTTTATAAATAATCCCTCTAAATCCATTATATCCAATTGAAAAGATTTGAATAGATATCAGGTGATATAGGATGGTAGGAGGATTGAATCTCTCGATATTCCTTCTATCCCTGATATGACTATTGCATGGAGTATATCGGAGGCTAAGCATGGATCAAGGTAGATTTGAATGGATAAAAGTTTTTCAGAAATTTTGAGAATTTAATATGTCCTCAAGTCAGATTTCTTCATTTTTTGCGCCGCAGGCGAAGATTTTGAAAAATCTTGAAGGCCATGAAGCCAGATTTCTTCCATTTTTCACCGCCGGAAGCCAAAATTTTAGAATTGGAAGCCAACTTTCTTATTTTTTCAGCGCCGCAGGCGAAAATTTTGAAAATTTCGGAAGGCCGTAGGCGAAAAAACTCACTTTTTAGTCTACCTGGAAAATACCGAAATACCGAAAAATACCGCGGTATTTTGATTGAGGCGGTATCGGTATTTCGGTAAAATACCGATACCGAAAAAATACCGATTTTTTAAAAACTGTGCGGTATCGGTATTTCGGTAAAAATACCGCGGTATTACCGAAAAATACCGCGGTAATACCGTACCGTGACCAACTCTAGTATCGACTATACTTAACTAAAATTCGATAGAATTGATACTAGCCAAGGATCATTTGTCAATTGTGCCAATTTTTATATTTTAGGAAGATGCGCATTAACAGTTACATCACTATGAATTCTCTTCCATTTCTTACCAACTATGTACCTTCTCCTTATCTAATTATTCCTTTATTCCCTCTTCACTCATTCATCCAAAATAAATATTTTTATTTATTCTCTTTAAGCATCCGTTGTTCCCGTCAACCCCTCTCTCTCTCTTCTCACGCTGTTGCTGCTAAATAACTCTGCTAACTTCAACATCCGCCCATCCCTTCAATAAACTAAAGCAGCAATATCACCAGCCAGTCACCGCCCTCCTTTTTTCTTCCCTCCTCATTTTTCTCTTTTATGTATTTATTTATTCCTCTATTCATTCCCTCGCCAAATCAACGCAGACTGACTAAAGTAAAAATTGTTCGGGTGGCGGCTCATTTTCGAACAAAGTTCCGTCGCCTCCACAAATACGATAGGGAGATATTATATAACACGCACTAGCATTTTTATATTTTTTTTCTCATTTTCAATTTCCCTCTAGTCCAAGCAAATGAAAGTTAAAAGTCTGCTCGGTCGGTTGGCCATTTCGAGGAGGGAGAAAAAAAGGCGGAGGAATGCGGCCAAAGATATGTGGTAATGATTGAAAAGATGATAGGGGTAAAGGAAGGGAAGGGATGGCCTAGAGTCGAGTGAAAACTCTTTTTAAATGATGATTAGGAGGGGCGCATAGCAAGCAAAAAATAAAATATATAATTTACAACATTCCTCCTATCTGTCCTTTTTAATGGTTTTATTTTAATAAATGAGAGAATTATATTGAATCTCTTCATTTCCTCTCCCATTTAATTTTCCTCTAAAATTTTATTTTATTCCCTATATTTTTTTAATTATTTTTAATTAATTTTTTAAGTTTCGATAGTCTTTAATTGAAAATTCAATCCAAATCTCGTTTGACATTTTTCAGCATTTTCTGAAACTTTAGAGTTAACGGGATATACACTAGATTTAAATAAACAGAGAGTTTAAGCCCTCCCTCAAGTTTAATCACTCAATCTAACATAACAAATCTTGGTCTGGCTAAATAAATTTTTTCGTGAGCATCCGTCAAAATCTTCTTGTTCTTCCCATTTTTAAGAAAAATAATTAAAAAACTTGGCACAAAAAATTCTTTCTTGAATAAAAATATTATTTCTTTTCGTCGTTCGCTTGATCTTAATAGATTCTATAATAACGTCTTGATCCACTTAAGTTCACATTAAATTTAATTTTTGAGGAAAAAATTAAATTTTTTAAAGCAGTTGCAATTTTTATTTAATTTAACGCGAATATAAGTCGGTCAAGACGTATTTAGGTATATATTTAGGTAATCTATTAACCACTAGAATATGTTAATTTATTAAATTTTAAAAATTGTTTAAAAATTATTAAATAAATTATCTTCTTTAAATTTTAGAACAAAAAAAGTCATGAATATCCCCCAACATCAATGTATCACACCAGAACCAACAACTTTAAAAAATATTAAAAATGCCGTTGTAGTCGATTCCCTTTTATGTTTCTTCAACAATTTCCGTTCCCTTCCACAAATCAAAACAATTTTATTAAATAATTTTTCAACTTTATCTTTTCGTCATTCGCTTGAATTAATTTGGAATTTTGTTGGAGAGAAAAAAGAAAATTTAAATTTTGAAAAAGAAAATAATAAACAATTTTTGTGTGAAGAAATTTTGATTAATTTTGAAAAATTAATTAATTTGGGGAAATTGCCGGTATTTGCTGCTGCTGATCTTCATTGCCTTCCTTTAAGGCCTTTCTTTTTTGAAGAAAATAATTGTGGAGGAGGAGGAAACAACAATCAACTTTTGGATGAATTGAGACAAATTAGATTTTTGTTGCAAGATTGTTTGTTGCTACACAAAGGGTGGGTATTTGTTTTTGAAGGGTTTTAGGGGGGTTTTTATTAGGGGGGGGGGGTTTTTTAGACAGTTAAATACCTCAATTGTAGACACCAGGGATCGCGCCGACAGAAAACCAAATTCAACATTTTCGGGGATTGAGTAGGCAAGATCCCTGGTAAATACATTTAGTAAGTAAATATAGTCTTCAATTTAAAAATTAGTTGGGCAGGGGAGTTATCTAAGCGACATTGGATACCTTATATGTAGGACACTTTTTTAAGCTTCAAAAGTTTGTCTAAAAGCGAGGTGTGATTTTATTTACAAATTTAATTATTTTTAAAATTATTTTCTTTTATTGGGGATAGTTATTTTATAAAGCCACCCTTTTCCATTTTTATAAATAATCAAAAATAAAAATTTTCCCATAAAATTAATTTCAACTTTTAAATTACTTTTTCCTTTTTTAACATTTTAATTTTCTTGTCAATCTTTTAAACTTCCTTTTTTCTTTAAAAAATATTTGCCGCCTTTACTGCTTACTTAACTAAACTTTTGACCCCTCAAAGATTTTTATTTTTTTTTATTTGTGTCACAATTTCCCTCAAAATTTTTCTAACCTTTTAATTATTTTCTCAATATTTTTTTCGATAAAAATTATTTTCTTCTTCAATCCATTTCCCCTTCATTTACCCTTCTCTCCCCCTTAATTTACCTCAATAATTCCTTTTACCTCTTCGATTAATTGCTTTGATAAGGAAATAAAAAAGGAGAGAGTCTCCCTTCTTTTCTCGATTTTTTAACCTTTCCTTCCCTTTTTTGTCTATAAAATCATTTAATTATTTATTTATTTCCCTCATTAAATTACTAATTTGGAGGGGAAAATAGAGAGGGAGGGGGATATAATTTTAATTAATTGTGGCTTTTATCGAGGGGAATTTTCTTGGAAAAATTAAAAAAAGAGAAAGGATTTATTTATTTGTACAGTAATATTTTTAAATTGCTTTTATGTGGTTGGGTGGTCGAGGGAGGGACGAATGAGGGAAAACATGAGAAGAATAAAAAATGGTAGGGTGTAAGGGATAAAGGGGGAAGAAGCATTCGAGAAATAATTTTAGGAAAATATTTTAATTTTAGTAATTTTCTTTAAATTTTGAGGAAACTTTCAATAAAGGATTGACATTATTTACTACAAAAAACCTCTCTATAAGATATTAGAAATCAAGATTTTTGAAAATCCTAGGCCTGTTCCTGTGTTCCATGTTTGATTTATTGCCCTGGGCCTGTAGTTCAGGAAAAGCCCAGGAAGGTCAAAAAATGTCTGGACCCTTTGGGTACAGGAAAAACCCAGGCCTTGGTCCAGACCCAGCTCGATCTCTATAAGATATTTATACCCAATAAAGTTTACATCTCAATTAAAATTACTTTTTTTAAAAATTAGCCACTGGGCGTGGGATTGTTTAAGCAATACCACTCCTGTTTAAGATACACCTCATTTTATAAAATAAAATTTTTTTCACCCTAAACAAGGTATATCGTGCATTATTAAGTCTGATCGTGCATTATTAACTCAAAAATAAATTTTTAAAAAATTATTTAATTATTTATCTTTTCCCTATTTTACCTATAAATTTATTTATTCAATTTATTCAATCATCATCACCCTATATTTTTGTTTTAGTACTTTTTATATATCAATTTAACTAAAAAAGCAGCAGCACTTCTCCACTACTACCACCCATATATTTATTTTTTTTATTTTTTAAATGTAAAACAGTTCCTTCCTTCCTCTTCTATTTATCTCTTTTTCAATCATTTTACTAAAAATAAATACAAATTTTCCTCCTCCATTCATTTACAAAAGTTAGAAAAAAAACGATTAGTAAGTGGCCAGGAAAATTGGAGAGTGCCGACACTTTTCTTTTTTTATTTAAATAAATTCAACAAAAAATACATATGTTTTTGTAAATTTATTTCAAAGAAAAAGCTGCCAACAAACAAAAATCTTCTCTTTTCTTTTTTGTCTCAATTTCTTTTCCCCTATTGTTTTCAAATAAATTAAAAAGAAATTGCCGTCTTTTTTCTTTTTAATTTTCCCCCTTTTCCCCTCTTTGGCCACAGATTTTCTGATGATGATCAGAAAAACAAAGAGAGAAAGAAGGGGGAAATTAAAATAAAAAAGGAGAAAAAGCTTTAAAGATGTGCTGATTTTGTGAAATGTTTATGAGAATTTTGTCGGGGTTGATTTTGTTATAAGATTATAATATTTATACAATGTTTTTTACTTTTCTTTATAAAATCTAAAAGAATTTTTAAGAAAAGAAAAAATTATTTTTTTAAAGAAAGGACAAAGGGGGACTTGGACTTTACAATGAAAAAGGGGATGTTTCGGCGCTGCCAATAAAATAATCAAAAATGGTTCTAGAATTCTGAAATTTTGTAAAAATAATCTTCGGGATGTTCTCTAATAATTCTGAAAATTTCAGAATTATTAGTTCATTAAATCGAAAGTTATGGGGGAAATAAAACAAAAAGTCAACGGACTTCAATGACTTTTATAGATATTTTTGCCCATAACATCCCAAATAATCAACCAAAAAGTCTGAAAATTTTTGAGTGGCTAGGTAACATTATTTAAGATATTTTTACAAAATTTCACATTTTTAAATTATTTTTAGGCAATTTTATAAAGCTGCGCCTAAACATTTCTTTCGTTGAACTTCCCTTTACCCTTACAGGAAGAAAATAAAAATTGGGGGGTTTGTAGAAGAGGGGAATTGAAGAGTTTATGAGCTTTCCCCCTTTAAACTCTTTTTTGGAGGAGCGGTGAAACAATATTGTCAAGGCTAGAAAATTTATTTAAATAAAAAAAGAATGGATATAAACACATTATTCTCCCCTTTTTATTTTTAGAGGGTCAGATTTCTAGGAAGGAACGGGGGGATCTATCTAAACACAATATTGTGTGTTTAGATTGAGGACAAAATAGAAGAGGAGGGAGAGTTTAAAAAATAAATTTTAAAAAAATTAGATTTTTTTTAATTTTTTGTTTATTCACAAAAATATAAACAAATGGTGGAAAACATTTTAATTTTTTACTGAGTTTTTAGACGGCAATTAATTTTATTTTTTTAATTAAAGAAAAACTAGACAGTTAATTGTTAATAGTTTTCGAGAAGATCTCTCAATTTAATTATCTTTTGAAGCCTCGCTTGAGTAAGGTTGTCAGTTCAAAACCTAACTTAGGGTTGTTCCGGATATCCAAAGATTTTTTTATAACCGACCCCCCTCTAAGGGCCACTTTTATCAGAATTATTTGTTTTAATCAGAGGTGGTTCGGAATTCTAATTTCCGGATTTTTATCCTTCCGATTTCAGAAAAAAATTTTTGATTTCCGAGTTCCGACTTTTGAGCCAGTTACGATTTCCGGCTCTTCTGATTTCCGACACCTCTGACTGTTCCGGCCCACCTCTGGTTTTTATGTTTAGGCTTTATCCATGTGAAAATTAATTAAAATAAAATTCTCTTTTTTCATCATTTATTTAAAAAATAAATTTTTAAAAAAAAATTTGCTCACAATTTTTTAAATTTTTTATTAAATTCAAAAAATTATTTTTTCAGTTGTTCATTTCGACATTCAACAAATAACATGTCCCCATCAACACATTCAATAGCTTCAATAACAACATCATCAACAACATCCTCTCCTTCAGAAACAACAAAACCTTCTTTCCAACAATTTACTCCAATACAAGACCAACAACAACGTTTATTCTTACCTTCATTAACAAATTCCCCTTCTACACCAACAAAAGGATTAAGAATTGAACAAGTTTTGCAAAAACTTTCAAAAAATAAAGATGTTGCCGTTGCTGATATTGTTGAGAAGCAAAAAAAGAAATTAATTTTCGAGAAAAATAATGGAGGAGGAGGAGGAAATTTTGGGGAAGGTAAGAAGGAGGAGGAATTTTTAAAATTATTTTAAAAAAAATTTGTGATATTTTGTCTTGATCGTGGAGAAATTGCGAATTCCGGATTTTTCTCAAAAGGTCGGAGGGACGCATTTTGCAGAATTAATACCGTAAATCTTGGTAATCCCGATTGTCTCCGGGATTTCAGCTTTTATTCATTTTCATTATATTATGGAAAATCACTCCTAAACCTCGCTCTACTTTTGTCCAAGTATTAAAAATATTTGTTTTATTTACTACGGTATATTTTAATTTGATAAAATCAAACAAGGATCCCTTTTAAGCAATATCTTAATGTATCGGATAACCAAAAGATGGGTTATCTCACCTTCCGTTTGTCTCTTCTTAAAAAATTTATTTTGCAAAAAAAATATTCTCTTTCATTTTCCAGCAACAACATCATCAATTTCTCCAGTAACTACTTCAATTGTCCCTCCTACTCCCCCTACTCCTCAACCAACAACAGTAATACATCCAGCATTAGCTTTAATGCAAATTCAAATGCTTGGACAATTAGCCTCTTTAAGTAATCAACAAAGAATATTTCAACAAAATAATGAACAACAACAAAATTGTTTAAAATTTTTAAGACAAGAAAACTCTGCTTTTTCAATTAACAGAAATGAAACAACAAAATCTTCTTCTTTTTCTTTAATTCAACCAAAAGAAGAAGAAAATTTTATTTTAAGGTGAGAGACAAATTAAATACAGACGGTGGACCTTTATTACGAGATTCACCCTTGGGGCTGTAAATAGAAGGGGGTATTTGCTTATAAGACTCATCCATCCAGTGGCCAAAAAAATTTAAAAACGTATCTTAAATAGAGGTATATTTAGTATTGGGTATATCTACAATAGAGAGGTCTTCCTAATTTATTTTCCAAATTATCTGAGAAGTAATGCTACCTAAATTTTTATAATTTGTTTGAATGAGAAACTAGAAATATAAAATTTTGTACATTTATCCTTGATAATCTTCTAACTTTTTTATAATTCTCAGAATTTTTGGTTGAGTATTCTAGAAGTTATAGCTAGAAAGGTCCTAAAAACGTTAATTTTAGGCATATTTCGACCACAACTTTGGATAGAATAAATCGGAAATTCTGAAATTTTTAGATTCTTTAGTTAACAGTATTGAGGATATCTATACGAAATTTCGCATTTTTAGATTCTCATTTGGCTAATTTATAAAAGAACAACCAATCGTTAGTTTATCTCTACCCCTTTCAGCTTTTCCAATTTTTTTAACGAAAAAATTTTTTTTTAATAATTTTATTAATTAAAGAAATCTAAATTATTTATCTAGGTAAATTACTTCCTTTTCCAATCACCCCAAAATCATTATTTATTCACACATTCCACTCAAGCATTCCCATCACTCCATCACCTTTTTCCTCCTCTTCACATTTTTTCGTTTATTCCTCTCCTCCTTATTATATCAATGCGCCCAATTGCGGCAGCAACGGAGCAAATTAATGTGTGCTCAATCACTAAATGAGAAGAGAGTTTAAAATAAAAGAGAGTGACGGCGGCTGACCTCAATCCCGCAATAATAATTAAAAAAAGAAAGAAAACGGCACTCTCGAAGGTCAGCCGGGGAAGTGCTTTTTTTCTATTTTTATTCTGCCGCAATAGGAAGCTCTCTCTTCCCCTTCCCTCTCTCTTCCTCCCTTCCCCTTCCTTCCTCTTCCATTCTTTCGTTATCTTCAATCAACTACCATATTTTCCTCCAACCGACAAAAATATTTTCCTCCTCTACAAACTTCAGAGCCTTTTTACTTTGGCGGTGCCTCCTCTTTTAGACGACCTTTTTAATAAATTTATTTATTTATTAAAACAAAACCGCCAGGGAAGGAGGGAATAAAAATTATAAAAAAGCTTTTAAGGTGTGGAATGAAGAGGGGAAGGAAGGGGGGAATAACGGGAGTGAAGAACGTGTGTGTGTGTGTTTGGGTGAGCGCGCGAGAGAGACAAAACTCTCCTTCCTTTCCTCCAACAACCCCTTTAAATGGCGGATTCCGTTTATTAAGAGGAGGAAAAGAGGAAAAAAAGTAAAGGAATGATCACACACAAAAACCTTCCCTTCCTTCCCCCTTCCTTCTTTGGCTGCCTTAATAAAGCTTTTACGCCGCCGGGTTTGGTTAATATTAAATGATGGATTGAGGGGAGATAATGAAGAAATGTCGACGACGTGGATAGGAAAGATTGGAGGGAAAGGAGAGAATAAATAAATATTTGTGTTGATAAGGAAAAAATTTAAAAAAAAAGAGGAAAGAAATGAGGGAAGTGGTTGGTAAAAATTGAGAAAAAATATAGATTTATTTGGGGAATGAGGGGATGATCAAAAAAATCATACGTCTTTTTAGGGCAAAAATAATGTGTAAAAAGAGGGAAAAAAGAAAATATAAAAATAAAATACAAAAATATTTTTTTAATTACTAAAATCTTCAAGTTTTCCTGTGCGCAAAAAAGTTTTATAAGGCGTAAAAACGCCAACTTTAAGTTTTGGCGTTTTAAACAGTTGAAATAAAATTTTGGCGCACATTAAACTTATAAAATTAAATTTAAATATTTTTTAGTGAAAAATCAGAAGTGAATAAATTGCCGGAAGATGAAGAAGAAATGATGATAGAAGAAGAAAAAATGGGACGTGAAACAAAAAGGCAACTAATAATGACAGAAGAAGGGGCAAACTTGAGAGATTTAAATGGATTTATGGAAGAAGATTTTAATGAAGTTGACAGAGAGGGGGGAATTGTTTCTCCAACAATTACTGGAAGTCCAGCTAAATCAGATGATTGTGATGTTTTGTCAGATCATGACAGTAATGGAACAACAACTGAATTTGAAAATGGAGGTGATTAAAGGGAAGGAAGGGGAAAGGGGAAACAGGGAAAGTAAAGGGGAGGAACTGAAATTGAAAAAAAGAATCCCGGAACTTCCAGTCTATCAATTGTATAATTATTCAGACCTTGCTCTTTCCAGAAATGGGAAATTCAAGAGGAAAAAGAATCCTGAAATAAAGGGAAAGGGAAAAAAGAAGAATAATGTCCAATTAAAATATTAATTAATTTAGAAAAGCCATTCTTTTGTTCATGGAAGAATTGTCAAAAACGATTTGCAAATAAATTTTTACTTAAAAAACATCACTTTATTCATACTGGATTGAAACCACACATTTGCCAATTTTGTAAGAAACCGTAAGTTTTTTTCAAGAGAAATTGGGGGAATTCTGAATAAATTATTTAAATTTGTCTTCAATCCAAAAATTAAAATTCCCCTCAATTTTAGTTTCAACCGTAAAGACAATTTATTACGGCATAAAAAGACCCATTTACAAAACGGAATGAGTTCATCAGAAGGAATTAAACGAAGACATAATATGCTTAGAGGAATAACAGAACAAATGGCTATTGAATTACAACTATTGCCGCTTAACAGTCGGGAAGGTAGACAAAGAGGAATTAATGATAATAGAAGGGCTAAAATGGGAGGGGGAGGAACACAAAGAGTAGCCAGTAGTTCGAGTTGTAGTGATGAATGTGGAGGAAATATTAATTAATTTTTATAAAATCCGCAAAAATTTTATCACCGACGAAATTCAATTTTTCCTTTTTAATTTTGATTCTTGCCGAACTTTCTACACTTTTTTCATTCCAGAATTTTAGCATTCATTTTTGGGAATTAAGTCGACTCATTTTTAAATACGTCCTTGGGGCTGAAACTTATGTCTATACTTTTTGGTACCTTAGATTCGTCCCCGATGTATCTTTGGATGTATTTTTTAATGAGGCTCGATTGAATTTATTAAGATTTCTTAATATCTACGAGGATTTTAGTCGACATAAGCTTAAAATTGATGTTTCAAAGTTTAAAAAATCTCAGTTGGTAAAAAATTCTTAAGTTTGTGTCAAATTAACATACACAATGCATCTATAAAAACTTTTTCCATTCGTCGGTCACAGGGATTCTCTATCTCGAATTATTGTATCCATTATTTTCTAAGAATTTTATCAATACACTTTTAAGGAAAATTATTTAATTTTAATATTCTAGAAGCCAAACCGAAACTTGCGGACGAAAAATCTCGAAAAAATATTTTTCAAGCTTTATCCTGTTTAACTTTTTAATTTTTAGACAATCCATATCAGTTAAAAAGATTGGGTGTATTGATAATTTAAGAGTATTTACTGTTATTTAATATTCCCTGCCAATTTTCATTTAATCTTTTCACTTTTGCAAAATTTACTTAAAGTGCGCATTATTAAATATCCGTGCATTTATTAAATATTTAATTAGTTTTTAATTTCCAAAATTTCTCAATCACAATAAAAACTTTTTTTAAAGCTTAAGACGATCACTACATACTTAAGACTCGCCAAAATCAAATATTTTTTATCATAAAATCTTCCCCCAATTTTAAAAACTAATTAAATAACCCTTCTAAAATTGCCATTATTATTTTGTTCGTGCCTGAGTAAAAATTTTTAAAATCTCGCAATATTTTCACACATTTTGTGATTTTGATTAAAAGCATAAATAAATAAATATATTTTTTTAATAATTTATTTTAAAATAAGCTTTGGAATAAATTACAAAAAGGCAAGAAACAAAAAAATATTTTTAAAAAAGTGAAGACAAAAATGAGAGAATTTTACTCTTATTTGTTAAAGTAGTGAGAATGACTTGAATAAAGAAAATAAATTTAAGAAAAATAATGATAAAGTTGAACATTTCTTTTGAGTAGGTATTTTTATTGCAAAAATATTTAAATTATTTTTAAGCAAAAATTGGGGTTTTTTAGATAAATTAAAGAAAATAAATAAATTAAAGGTGGTTAGGAGTTAAAATTTTCCAAAAAATTTTCTAAAAATTCTAAGAACCTTTATCAAATTTTCAATTTTTTTAAATATGAATTGTCCAAGTCAGACGGTTATGGACATGGATTTCGGTATCCGTATCCGGATATTTATGGCGAATACAGACGGATATCCGCAAGCATTTTGACCTTATTTGTATCCGTATCCATTACCACGCCTGGTCCAAATATAAGACTTATCATTTGGAAAAAGATTTTAATGAATTAAAATCTCCACCTTTAATTAAAAAATAAATTAAAATTCCTAAATTAAAATTGAGAATTAGTGTATAATTTAAAAGAGATTCTTCTACAATTTTTTAAAGCAAAAAAACTTTTTTTAAACCCCCAATTCAACAGCTGATGGATTTCCTGTAACAATTTTTAAACGGAAAGAATTTAAAGGAGATGATTGTTCAGTTAAATTAACAAAAGGAAGGGCAGAAACTGAACATAATAATTGTACTCCTCTATCAAAACTGTCATCATTGTGACAACGCAAAACAAAAGTTAAACCGTGATGAATAGAATTTGAAGCTCTAATATTATTTCCGCAAATTAATGACCATTTTGATTCTGGTAAGTCTTCCTTTAATTAAAAAAAATTAAAAAAATGCTGATTAAATCATTTAAGAAAATAATTATCTAACACTGTTTCAACGATTTTAAAAATTATGGATAAAACCCAGGTAATCCGACAAAACTCAAAATGATCTTAAGTGATCTCAAGATGATCTAAAGGCTTTTCGGAAGAATTTAGTAGTATGTGTTGAAAAATTGCATGTAAGGATTCTTAATTCAAAGTAAATTCTTATTGTTAGAATTCCCATTTTTCCAATCTTGTCAAATCCCTAAAAATTCCCATCATATTTCCCAACTTCCAATTAATAATCCAAAATTGTTCTAAAAATTTACCTGGAAAGGCATAGCATTAGAGAAAAATCGTTGAAGAAATGTACGAGCCGAGAAACCAAAAGCCAAACAACGTTGTACGTGGGCAAAGACTAAAAATAAATAAAAATTTATTTTTTCAAAAAAAACCTGAAGATTGTGTGTGAAAACGTTCCTGGCGCGTATAACGCAAAAATCGATTCAATTGTTTTGCTATAGAGGAAAGAACAGCTTTTGCAGCTACTTGTGGATCCATTGGTTCTACCTAAAAAATAAAATATTTATCCCAAATTTATTCCAAAAAACTCCATACAATTTGATTTCCAACTGCTCCTATTTTCATGTCATTTTCAAATTCAGAAGATTGAACTTGGGCAAAAATTTCCTCGGTACAACTAATTAGGCGACATTTTCTCTTTTTGAAACGTCTTTCCCAATCACATTCTTCATGAAATAATTCATTATGAGCAGCCATACGACGTTGGGAAGCAGCCTTGAAATAAATTGATTTAAAAATAGATATACAAAGGGTCACAGGTCATTTGAAACTTAAAAAGGTATGTCTTATGTTTAGAAGTATATATGGGTTTGGAATCGGACAGACTTGTTTGACTGCCGTCAGAAACACAGTTTCTGAGTTCCCTAGGGTTTTCACGAACTGTAGGTTCACAAAGTAAATTACAAAATTTCTCTTCATTTAAACAAACCTGCATTAAAATTCTTGCATTCATTTCAGAAAGTGCCGTTGTTTGATCTCCTTGTCCATCAATATCATAAAGTTTAAATCCTGGTCTACCCATAGCTGAACGAAAACGCCCACCAAAAGTATTTGAACGGCGAGTATGTTCCAAAACAGAATTGTAGACTGGGAAGTGAACTCGGTAAAGCAAAAGAACTTGGACAGCCGCTTCTTGAATACTCATTTGGCCAATCTCATGGGAATGCCATTCACCGTCCTTAAAGTTAAATTTTAAATTAATTTTGAAGCCGACAAAAGTATTTTTGGGACAAAAATCATATGCGATCAATAGAAACAAAAATTTCAAACATGGCCAGAAAGGGCCAATCTAACGAACACAGATGATAGATAAAAAATATTTTTCAGAAATGGGCTCTTGGAAATTTTGACTCTTTAAAATTGGACCATTTTGGTTTCCTTTATCTGTCCCTTTCTATAAAAATAAAAAAAATAAACCGGATCTCGAACAAAATGAATACAATAAACTGGTCGAATTTGTCGAAGCTCAAAGAAAATCCAAATGCAATGAATAAATAAAAGAATGTCCAGTAAAGAGATTGCAAAAGAAATTAAATAAATTAATTGAATATTTCTTTAAAAAAGAGGGGAACTTAACAAATTATTTAAAGAAAACCTTTCCAAAAGAATTCGAGCAGTATAAAATAACCAAAATGCAAAAAGTACAAAAAATACAAAAAGGGCAAAAGCAGCTCTGTGTAAATGTAAACGAGGCAAATCTGCAGTAGAACGGCGCCAAAAGAGAACATAAAGGGCCAGAAAGAGAAGAACCTAAGAAAATTGTTTTTAGATTAGAAAATAAATATATGGTCAAAATCTGGGGAAATTTTTTTAGAATCTTTAAAATTTGTTATTGTGAGGAATGAAGCCAAGGAAGAAATTTAAATATTAATCCCAATTTTTCTTTACTGTTGTACTAATGATGATTTATCCCAGAGTCAATAGAAGAAATCATTATTTCTGTATAAAAACGGGCCTAAATGTTAAATTAGAATATCCTCGGGAACTTATTTAATTTAACTACCCACCCCAAAATTTTATCGGATGTATGTTGTATATGGTCAATTTATATATCATTCAAAAGAGCTCGACGAGTTGAATCGAATGACACCAAAATAAGCCCGCGGTCTGAAGTTTGATCTGAGACAAATGGGATGAAAAATCCCACGGTAAAATTTTGGGGTGGGTAGTTAAAGTAAATAAGTTCCTATCCTCGATTATAGAACCAAAAATATTAGAAAATTAAATCAATTTATCAGGACACCCCTGATCAATTTTATTTAAAATAATACCGTCTTTCCACTCAAATTAAGTAGTTGACCCTAAAAATAAAAAAAATAAAATTTTTTAAAAATTCAAAAAAAACCTGACACTCAATTTCACAGCCAATATTATTTAAATGAATAATTTCTTCAACTAGACCAATTCGTTCAACAGCAAAAGGCAAAGCGATCATTAAAGGGGCAGAGATTAATGCCATAAATGAAATCGAAAAAGTAGAGAATAACCAACAAATCCAAGAAAAACGTCGCCAAACTAATCGAATTATTGAATTCCCTGCTGGAGGAGGAAAGTGTGGTTGAGATTCTATATTATCATTAAAGGAATGTTCACTAGTAGCGCCAGTTACGACCTTAAAATTAAAAAAAATATTGATGGAAGAGGGGCAATTTAAAGAATAATTTATAGACAGAAAATGGGTTGGCCTTGAACAAAATAGTTGGGCTATAACGCGTTGGGCCTTGAGTAGAGATTTATTTTGTAATTTAAAAAATTGAGCCAATTAGCAAAAATAAATCTTGGTTCAGAAAATCTTGCGTTAAATTTCCCAAAAACGCAAGTTGAAACACAAATTCGGTCAATAAATTGGAGTTTTCGACAAAATTATACACAGAATCCAAAACTTAAAATTACCCTTTCTTTTGTAAAAGACCACGTTAGCAAGAAAAAATTAAAAATTCCAAACCGTTGTATTTTCATCCACCCAACGTTCATCTATTGGATTTGGAACACCCTAAAAAAGAAAATGTCAAACGTGCAGAGCATTGGTATTGAAAATAAAGGCGGGAAAATCCTCGAAAAACACCTAACATTAGATTCGGTTTCTGCGAAAACCCTAAATAAAAACAAAAAAAAGAAGAAAATAGGAATCTTCCGCCTTTATTTTTTAAAACCAAAGATCTGCACTTTTATTAAAAAAATTTAAAAAAAATTTAAAAAAAATTTAAAAAAAATTTAAAAAAAATAAAAAAAACCTCAGCCATTGCAGCAGAAAAATGTGGAAGCAAAAATTGTCTGTCAACATTCCCTCCACCTCCAATAACACTTCGATTACTTTTAATTTGTGGTTGGTGTCGAAAAGTTCTAGGCATTGGACGGTGAGAATTGGAGAAAGGCCTTTCACAAATTTTGGACATTTAATTAGAAAAATGATTCTTTGATTTTTGCATTTTTATGAGATTAAAATCTAAAAAAAATTATACGAAAAAATTTTAAAAAATTCCAAAATCGTCTTGTCAAAAATAAAAATCGCCATAAAAAGGGTAGGGGCTTTTTATTCTTTTTTGTTTCCTTTTATTGTTTTAGAGAGATAACAATTTGCACAACCAAAGGCAATTATTCAATGCCACAAAATAATTTTTAATAAAAATTTAAAATTTTTAAAATTTTCTTTAATTTTTCGGTTTTGTTTAGTAAAATGATGAAATGTTGTTGTTATGCTATAATGGCATAAATAATCTGTAAAGAAACAGATGAAAACAATTAATTGACCTGAATTATGTCAAAAAGTCAGCAAGACTCTTTTGTCTTTACATTTATTTTCAGTCTCAGCACAAACCTAAACCGGGTACGGCCCACCTTGTCGCGACCACCTTGTCGCAGGCCCACCTTGTCGCAGGCCACCTTGTCGCAGGCTTTCCTTTGGTTTTTATTTCAAGGCTGGCCTAAACTTCACTCGCCACGTGCCGTACTTCATCCCACGGCTACAACGATTGGAGATATGGAAGGTTTAGAATTTCTATTTTGTTTTCTAGGTTTTTTTTAATTTTTTAGTTGATTTCCAGGAGTGTTTTTTTCCTTTTATTACTTTCTCTTATCCGGCTAAAGCCTACCGGAGCTTTAACAGAGTAAAACCGATCCAAATTACTCCAGAAAACCCCGATCGTGCCCAGAAGGCCTTTTTCCTACCCTCCATATCAGCATAAAAAATTTTCAACCTTTGCGACAAGGTGGGCCTGCGACAAGGTGGGCCTGCGACAAGGTGGCCTGCGACAAGGTGGTCGCGACAAGATGGTCGCGACAAGGTGGCCCGCGACAAGGAGGGCGTGTCCCACCTAAACCTTTAGGCTTGCTTGTCAATAGAGTCTCGGCGACTTAGCATCGAAACGCCTTTTTCTATGCAATAACTTTTTTTATTTCGATCATTTCCAGAAATTTTCTTTATCAATTAGAATCTATATTTGTTTTTATTCTTTTTATTAACTTTATGAAAGGATCCGATCATTTCTTAGAAAGTTACACCCGCCTAAGTATGTTAAATCACGATTATTCGCAGTTAACGGCTCCTAACTTTTTTGAAAGACGGTAAAACTAAACAATTTCTATGAAATAATAACACAGCACATCCAGAGCTTTTAATTAAAGCAAAAATTATTTGGATTGACTTAAAAACAAAAAAGTTATATCCCAAAAACTTTCGTTTTGATGCCATATTTTAAGACTCTTTCGTTACCTGGTTACTTTTAGTCTAAACCTTTTGAAGCCTAAACCTTTAGGTTTTTAAACATTTGAGTCTCACCACGTCTTCATTTTTTTTAATTCTGGCTTTTTTAATCGTTTGCTCTTCTTAATTAGTGTATAAGGATGAACCAGAACTGATATTCTGGTAATAGAAATCCCATAAATTAAGAATCACATAGATAATTTTTGAATTTATGAATTCCTTGGAGAATGAAATTTCTTTATTAGAATCTAAATTCATTTATGAATTTCAAAATATAATTCTTTTGATCAGCATAAATTAGTTGTAAATTAAGTATAATATTGATAGTACTGCGCCCCAAAATCCTTTCCGCTCCCCGTTCCAGCAACACAATTAGACTTAGTTCCATAGTAAACATGTCCTCGACCACCACGCTCGCAGTAAATGAAGCAATCGCCTTTGGGCGGATTATGGCTCATAGACAGCCCCATCTCATTTTTGAATATATTCCCGAATCCAACGGCATTTTTTCCAAATCCCGACGCCAAATCCTTGGCACGCAATACTCGTCCTTCAGAGCAGGTTGCTGTTGAACCTTTTGGTTTTGGCGAAAGTTTACCATTCTCAATCAGCCTATAATTAAAGGAAAATTGAATTTTTAAATAATTCAAAATATTCCCCCATTAGTCACAAATAATAATTTACACACCAATTTGACAAATAATGGGCACAATTATTGTCTTTAGGAGAATTGCATTTACAACTGAAATAATGTAATTTATAATTTGTTTTCCTGATCAAATACCTGTTTACATACGGTATCTCTTTCTTTTCACTCATTATGATTTGTGGTAGTTTGGACGGGACGAGAATATTCTGAAGTGAAAATAATAAAGAAAATTAGTCTCTTAACTTTTTGAGTATAAAATCGAAATTTAAAAAATGCACCCTAGCCGTTTAGTAAAACAAGAAACAAAACATTAATTAAAGAGTAAATACTGCTTCTTATTTCAATATGAAGCAATATTTCAGTTATTTCCTTCAAAAATCTACAATTTTTGAATTAAACCTGTGATTCAATATCCATCTAAAGGTAGGCAAGTACTTTGAAAGGCAAGCCTTTAACAAAAGCCGCATACTTTAAACAAGTACTTCATCAAGCACTTTGAGAAAGATTTTAACAAAAGCCGAATAACATAGCAAAGTAGAGAAAAGCAATGGCAAAGGACGTCAAATTCCATTACTAACTGATGCAGAAACGTTAAGCTCCACCAGAAACTGAATTGGATGGAAAAAACAATGGAATGGAAATTTCACTATGAACGTTATAAATAAAAAGGACTGGCTCAAATATACACAGAAAATAGCAAAATATATTTATGTAGGATTGGAATGAAAAGAGCCAAAAACTAACTAGATCGCCTCAGGCCAAAGATTTCCAAACTATTAGGATCAAGAGTTAAACAAAATAAAGTGGAAAAAATAAAAAAAACGTTCCAAAAAGTGAGCAAATATATTAATGGCGGCTGGTAATAAACAAAAGGGACGCTCTAAACAAATGTGCTTACTTACTATTAATACATAATAGAAGAATTTTGAATATAAAAGAAAGGAAAAATTAAGTTTTTAGATTAGACGAAATATAGGGGAGGGTAGTAAAATTGAGCATTTAAAAAGCTACTAGTCTAAATGATTTTTTGAAATAAAAAAATTTTTTAAAGAAAATAATTTATTTTTTTTCATTAATTTATAAAATTCTTCTATTTTCAGAAGCTAAACCCCGGTTTCCGGCTACTAATTACACCAAAGTAATTAGTTGATAAAAGAGAAATTCATGCCTAAACAATTCAACCTGCTAACGGACCGTTTCAGACCTTTAAATTACTTAAACCCCTAAAAACATTTAATAACAGACATTTGGTGACGAACTATATACTGAAATGTGTCTAAATAATTTTCAAAGCTTAAAAATCTTTATTAAAGAAATTCTTTATTATAATCAAAGTTCATATAATTATAAAAATTTTAAAATATAATTCTCTTGATCAACTTAAATTAGTTGCAAAATTAAGTATAATATTGATAGTATGTCATCCCAAAATATTCACCGCTCCCCGTTCCAGCAACACAATTAGACTTAGTTCCATAGTAAACATGTCCTTGCCCACCACGCTCGCAGTAAATGAAACAATTGCCTGTGGGCGGAGTAAGGCTCATAGACAACCCCATCTCGTCTTTGAATATATTCCCGAATCCAACAGAATTACTTCCAGCTCCCGTCGCAAAATCCTTGGCACGCAATACTCGTCCCTCAGAGCAGGTTGCTGTTGCACCAGATGGATTTGCTGAAAGTTTACCGTTTTCAATCAGCCTAAAATTAAAAGAAAGAGTTTGTTTTTCAATAATTACAGAATTTACAGACCAATTTGACAAATAATGTGCACAATTAGCCTCTTTACGAGTATTGCATTTGCAACTAAAATAATATGATTTATAAGCTGATTTATATCACATTGATCAAGTACCTGTTTACATATGATTTGCCCTCCGATACCATCTTGAATTAAAAAAGCTTGTTGAAATACGGAAATTAGTAAAGTATAAAATCGAAATTTTTAATTGAAAAGAAGTTAGTTGTACCTGAAAGTAAAAAATATTCGAAAATAACTAAGAACACTCTGTCGTCTGATTCCTATCGTTTGAAGGTGGGGTTTAGACCACCAAATAAAAGCCAAACAAGAAATAAGTTTACAAATAGATTAATGATAAGGCCAAAAATAAGACAAGAGCCACAGAAGCTAAGTGAGAAAACTAAAAGAAGTTAGCACCGAAGCTGATGGGGGTTTTGGAAGGGGGATTATATAGGCCAAAAAAATAGGCGGGTAGACAAAGTTAAAGGTAAACAACATCCCAAAATTTGGCAAAAATAAAAATTAATAAATGGCGGCTGGTACATAAAAAAGTGAATTAAACATTTGCGCTTAGTTAATACAATAGAAATAATTTTAAATTCAAAACAGAAAAACAAAAATAAGTTTAGATTAGACAAAAGACGGGCAACTTTAATAGATAAAATTTTAGCCAAAAATAAACTTCAAATTATTTATGAACTGCTCGCTGTCCGCGATACCCGGTGAAAACAAGCATTTAGAAATAATCACTAATAGTACATATGTTTAATATATTTTTATTTAAAAAAATTTTAAATTTTTAAATTAATTTGTTATTTTCATTAAATTCTTCTATATTCAGAAGCACATCCTTCCCTTTCTTCAAATTCAGAATTTATTCGAATATAAACAAAATTTCCAGTATTTTTAGTTTTTTTCTTTTCAAAAAAACTTTTCACAACTGTGCAGCTTTGCTTTATTTTGGGTAATTCACATAAACTATATGATAGACAATGAGATTGTGTTGGATTAATTGCTTTGTAATAAGCAAAGATTAAACGGTGACATTCTGATATTGAATTGAAATAAGTTAAATTTCGTGGGAGGCCATTAAACTGTTAAAAATGATGTAAATTATATTTAATTTTTAAAGAGAGGGGGTTTTTAAATGATTTAAGTTAAGGGTAAAATTTAAAGGTTTGCAGTCTTTCTTCGGAAATGAGAATCTTTGAAGGGAAGGTGTGAAAAAATTAAAGGAAGGGACCGATCAAGAGAAAGTTCTAGGAAAATGCCGATACTAAGAAATGTGAATGTAACAGCTGTAAACACATAGAAGTCATTAAGACTGTTAAGCATGGGCCCTGTTTACAGTGTTAGGTTCCTAGTATGTCACATCGTTAAAATCTGGCAAATTGAATCCTGAAATCTTAGCTATTTCAGATCCTATAGCCACTATTGTTTATGCCGTGGAAAAGTTCAATAGAGGGAGATGGAATAGAGACATTGTGGAATGAGCCCAGACCGAAGCTCAATAAAGTGTATTCTGCAAGTACAATCACAACAATAGCCACTGGATCACCCCCCCCCCCCCTCCCTCCCCCCCCCCCCCTCTTCGCTTACATTTTTATTAGTCATTTGTGAAAGAATAAAATTTGAATGTCTTTCCATTTCACTAATATTAAAATTTTTTAAAAAAGGATAAATAAATTCATTTTCTTTAACTCTATCTTCATTTGCCAAATGTAAAAGTATTGAATAATTAGTTAATAATTGTTGAGGTTTAAATCCTTTTTCTAAAAAGTGTGAATGATGCATCCAAAATCCTCTCAATTTTTTTGGTCTAACAACCATTTTTTCGTCGTTGTAAATATGTGACATCATTATACCCTTCTCCATTAAATTACGAAGATTAAATAAACGTGGATTTTGGGCTTAAATTTATTTTTTAAGTTAAAGTTTAATTCTAAAGACCTTAATTGTTAATACACCCTTTTGAGATTTATAGTAGTAAAAGAGGTTGTTCTTAAATTTAGGGTAGTAATTTTAGGGAGTTCCTTCTACCTAGTAGCCAACCAAATTTTAAAAAATGTATTTAAATCATGGGGTTATCTAGTTTTGGAAGTGTATCTCTAATGTTATACATGTATTACCATAACAGATTACTAACTAGAGCCCAGACGGTACAGTACTACGACAGTATTTTTCTGTATTTATCGGTATTCCGTATCAGTAGTATGGTACGGAATACCGACAGATAAATTTTTAAGTTGATCGGTATTTTTCGGTATTTCAGTACGGAATACCGTGCAGCACAAATTCCGGGCTCTATTACTAAAATGTCGTTAAAATCTTTATTGGAATGGCCGGCTTTTCTATTTTCTAATCATCGTCCAAAGGGCCATTCAATTTGAGGTGGCCATTTAAATAGAGAATTTACGGGGATTGAATTTTTTGTTTAAAAATCAAAATTAATTACCAACATTTTTCTTCAAATTTTGCTTCCAATTTATTAACCAAAAAATAGGCTGTATTCGGATATTTAATTAAAGCTTCCTTAAAAACAGAGGGTAAATCAACAAAATTTCTACTCGGCAAAAGCAAATCATCCCAATCAATTAAACCAATAAATTCTGTATTTTCTCGAAATTCATAAAAACATTCGTGTGCTAATAATATCTGTCCATTAAATCTGTTTATTTTGTAAAATATTAGTAAATGCTAATACCGTATTTTCTCGATTAATTCCCCTGGGGAATTATTTTTGAAACTATTCCTTGCATGGGGAATTAATCGAGGGAGGTGAATTATTCGAGTTTTGGCATTTAAACGTGCAGTAGGGTATTTGGAGGTGGGGAATTATTGTTTCAACCCAACTCTAGCATGGGGAATTAATCGAGAGGGGGGATTATTCGAGGGAGGGGAATTAATCGAGAAAATACGGTATATGTTTTTGTCTTTCAAGTTAATCGAAAAGGATTTAATGTGGAATGAAGTAAGAGCTATTCCACATTTGGACACAATACTTCTGCTTACTCTCTTATAGATTATTAACCCATGCCGATCTTTTTTCCATTTATCCCCCCCCCCCCTCCTATTAAATCTTAACAATAGAGGAATTTTCTTGTGATTGATAAGAAAGGAAAGAATTAGGCCCCTAAACATCCCCAAACTATCCCCTCTTTATCAAGGTCCCACATCCCCAACTTAATCAACCACTTTTTAACAAATAAATATTAACTCAGTTTCAGCATTAGGATCCCATTGCATATTTTTAGAATGAGGAAATCGAATGCCTGGACGAACCGAAAGAATGCCCTCGCGTTCATATAATTTTAATAAATTATAAACTGAAGTAATTGCACTTTGTATATGAGCTACAACTAAATTAACCTGCAAAAAAATTTGTGAAAAAATTCCAAAATAAGCACATACATTTAATAATCTATACATTTCTAAAGCAGTTATTAACAATTGCCAACGTTCAAAAGCAAAAACTCTGCTAATACATAAAACTAAACTTCTTTGTTGTTTATCAGTCTTTTGTGGAGTAATCTAAATAAAAATATATCGAACACTTTAGAAATCCTAAACTACATTTTTTTGTTTTTTAAAGAATTTTATACGTAGAAGTGAAGCACTAAAATTAGATGACGACTTTAAGCCCCTATTTTACGCAGTTGTCACTCAATTTTACTTTCCCAGTTATTAAATTCTAAGAAGGAATACATGAGAGGTTTTCGCATTTCTTCATTGTTACTAGGCTTAGAAATATTGCAGAAAGAAGAGTTTAGTTATCGAGTCAGGGTTTTTCTAGATATCTCGATCGATCTTCAAAATCCTGTCTCTAGACCTATTTAATTAAAGGAAATAGTTATTTCCTCCAAACCAGTAGAGATGTACAACTCTTCTTGATCTTGATTCCAAGAATTTTCTTTGGGGTTTTTTCGGCCTTGGTCTTGGGGTCTAGTCTTCAGTCTTGGAAAGTTCTTGATCTCGCACGTCTCTCCAAATTAGCAGCTAATAATATTCTGTACCTCAATATTTGTATGCTTTCTCCACCCCAACCAATTCGGTTCGTTTAAACCAACAAAATATTTATTATTTTTTTCTTGCTTTTTAATATTTTTATTGCAAGTCAAAACATATAAATCCATTGCACAAATACCCAAAGAACTAATTAATTCTTTTTTTGAAATTAATTTAATATTATTTTGTTTAGTTTTGTTAATTAAATTTTGCTGTGAACAAAAAATTCCATTGTGAATCCAGTGATTTTTGTGTGAAATAAATAATACTACAAGACTGAAATTATTTTGAAAATAAAATTTTGAAAGTATTTTTAATTAATTGAAGGATAATTATTACACAAAAAGTTTGAAGTTTCTCTCTCTCTCTTATATCCCTCGTCTTCGTAAATTTAGTCATTAAACTTAAGGCTACGTTTACAATGGACACATGTACATAGATTGAGTGTATCTAACACTGATTAACGGACGAAACATCTGACAGAAACTACACAAATGTTTATTATTATTTATCTATAAACGGAGTTAAAGAAGAATTTTGGAAATAGAAAATCGGATTTCCTCCATATTGAATTAATTTATATTTAAGATAGGCTTATATTTAACAAAAAAATTAATATTTTCTCGAAGAATCGAGTCAATATATCTCGTAAAACACCTCTGATTTTCTTAAAGCTGGTATAATTAATTAAACTATTTTCTTAACATTTACAAGCTCACATTTTTATAAATACATACTCCTTTTAAAATTATCCCCCTTCTATTAATGATTTTATATTTTTTTTATTTACCTTTCCTTTAATAAAAAACTTGTGTATATAAATAAATGTTCTCGTATTTTTGGATTATTTGGGTTAAATGTTGATTTTTGTTGTTTTGGAGATGAAAATTTTCTTTAAAAAATTTAAAATAATTTATAAATGATTAATTCAAAAATTTATTGTTTAATTAATGCTTTATTAATTTCAGGAATTCCTGCCATTCTTCCGAAATCGTGAATTTATTTTTTATCCCTTTACAATCCACTTACATTTTATAAAAATTATAAATTTAAATAACGTAGGAAAAATAAATAATAATTAAACTTGCTACATATAATTTGTTGGAAAATAAAAAAATTTTTTTAATTTAAAAACATAATTTTTATTTTCCGATAGACAACCAATTTCCCTTTCGATCTGAATAAAAAAGGCTTGACTGGTGCTGCACTGTTCAGAGGAGTTTTAACAATTAGGAAAAACTCGAGGTAAATCTATCCCAAAATAATATTTCTGATGAGTGAATCTCTACCAATCCATTCATTCATTCATTATTTAATTAAAAACCAACCCATTATTGTGCCAAATATCTTTATTTAGACAACAATAAAAAAGAGAAAATAAAAATAAATAACATCGAAATGAGGGATGACAATTTAAAAAATGTCGTCGACGAATAGCCGAATCAATTAAAGAAATTATTAAAAAAATTAAAATTTTTCGTAAAAAAGGCATTTTTATTTAAAAAAAAATAATTAATTAAATGTTTAAAATTGAGGAGGAATAGAAAATAGAAGAGATTTATTTTTGAGATAAGTAAATTAAAATATATTCCAGTTTGTTCTTTTTAAAAAGAATAAAGAATCTTTAAACTTTCACTTTTTAATAAAAAACGGAAGAATGGATATTAAGCGATTGCTGGATATGCTTTTTTATAAGGAGTATTCAGTGGCAAATACTACAATGTCGAATTTTCGATTTTTGTGTTGATTGGAACTTGAAAATAATTGTAAAGGATTAAAATTTAATTTTAAAACTAAACATTCTCACTTAAGGGAGTAATTAATCGAGGGATAGAGGGAATGTAGCAGCACTTTCCTATTTTTCCATGCATATTTTGTGAGGTTCTAATTAGTTGTAAATACATTAGTTGTACATACTAGATTTATATTTTTAGACCAAACTAGAAACAACCCAAAAATTAAAATTTTTTTGAAAAATTGAAATTAATTCCTTAACTTTCACTAAAAATGAATAAAGAAAAATATTCTCGTTTACCAGAAATAATTAATTGACAAAAATTTTTTAATTAAAAATAGCAGATATTAAATAAAAATTAAATTTTAAATAAAAATTTTTCTTTTTTCAAGTTTTACTCAAAAGTACTTCATATTCTCTTTACAAAGGTTGGGAATAACGCTGAAAAATTTATTTGTTTTTATTTTAATTATTAAAAACTAACCGAAGATTTATTACATTTTTTGGATATTCCCTCCATTCTTAAATCATATATATTATAGCTAATTGAATTTTTCCCTTTGATCTTAAAGGGTTTAAAAAAATATTTTGATTATATTAAAAAATTTAAAGTTATTGTAACGAAATAGGGGGGGGGGGGGCTGAAGAGAGAGAAATGTAGGGAAATCGAAAAATTGTTCCCATTTACTCACAAAAAACTATGAAATTCGAAATAAAATTTCGATTTTTAGTTTATTCATTCTTTTTGATAAAACAAGGAATGAAAAAATAATTATCAGGGATGTTCGAATTCTTTTTCTCTCTACGGACATCCCTGATAATTATATTTAGCTGAAATTGGAGGAAATTTAGCTCGAATTAAAATAGGTCACCAAATAAGGAACATAAATCCAAAAATAATTTTTAATTTTTAAAATCTTTACATTATTTAATTCTTCTTTTTGAATATTATATAATTCACAAATATATTTATTTTGACTTTTCAAGTCCTCAATTTCCTTTTTAAATTTCTTTTCATTTTTTTGTAATTGTTGAATTTCACAATTTGCAATTTCTAATTTTTCATTAGCTTCTAACAATAAATTTTGCTAAAATTAATTTTTTAAAAATTTTAATTAAAAAAAAACTAGCCAAATCAATTTCTGTTTGTATAACCTTCATTTCATTCTTTAAAATTTAAATTTATTTTTATTTAAAAAATCTTTTTTTCTTAACCTCCAAAGTTCGAATTCTTTTTCGTCTTTTTTCTTGTTCATCAATATAGTCATTGGACGAAGATGTTGGTATATCACTCATTTTAAATTTAAGGGAAAAATTCTAAAAAATATTTTTAAAAAAGTTAAAATAAATAATTAAAATATTTTTTGTTAAAAATGATAAATGAATAAAGAGTTTAGAAAAAGTAGAAAAAAAATTTTTATTTTTCCCAAAAAGTAATAAATTAAAAAATAAAATCTTCGGACATACTCCTTCCACTTTACTGCAGGGTTATTATCAAATTTTAATAATGACAAATTTAGATGATTTCAGTATGTATTAATCGACTTATGTATCTTATTAGGACTTGTCGAACAGGAGTGGGTTTAGTCTCGTATCTCGTGTTTTTAGAGGCACGTATCTCGTATAGTTTTGAGAATCTCGATCTTGTGAATCTGTGGGACTATTTTTGGGGATATATTTTGTGGGACTAGGCCCACCCCTGATGTCGAACTTCTCCAATTGGTTTGCGGTAAAGTGGCTTTTCCGTAATAAATTAAAATTCAAAACAAAATTCTTTTAAAGAATAAATCATAAAAAAATATTTTTAAAAAATCTCAGTCAGTCTCTCATCTCTCTCACCCCCTTTCATTCATTTAATAAAATTCATCAAGCAAAAAATGCTTAGAAACGTCATAGCTAAAAGGTTTATCCTTCAAATCATTCCCAAAATTAGTTTCAACAGAGCAGCACTTTAAAGAAATAAAAGGTTCATAAACTTCATTTTCAAGCAAAACAGCCTTCCCTTTAAATTAATTTTTAATTAATTTATTTTAAAATTAATTTCTTCCAAACCAATTTGTTTCCCATTTTGAGTAAAAAATAAATAAGGCAATTTTTCAACTAAACCACCAACTATCGGATAGACTAATCCACATCCAAGAATATCGTTATTTTCAAAGGAAAACGAGTCAATTTTAAATTCTTTTCCTTCTTTTGACTGGAATCCATAATAAATTTTAGACTCATTTGCTTGTAATCGAATAAATATATTATTTGTATTAACACCTATTTGCATTTCAATTTCATCAAAATTATTTTCAAATTGACATTTTACTTCGAAATAAAATAATGAGAAAGTAAAATAATTGTGTGGTTTGATGAATCTATTTGGTGAATAGACAAAAGCTTTCTTATTAACACCTTTAAATTATTTTAATTGTTTTTTGAGAAAATATAAAGAAATTTATGCGGACTGAGTTTGCGGACAAAACTAAACCTAATTGAAATTGAGACAAACCCCTATGGTTTTTTGACAAACCATCCAAAACCATTGGAGACCATATTATTTGGAATATTAAACATTAAAACTTTTAGGTATAAAATCAGGGTTGCCAAAAAGGACCGACTCGGACTGAAAGATCGAGTCGGTCCTAAGATATTTGGCCCGAAAAAGAAAAAAGACTCGTACGGCCAGACTCAATAAAAATAAGCCCAAAAAATTCCAAGACCGTCGGCCCAACTCGAAAACGGCAACCCTATATAAAATAGAAATCCCATCAGACATCCAAAAAGGACAATCCGCAAATATCAATCTGTCACAAAACCTACCCTCTCCTTTAACACAATTATTGTATTTAATATCCAAATCATTTATTAATTCAATAAATCCATTCTTATTAACACATTTTCCAGTACGTCTGTTTGTGTTAATACATTTATCTGTGCAACAAGGATTCCAATCGGTATCAACATTTATCCATTTATTTTTAAGTAAAATAAATGACTGAAAAAATAAATTTAATGAAGTAAATATTCAAATGGACATAAACTAACAACATGCTTAAAAGTATATTGTTCCATATCCAAAGCCAATCTGTCAAACTTTTTGTTAAGCTAAAATAAAGTATTTTTCAAAAAGTAAATCGGTAAAATTCAAGTTCGTTCCCCCCTCCTTTTTCCTTCCTCAAAGTATTAAAAAATGGTCAGTCAGTCTTAATTTATAGAACACGTCGAGCTGTGTCGAATGACGCCAAAATCAATGTGATTGGGAAGTTTTGACAAAGTTATGACTAGGGCGTGTAATTATATGGATATAAAATCGAAAAATATGGCCATAAAATATGGATATAAAATCCCGAAATATGGATATAAATATGGAAATAAACACTAAATATGGATATAAAATCCTAAAATATGGATCAAAAAATAGTCAAAAGATATTTTAAAAATCAGTATTTTATATAGAAAACAATAATTTTGCCTTTAACTTTGCATTTTAGAAACATTCTAAAAGATTTTATAGATTTAAAATTTCCTTTAAAATTTTTTTGAAAATAAATTTTTCCGAAAAATTTTCAAAAAAATTTTTTGACCAAAAATTTCCAAAATTTTGAAAATTTTCGCTAATTTTTAGTAAAATTTACCAAAAAATGACCAAATATGGACAAAATATGGAAAATATGGGCATAATGCCAAAATATGGAAAAATATGGAAAATATGGATTATAAAGACCATTCTAGAAACCCTAAAACAGGCCAAAAACATGTTTTTCGTACGTTTCATAGTCATAGGAATTCAGGAAAAAGAACATTTATTTATTTACCATTTTTAATACTTTGAAGAAAAAAGGGGGGACGTACCTGGATTTTACCAGTAAATCCCCTCCCCTTCCCATTAATTTTAAAATTTAATTTGAAAATCTTTATTTTCACCAAAAAAACTCACATTACTTAATTCTTCTTTCTGATTGTTATATAATTCAGAAATTAATTTATTTTCATTTTTAAGCTTGGTAATTTCTTCTTTAAATTTCCCTTCATTTTCTTGTAATTTAGCAATTTCGAGATTTGCAATTTTCAATTTTTCCTCAAGCACATTTGACTTCAAAAATAAAATCTGTTCAGCTTCTGTTGGATTAAGATGAGAAAAAATATCGCTATCGTCAGAAGAAGAAGAAGTTGATAATGTATCATCCATTTTCATGAATATTTTTTTTAAAAAAATAGCAAAAGATTCTAAAAAATTTTAAAATATTATAAATCCATTTTTAACACCAAAAACAATTTTTGAAAAATATTTTTCAGTCTTTTTAATGAGATTTTAAAAGTATTCTTTTTTATTTTTATTAAAATTTATTATTTTACACGAAAAATAAATGAAGCAAAATTAAATGAGTGTAATTTATAAATTGTCCTAGCAAGAACTTTGTTAAATATTTGCGAAAAAATGCCTGTCAATATATAGGTGTGATTTTATGTTTAATCTCACAAACAGTACAAGTACCAAATTTGAAAAATGACCGTTAACTATTTTTAGACAAACTGAAAAGTCAAACACTAAAAATTTAATTTTAAAATTAAGAATTTAAAAATCTGTTGTAAATAATCGTTTCCCTAAATTTTTATTTTTGGGAAAACATTGAATTTCGCCTTGCTACCAGAATTTCTTAGTTCTTCAAACCCAAACTTAATTTCGACCGTGATTCCATTTGTTATGGGAACTTTATTATGTATTATTTGACTTTCCAATTAAAAGTATAATTTAAGAATATTTAAAAAATTAAGGAATGTTTGACAACCCGAATGTGTCTTAACTAGGTTTCAGTTATCAAAGTCTGTCAAACTTAATTCTAAAAAGCCTTCAAAAGTTAACGGTCAGAGATCACTTTTAAATATATGTGATGGCTCAA
The DNA here is from genome assembly GCA_963681835.1 of Meloidogyne enterolobii. NCBI lineage: Eukaryota > Metazoa > Nematoda > Chromadorea > Rhabditida > Meloidogynidae > Meloidogyne > Meloidogyne enterolobii. The sequence continues at coordinate 1,099,281 of CAVMJV010000049.1, read as the reverse complement.
AATAAAAATATAAAAATAAACAATTTTTGAATTACTAGTTTTTTGTTAAGGTCTTTATTTTTCTAAGCTAATAAATTAGTAGTTTCTGCATTATTATTTCTGAGATTATTGCTATTGGAATTTTCAAAAGAAGAGGACGGACACCAAAAATTACGTGCATTTCCAAGACATCCTTTGCTAAAAAATTATTTAAAAATATTTAAATAAAAGTGTAGATTAGCCCCGAAAATTTGAGAAATTGAGAGATTTTTCTCATAAAGTCTTTCAATAATTCAAAGTAAATTTGTAGAAATACCTAAAAGGACTTCTTAGCCCATCAGAAAGTCGAAAATAAGAGTATCTATATGAATTAATCCGTTCATTTGTTGTTACAGCTGTCAGTATCTATAAAGAAAAATATTAAAAAGGAAACTAAAAATTAGAATTTTTTTAAATTTACCTGATATGTTTGTATTCCCAATAGTGTTGTTATAAAAAAGAAATAAGTTGAAGACATAAACCCCAAAACTGTAACAAATGGTAAACAAAAGAGAATCACATTTGGATTAGAAATATCTCCACAAACAAATTTCCAATCTTTAAAATAATTTCTTAGAAAAATTTCTTTTTCTCTCTTACAAAAAGTAGAGCCAACAAACATTAAAATACAAGCAAGATCCAATACAAACAAATAAACAAAGAAAAGTCCTGAAAAAATAAATGAATTTACTAACTATAAATCAGTAAAGAAAATGCTGTTTGATTTTTCAGTGGAGAAAGAAAAAATAATTTTAAAAATAATTTTTTCTTATTTTAAATGTTTGACTCATTGTGTTATGTCCGAGGGTTATTTGATGTTGACATGGACAAGAAAAAAGTCTATCCGATGTAGAAATGTACTATGTATGTGATGGTGGACTGAGCAGTAACAGACGAAAGGAATCAGGGACTAGCCAGGCTAGTATGATCCAACTAGACTGATCCCTTTCACTGACTCACACAAACACACACACATTGTCAGAGAGGATAAATTAAAAATAAGTTAGGCGAGCCAATGAATAATAAAAAAATATTTTAAATTTAATTTACTATGATTTTTCTCTCCAATACAATTAGCTACCCTGAAATACAATCCTTTATACAAAAAAAAATTTTAAAATTTAAAAAAACCAAGGACAGTGATGATCAAATCGAAGAACACATTTATCACAAACTCTAAAAATTAATTTTATAAAAATATTTAATTTAAAATAAAAACAAACGCGCAATGTTTAGAACGTATTGGACGAGCTATTAAACAAGTTGGACAAAAATTGCCGTCCCAAAGGACTTCTTCAGTCATTGAAATAATCATTTGACAACGTTCCTGAATATTTAATTAAATTCTTTTAAAATTCTGTGAAAGATTTTAAGTTAATGAATGTGTATTATATGTGTATTACCTATGTATTCAGTTAGGAATAAAAGAATGGATTAGGGCGAAGGAGCGTTCTATTCGGCTCCGGATATTCCAAAAAATTTTTTAACTGATAACCTAAAATGGGCAAATTGTAAGAAAAATAAATATTCTCACAATCACTTTGGGTGGATTACTTATTAGAGGATAAGGGATTTATTAGTTAGGACTAGAATAGAAATAGAGGCCGGAAATTGAGACAGTACAATTTAAAGTAAATTAAACTTGCATGTAAATTTCTAAAAAAAACTTATGAAAATTTAAAAATAAACCTTATGTGTTACAACAACAAAACCGGGATCAGAAGTGACTATTTGATGAGTTAAGTAAGGAACTAAAACAAGAAAGAAAAGAAAAGCAATTTGCATATGCCAAGCAACAACAGAGTGAATAAACATTAGCCAGGCAAAAATCATATAAAATTTTGAAGAAATTGCCAATCCAAAAAGCAAAATTCTGAGAGAATATTCTTGACGATCTTTTGAGAAATATCTTTTTGAAAAAATTTAATTTTAAAATTTAAAAAATTAAAAAAAACCTAAATAAAAATAAAATAAATGCTGTTAAACAAAAAGAGAATTCTAATTTTGTAATGGTAGAAAGTGAACAACTGGCAATTAGAGAACCGAAAAAAATGGCGAAAAATGGAAGAGAAAAAATAACTGAACGACGAATATTCTAAATGTAAAAAAAGAAGAATCATTATATATTAGGATTAAGTTTAAATTGGGCATATTCAATTGAAAATAACTGGTGTCTCCACACTTGCAGAAAGAATAAATACACTATCATCGGGTTGCACAGTCGGTTGTGCTTCGATCTAGGCTCATTCCGTGATGGTCCTACTCCATCTCCCGTCCAATGAATTTTTCCACAGACAGATATAATGATAAAAATAACTTTACTTTAAAAAAAGTTTGGACTCAACAAACAAGTCGGGATTTTTGTTGTAACCAGGACAGTATTCCTCCACTAAATCCTCCCCGAAAAATATAAAATTAAAAACTAGCCATATTATCACGCAATTTTTGTCTGCACTTTGAAGGAATTAAGCCTTGTTCACGAGCTGCCATTTCAATTAGACGAACAGAAAGGAGGTCGCCCCTCCTCCTTGCAATGTCCAATGGAGTTTCATTTTCCTTTTTTAAAAATTAATTTAAATAAAATTTAAAGTTAAAAAATATACCTTGTTTAATTGAGATAAATTGACATTTAATTTAATGAGTGTACTAACTGCCATGTGATTGCCTTGAGCAACAGCCCAATGGAGAGGTGAATTTCTTTTAAAATAAAATAAAATTCCCTTGGTAATCAACTCGGAATTATAATCGTGCAGGAGGATTGTTAAGGAATTAACTACTCAAAATAGACACCAACTGTCACAGGAATCGAACCTAAGTATCTAGTATTTATAGTAAAAGTCGAACGTGTAAGTTGACACTAGCCAGAAACTGAAAGTTTACTCCAATTATGAGCTGATTTTGACTTTTGTCTGATAGTCTAATTTAAACTTATTGTTCCCTAACTTAAAGAGAATAGAAATACCTATAAGTAGAATCAGTTTTTTCCAAATCAGCCCCCAATTTTGCAAGCATTCTTAAAGAATCTTTACTACAAGCTTTATAAGCTGCCCATATAGATGGTGTCATTCTTGTTGTATCCAATTCATCAGGAGACTGTCCCATTGCTATCTAAACAATTTGATTAAAAGTATTCTAAATAAAAAAATAAATTACAAGGTAAGCAGCAACAGGAATACAACCAAATTGGACAGCTACATGTAAAGCAGTAAAACCTTCAACATCGCGAATAGACCAATCGGCACCATTCCTTACCTAATTACACTTTAAAAATTTTTTTGAAAATTTTTCATACCAAAACTGCAACCATTCTAGCGTGTCCATGCCTAGCTGCCCAATGTAAAGGTGTTGAGGCTAAAACACCCCCAACGGCATTTACATTAGCACCTCGTTGTAATAAAAGTTTTGCAGCCTTTAGAGAATTTTCTAAATTAATTTTTCTAATTTTAAAAACCTCTATTCTGTTATTTATAGCAGCCCAATGGAGAAGTGAACAGTCATCTTGATCTACCTGAATTGTTCAAAATTTATTAAAATTAAGAAAGAATTTACCGAATTTGGGGAGACAGAACAAGTGTCCAATAAACTGAAATGAAAAAAAACAAGAAAATAAATTTGGTAAATCAGAGGAAAAGGAGCAGGAATGAGAGAGAAATGCCAAGATCAAACAATTAATTTTGGCATGCTGTTAAATCCAAAATCTGTTAAATGCTCATGAGGACTTACTGTCGCGAAAGGCGACAATTAGAATTTAATTTTTTAAGTTTATTTTCTCTAAAATTAATTTTTTCTTTAAAATTCCAATCTTTAATTTTACCGCACCTGCTGTCTAAGAATTTCTTTTCATGTTTAGGAATTTTTATATTTTTAACTTATTTAAATTAATTGTCCCTTTCCTTTTTAATCGTAAACAATTTTGTTCCTTTTCTTTATTAAGTTATTTTTCAATCTTCAATTTTGTCGCACCTGCATTTCTGTTTTATCTATTTCCACACCCATTTTTTCGCTCTATTTAAACTTTGTCATTTTCCCTTTCGGGGTTCCATTGCTTGGTTCTGTTCTGCTTTCATATTTACTCTGTTCCTTGGTTCTTTGGTTGGCTCTTACCTATTGCTTTATTGTTGGCTCGCTTTACTATTTCTTTGTTGGATTTAATTTAATTGGAAAATAAAATTATTTAATTTGTTTGGAAGTCTTTTGTTTGAGTTAGGCTCTTAGGCTGAAACTTGGAAATTTGTCCCTAGGCGTTTACTATACTTACTAACAAAACTTATCACGTCAAAAAATTTTTTTTAATTCATTATTTACCTCAACAACTTATTAACATCTCCAAACTGTGCTGCTTGCCTCGCTTCAAGATCAGGATTTGACGCAGGTGATGGCTGCATTAGTATATTTTTATATTAGCAAAACATTCCTAAAGAAAAATTAAACAAAATTAAATTTAAAAAAATAAAAAATGTTTAAATAACATTTTGAAAAATAAAAAAAAATAAATTAAATTCAATTTTTTATTAAAGCATTACAAATTTTGAAAAAAAAAATTAATTAAAAATAGCAGCCAACTTCTGGGTGAGATTCACAATCAGAAAGGCAGAAATGAACACATTTTATAAAATCAAAAAAATTTTAAAGTGAAAAATGCTTTTTTATTTTGATTGACAAGAAATTCTTTTTTCCCATCCTTTCATTTAAACAAAAGTAGCTCTTGGAGTACTTTCACCTGAACAACAGTTAGGGACAACACCAATTAAACGACTACTCATTTTTTCATGTGATATGGCACCATCAATGTGAAAGGCAGTTGATAAACGGTCAGAGTCGTCAGAGTCAGAATTTGCTAAATATAAAAAATTAAAATTGCTTCTTCAATAAAAAATTTAAAGAAAAATTCTCTAAAAGACACTTCATAAGTCTAACTCCTGTAGTAAAAAATCCAGTCTAATACAACACTCGTGAAGCCTTTGAGAGGTCAGTTTATTAAGTAAAACTAAAAACCTGAAGCCAAAAGTCGATCTCGCATAACTGTAGCCAATTCTACAAAGGCATCTTCACAATTAATTCCCGTTTTTGCACTAACTTCAAAAAGTGAAACGCCCAATCTTTTTGCTAACCTATAAAAATGTTTTTCTTAATTTTCAAAAAAAATCATTCTTTAAAACCTTTCAGCTTTATCAAACTCAATTTTTCGTTCCGGTTCCATATCCGCTTTATTCCCAACCAAAAGTAATACGGCGTTCTGAGGTGCGTGTTCTTTTACTTGAGTAAGCCAGTAATTCTCAAGATTTTCAAATGATTTCTCACTGGTCTAAAAATTATTTAAATTCCTTATTTGTTAATTTTCAGAGTAAAAATAATTTAAAAATGCTTCCATCTTCAAGAAATCAACTTTCTGAGGGTGTTTTTGGAAGGTTAAAATTTTTTTAAATAGTTCTGGTCCCTGGAAAAACCGTGTCTAAAACTAGTCGATAGTGAAAGACACTCTTTAAATATTCAAAACCAAAAAATAATTTAAAAAAACTAACAATATCAAAAACACAAACAACTCCATGTGCTGAATCTTAAATTGAAAAATTTGAGAAATAAAAAACATTTAAAATTAAATAATACGATAATAAGAATTGTATATAGTCCGATATCTTTCCATTCCTGCAGTGTCCCTAAAATAAAAAAATATTTTAATAAAATCTAAAAAAAATAAACAAACCAAAGTTCTAACCGAATTTTGTCACGTCCCAATTTTATTGTTTTTAATTTAAAATCAACGCCTAATGTACTGATATGGTCTGCTCTAAAGGCATTTTCAGCAAATCGTAAAAGAATGCACTGAAAAATAAAATATTTGGAGGTGTTTAAATGTTATGTAAGATTCAGAAATAAGCCGGTCCAAGGAGAGTCCTTACAAATTTTTTGGGTAATTAAATAAGGGAAGACGGTTCCTTTGCTCACACCAAGAAGCAAAACACATTACTTTTTAGCTAACATTCGAAACAAAAAATGTCCCCACTAAATAGCCCCTACCACTGAATAGTCCACTAATAGCCCACACCACTGAATAACCCCTACCAGCAAAATTTATTAAATGAAACTAACCGATTTCCCAACATTATGATCACCAACAACAACAATTTTAAATAAATAATTATAACTCATAATTTTAAATTCTATATATCTATTCTAAAAAACCTGAAAATTTTATTAAAATTAATTAAATTTAAAAAATAAAGATATTTCATAAAATTATTTCAATAAAATATTAATTGATTAAAATATTTTAAAATTACAAATTTATTAGCAAGCATCACAAATATAGCTTTTTTTAAATATCTTTTCTGTTAATATATTTTTAAAAATAATTGTTAAATTTTTAAGCCCCAAAATTACAAAAATTATTGAATAGGTATATTATGTATTTGGCCCTTTTAAATTAATTTTTTCTCCTCTCTAAGCATTTTGAATTTCAAAAAGATTTACTTCTGTGTCATACCAAATAGCTGGATCAACATTTCTTAAAAATAAAAAACTTCAGAAAGTTTTATTTATTTCAAGTTTTGTGGAAACTAATGGAATGTAAAAATAGAGGAACTTATTTAATCCCAAACTAGAAAAAGGTAAATAACTCGACAGTCCAAAAACCAGGAACTAAGTCAGAATAACTCGAACTATAAACTGAAAAAACTCTAGAACTTGGTCAATTTATTCTTAACCATCTCTGTCTCTATTTATAAAAAGATAATCTCTATTCCCACTTATAAACAAAAATATCAAACAAACCTCAAGTAAATAACACCCCAAGTGTATGTTCTAAACCAATTGTTTGTCCCTTCATTAGCAATGTATCTGCGAATAAGTATTGGATGAGGTACAGGTAAAAGCCCAACAAGCGTTCCATGTTGTAGAAATTTTAAAATTTCGCTTTCGTCGGTTAACCCTCTAAAAATCCAAATTTCAGAAAATTTTCTAAAAAATTCCAAACTTGTCAATACAAATCTTCTCAACTTGAGGAACCAAAATTTGTAACACACGCATTATTGTTTGCAAAGGTAATTTACTTTTCCAAGATTCTACCCATTCTGGGGTTGCTATCCATTCCTCTTCTTCTTCATCTTTCTTTTTTTCATTTTCTAATTTTTCTTTAGAATTTTCTCCTTTCTTTTCTTTAGGCATTTGTTTCTGCTCATTTTTGCCTTCCTTAGCCTCATAATTTGTTGTCATTACATCAATTGCTGGAGTCTGGGCGAGTGTTGAAGTTGGACCAATTGGGGCTTGAAATAGATTTTTTAATAATAAAAATCCAAAAAATTAACCTCGTATTTCATTCTTTTCACCAATCTGTGTAATTTCCCCAGCAGATTCTTCCTCTGAATCCTTTGGAACTGGTTTTTTACCTTTTCTTAATCCTTGTGCTATTGAAACGGAATCAGTTTGAATATTACTAAATTAACTAATTAAAAAACAAAAATAAGGAAAAAACCTTAATTGATAGAAAACATGTCGTTTTCGTATTATCGTGTAAATTAAATTGGAATTACCTAAAAAATTGTATATTTTATTAGTAATTAGTGGAAAATATTATATTCAATATTTTGTGAAAAGAAGAGTATAAAGACTCGTTTTTCCAAATCCTTTGGGAATTAAACAAGTCCAAAAATTAATAATAAAATTAAAAAATAACCATCAAATTGATATTGAATAATATTATTAAACATTTCCAGAATAAAGAAAATTAAATGGTGATTTGTTGGAGAGGAAAACATAAACCATGGAGTGCTAAATGATTTTTAAAAAAATTCTAGAAGTATTGAAATACCTAAATGCTTCAACCAAATGAACCAATTTATTAGCAGTGACCATAGACAAAGATTTGAGATATGGCGAAACTAAAAAAGAAAATATTAAATTCGCAAAAAATTGATAATAAAAATTAGAAAAATTTTTTGGGGTTTAGGAAGTAAAAGATAATTAGAAAAAAAATTTCTCTAAAATTAAAAAAGATTTCTTAAGAAGGATCTAATAGAATCTAATTCCGATTCAAATAAATTTTTATTTAATTTTAAAAATAAAAAAATAAATTAGAAAAGTTTACCAACCATTAACAATAATTGTCAACAAACAATCAAATAGAGATTGCAATTTATGATTTCCACTAGTTATTAATTTATGAAAAACCTTTAAAAATTACAAAAAAGTCAATCAAAATTTAATTTAAAAAATTACAATAATTAAAAGATCAGCATGTGTCCCAGTAAATATAGGAACATCAATAATTCCACGAGAAGTGAAAGGCTAAAAAAGAAAATTGATAACAACAAAATTAAAAAAAAATAAACTAAAAATACTTTATTTAAACGAACACCAAAGTTCCTTTCTCCACTCAACAATAAAATTAAAAATACACTCATATGCACAAGTCCAATACGTGAAGGGTCTGTACGAGAGTCGTTTAAATGATAAAGTATAGGAACTAGGATGTCAAGCATATCACTAGTTTTGAGAATAAAATAGAGAAATTTCTGAAAAAAAATTAAATGTTTATTTAGATTGACAGTTGAAAAATTTAAAAAAAATAGAAAAAAGAAAAGATAATAAAAATTTTTGAAGCATTTAAAGAGGAATAAACTAAAAACGGTAAATGGTGCAAATTTTAGACCGAAGAAAATTTGATCGAAAAAATTTTTAATCCCAAAGAAACCCCCCCCCCCTCTTCTAGATGGTAAAAAAACAAAAAAGCCGTTTCGACCAACCAAGGTCAGTTTCATCGGCCAGCCATAGTCCGACGTTTTAAAATAAGGTAATGTAAACAAAAAAATATTTTAAATAGAAAAAATGAAATTATCAAATTTATTTTAATATTTTCTACCTGATTAAATTCACAACATTTCCAAAGGAGAACAAGAAGTTCCTGATGGAATTCAATTTTCTTTAAAGATTTAGGGAAATAAGTAGCTTGTAATTGATTGTTTAAAAGACGAGTAAAACCCTAAAAATTAATTAATATTAAAAAAAATTATTCACAAAAATACCTTCAAAATAAAATCAAAATCTTCTTCTCTATGAATTCTTGAAAGATAATTTATAAAATAATTTTCAGCATAACCATCCTTTAAAAAAAATAAAATTAAAAAAATTTTTTTCCAAAAAAACCTCTTCATTTTTTGAATGAGAATCTTTATCAAGACATACAATTAAAAATTGTAAAGAAACTTTTACTAAAGGTTCTCGAAAGTCGGTCATTAAAAGATAATTGAATGGCACTCCAAGCCCAACAGGATCATAAGAACATATTATATTTAAAAGAGAAGTAAAAATTGGGAGCTTAAAAATGTTGGAAGAGTAGGAAAAAGATTTTTTTAAACTTACAACGTTACGATTCTCTGCGGAAGTAAAACAAGTTATCCAACGAATTTTTGAAATTTCTGAATATTTAAAAATTTATATTAGAGTAGATAGGAAAAGTGAAATAATTGTCGAGTGAGCCAAAATGCAAAAAAATGATTGAAATCCTCGAAAATCTTTTTTTCAGTAAATTGAACAAATCGTAAAAATCAAAACGGAAAATTTTTAAAAAAGTTACAAAACAATTAACCCCAGAATAAACCCCAAATTATCCTAATTGTAAAATATTTTATATTTTTATTATAATAAACTAACAAAATACCTGTTTCCCGATTGTAGATGATTTCAGAAAAACACACTCTAAAATTCACAAATTTAAAATAAAAAAATTATTTAATAATTTACAATAAAAGTTTCAATATTTCAGTTCTATTTGCATCATAAACAGCGCTAGATGGTGGTTTCCCTGCAAAACCAACTCCAGATTGCCAAATATATTCACAACTATCTATTTTTGAAAGGCTTTTGATATTCTAAAAAACATAGAAAAACAAAAATTTAAATGAAAACCGCATTTTTGTCAACAAGTCCAACAGTAAAATTCGGGCAAAATAAAAAATGAGAAAGTGCATTTAAAAGCAAACTTCCAAGAGGAGGCCGATTTTCTGTATTTCCTTCTTTCTCGGGCATTTGGGCCCAAAAATAAGCTCGCCATTCGCTCTCTTCAAAAAGGAATGGGATAACACGTATAAGTAAACGAATACAATTAATTATCTAAAAAATAATTTATAACGTAAAATAAATTCAGAAAACCTTTCTATGATCAGATTGGGCAGGAAGTGAATTTGGAAGACGTGCAAGGTATCCAATAACTTTGGTAATTAAAGTAGCTAATGCCTTAAATGGGAATATATTAAAGAAAAAATATTTAAAAAAAACGTTTGGATGCATATCCCTCAATCCTCTGACATCAGCAGCAGACAAAAAATTAAATGAATCATTAATAGTATTAAATGGAAGAAGTTTATCCCAATCCAAATCCTCGTCATTTGTTAAAGGTTTTGAAGTTTCTTCTACAACAAGTTTGCGGAAATCGACTGAAATAAAAAATTAAAAATATTAAAATTTAAATTTTAAACCTTTGGAGCTTTCTGTATTGCCCATTTCTCTTGAAAAAATATAACAAAGAAGACTGAAAAAATTCAAATGTTTTGAAGAAATATCAAAAAGTCATTATAAACTTGTATCTAAATTTTATTAAAAAAATATTAAACCAATAAGTGTTATCATTATACAATCTAGTATCAAAATAAAAGCGCAAGTCAGTCCTTCACGCTTATTTTAAAAAATCAATTCTCGAGATTAAAAACAATAACAAAAAGTTTTCAGCGACAAACCGGCTTTAATTTTTTGGAAAATTTTCTTTTCAATTTGGTAACTTTAATTTATATTCGTTTTGCCAAATTTATTAAAAATGCCCAAAATGTTCACTTTTTTTGTTTAAATTTTGCTTGAATTTTTTTATATTTCTTTCATTTTATTTCAAATTTAAAATTTTTAGAAATGTCTGCTCATCGTTTACTTCCGTCTCTTCCTCGAATTAAAGTCCCAATTGGACATATACCCCAAAGGCTTAAGCTTCCAGGTTTTAAAAACCCTAGAGGGCATTTGGAATTACTTCGAATGTTGGTAAATCGTGTCTTTAAAGACGAAAGAGTTGAATTTCGTTACAATCGAGCTGAAGAGTGCCGTCAATATGTGGAAAGAGTTTAATTTTAATTATTTTTCTAAAAATATTTTTTCTCTTTAGTTAATTCAATTAGGCATTCATAGAGGAATAAATGATGAATATACAAAAGAAATGTTTGATTGGTGGTTTCCTGAAAAGGAATTAATAGATAAAATGTTCAAGTAAGAGTTTTATTAAGGTTTTATTGAGGGGAGCATTTGGGTGACGCTAGAATTCGTCTGCAAGGCTAGTTTTTTGCGGATTTTGCGGACAAAACAATAAAAAATTAATTTAATGCTAAAGTTTTCGAGAGTTAACCCTAAATTTTTTAATGAAAAATAAATGGTAAAATTCAAGTTCGTTCCCCCGTCTTTTTCCTTCCTTATTTTGTATTATTGAATAATCGAAATAAAATAAAATTTTCAGTGTTTTTGTTCCTCGTTTTGAAGATTATCCAATTGACGAGCCTTACACTTCAATCTACGGATTACCTTCTATCCGTGCAGAAATTAGAAATGGCAAAAAAGTTCTATATATGAGATACTCTATTGCTGTTTTGGAATTGAAAGGTTTTAATTTTAAAATATTTAAAAATAAATTATTTAAAATTAAGGCAATCCATACCCTTCTATGGAGACACTTGAAGAGAATAGACGAAAAAATTTAACTGAATTTGTAAAAAATGAACTTTTGAAGACTGATGTATCAATGAAGTATGTTCCAGAGAATCCATATGTTCGGCCACATCCATAAAGTTTTTTTGAATTGTTAAGGTTAGTATTTATGTTTATTTTGAATAAATTTAAATTTTTGGGGTTTTTTTAATTTTTGTTTTCACCTTTTGTTGGGAGGGAATTTTTCTGATCACTTTTTAACTTTAAAAATGTTTTTTCGATAAGGGAAAAATCACAATTTCTGAATTAAAAACTAATTTTGCCTAAATTTACACTTGGATTTCTATGTCCTTTGACCTGTATTTTCAAAATTTTTGGGGAGAATGAACTCAAAAACATAGAAATTCATGGCATAAGTGAGTCAAAATTATTTTTCATCTAAAATCGACCAGCTCTCGGGAAAAAGCTCAAGTTTCCAATTTTTACAATTAAATGAAATTTCTCTAAAACCTCTAAAAAAATCTTATTTTTATTCTCTAAATTAGAATAAATCTGCAGGTAAAAAGTAAAAACTAAAATTACAAACTAATAATATTTCTATCACAACTAATAATAATGCAATAGGCTTTGAATTCCTTATACCAAAATTTTGTGGTTGATATGACCTCTCTTCGAGTTCATCAGATAAAAATTCTGAAACTCTTTCCCAACTTCCATTATTTGGATGGCAGGGGTCAACTCCAAGCATATTTAGAACTAACTAAAAGTAAAAAGGTTTCTAGTAATATTTAACAAAAATATAAAAACCTGATAAATATCAACTATTTCTAATGGTCCACCTTTATATCCTGATTTGAAAGCTAAAAATTAATTGTAAGTGCGCATTCGTTTAAAGAATGGGGTCTTTTTTGAATACCCTCTTCCCTTCCCCAATATTTTTAATTTCAGAAATTCAAAAGTTGGGAAATTTCGGAAACTCTCCAACCAACTTTTAAACAAAAACGGGACCTCTATTTTCTAGCGATTTAAAATTTGAAATGGACAAAAATATTTAAAAACTTACCAGGTCCTCTGGCCATAAAAATGCCTAAAACAGAAACAAATTCAAAAACAATTTCCATTTTAACAAAACCTTGTAAGTCTGGGTTTTCATTATCCCATCCATCCAACATTTTCCATTCTCTCGCAAATTTTTCGCTAACTGATGTTGAAGGAATTTGCCTCTAAAAATAATTTCCTTTGCAAAAATTTTCTTAAAAAACAAACTGTTAAAAGTTGATATCCTGGTTGTGCAATAAGTACAATTGGTGCAATAAGTCGAGAATTCTTTAAAAGAATTTTTAAAAATTTTTTTTACAAAATTAACCTTCCAATGGAAACGTTCCGGGATTTCATGTTGTCTATAAACTCCCACAGAAGGTTCTACTTCTTTTGTTTCACCTTCATAATCCACTGATGCGAGATTAGCCCATTGATCACAAAATTTTAATTCAAAGAAAATTGTATCCTTCAAAATTTTTATTCCTCAAAAAATATCCAAAAAAACCTCTTCCTCCTCTTCCGGCCAAATTAATGCAAAAGCAAGTGAATTAGCTATTTGTTTAATTTTTGTACTGTCAGCAATACATTCTTCAATATAATATTGATTTTGTTCTTCACTTTTTATTAATCCATGATCGGATAAAACAATTAAATTTGTGGATCTAAGTAAATCCCAAGTCTCCATTTCCTCCTGAAAATATATAAAATATTTCTCTTTATCCGAATAAGAGAAAATATTACCCCCTCCCCCGAAATGGGAGGAAGTGAAAAATTTTGGGGGAAAATGATGAATAAAGTGAAATTTTTCGCCTACAACCCCCCAAAATTCTCAAAATTTTCGCCCCCTGGCTACGCCCCTACATAATGGTCAGGCTTTCTCTCTCAATTTCTTTATGGCATGCTAACTTCCCAACCTCTAATTGGCAAGGAAAGAGATTATTTTTGAGACTCATGTCAGTCATATAGAGGACGGGATACAAAGTACTCTCCTTTAAATTAAAAAATTAATTTACCTGGATTTTCCGTACTTGTTGGTCAAAATTAGAAAGCTCTTGAACTGTTTGTTCAGAATCCTCACCGTGCGTTCTCAAAGCCTTCCCTAACCCATCATATCGAAGAAGTACTAACTGAATAAAAAAATTATTTGGGGGTTTTCTTAAAATTAATTTAGAAAACCTGTTTTCTATGAACTTGATATTTTTGAATATATTTCATTATGTTTGGAATATATGAATATAAATCATGTTCTTCATCATTTTTAAAACTATGGCGTCTTGACAAAGGAACTTGTACAACTAAATCGACATATGGCATCTAAATTAATTTAATTTTAAATAATATTCGAATCAAAAAAATTTGTGGAGTTTTAAGGCCAAATTAATTTTATTCAAAAAATTTTCTGATTAAAATGGAATATTTTTGGATTGGCTGGGAATTATCTCCTAAGCTTAAATCTTAATAAATGTGATTATATTTTGGAGATAAAATTTTGAGTTAAAATTATATTAGAAAAAAAGGTAAAACTAACATGACAAGTAGCAAACCAATAACAATGAACATCAATTCCAGCTTTGCCAACCGAATACCAAAAAGGGGCTGGATTTGCCCGCCACCATTTTTCATTTAAATCATCAGCCCCCAAATCTCGTTCAAAAAACAAAGTATTATTTGGATCAAACATGAAGTCGGCAGTGAAATTGTGATTTTCTACATAGAGGCCTTAATAAAAAAAGAAATTAATAAAAAAAGCAAAAATAGGAATAAAATATATTTTTCAATAAAATTGTGATTTAAATTAACCATTTCTGAAGGGAATACCCGAATCCCCATAAATTCAAAAAGTCTATAAAATAACTGAAGAATCGGCTATATTTTAAATTACTAGAGTAACTAAAATTCATCTTAAATATTATTAGAATGAAAATAATTTAAAGGATTTTTGAGGGTATCCATAGGCAAACTCAAAAAGGAAAAGAAATAAAAATTAAAAGGCTCTAACAATATATGAATTTTAAATCTAGCATAAATTTGCTAACTTTCAAAATTAAATATTTGTCCGAAAAATTTTAAAAGCCTTTATGACCATAAAGTATTTCTCTCTTTTCATAAACTAAAAAATTAAAAACATACCAGTTGCCAAACTAAACCAATTTGGATATGATTGAGTTGGAAAAACAGGAATAAGATAATCTGCTTCTACCCCATTCTAAAAATTAATTTTTTAAAAAACCTAATAATTATTTACCTCAATAAGCGTTTTCGCCCCAAATTTCATTCTAGAATCAGTATTATTAAACAAATTAGCTCCTAGACCTTAAAATAAAATTTTAATTAAATTTAACAAAAAATATTTAAAATTACCATCAACTAAAAAAAGTATTAAATTTTGTCCAACCGGTTCTTTTTGTGAAAAACAAAAATTAATTGAAAAACCCACAAAAAGGAATATTGAAAACCTCCACATTTTTTCTAAAAAGATTAATTAATTTATTAAATTAAAAAAATTTATTTCTGACCACTTTTTTGTAAGGCAATAAACGTCTTCTTTTTCACTCACAAACTTTTCATGTGTTCCAATTTTCATCCTAAAATGATTACTTAAATAATAAAAAAACAAGGATAAACAACCTTTTTCATGGTTCATTTTTTTTGTTTTGTTTCTCTATTTTAACTCTTTTGCTGGTTCAATTACATCAAAATTCCACCGGAAAGCGACCACCTGATTCGTATTTTTCTGGCTAACATCCATTCTTAAACAACAAATGGTGATTGAAAAAATTTGAAAAACGCGAAATGGGAGATGAAAAATAAATAGATTATTGAATTGATTTGTAAATAAATAAAAGCAGTTGTGCCCACAAAATATTTTTTTGTTTACTAATATTATTATCCTAACTCCCTTTTCAGGGAGTTAGTCGGCGTTGGGCCCCAAGAGTGGTAACCCACCCTTGGGGCGCGCCGATCCACCGATTAAAGGAAAGCTTTCTTTTTAAACTTTTTATTCAACAAATATATTTAATATCAGGGAGAAAGAACCGGCCAACTTTTGGTCGGAGTTAAGATTGGGCGAATGAACTTATTTGGCCAGTTCTTTCTCGCCTTTTATGGGGCATTCAAAATGGGCGTTTAATAATTTTTCTTAACTATGACATTCTATACGCGGGGGGTGGGGGATACAACAGGAGAAGCGGATATGGCAAAAATGTGTGAAAAATATTGTTTTGATTTTTTTAAAATTATTTATCTTTCTTTTTCAATATTCCTCCTGCTAACTGTTTCATCATCACAATTTCTTCACTTCCATTCTTTTTACTAATTAAATCCAATCACGCCAAAATGTCGCTTCTCTTCAATAAATTCCCTTGACTTGGGTGTATAATGTCGGCGGAAAATTTTAAAATCGGATCAGTAATAGTAAAGTATGGAGGTAAGAAACTTTTAGTGAAAATCGAAAAATATATAGCAACAGAGCGTTCATCCAAGAAAATGTCATAGAACTGGGTTAAAATAAGAACCAAAATCCACTTTTCTTCCTCTCCTGGGGGGTGGGGGTAACATCGAAATAAGCATAGCGCAAAAATTGAGTTTTAAAACCATCACCAAGTATTTTTTTTAATTCCTCAATAGTCATCAAATCTCGTTTGATCTGTGGGCCAGTATTGATCACCTTGATCATCAAAACAACAATCATTGCCAAATTGATCTTGATACTCTTCCTCTCCCCAATACTCATTACTTTCATTTGGCATCCATTGGCATTTTTCATCGTCATAATTTTGCTCATGGTCATAATATTGGTCATGGTCATTATAATATTCATCTCCATTATTATAATATGGGCCTAAATCCGGGTCATTCCATTCCTCACCCCATTCTTCCGGATCTGCATTTATCTCACCTACTTCGTTAACTTCCGCAAGCGCCGCCTTGACCTCTATTTCCTCTATTCTTTTCCTAGTTTCATCTTTAATTGTTTCATTCAACTCTTCCACTTTTCTCGCTTGCGACACTGCTTCGGCCAATGAAGAGGGTACTTTCATAAAGATGATTTTCTCCCTAATTTCAGGCAATAGTCCGTATTTAAATCTTTCCATGCAGATTTCCTCTCTGAATCTTTTGGCCATTTTTTCGTTCTCGATTTTCAAATTTTTCTTTTGATCATCATCTAATTGGAGCTCTGAAATATTCAATTCAAATGAAGCATTCGGATAAGCACGTTCCACCAAATTTTTCAAATCATTGGAAAATTCTTCCAGTGATTCTCCAAATTCTTGCCTCCTTTCAGCCAGCTTCACGAGAGCCACCTCTTTATTTGCCGTCTTTTTCAATCTGCTAGCCAGGCTTTCAACTAAAACCTTCCAGGAATTTTTCTCTCTATCTGGCATTCCTTCGTATATCGCCAAAGCTGAGCCAGTCAAATAAAGCGGAAGAATTTGAGCACATCTGGGTGGAGTCCATCCGTGAGCCGTAGCTACACGGTTGAAAGTCTTCAGATAACAAACAAAATCTTCTGACCCATCATAGGATTTAGGATAAGGAAGTCCCAAAACACTTCCTCCGGTGTTATCTTCAACATTTTTCCTTTTTATTCCAAGCTCTGGGTTCTTTTCATCCTTCATTGCGAGCTCTCCAATCCCAAACCAGCCCTCAGATTTCTCCTTTAATTTTATTTATTTCCCAAATTTACCTAACACTTAAATTTTTTATTCTTTCTTCTTTTTATTCTTTTCTCTTTTTATTTATATAGCGCTTTTTGCCCTTTTTAATGGGATTTAGTAGATAACCGGCCGTGTTAGTCCACTAAACTGCCAGGCAGGGATTCGGGATTCTTTTTTTTATCAACCAAAATTTTAACTTTATTTTATTTTAACGTGCACGTTTCAAAATCAATTCCGAGGCACTGTTTAAAATCTAGAGGCTCGTCTAAAAGAATTTGAGGTCCACAACTTTGAATTATAGGTCGACGATTAGACGGCTTCCTTCCACAAAATCCAAAATCTTTCCTCCTATTCAATGGTCTTCAAAAATTCTCTTTCCAACCTCAGCTTCAGCAACAACCGAAAATTTCAGAATTTTTTTATCCAAAATCGCCAGATGAAATTAAAAATCAGCTAGATCAAATCAAAATCACAGCTCCCCTCTTTAGAAAATCCAAGCTAAAGATGCGCAGAAAAATCAGCCCAAGTCAGATCAGCTTCAGTCAATCAAATCAGCTATCTCAATCAATTAGCCAAGGATAAGCCAAATTGCTGGAAATGGAAATTAGCCAAATTAATCAATCAGCCCAAATCAGATCAGCCAGATCAAAGCTCAGTCAAACCAGAACAGCTAACTCAAAGCCAGTCAAACTAGATCAGCCAACTCAAAGCTCAGCAACTCAGATCAACCAACTCAAAACTCAGTCAAACCAGGACAGCTAACTCAAAGCCAGTCAAACTAGATCAGCCAACTCAAAGCTCAGCAACTCAGATCAACCAAAAAGATCAGCCGAATCAAAGTTTTAAACGCCAGTAATTAAAACTTTGATTGACTATTGCTTCCTCAATTTGATTTCCCTCAGTTTATCTTTCTTCCAATGTTATTCTGGCTCTTCTAGTGTAGACTGCTGTAGACTGCTCCTTGAGGCTCTTCTTTAGTTGGCTCTTCTTTGAAATGATCCAACTTATTGCCCAATGCGTTCCTATTTATGGGAATTTTTCTTTCAATTGAGCGCATGATCACGCCCAACTAAAAGATTGACTCGCCAAAAAACCCAATTCGCCGAATTTGATGTTGTAATAATTTTAGGCGTTTTTCCTTTTTCCTTCATATTTGCCAATTTCCGGCCACTAGATCACAAGAAATTCAAGAAGAAAAAATTAGTTTAATAAACAAAAAGAATTTTTAGTTTAATAAACAAAATTTTTTCTTCGCCGAATTAATTTGATTGATGACAAGAAGGAATAATTTTTTTAAATAAAATATTTTTGGAGTATTTTTAGAAAATAATTTTTTTTAAATTAGGGTGGGGAAATATGAATATTTTTGGGTGGAGATAAAGAAAATTTTGGGAGCACCATATTATTATCCTAACTCCTTTTTCAGGGAGTTAGTCGGCGTTGGGCCCCAAGAGTGGTAACCCACCCTTGGGGCGCGCCGATCCACCGATTAAAGGAAAGCTTTCTTTTTAAACTTTTTATTCAACAAATATATTTAATATCAGGGAGAAAGAACCGGCCAACTTTTGGTCGGAGTTGAGATTGGGCGAATGAACTTATTTGGCCAGTTCTTTCTCGCCTTTTATGGGGCATTCAAAATGGGCGTTTAATAATTTTTCTTAACTATGACAACTAAAAAAATAATCAATTTATTTTTAAAAGAAGAAAAGTTCGGATTTAATGTTGTTTTGTTGTTTAAAATCAATGTTAGTTTGTTGACATGATAAGAATTATTAAAGCAAGAATTTCTCAATAGGAGAATGAAAAAGCATTTATTGAGGAAATGATAAATTGATAAAAATAAGTTATCAATTTTTTTGAATCTCTCATATTCCCCGTACATATCTATAAAAGATAGTTGACCAAAAAACATTTATCCCAAAACAAAACGCTAATTATGGGAGACTTTTCGATTTAATGCTTCAAACCTTATATGAGGTCCCTAAAAAATTTTTAAAATATTATAAATGTTCATAAAACATTTTTAAAAAAATTAAAAGCATTGGTTTAAAATTTTATTTTGCCATAAATTTTTTTAGAAAATAAAGCTTTTATTTTGTAGGGTCAATAAAAGATATAGCACAACACTTGTGACCCTGATTAAAGTAAAAAATTAAAATTTTCAATTCCATTTTAATATCTGTAATTTTATTTGTTCACCCCTTCGAAAATAAATTTCAAGCCCCTTAACCCCAATAGCGAGTCACAAGTGTCGTGTCGCATAAATAGCCTATAATATCAACATGTAAGTAGAAAAACGTGAAAAACATAAGGAAGTCTTAAGTGAAGTGAAAGGCTGTCAACTTATCCCGTAATAAATAGAAATTTAAAAATCAAATAAATACTAAAAAACAACCATTAATTAGAATCTGTTCATTCCTTCTTACAAAATTCTTTAACCATTTCTCTAATCACATTTCCATTAACAGAGGTAAAGTCACGAATACAAGTTGAGAGACAATCAACGCCTGCAGAATCTGGATTCTTTAATGGACTGAATTCTTCTTCACGGGGTACTTGCCAGACCATAAAATTTCTAAAAATAAAAAACTTATATTTGCACAACCATTTAGGCTCTACTCCAGTTTATGCGTCCAATCGAATTTTATGCGTCCAATCAGACTTTATGAGTCCAATAAAAAAATAATTGGATTTTTCTTGGTATTTCCAGGTTGGGGTATGGGTCCAAAGCATTTCTTCATGTTCGGGACCTAAGCCCACTGGGTCTGGGACCGTTCCTTGCCCTATCTCTTGAAATTTCGTAAAGTTATAGCCAATTCTTAAAAATTTCGAAAAAACAATTATAACTTTCCGAAATTTCGAGATATAGGGTAAGGAACGATTCCAGACCCAGTGGGCGTAGGTCCCGAACATGAAGAAATGCTTTGGACCCATACCCCAACCTGGAAATACCAAGAAAAATCCAATTATTTTTTGATTGGACTCATAAAGTTTGATTGGACGCATAAACTTTCATTGGACGCATAAAATTCGATTGGACGCATAAACTGGAGTAGAGCCACCATTTATTAGGAGAGCTTATTTAAAATAAATCGGTACTAGGGGCATTTAAAAAAGAATAAATATAAAATCGTCTGATCTTTCAACTCAAAGTGAAACGGATTATTTTTATGGAATTAGAAAATCTTCTACTTATTGTTAGATACTTATTTCCCCATACCCTCAAAATCAAACCAACTTATCTAGAATATAAAAAGAACAATCCTCCCAGCAAATTTAATATTTTTTTAACAAAAACAAACTTTGAATGAATAAAAGCATCAAAAATAAAACGTTCCTTCTTTATGCCATTCTCACTCGTTGGTTGAACGTTTTTTACAGTGACAGGATCCCAATATGGTATTCGTTTGCGTGCTTCATGATAAGGCAGAGAATCAAATTCCAAACAAGCTTTTTTAAGAAAGTCGAGAGTAAAAAAGTGATTGGCAATATTTCCAGCACGGAAGAACAATTTCTCCGGAAATTTTGGATCACGCTTTTCAGCAAGTTCTTTTGGAATTTCTGAATACTCCAATACTTTGATTTTTCCATCTTCAACGCAGACATGGCCAACTTTTTCTGAAGGATCCTTTTTCTCGATTACCTTAAATTGTTTTTAAAAATAGATTAAAAAGCTTTCGGATCTTTTAAGTCAAAAATGTTTCTGAATGAAGTAAATGATGCCCTTATAAATGTGAATTACAAATAAAAATATAATCATTGTTATGGCTCATGGTTCGGAACAGAAATATATCAAGAAAACCCCGAGAATCTCTTTGAATTGTGCCCTCAGTTTATCTAAAAGCAAAAAAAAACCTTCAAAACACAATCAGCCTTTTTATCAATAGCAAAGCCAATTATATGTAAATCAGGAACACGACAGAGAATATTGTCAACACAATAAACATGAAAGTATTCAATTCCCATTTCTTCAAGTTTTGGAAGCTTTGGCAAAATTGCTTGATAAATACCACCATTTCCATCTAAAAAATTTTTTTCTTAAAATCGACGTAAAATTTCTTAAAAACCTGGTGAAGTAACAGGCCGATCAGGTGCAGATAAAAGAGGTTGACCATCAAAATTGTGAGCAGGAATTTCATTTTGAGTAAAAACAATGACCGAAAAAGTTAAATATAAAACTTATTTTGCATATTGCGAAAAGGAAAAATAAAACCGGCGCCCTTTCCCCAGTTTGCCATTTCGGCGGCTTTTGGGGGTTTGCCATTACGACTTTTTTTGCCATAACGGCTCGTTACGTTCACACCCGAAGAAAAAATTGAGAAAATCTAAAACACCCAAAACTTGGAAATATTGGACAAAAAACTACGAAACAAAATATTTTTTGAAATGGAGTTTACATAAAAATTGTAGAAAACAACACACGCACCCTTCCAATATTTAAAAATCTCATACATTTTTCCAGTCCAAATTTATCTTTTTCAAGATAATATCCAAATGTTCACGAATTTTTGCATCTGTTGATTTGCTCGTCATTATTAACCAAATAATTCTTCCTTTAGCCTTCTTTTGGAGATAGCTAATTTGACAAGCTTGTAAAAACAGAAGAGAATCATTTTCTGTCCCAAGTCCAGTTCCCAGGTTAATAATGCCTTTTGGAAGGGAAGATCCAAGTCGACTAGCTTGTCCACCAGCAAGTGTTATCACGGCTAACTTTCCTTGAGAAATACTTTCGAGACCTGCAAAATGAAAGAAAATTTCTTTGAAATAAAATTATTAAAATACCAATGTCAAAAAATCTATTCAATTCCGTGGCTGAAAACTGTTCACGATCAAAATAGTGTTGCTGATCAATTGGATGAAAATTTTTAAGCATTTTAAAATTAGAATGTTTAAGGCTAAAATAAAACAAAAATTACTTATCAATATGAACATCAAACCAAATTAATAAAAAAAAAGAAAAAAACGAGAAAAGGCCCGATGTTGATTGCTCAACTTTAAAACAAAAAATAAGGGACACGCCAGGGCTGGGCTTTGCTTTCGCTTTCGCTTTCGCATCTTTCGCATTTTTCGCATTTTTTGGTGCGA
The DNA here is from genome assembly GCA_963681835.1 of Meloidogyne enterolobii. Lineage (NCBI taxonomy): Eukaryota > Metazoa > Nematoda > Chromadorea > Rhabditida > Meloidogynidae > Meloidogyne > Meloidogyne enterolobii. The sequence goes on along the minus strand of CAVMJV010000049.1, from coordinate 1,076,803 downwards.
AAAGTTTCGCATTTCGCATTTTGGTCCAAATGCGAAATTTGTTTCGCATTTTTCATTTAGTATTTCTTTATTTTTTAGATATTTTGACGTAAAATTTTTTAAAGGAAAAGGGAAGAAATATCAATAATCTATCCCAATTTTACTTTTGTTGTTCGATGGTAGAGTGGCTAAGTTGACTGAATACGTTCACTTTGGTGTAATTTGGGGCTGGGTTCGAATCCAGATGTAGGAAATAAGACTTAAACAATTTTTCCTTTGAAAAATAAATGTTTTTAAACTTTGATTTTGATTTTAAATCTGTAAATTTATTTTTTTTAATATGTCAAACCTGAAAAACATTAAAAATTTTAATTTAGTAATGAATTTTCCAAATTTTCGCCTGCTGCGCAGAAAATAAAAGTAATCTGACTCAAGGACTCTGAAATTCTCAAAATTTTCGCCTGCGGCGCAAAAAATGGAAAACGAGTAGAGCAATTTTCATATTCTAAATAGAGTTGAGCGGGATCGGGATCCCGACCTAAAATCGGGATTGGGATTTTGGAATAACGACCCTGATCCCGGTCCCGACTACGGGAGCAGGATTGGTAGAAATCGGGATCTGGATTTGAAATAATGACCCCGATCCCGAATCGGAACCTGTAATGCCCCGAACCTGCAATGCTTTTTCGATATTCGGGACATTATCTCGGTTGACAGGCAGTTCCATGAATAGAGTGAGGTATCTTTCGACTCAGACCGCCGAGGCAAATCGAATGTTATGTGTTTCTTATCGAAATTTTGCTTCCGGTATACTATACCATGTCCAAAATTTTTCTAGAATTTTTAACTAATTTCGCTTTCGCTTTCGCATCTTTCGCATTTTTCGCATTTTTTGGCGCGAAAAGTTTCGCATTTCGCTTTTTATTTTTTTAAAAAAAGTTTCGCATTTCGCATTTCGCATTTTATTTTTTGATTTCGCCCAGCCCTGGGACACGCCCGAGTAGGCGCGGGCCAAGTAGGCGCGACCGAGTAGGCGCGACCGAGTAGGCGCAGGCCAAGTAGGCGCAAGGCCAAGTAGGCGCACGGCCCAAGTAGGCGCAAGGCTAAATTTCTTAATTTTTACCCAAAATTTTTTTATTAATCTTCAACTAATTTTGTTAATTAGTTGGCTGAATAATCAAGCAACTTTATGTGGACACTGGACTTTTTCTAAAACTGCCCTTCTTAGGGAAAAAAATTTATTAAGTGAAGCTCGTTGATGTTTTTATTTTTTGATAAAATTAGAAAAAATCTTTTAATATTTTTCTCATAAAAGCTCCATACTTAGCTGCTGATAAGTTTTGGATTACTGGCTAAGTTTGTTAATTAGTGAAAGCCATGCTGCTTTGATAATTCCTGTGGCTTACCAATGTTATGAATACTCTAACTAGTTCAACTAGTTTAAGGGGGACTAACTAGTTAGCCTTTAGGAACTAACCAGTTTAAGGGAACATGAAGTATATACAAAGGTACAATTAACAATCAAGATACGACTATCAAGGTGTTTCACAAAAAAGTCCAGCTACAGTTAGGAGTCTTTTGATGATTAAAAGCTTTTAATGGATTAAAAAATAAATATACACTTTTGAACTGCCTAGTTAATGCATACAGTACGAACGTATACTAACAGGGTATCGATATTTAAGGTGTCTTTCTTCTAAAATAGGTACCTTTCTTTTAATTTTTATCAAGAATCTTTCTTCTAACTCATTAACATAAAAATATTTATACTGACTTATTTTTTAATTTGAATATTTTAAGCTAAAAGATTTGCGCCTACTTGGGCCGTGCGCCTACTTGGCCTTGCGCCTACTTGGCCTGCGCCTACTCGGTCGCGCCTACTCGGTCGCGCCTACTTGGCCCGCGCCTACTTGGGCCGTACCCAAAAAATAAGGCTCAATTCTACTCTGAATCGGTCGATTTGAACCGTCCAGGCTTTATTTTGTCGCGTAAATTTTTCACTTGAATTGAATATGCGCGTCTGATTTTTTAAAATGAAAATTTTTTCTCACGGACCGATTCTTTGTCATTCGCTTAGCTCAGCTCGATGACGTCATTCGAGTCAGCTCTATCTTAAATAAAAAAGTGACCACAACTTGATGGTTGAGAGAGAAAAAGGGCGTGCCTAATTTTACATTTTCCTCGCATACATAAAATAATTTTTTCATTTTTAGACATAAATTTAAAAAAATTTCTAATATTTACGATGTCCGCTATCAAATCTAAAGATAAAACTGTTAAAAGAAAAAATGTTCAAGTTGCTGTTAGAATCAGGTTCCAATCTTGAAATTTTACCTTTCTCTAATTTTTCGTTTGTATTTTATTCGAAATTAAAAACCTTTTTTAAGACCGCTGAGCGATATTGAACGCTCTGGATGTAACAAAAATATTGTTTCGTGTGACCGTGTAGCAAGGACTGTTTCGTGCAAAGCTGTTGGCTTCTCTGATTCTTCACGGTTCGGTCAAGGACAAAAATGTTTTGGACCTTATGATAAGGTTTTTAACTTGTTTTTTTTAACAATTTCAAATATTTTTTTTAGATTTTTGGTCCAGAATCTACTCAAATGGAAGTTTACGAGGGTGTTCTTGCACCATTAATGAAAGATGTTCTCAATGGTTACAATTGCACAGTTTTTGCTTATGGTCAAACAGGAAGTGGAAAGACCTTCACTATGGAAGGGCGACATGATACTTCTGAAGATTTCGCATGGAACACTGATCCAACAGCAGGAATTATTCCACGCGCACTTGATCAAATTTTTGTACTTGGCGAGGATATTGACTACACTGTGCGAGTCTCTTACGTTGAGCTTTACAATGAACAAATTTTTGATTTGCTGAATCAGAGATCACAGTTGGAATCATTGAGAATTTTTGATGATAAAACTAAGGTTTCTTTTTTCAATTCGAAAAAACGCGATTAAATTTCATTATTTTGAAGGGAGTATCGATTGCTGGTGCTGAAGAGGTTATTGTCCGCTCACCAAAGGAAGTTCACGAATTGCTTAGACGTGGAGCTGAGAAGCGTCGTACAGCTACAACCCTTATGAACATGACTTCTAGGTTTTTTATAATTAGGTTTATACATAACTATATTTTGTTTGTTTTAGCCGTTCTCATTCTGTCTTCACTGTTACTGTTATGGTGAGTTTTTGAAAATCTTTTAACTTTAATAAACAAAATTAGATTCGAGAGCCTGGCTTAGTTAATGGCGAAGAATTACTCCGACAAGGAAAGCTTAATTTGGTGGATCTTGCTGGTTCTGAAAATATTGGACGCTCTGGCGCGACAGATATTCGAGCTAGAGAAGCGGGTATTTTTTGTTTTTTAATTCTGACTATATTCATTAATATCAGGAAACATCAACACAAGCCTGTTGGCGCTCGGACGTGTAATTAATGCATTGACTATGGGTGCTTCACACATTCCTTATCGCGAAAGCAAACTGACACGTATTTTACAAGATTCTTTGGGTGGCAAGACAATTACAACAATCATTGCAACAATATCTCCAGCGTCGTCAAACTTTGAGGTTTCATATAATTTGCTAAAATCAAAATTTAAATAAATTTCAGGAATCTGTCAACACTTTGGATTATGCTCAAAGAGCTAAGAACATCAAGAACAATCCAGAAGTCAACCAACGAATCACGCGACGTGGCCTTCTAAAAGAATACAACGATGAAATAGATCGCCTTCGTCGTGATCTTCTCGCTGCTAGGGAGAAACATGGAATTTATTTGGATAAGGAGAATTATGAGTATGTGTATTTTTTAACTTTTCATTATAAATAAATTAATTTTTAGTGAAATGATTGAGTCAATAGATGAGAAAAAGGCAAAGGTGGAAGAATTGGAGACGCAACTTGAGGGCAAGCTGCGCCAAGTTCAAATTGTAAATTTTTTGACTTTAGAATACTTTAATTACTTTTAAAAATTTTTAAAGCTGCTTGAGGACTTTGCTGTCATGGATCAACATTACAAGTCAATTTATGAAAAATTTCGCTCTGCATTAACTAAACTGGAAAGCAGAAAGGAAGAAATTGAAGAATTAAGCCTGGTAATTATTTTTAAAGTCCAATAAAAAATTTTTCATTAAAAAAGGAAATCGCTCAAACGAAAGATAATTACAACGCTGCTTCACAGGCTCTTTCAGTTTCTTGTGATTCCTTTGTTCGTCTCAGATCTCAAGCATTGAAGGTTTTTCTTTAATATTTTGGATTTTTCTTAATTTCATTTTTAAGTTGCAAACCTATTCTAATGGATTGTATAGCCAAAACGGATTGCTTTTCAACAAGATCGATGAAGTGGTTAGTTTCTTCCTTAAACTTTTGATTTTTTTAAAATTATAAAACAATTTAAGATGACAACATTCGATGGAAACTACCAAAAATTGAAAGAGCTGTTTGATGGTCAATGCAAACAATTTGAAATTGGAAGAAATCATCTTACAAGCTTCACTAACAAGTCAGAGCTACAATTGAACGAGGCAAAAACAGCTGTCTGTGCGTTGAAGGAAATGTCTGATCAATTTGAACAAAATATTGAAAAGGTTAATTTTTTGCAAAATCTTTTTAATTGTATTTCCATCACATTTTTCAGTTTACCCAAGAATTCCGTGATCGCATGAATCAAGAATTGGATTCTCTCAAAAATGTTGCGACTGAACATAAAAATGAATTCGGAAAGGCTATCCACAGCACATTGTCGACAATCAATAAACAGGTTTGTAAAAGTTTTCAAAAATTTGAATAATAACAAAAATATAGGTTAATGATTGTGCATCACATTCATCAGAAATGTCACAATTATTCGACAACACTACACAAAAGATGGAGAATTTTGTTGAAAAGGAATTTGTTCAAATCCAGTCCTCAGGTTAATTTAAAAAATGTTTCAACTTTGAAATTTAAAATTTTAGGAAAAACTCCAGAACGCAAAAGTGGAAAATTCACTGAAGTGCTTGTCAACCTCCCTGAAGCTGAAAAACTTTTTGAAGAGCAGAAGGGCTTTATTACTCCCAAACGGGATGTCAACTATAAACGACGTGATTCATTTTTGGATTCTTCATTTGTCTCATCACTTGTTTCGCCTGATACATTAAAGTGTAATTTGCAAGCAACAAATATTATCAGTACAACAAAAACGGGAAGACTTGAACCAGTTGATGAAGAAAAGAAGAATGAGTGTGGTACTTCTTTAAGCTTTAAATGATGTGATGAAAAGAAAGTTTTATTAAATGCGTATAATTTTGTTTTACTTTATTGACTGCCAAAAAAATTTTTTCTGTCCCATAATTTATGAATTTTTATGAACTGATAAAGACTTTTGCTCAAAAATTTTTTTAAAAGTTAGAAAAGTTTTAAGACTTTGCCTTATCTTTCTTTAGATACCTTAAAAATGAGATTTTAACGAACAACAAAACTCGTCTTGGGCTTTAGGAGATTTGGAGTCCTTTTTGGTCTTATCTGTGAACTATAAATCTCCGAACCCCTCTGACTTAATGCCTCATTTAAAATTTCTCGTAAAATTCCTTCACTTATATTAGTCATCCCTCTTATTGCTATTTTTTTGTTAGATAGTTGCGTTTAAGTGGCTCGGGATTATTTCGCCAAAATTTGATTTTGGTAGTTGACGTCATCCGGCTGCCTATAACTTTACATTTTGTTTAGAACTTTTATTTTAAATTTTTAGAAGACTTTTTTTTAGCTTTCTATTTCAATGGATTCTTTACTCGAGGTACAACGTACTTGTCATGAAGAAAGGGAAAGATGTGTTGATTTAATGGTTAGAGAATATTTGGTTGAAAAGAAAACGGTTAATTTAAAGATTTTTTTCTTCTAAATTTCTTAAAATCATTTTATTTTCAGCAACGAGAAAAGATAAATTCTGACCAACGTGTTAAAGGTTTAATTGATGTTAGTATTTTTTAAAGTTTATTATTTCTGATTTTTTCTATTTTCTTCAGAGATGTAGAAATGCTACAGACAAATTAATAAAAATATACAATGATGAATCTGGTGAACGTGCTAAAGAAATTCAAGCGATTGGAGGGCCAAATGAATTTGCTGAATTTTATTCTCGTCTAAAATCACTCAAAGACATTCACAGAAAAAATCCAAATGAGACAGCTCGTCCTTTAACGATAGAATTTCAAGAAATGGCTAATTTTGTGCAAGATCCAGACAAAATCGAGAGGGAAATGGTTCGCTTTACAGACGAGGAAGGCTACGGGAAATTTTTGGATATGCACACTCTTTATGAGCAATATGTTAATTTGAAAGGAGTTAAGGTATTATTTTTATTTTATGGAGTTTTTGAATATATTGTGAGGTTGGACTGTGGTTTGCGTGACTTAGGTTTGATTTATCTAAAGATCTGGATCCAGACCTTGATTTTACCTGGTCAAGAGGAAAGGGGAAGAGGAAAGGGACTTCTCTTTTCCTCAAGAGGAAAAGGGAAGTATTCTTTAAAAACTCATTTTGTTTATCAATTTTTTATATTTTTATTTTAGCGTATTGACTATATTACTTTCATCTCTACATTTAATCAATTACATGAAATTTCGAAAGATAAGACTAAAAAGACTGGAGCTTATAAAAATTATGTTTCTTCTCTCGAAGGATATTTGACAGACTTTTTGCGACGTGCCAAACCATTAATTGATATTGAGGCAGAACTTTATAATGCTGACAATGTTTGATATTTTTCGTATTTCTTTAATTTTATTTTTAGGAATTCGAAACAAAATGGAAAGAGGGTAAAGTGCCCGGTTGGTCGACAGAGAAAAGCACTGGAAGTTTATTGGCTAAACAACCAATGGCTGCGGCAGATCTTGATTTAGCCAAATATGAGACGGTAGATGAACTTATGGAACTTGGAAGTGATCGTTTGAAATCGGCACTTCTTGAGAGGAATTTGAAATGTGGAGGGTAAAGATTTGTATTTACTTATTGTTAGTTTTTTCACTCAAAACAATTTTACATTCTGACTGTTTTCGGAATTCATTCTTCCGATTGAACTTTTTTTCTATTTAGACTTTATATAAATTTTAAATAAAATCATTTAAAGGTCATTAAAGGAGCGTGCCCAACGTTTACTTGACTTCAAAAATGCTGATCAAAATGGTTCTGCTGCAACAAATGGTACATTAAAAGCAATCAAAAATGGTGTAGACAAGGAAGAGAAAAGAAAATATGAACTTGCTAAACACGAAGTTCATGTTCTCAAGTTTGTTTAAAATTTAAATTTTTAACTGAAAATTCTTTTCTTTTTTTAAAGATTAACTGAATTAGTAAGACCTGAAATATCAGCAACTTTGGAGAATATTGAAAGGAAACAAGCTAGGGGTGTTGGGGAGGAGGAAGAAGAGGACGACGTTGAAGAATTTTATGAAGTTGAAGAAGAAGAAACAGATGTTCCTTATAACCCAAAAAACCTTCCTTTGGATTGGGATGGAAAGCCAATCCCCTACTGGCTTTATAAACTTCATGGCTTGAATATTGGATATAGCTGTGAAATTTGTGGAAACCAAGTTTATAAAGGACCTAAAGCTTTTCAACGCCATTTTACGGTTTGGAGGGACTTTTAAAGGAAATTTTTTTTCTTTACTTTTAAGGAATGGCGTCATTCTCATGGTATGCGTTGCTTAGGAATTCCAAATACTGCACATTTTACAAATATTACAAAAATTAATGATGCTATAGAGTAAGTTTAAATGTTTTTAAATTTTTCGTAGGAAATATTTTCGATCAAATAACAAGGAATTAAAATTTTGAGAAAATTTTTGTAAAAGAAAATAGCCTCTGTAGTTGTGGAGGTAAACCCATATAAATTCAATCATTTTAATTTTGTGTTTAATATTAATTTTTAAATTTAAAAGGCTTTGGAAGAAGATATGCGAGGATCGAAGTCGAAACAAATGGAATCCAGACCTTGATGAAGAATTTGAAGATTCACTTGGGAATGTGGTTAATCGAAGAATGTTTGAGGATCTCAAAAGACAGGGGTTACTTTAAAAAAATGTATTTATTAATTATTTTGTTTGACATTCAATTTTTTATTTGTACAACAATAAAATTTGTTATTAATTTGTTTGTAATTTTTTCTCGTTATGCGGTTTGCAGTCCGCAAATTTTATCCGCAATTAGTTTATTTTTTCAAAAAATGATTTTTTTTAAATATTTTATAATCAAAAAAATAATTTTCTTTGTAGAATCATTTTTTACTAACAACTCTTTATCTGATCCCTTGACGAAAGCTTTGTTGTCTAAATGTCCACTGTCAAAAAGTCCTATATGATGACGAAAGCCAAACGTTTCAGTCGCTTGGCCAGCTAAGGTAAGAGACACAATTACCTTTTTTTTAATTTGTTTTCAACGTGTATGACTAATGGAGGTTCCCCTCATGATTTCTCAACAACTGTTATTCGCTTAGGGCCAATTGTACTTTTCCCTTTTTAATTTCTTAATTATTTTCTTTTATCTTTGCTTGTATATAGTTAAGATGTTTGCGCTAAATTTTAACATTTTTGATTTTTTATCTTTAAACTACATATATTTCTTTATTTTTTAAAAGTAATTTTAATGTCGTCTTTAGTCTTTTTTTCTAGGCAAATGTAGTCTTATATTCATGTAGTCGTATATTTAGATATATTATTTTCGTAGTTGTATATTATACTTTTTGTAATTTTAATTTAAAATTATAGACCTGATCTATGGTTTTGATTTATTAAATTATAATAAAGTCATATAAAAGTTTTCTTAAAATTACCAATTCTTTTTAAAACATTGAATCAAAAAAAAGATTGAAATCCTTTCCTCGACTCGGACTCTTTCATTTTATATAAATTATAATTTTTCTGTTTAATTTTCATTTATTTATTTTTTTTTCACATTGATATCATTCCCGTTATTTTCATAATTTTTTAAAAGTTTTTAGATAATTTGTTTACTTAAAAGTTATTTTCTTAAATAAAAACATATTCTTAATTCGTTCAATTGGCAAAAATGCCAGACCGGAAGGATTCTGCTGTTGTAGGCGAGAAGCGAATCGAACAAGAATTGGTTGAACAAGAACGTCCTTTTTATATTAGTGCTCTAGCTGCTTTTATGAAAGTTTGAAAATTTTTTTGTTTTTTAATTTTAATTTTTTTTTATTTTTCAGGTTTTCTTTATTTTTTATGACGCTTTAGTTTTTGTTCCGTTCAAAATTTTTGCTGACCCGGAAAAGAAGGTGGAACGTTCTCGTGAACTTAAGGTTTTAAATTTGAAAATAAAAATTGTAATTTGTTTTTAAAGGCCCGCCCTGTTGATGAAAACGATCCAGGCTCTCCTTGGCGACATGTTGATACTATTGATGGCCCGTTATATTCTGAACTTTTTGAAGGATGCAATACTTTGGGAAAAATTTGGGATGAGGCTGCAAAGTTAGTTTTCTTTGGTTTTTTTTTCAGGTTTGACTGGTTAAGTCTTCCATGTTAACGGGTTGTCCCGAAACTGGCTTTTCTAGCCCAATCTTTAACATTGAAATCCCTAAAAAATAATTTTCCGGTATTTGCCTTTTCATATTAATATAATTGTCAATCTATTTTACATAGACTTCATGATGGACTTACTTGTATGGGAACTAGAACCGTTGTAGAAGTTTCGCAGGAACGTCAGGCTGATGGGCGCACTTTTCAGAAATTAATTCTTGGAGAATATGAATGGGTAAATTATGAAGATGTTGATAATATGATTACTAATGTAACGAGAGGTCTTTCTATAATTGGTGTAAAAAAGGGACAACATGTTGTAATTTACTCGGAGACGCGTATGGAATGGCTTGTTTCTGCTATTGCTTGTTTTAAATCGGGATTGCCAAGTAATTTTGGATTTTTTTGTTAAATAAAATTTGGGGGTGTTGAATTTTGGGCTCTACGGGTAAAAATCAACAAAACAACTGAATCACATTTTAATAATTTAAAGGAAATTGGGATCCACGTTTTTATAAATTTTTAGAAAAAATCTTTCTAAATTAAGAAAAAATAATTTAAGTCGTAACTGTCTACCCAACTCTTGGTGAAGAAGCAATTGCATATGCTATGGGTGAATGTGATGGTGTTGCTGTATTTACTTCTCGTGCTTTATTACCAAAAGTCTTAACTTCAATCAAAAAATGTCCAAATATCAAAAAAATTATTTATTTCTCTGAAATGCATACAATGCGCGAAACAGCGGATGAAGCTTCTGAAGAAATTAAAAAAGCGTTTAAAGATGATGGACGTGATTTGTATTCTTTTCAATCTCTTCAGGATATTGGAAATGATTTTCAACGTTTGTTTTTTTTTAAAGCTTTCCCAATCAAAATTATTTTTTTAATTTTTATTTTAGAGTTTTCCGAATGGTATGTAAATCCGGACGATTTGGCAATGATAATGTATACTAGTGGTACTACTGGGAATCCTAAAGGCGTTCTTCTTTCACATCGTAATATAATTTCTGCACTTTCTGGACAAAGTGTTGTTATTCCTGTTGAGTAAGTTAAATAATTTTTGAAGTCAAATTCGAGCTAGGACTTAATTATTTATATTTGACAAATTTACGAAAATTTAAATTGTTCAGAAATAGGAACAATTCTGTTTATTTCTATTTAAATTTTTCTCTTTTAGCAATAAAGATACTTATATTGGTTATCTTCCTTTGGCACATATCCTTGAAGTTTGCGCTGAGCTTGTTTGTTTAGCAAAAGGATGTCGTATTGGTTATTCGTCTCCAACAACCTTATATGATCGGGCAATGAAAATTAAAAAGGGTTCGAAAGGAGATTGTGGTGAATTAAAACCAACATTAATTGCTTGTGTTCCGGTTAGTTTTTTTGAAAAAATTTTTATTTAAGATAATATTTTAGGCAATTATGGATCGAATTTTTAAAGCAGTTTCTGATGATGTGAAAGAACGTTCACCTATCCAGCGTGAATTGTTTCGTATTTGTTATGAGAGAAAACGTAATAGATATGAGGAAGGATATACAAGTTTGGTTATGAATAGGTTTGTTTTTTTTGATTATTTTTTGTCTAATAAGTCATGTCAACAAAGGGAGGGATCTCTCTTTGTTGAAGAATGTCTCTCTTACATTGCGGGGGTTTTGTTGATCAGTTTTCATTTAGATCTCTATGCCTTAATAAAGGTCGAGATACTTCTTAGAGTTCTAGATTTCCTTCTAATTTGCTATTTTAAAATTTAATTAAAAATATTTCTTTTCATTTTTTTTTAAACAGACTTGCTTTTGACCGTATTCGAAAAATTCTTGGTGGAAATTTGCGTTTTGTTCTTTCTGGTGGTGCACCTCTTAATGCTGAAACTCAACGATTTATGAACATTTGTTTTTGTTGTCCAGTTGTTCAAGGCTATGGTTTGACAGAAACTTGTGGCGGTGCTTCTTTGGCTGATGGTTTTATTTGTTAATAATTTTAAAAATAATTATTTTGTTGTTTTTAGAGCATGATTTGAGTACTGGTTCTGTTGGCCCCCCGCTTCGATGTTGCGAGATTATGCTTAGGGATTGGAAAGAAGGTATAATCTTTTTATTTCTCGAAATATGCCATCTTTGTCGTATTGAGACTTGGGCTCAATCCTTTTCTTTTTGACTTCATTTCCGCCTAATGGATTATAAAAACGACCAATTTCCCACTAAAAAAAGCTTTTTAAATTAAAAAATTTTAAATTTTAGCTGGTTATTCTCCTTACAATAAACCTCCACAAGGCGAAATTTTAATTCATGGTGACAATGTTGCGAAGGGTTATTATAAAATGGAGAGAACAGAAGACTTTATTGAATTAAAAGGAAAAAGATGGTTTGCAACTGGTGATATTGGAGAATTTCGTGAAGATGGTTCTCTCTGCATAATTGGTTTGTTTTTTTAAAGTCAAAAAATAGTTTTATCTAATTCTTCTTTAGATCGCAAAAAGGATTTAATTAAACTTGCTCATGGAGAATATATTTCTTTGGGAAGAGTGGAGACTTCGCTTCTTACAAATCAACATATTGACAACATTTGTGTTTATGGAAATTCTCATTATGATTATTTAATTGCTTTGGTTGTTCCAAATCAGAAAAATCTTGAAGCTTTGGCAGAAAACGTAAAATAATATTTTTTAAAATTTATTATAAAATTTTAATTTTAGAGTGGAATTGATGGGATGCCTTTTGATAAGTTATGCGAGAGTAAGGAATTGTGCATTATTTTGCAGAAAGAATTGCAGGACTTTGTTAAAGGTTAGTCTCTTTAAAATGGATTTTTTAGGCTCAAACATTCAAGTTAATTTTGCTATAAAGATAAAATTCCCTCATTTTCAGACAAACTCCGACGTGATGAAATCCCCAAAAAAATTTATATTTGCAAAGAGCCTTGGACCCCAGCATCTGGTCTGCTCACAGAAGCTTTTAAACTTAAACGGAAGAATATCGAAAAAGAATTTGAGCAGCAAATTAAAATGCTTTATGGGGATAAAAGTGGAGTCTCAAAGGGTTAGGAAAACAAAAATTATATTGCTCATGCCTCATTATATTGTGTAACTCTATAATCCTCAAATATTTCTTCCTTTTTTCGTTTTTCCCCAAATTATAATAATAAATAGTACATTGTACGTTTAAATATTGATCTTATTATTAAAGTAATATTCCCCCTATTTTTCTGTTTTTTATGCCAAAAATTGAATTGTAAGTCTGCAAGGGCGCAAATAAAAATGCAAAAGTCCAGTTTTAAATGATTTTGGATTTTCAAATTTAAAGGAAAGGACCTCTGTTAGATGCGCCCTTAATATTATATAGCAATTATTCCAAATAAAAGCTAAATATGTTGGTGGACTAGTTTTATTTGGTTCAGCAATAAATTAAATAAATTACAAAAATAAATTAAAGTGATTTATCTTAAAATACTTGAACGAGTACTCAAAAACCCTAAATCTCCTCTATTTTTACCGTTACATTCCAAACCATTTGCAGCTCCATTACATCCCAGACCAGTTTCAACAATATTACATTCAATATCAGTACCGCTCGTTAGATGAGATCCCAACCTTATAAATTCGCTCCCACATGGGTTTAAATAAAATATTTGCCCTTTTCGAGTAATTGCTGTAGAGAATATTCCAATTGTGTTATTTGGCTATTAGAAAAAGGGAAAAATATTTTAAATAAAAATTTTAAAAGAAACCTGGACAAAACTAATTTTGTGAAGGCACTTTGGATTTGTTGGTGATATAAAAAATATTTCTCCCCTATTTGTTGTAACTGCTAAAAACTTTTCTGAAATTGGAGTTTTCTTTGCTAGAGAAAATTTAAATTAAATTTTTTTTCTTAAAAAAATTTCTTCTTACTTTCATTGTTTAGTAAAACTGTTGTTGCTTTTCTAATTCTTGAACCTTCAATTGCTGTCAGTCTATATTTGAAAGTAAAAGATTTTAGATTTGGCATTGTAAATGATCGAATTTGTTCTTCACTAAAAATTAGGAGTCTCGAGTTTGGTTGTTGATGAAGCAATTCAATTGCAGCAATGGGAGCATGATGTCGCAAACGAATTTCTTTAAAAAATTTTTTAACGGATTTTACAAAGGAATTATATGTATGTGGATAAAGGAAACTCTTGCAAGGTCAACATTCTCCATCTCCCGTGTTGTTACTCCTTACTATTTTATTGATGAGGAAACAACCTTATGTATGTCTTTACTAACTAACCTTTAATTAATTGACAACGTTCAGTATTCACACAAGCATCTGGCCGAATTAAATGAATTAGAACAGCACCACCTTGTGTCCCAACAAAAAGATATACTTCTTGATGAGTATTAAATGGGGTGAGAATACATGTCTCAAAATTGAGTATTTTAATCAGAGAATTTGGTGTTTCTCCATCTAAATTAAAATTTTTGTAAAAGAAAGGAAAAGGTAAAAAAACCTAAGGCATTTGGATTACGTGATCTCTGTGTAATTTCCCTCTCTTGACGATGCCTATTTTGTTGTGCTGATATGATTCCTCCATTTTCCTTAATAGAATTAAAAAATTATAGAATGGTAAAAAATAATGGAAAATTTTAAATAGAAAAAAGGCTTTATAAAACGGAAAATAAGAATACACAAAAACTTGTTCAGATTCGAACCATTACAAATATTCACAAACCAGAGGTTTACCGAAAAATATTTTAAAAGCGAAAGACAAAAAAAAAGCCAAAAATTCAAAATTCAATCGGAAAATTCCATCAAACTATGAAACTCACATCGAGAAAATATATTTTAAGTAACTTACTATTTGTTCTGCAGTTTGTTTCTTCCTTCTAAAAGACTGCCTTATTGACTTCTTAACACTTTTAAAACGAGAAAGAGCGCTATCTTTGTTTGAAATTTGAAGTACATCTTAAAAAATGAGTAGATTTTTAAGTTAGATTTTATTAATTTGATAAATTAATTTAAGATTAGCCCACACAAGGGTGGTCCTTTACAAATCACCAAGAGGCATGGCCTCCTCTCGAAAAAGGGGCAAAAATGTGGCAACGTTGAAAAAGGGGAGAGGAGGTCAAAAAAGGGGAAAACCCCCCTAAAAAGAGGCAAAAGAAACCCCTGGCCCAGACCCTCAAATGACTAAGAAACTTCGTTTTAAAAAACCTTGAGAAGACATTAAAGTCTTAATTAAAAGCAATTTTCGTTCTCTAATTGAACAAACAGCATAACCAAATTCATTTCCAGCAGCTAATACGCCCAAATTAAAATTCCAGGAAATTGCCGTTACTGGGATCGGAGGTTTAAATTGGGCTATTACACTAAAAAATAACAGGAAAATTTTTATAAAAAAGAAAATACAAACTTGTTATAAAGACAAAATCCGTGTTCATAATTTAATGGAGAATTTCTAGGTTGAATAGCAGATTCACTAGCTTTTAAATTTTCTGTGTTATTTCCACTAGTCATGTCAATTAAAAGTAGTTGATTAGCCGGTGAAGTCTAGAGAATTATTATTTTAAATAAGAAAATTTTGAAAAAGTTTAAAATTCACTAACACAAAAAAGATTTTTTGGGGAAACAATTTTCGTTCTCTAATGGAGCAATGTTGAAAAAGGGTAGAGGAGGTCAAAAAAGGGGAAAACCGAAAATAGGGTAACCCTTCATTCGATTAAAAAAAATTCGATAAGACTCATTGGTGTCACTAACAAAATATCTCTCTAGCCCATCTGATGGCATGTCAAAAAATTTCAGAAAAAAATATTTTATTGAAATTTCTTATTAAATTAACCAAAGTTGTTACCAAAATTTAAGAAAAAATTTATTTTAAAATTTACCTTTTTCCACAAAGTCTCAAAAACCATTAATTGTCCTGCCTGTCCCCCAACTGCAAATGTTCCACTTTTTGAATCAAAATAAATTTTTTGTACACAAAGACGATGATCATCAGAAAAAGGATCAAATATTCCTCCCTTTAAATATTTTTCCTTCAATTTTTAAAAATTAAAAAAAAACCTTTCGAATAGGTGGAATATGTTTAATATTTTTATTATTCTCTTCATCCTTTTGAGGATTTTCTTCTTCTGATTGATAACCTTCAAACTCTTTTGCAGTATTACAAACAAGTAATAAATTAAAATTTAAATCGTTTGCCTTCCAAACACAAACATTGCCGTTATCATGTCTGAAAATTAATTTCCTTCAAAAATAAACAAGGGAAAAGCTCTTCCCCCCAAGCCAAGGGCGTAGCCAGGAGGTTGATTTTAGAGGGCTAAAAAGCAGGCGAAAATTTTGAGAATTTTGTGGGTTGTAGGCGTAAAAAATTCAGTTTTGTGACCATTTCCATGCCAAAATTTTTTCACCTTCCCCATTTCAGGGGAGGGGGCTATAGCCTCAGAATCCCCTTTCCCTACCAGAAAATTAATTTTCCACATATTAGCCTCAGAACTCCTATAGCCTCAGACCCCTATAGCCTCAGAACCCCTTTCCCTACAAGAAAATTAATTTTCCCATATTTTTCACCCCTCAAAAAATATTAAAAAATAAATTCATACCCTGTTATAATTAAAAAAGAATCTTGATCCACGCTTTTCGAGGTAATTTGGTCTTCTCCGAATCGTTCAAGAGGCCATTTATTTGATGAAAATATTTTTGAAGAATTTTTCCTTTCAATTGATATTTGTTCAAAAAGTGATAAAATTTGTTCAGAAATATCAGAAATTGCCAAAACACAAGTAACGGGAGAAGAATGTATTGGGTATAAATAAGGTAATGAAAACATTCTCCACAAAGAATCTTTCAAGTCTATAGCTACTAATTCATCTTGACATAATACAAATAAAGCTTTTGCTACTCCTATAAATTTAATTTAAAAGAAATTTAAAAATTAAAATTTTAAAATCACGATAGAAAAATAAAATCCGATCTAGTAACACTCACAAGGAGAAAAAAACTACAACATGAAAATTTATAAGGAATAAAATTCCTGAAAAAGAATTTTTGCGAATTAAAAGGGAAGGCATCGAAATCAATCCCTGATGATTTGCGCAAAGATAGTCTAATTATTTTTGCATTTCTTTCCCTTAAAAGTATAGATTATTCTATTATTAGGAAGGCTGCGAGAAAAGGATTCCCCCAGTGTAGGAACTACTAAAAAAATTAATTTTAATTTATTTCTCCCATTTTCCCAAAACCAATAAAAAATTATTATTTAAATAAATCCTTAAAATAACCTTCTTCTTCAAAAATTTCAAAATTAATAATTTCACTGTCAAAATTGAGTATCAAAGAATTGTCTCCACAAAAAATACAAATTGGATTTTGACATTCCAAATCATCAGGAACTCCTCCCGAAAAAATAACAAATTGTTCAAAACTAAAATTTATTAGAATAATTTAAGAAAAAATTTAAAATTAAAGAAAAACCTTTCATTTTTCGAAATTAAAATTTTTGACATTCTTGTAAAATTATTTCCTTCAAAATAACTTTTTTGTTTTAAAACAATTTCAGAATTTTCATCAGTTAAATTAAAATCAAAATAAAAACCATTAGAAAAGGAACAAAAAAATGATTGAAAAGAAGAGTCATTGCAAATACTCTAAATTAAAACGAAATTTAAAAAATATCTAAAGAAGGGGCAAAATCCCGCATCCCTATCTTCAATGATATTTTGGCCAAAAGACGCTGACTTTTATGAAAACATACCATAAAGTTGGTTTAAAAAGTAGCCCGGGAATGATAAAAACTTTTTTAGAAACAAAAAGAAAATATTCTAAATTGCATCGAAAATAAATTGAGTCGTCAGAAAAATTTTTTAAATTAAAAAAACCAAAAAAGGAGAAAAACTAATTTCTGTCAACGACGAAAAAAAGAAAATAAAAATTAAAAAATAACCGTGATAGCGCAAGAAACAACAATTTTGTTCAAAACAACATTTTTAGCATTGTCAAAAACAATAATTATAAAATTATTGAATAGCAAAACAATTTTATTTTCATTTAAAGAATTAATGGAGATGTCGGTAATTGATCTGTTTTGTTGTGTTTTTAATTCCTCAACTCTGAAAAAAAAATTTTTAAAAATTAAAAAAAGTAAAAGAAAAATACTTGGACAAAGCTGTATTTTGAAAGTTGAAGGAAAAGTTAAAAGTTGAAGGAGAAGCCCAAATAGTGTAAATATTGCCAAAACTGGTTCCTTCAAAAATTAAATTATAATAAATGTTCTAATAGAAGCCCTAGGCGTCTACATATTTTTCAAAAGGGTATCATTGAGTGGGTTTCTAATAGGGCATGGGCTTTTATTGGAACCGGGCATTGGAACATTCACGGTATTTATTTTTATTTGCCAGGAAGTTTTTAAATTAATTTAGAATTTTTGAAAACAAATTTCTTGAATAAAATTAAAAGGAAATTTAAAAAAATTTTAATTTTGAGTTTTTAAAGTAACCGTGAATGCGCCGAAATGCCTGGCGATAAGTTGAGAATAATTTTGATTTTAGAGAGGCTTGGCCCACGGAAAATAATAAAAAAAAACAAAAAGGCCCCCTTTTTGTTAAGAAAAACAAGAGAAATTAAAGAGGGAATTCAGAAAAATCCATCTTTTCAGAGCCCATTTACTTGTAAGGTGCTAAAATGGCAATCTAAGCTACACTATTTTCGTTTCGGGTAACAAAAAGGAGGAAAGAACAAAATAACCCAAAACTCTTTATCTCCCAAAAATAAATTTAAAAGAATAACCTAAAAGCAAAGCAGAGCTTCCATTTTCATTCAAACATTTGCAACATTTAAAAGATTGTGAAGTATTATAAATTTCATTTGGCATTGGATCATAATCTTTAATTAATTTCAATTCATTATTAACAATTTTGTAGAAAAAGAATTTAAATAAAGCAAATTTTGTTTTTGTAAGGTCATTGCAGCGAATAATAATAGTTTTGGAAGAATCCAGAAAATAAACAGAAATTATTGGAAATTCAATTTGGATATTTATTTGGGAACAATTTGGTGTATATCTTTAAAAAAAAGAAATTAAATTGAAAATAAAAAGGAGAAGTATTTTTTGATTAAAAATAGTTATAGCCTATGTGGAGGATGTGGAGTGGAATGATGGTAAAAGCGAAGCTTGGCCATCGCTAAAAAAGGACCATGCATGCCTTACCCTCTGTATCTGGACTAGAGATTGGCCAAAACGTGGATTAAGATCCTGATTTTAACGGAATCCAGAGTCAATATCAAGGCACATGTTCCTTGATTCAATGTTAAGAATCTGGTCAAAGCCCTCAACAAAAATTAGAGAGCGGGCCGGATCTGGATCCAGACCTTGATTTTCCCTGGATCCAGAGTCCAGATCAAGGCATTTTTCAGAGTTACTTGATTTTTCCTTGACTCAAGGTCAAGAATCTGGTCAAGGTACCCAACCAAAATTAAGGCTTTTTAAAAATCTCGCTCTCTAATAAAAATCAAGGGTTTTTTAAAATTTCGGATCTCTAATCGGAATATAGTTTTGAATAAAAATTTCAAAAAATATTTAAATAAAAATAAAGTATTAAAACTATTCAAAAATAATCCCAAAAAATTCCCCCAAAAATATCAATAGTTTTAAAAAATAAATAAAAACATACATTTGCAGCCTTCCATCTCTAGTTCCAATTGCTAAAAATCCAAAACTTTTACTTAGAGCAAAACAAGAAACTCTTTGAGGAAATCCATATGTTGAAATCTTTTAAAAAATAAAAATAAATTAAATTAAAAAAGAAAACCTTTTTGCAAGTAACAACATCTTTTTGTTCAGAATCTTTAATTTCATAAGAATTTCCAATTCGAGAACGTAAATAACGAAACATTTTTAATTAAAATAAGAGATTTTTTGTCAAAAATAAATTAAATAATCCTGAGATATCTGTGAAAATATTTTGCAAAAAATTTAAAAAAATTTGTCGGAAGGTGAATGGCAATCTGCGCCAAAATGGTCGCGCCAAAACGATCCGCGCCAAACTGTCCGTTTCTTTACCTGAAGAGGACTTTTCATCGCTACAGTTCCAGTAATAGAGAAAGGAGCTAATTTTGATTTTTTGAATCAGAAATTGGATTAACTAATTTAAATTGTAAGATTCGCTCTCATCAACACATTTAAACACATGTTTTTCTAGTCTAAAAATTGTCATGGGTTCGAATCCGAGTGGAAAAAATAATTTTTTATTTTCTTGAAAATGCAAGAGTTCCAATTCGAGAACGTAAATAACGAAACATTTTAAAGTAAAAAAGAGACACTTATATTAAATTAATGTTGAAGTACCTATGTGAAATAGTTAACACCCAAAAGAAGTAAAAGGGTAGTTGGGAATAGTAAAAAAATGTCTTACACAAACGGCACTGTTGCCGTTAAAAATCCTGAAAATTTTGAAATTTTAACTAAAATAATTATTTAACACAAAAAATTACGATTATTTAATACAACACATTTTAATTTACAACTAATCCCCATTTTTTCACGCAATACATCAAATTTAAAATTACGGTATCTCAAATAATTTATACTTAATAAATAATGAGATTTTGAGGTTGAAAAGACTTATAAGTCTTCTTTCCATTAAAAAATAATATTTTCAACCTCAAAATCTCATTATTTTTAATAAATTATGTCTGAGATACTGTAATTTTAAATTTGATGTATTGCGTGAAAACGTAGATAATGTGAAAAGAATGAAAAATTTTATTTACTTTGCATTAAAAAATTTTATTTAAAAAATTATTATTTAATATTTTTTCTATAAAAATTTCGAATAAAGTGCAGTCTAGAGCTGTTTTGAACTTCTGATTCGGGTCGGATATGCAACCTAAAATTTAGGATATTCGGATCCCCGGTCCGAACTTTTTAAATCTTGACTCCAGCTCATAGCAGATGAATTCTTGGCTCCGGCCGGTGATTTTCAGAGCCGCTCTCTTAATATTTCATCCTATGATTTGGGTGGATTAAGAGGGATGTCGGTGGATTTGAGTGAATTATGTGGGATGTCAGCGGATTCTGAGGATTCTAGGGATTAACAAAAATATCGGGAGATAAACTTATAGCAAATTACTTCCTTTTTTGTCCCGCAGGCGATAATTACCGTTTTTTTCAAAAAAATTTTTTTATTAACTACCCTTAGTGGTGACTACTGCTAAATCATTGATGCCCCCAAAAAGGGAGAAGGTGACAATTTTGAGTGAAAATTTTTGTTGATATGACGAAATTTCACCTGCGGCGCTCTGGAGATTTAAAAACCCTAAAATATTGTTAAATACTTTGTATGTTTAAGCTAGAGCATTAACCAAAATAAAATGATTTTGGGTTTGAAGTAAATACTTAGGTAAATATTTTTATATTTTGGTAACAAATTCCAAAGAATGTCGACGAAACTTTAAAAAAATTTTTTTGACTAAAATTACATTATCTTATTTCCAGACATCTTTCAGCTTCATTATTAAATATAGCGAATCCCTTATATTTCTTCCAAATTTAAAAATTATATTTTTAAACAATGGTAAATTCTACATATAATTCTTCAACTGATTTGGTAAAATAATAATATATTTAGACAATTTTTTCAATTTAAAGTGGTTTATGTATTTTCAAAGCAAAACAGAAGGTTATCTTACTTTAATTGAAATGTATGGAATTCGTTCAATTATTGCTTTTGTTGCTTTAATATTTAATTTGTCATTAATTTATGTTACTTTAATTAAAAAGTAAATAAAGTTTGAGATTTCGATTTTGTATAAGCAGACTAGGCAAGCACCCTGAGCCTTCGGGGTCATCCATATTACTAAAAATGTCCGAGACTGAAAATTTTCCGAGACTTATTGTTAGACTAAAACTTCATGCCAAAGCCTAGACTTAAAAGAATCCAAGAGAAGTCAAGGCTGAGTTGAGCCTGGACATCTTTATTAATTACCCCCCTCCAGCGAGAAATTGAAAAAATAATTACTCAGAGTTGTCGATTTCACCAATTTTTTGGCTAACCGAAACCACCCCAACAAACCAAACCAAAAATCTTCGTCTTTTCGGTTCGATTTGGGTTGAAACTGACAAATCTACACAATGTATAATGTATTTTCCCACTATTTTTTTCATTTTCTCAGGTCTCTCCACACTTTTTGCCAAATACTTATAGCTTTGGAAAGTTTTTTTGGAATATTTTTAAATTTAAATTATTTTGTTAGCTTTGTTTTGGCTTTAATTGGACAGCCATTTATTAAATTTGTTCCTTGTTTTTGGATACAAATTTTGTCGATTATTACAGGAAATAATGCACAAATGACAATGGTTTTGATTGGTTTTGATCGTTTATTTGCAATTAACTTACCTATTTGGTAGTGATAAAAATATAATTATTTTTGATATAAAAATTAATAACTTCACCCATTTATCAAAGTTTTAGCATTCCTTGTCAAAATTAATTAAAATTTAACTCCAATAAGACTATCAAAAGATCAATCTCTATGTTTAATCCCTTTCTTTTTTACTTCTAATATCTACCTATTAGATCCCGGCCGGAGGGGACTACCTATTTTGTATTGTAACCTCTCAGCCTAGCAGATAAAGCAAAAATGGAATGAAAAGTGGTTGAATGGTTAACAACCCTATATCTGAGAGGTCTCAGGATTAAATCCTGTCCAATTTTTTGCTATTTTCTGGGACGGGTTCAGTCGCTTTACTATAAAATAACTCATTTTAACTTTTGATTAATTTCATCCTTTAATTTCCAATTAACTTTAATTATTTAGGTATAAAAATAGAAATACAAAGTTTTACACGTTGCTAGTTGTGGCAATTCTAATTTTTTATGCCGGTTATCAATTATTTCTATATTTAAATGTTTTGGCAGATACAGATGGAGAAATGTTAATATTTTTCTATTTAATTGTTCCAAAGATTTTAATGAAAAAAAATTAGAGAACACAATAACCACCTCTCTATTCAAAAACAAAAAAAAACTCAAAAATCAAAAAAAATCCCTTTTCTCTTTAAAAATTTTTAAATTACCAAAATAAATTTCAAAAATATTATTTTTAAAATCTAGTTTGGTTACTTGTTCAAGTTATGATATAAGCCGTGGAAGTTGGTCTGTTATAATGTATTTTAATGGAATTACTCTTAGTTCTACATTAATGATTACTTATATTTTAATTTGGATTTTAGTTTTTTTAAGAAAAAATTTGGGAGGAAATGGTAACAATAATTTATTTTATAATGTAGATTTTGGGTAAAAAATGGGATATTCATTTTTTATCAAAATTAAAAATAATTTCCATTATAATTAAAAAAGATTATAATTAAAAAATTTACTGGCAATAGAAGGGTGTAGAGAGACAATTGGTAATCTGATGGGGTTCTGGACTGTATGTTGGATAATTTAGTTTCCCAGCTAGTGCCAAGAAAAAACTTTTGCCCCAGAACATATACATATTAGAATTTCACCGGAAGTTCCGGCGTTTTTCGGTTCCGGTTCCGGATCTGGAACTCAAATTGGATCCAGTTTGGATCAAAATATAGGTTCCGGTAAAACACTAAAACATACGTATAAAATCCAAAAATTTATTTTTCAAAGCTGTTTCAACCTCAAATCGTCGAATTATAAAATCTTTATTAATTATTATAATTGTAAATATGATTGGTGTTTTTATAAATAATATTTTAAAACAATTTTATAATTTTGTGGCTGTAGATGTTGTTACTAAGAATTTTATAACATTTATTAATTCTCATTTAAGTATTGTTGCTTACAGTTCGAATGCACCTGTTCTTTATTTTGTTAGGTAGAAAATTAATTTTTTTAGAAATAATTTGGGAAAGGGAATCCGTGTGAAACTTTAATTTTTTATTTTTAAAAATATTTAAAATTACCCTGTTATTATTTTAGAAATAAATTTGTCTAATTTTCTTTCATTATCTTTCTAATTTGTTACAAATTTAAAGACAAATTAAAAATGTGGTTTCAAATCAAACTTTTAAACAAAAGATTTCCGGTTCAGTTTCGGGTATCGAAGGATTTAGTGAATTAAACAACCCCCAGTTTACCGTAAAAACTGTATTAATGTCCTTCCCTCAAATAATTACCCCTCTGTATTAGTTACTCTATCCAGCGAAAGGTTTAAACAATAATTACTCCCTTAAAAATAGTTATAATTCGCCTTTCTAAAATAACCTATATTAATTACCCCGACTGTATTTATTACCCCCCCCCCCTCCAGCGAGAGATCGAAAATATATAATTATTCAGGGTAGTTAATACAGTTTTTACGGTAATTACATTTAACTACTATGCATATATTTTCTCTTCTCTTAGAAAAACTTCAAAATTCCAAAACTCATTTAAATAATTTTTTTTCCAAATTTTTCAGTGAAAAATACCACGAAGCTTTTAATGATTGCTTTCCTTTGTTAGCCTATTTAAGTGGATCATCGAGTCATTCAAACAGAGTTGGAGCGACAACAACTACCCCAGCAATTGCTGTTAATCCTCCTTTACCCAAAAATGTTAATAATAAACCTCTTACAGTGATTAATTCTTAAATTAATTTTATTTTTTTGGATTAGCAAGATTTCCAGTAAAAAAAAAGAATTTTGGATTAAAATTAAATTTTGTATATATAATTGTAAGAATGTAAATTTGTGGATAAAATTGTAAAGACCCTTCTCTTTGTTCAAAATTTAGTAAAAAATTGTTTAAAATTTTCCTATGAATATAATTTTGGGCACATTTTGCAGCCAAATTTATCCTCTTTAAAATGAACCAAAATTTTGTTAAATTAAATAAAATCTGGACTTTATTTACCGCCTGAAATAATTACCCTCTCTCTCTCTCTCTCAAGTAATTAATCCCTCCAGCAAGAGTTTGAACCTAATAACCCTTCAGGTAATTATTCGAGCTTATACACTAATTGTGGTTATAATATTAAAAAAATATTTTTTTTATCTCAAAGGACAATTTAAAATTTAATTCTAAACAAACTAAAAATTTTTATGACTAACTTTAAAAATTTAAATTAAAAAAAAAGTTTCACACAAAAAATTGTGGAATATTTTTTAAAAATTCTCAACATTTCTTCTTTCATTTACAAAGGAGAGGCTGTGAGGTGTCCGTGGGACTTCGGGATGAAATTTGATCATACCCTACTTTAGTTATGAAATTTGCACCATTTTCGCCGCGGGGTACCGTGGATAGAGTTATAAGCCTACAACGTTTTAGGATCCCCCTCAGTTTCCTTTTCTACATATAACCTATCTGCCAATCTGCCAAATTTCATCCCGAAGTCCCACGGACACCTCACAGCCTCTCCTTTGTTTGGTTCAATTTCAGCATCCATTTCATCGACTAACAATAACGCAAATTAAAAATATAATCCGTCCCAATATTTATTTGTTTTTCAGCCAAAGTAAATAAATTTATAATTTCTTGTCGCTTTTCTTCATCCAATTCAACATTAAGATAAATATTTGTTAAAATTTGTTTTAACAAATTTATAGAAAGTCCCGGAACGAAAAATATATCATCCAATCCTCCAATATCTACCAATTGCCCCTCTTTATTATAACCTTTAATTTCTGGAAACCAAAATTTACACATCCCTCCCAAATATGACAAAATACCAAATGTTGTTGGACGATAAATTGGATTGTATTGGAGTGTTGCCTAAAATGTTTTTTTGGAAAAGATTATTTAAAAAAAAAATTTTTTTTAATTTAAAATGTTTTTTGTAGTTATTTAGGTCCGCAAAAACTGAATTAATGTCCGTCCCTCAAATAATCACCCCGCCTCTATTTATTTTTCCTTCAGCGAGATATTGAAACATACTTACCTAGGGTAATTATTTTAGCAAATACGTTATATAAAGTATTTATTAGAGACCGTATTGGGATGGAAATTGTCGTTCGAGATCTCTAAAAATCTCGATTTAAATAATCGAGATTTTTGTTTAACTGGTACTTAATTAATTGCTCTCCCTCAGATAATTACTTCCCTACTAGTTACCATCCCAGAAGGAAGAACAGAACATCCCCAATTCAGAAAATTTTTTTGTAAAATTAACAGCCATAATATATTTATATTAATTTTTGTTTAGTGTTTATTTCGGGTTATTTTAAATTTATTTAAATTATTTACAATAATTAACAAATATGTTTTTGGACAACAATTTCTTGTTTCCAAAATTAACGTCAAAAAATCATAAATATTTTCCGAATCATTAAATATAATTTCAGTCCATTCATTAAAACTTTTAAATATTTTATATTTTGTAGTTATCCATTCCAAAATTTCGCCAGTATTTGGAAACTAAAATTTGGAAAATTTTAGTACTTTTCTATTAAACTATGTCCGCACTTTAGCCATTTGACAGTTCCAAAGTCTTTCGATTTATATATTTTTCAACGGAAAAGTAATGAAGATATACATATGTAGGTCCCCGAAATTGAAAAACCTCGGCTCCGGGGTTGTCAATAGCTCTGGCTCCGCCGGAGCTAACTCCCGGAGCTATGCCTAGAATTGATTAGGATCAACTGTTAAAGTTTGGCTAAAGATTTGCGGGCATATAAGAGGAAAGTATTAAAAAATTTTTAAAATTAATTTGTGGTATTTTGAAGAAATTTCTATCTACTATTTTGTTCTTAATTTAAGTTGATATGTAGTTATGTATATTTTTATTTTAATTAAAAATATTTACTTCTCGGTTATTAGTTCTAAGATTATTCAATGTTTTAATTTCAGGATTAAATACTCTAGCTAATAAATCTCCCATAGCGATTTGAAATAATATTGTGCCAATTGCCCAAATATCCGATTTTACACTGAGTAAATAATAGGTATTTTTATGACATTTTTTTTCATGCTTTCGACATAAAGTATTATTTTCTGGGCATCTCTGTTCATGTACAGGGCAAATATTATGTTGACGACAAAGTAAATTTCTGTGTTCAGGACTTCGATAAGCTTTAGTTGAAAGTGGAGAATTTTTAGAAATTATACAAAGCTGGTTTTGGATGTTTACTGAATGATAAGAACGATGCTGGTCGTTAATACCAAAAATTTTAGCTCCTCCAAAATCAATTGCTTTTAAACTTGTTTCCTCGTTTCTCGTAACATAAATTAGATTTTCTGGTTTAAAGTCCAAATGTATTATTTCTAAAAAAAGTATTAATTATTAAATTATTAATAAAAGTTTGTAAAAGAAATTGTGTTTAGAAGTTAAAATTTTGTTTGAAAATAAATGTAAGATTTTCAAAAGGTTAAAATATTCGTTGATGATTAAAGGAAGGATTTTTATGTTGATGTCCACCAAAATCTTTTTTTCGAGTTCGAAACCGGATAGTGGATTTTGGGTCCATACCGGACCGGATCCGGCCGGTTTTTTATTAATCCGGTCTGCAAATAATCCTCAAATCCTGAAAACCCCTGGAACATGAAAGAATGTCCGGATAAGGTCCGGCGCTGGACATTAGTAAAAATCTCAAAAGTTATTATGATATCAAAAAAATATTAGAAAATTAATTTTAAAAATCCCTACTTTGATGTAATTCTCCCATAAC
This sequence comes from Meloidogyne enterolobii, assembly GCA_963681835.1. NCBI lineage: Eukaryota > Metazoa > Nematoda > Chromadorea > Rhabditida > Meloidogynidae > Meloidogyne > Meloidogyne enterolobii. The sequence goes on along the minus strand of CAVMJV010000049.1, from coordinate 1,049,743 downwards.
AAGAACAGGGTCTTTAATAACCTCAAAAACTTTATCGTCGTCAATTTGCCAATTACTTCCACTTCCCCATTCATCATGTTTATAATTAATATAATTTCTAAAGTTTCCACCACCTCCCCATTCTAACAATGAATAAAGAATTCGTTCTGTCGGGTTATGATCAATGTTACTAAATTTTAAAAATTAATCTTTGATATTTTAAATTAAATGAATCAAGAGTTTTTATAAAATAATAAAGCTAACGCTGCATAAAGTTTAATAATTCTTTTATTATTCTCTTCTCCCAATCCACTAAATAAAAGTAAAATTTCCCATTCATTTCTTTGCATTAATTCAATAGACTCCAAATTTTTCGTCTCATTAGTCATAATTGTTTTCTTTAATCCAATACATCCCAATTTTTTCCGATTTTTCCCTCCGAGGGTATAACCTTCTTTTAATGTTGCGTGATAGACCTTAAATTATAATTAGGTATTTTTATTCACTAATTATTTCTAGCGCTTGAAAAAGTATAACTAAAATTCTGACAAAAAATGGTACTTGTCGGTTATCCCTACGGAGTTTTTCGGATTTTTTTGCGGACACAATTGTACGTAATGGTCTTTAAACAATTATATATGTATTTTGACGAAGAATATGCCAGCCCTAATTATTACGATAATCTTTTTTTAATTTTTGGCAAATATTCCCAGGTCCTTTTGATATTTCACAAATAGGAAAAGGATTTTAATTTCAAAAATAAATATCTTTGAATACCTGAGAAAAGCTTCCAGATCCAATCTTTGCATTATCATATTCAAGTGTAATCTCTTCGCTTAGGTTCGGATCCTGAATTTTACATTTTGGAGACTTGCTCTCTATGTAATTTCGTTCTCTCGAAGATTGTTCTTCAAGTCGAAAATTTGTTCTTAAGCAAAAAGTTGCTCCCCAAATTAGAATTTTACTCTTTATTTGAAAATCTATATCCACTTTGAAGTCAAATCAATATTCGTGGATATTTGAAAGAGGTTATGAAATTGAATCAAATTACTATGATTCGACTAAAGAAAGATAAGACAATTTGTTTTACCTCTTTTTATGTGATCTCGTGAAACAAAGTTTTTGCCGAAGCGAACAAAGATTCTCATCATATACAGAGCTCGACGGGCACTTCCGAATGAAACCTCGAATATCTTGATTTAACACGGAATTTTCTAAGGGTAAATGTCCGGTTGGTGTCCTACATGTCCGCAAAGAGAATGCGCATTTTTCCTTCCTTTTCTTGCATTTTTTTCTTCAAGGAGTGGCGCCCATTTTTTCTTTATGTATGGTATCCTTTTGGCATGTCGAAGGAAAGAAGGAAAATAATAAAAATTAATTACTAATAGAGTACAAATAAATATTTTATTTTATAAATGATCAGATGAAAAATTTGGGACAACATTCTCAGTTAGATTTCTAAAATATCTGGGGGAGTCTTAATCTATTCGAAATCTTAATCTGTTCCAGAATGCTTAAATCTGCTGTGTATTTGCACCGTTAACTGGATTCATAAAGAATTGTTGATGATTTACTGTTTGGTGTTGATATCCTAACTGATCTAAACATAAAGTGAATTAATTCTGTTTGTAAATCTATCTAACATTATTAGTTATAATTTTATTAGTATTAAATTAAATACTCTATTAGTAATTAATTTTTATTATTTTCCTTCTTTCCTTCGACATGCCAAAAGGATACCATACACAAAGGAAAAATGGGCGCCACTCCTTGCAGAAAAAAATGCAAGAAAAGGAAGGAAAAATGCGCATTCTCTTTGCGGACATGTAGGACACCAACCGGACATTTACCTTTTCTAAGGTTCCAGTTTGAGGGGAACACACTTTTCCATGAGATAAAGCAAATTTTCGCCTTGGAAAAACAAAATTCCACAGAGAGCAAAATTTCGCGATTAGGTCATATTTTTTTATAATTTTTTGTTTTCAAAAAAACTAATACTAACAGATGTTGGATGAACATCATTTAAAAATATTTCTTCTTTAACACCTCTAAATTCATACCCACACAGATCACATTCAATTTGTGAATAAATTAAAGTTGGTAAAAGTTGAAATAAAATGAAAATAGAAAACATTTTACTTTTTTTTAAATTAATCCCCTTAAATTATTTGTTTTTAAAAGAAATGATTTAAACTTAAATTATGAAATTAAGGGTTTAAACATTAATTTAAAAGAAAAAAGTTAATTTTATTAAGAATTTTAAAATTAATGGGGAGGGGAGGGGGGAGGGGAGGGGAAGGATAGGGAAGGATAGGGGAGGATGAAGGGTAAGGGGAGGGGGGGGGGATAAGGGAGGATAAAGGGTAAGGGATATACATTAATATTTAAATTTTCTCTTATCGACTTTTTAATCGATAAGGGCAATTTTTTGAATATTATCCAACTCGACTATCTCCCTACCTCATCTTCCCCCCTCTCCTCTCCCCTTCCCTTCCCTTCCCTTCCCTTCCCTTCCCTTCCCTCTCTCTTTACCCTTTTTTAATTTTTTATCAAAATGTTTGGTTTTGATTATTGTTTATAATGTTTGATGGATAATTACTTTAATTTCTAAAAGTAAAGATGATTGGAGAGAATATCTGGGAGAGGATACGGAACCGGGATTATAAATAAGTAGTGATAAAAATAACTCTTTTCATGTCTACAATGGTTCAAAATATAAAAAATTATTTTCCTCGATATAATAAATGCACTACAAATCCCGTATCGCAGGGCTTGAAATTATTACTTCCATTTATTACGTCAAATTTAATGCGCGTTTATAAAAATACAGAATATATGGTTAATTATTTATATAGCAAACTGATATTTACTATAAAGTAAACTATTTTTTTATTAAGTTTTGAGGTTATCTGTGAAAACAAATCAAAATTATCTAGTAGTTTTTTTTAAATTTATGGGAGTCTCAATATGATCAGTCCTTGCCTTATAATTTTTAAATTAATTTTTTAAATTCCCTCATATTTTTTCCGAGTTTTTCTTTTGAAAATAACAAAATACTCTTTTTCGATTTCCAAAAATATTTATTTTAATTAATTAATATATTTAATTTATTATTGCAAATAAAATGAAAATTAAAAGAAAAGAGTTCCTCCAATAATTATTTTTCCTGTTAAAAAATACATAACAATAAAGGAACCCCGTAATATTTATTTAAAAAAATTTTTTAATTTAAAGGTTGTAATTCTGGTATATTTTCATCATCATTATTTTCTTTTTCATTTTTTGATTGGCCAAATTTTTTAATTTTATTTTTCCTTTCTTCCCAAACATTTATTTTTCTTAAAGGAATACACATAGCCCCACTAACAACCATCATTATACCCATAATGTGAAATGATAGTCCATAACTACCCGTAAAGTTTTTTAATAATTTTGCAAATGGAGGGCCTTTAAAAAAAGAAAATTATTTTTAAAATTTTAGAAAAAAGTTGGGGATTCTGATTTGTACTAGATGAAAAACTTTTAAATAGGGCAAGTAAAATCCTAAAGAGACATGGATGGATCTTTTGCGTTTTAAAAAAGCGATGCGAAGGAAATCTCCTTCTATTCGCTTTTTATTTTCCTTCGCATCTCTTTGGCAGGGCATGGGACGGATTACTCGAAACCTGGACTTTTTTCGACCCGAGGCCCTAGTCGAGAAATTTTCTTTCCTAAAACCCGACCCGACTTTTTACAAATCTCAGATGCTTTGAATTTTGGAGTCAAAATTTATAGATACATATAATATCTAGATAGAGTATTGAAGAAGGTATGAACAGACTATGAAGTGCAAAATACAAATCAGAATATTTCAACTAAAGACTAAAAAAGAAAAAAACTTACCAAAAAGAGCAGCAACTCTAAAATTTCAAAAAAATTTTGCCAAAAAATTCTTTCCAAAAATTACCCCATAAAAAGCATTAACATTCCAAAAGCACTAGAAAGGCGTTCAATACCAAGCAATTCAACACAAATAATTGAACGTAAAGCTGCAAAACTGGCAGCACCAAAAGCAAAAGGAAAACAATAAATAGCAAACATCCAAAGTTGATTAAGTAAAGGGGCAAATGCTGTAGCTATTCCACCAATAATTAAAGCAATATTTGAAACAATTAGAGGATCGACTTTTGGGTGATCAGATATATAACTAAACGAGAGGAAGAAAAAGTTAGCAAGGGAATGACAAATATGTAACGGTGTTAGGTATATCTGTGGATATTTTAGTGTTATTCAGGTAATGGCATAAGGAGTGGAAATTGCAGTCGATTCTGAGGATATACCGAGACCGGGATGGATAACAGGGGTGGGTCTCGTCCTACAAAATACGAGATCACTCAAAAATACAAGATTTCCCGAGATAAGAGACACGAGACAAAATCCATTCCTGATGGATATAGCATTACCCCCATTATAGCAAAAAGTAGTAAACACAATCAAAAGTTTCCTCCCAAAACAAAATCCGAATTATTTAAATATAGCTAGGTATCGGTATAACTATTATAAAAAGGGGAGTACTAATTATTTGGTAAAATTAATTTTTCGAACTTGTCAATTATTTGGGAATAAGAAAAAGTTTTCCTCATCTCTTTTCCACTAAAATTCAAAATATGTATATCAACTATCCTTTCAATGTTATTTTTGTTTTAATTAAAAAATTACCCGCATAAAACACGTCCAACAACATTAAAAAGGCCTAAAAACAAAAAAATGTTTCTCCTTTTCTCTATATCTTTCTTACCAAGAAGAACCAAAAGTAATTGGGAAGCTGAACCACTTTCCGAATTATTTAAATTATTTGTATCATTTTTATTAAAATTATTTATTGTTGTTGAAGATATTTTATTAGCAGCTAATTCACCAATAAAAGCAAAAGGCACAAAAAAACAAAAAAGTGTTAAGAAACCGCTAATTGCCAAAACAAGAAATGTTGGGCTTTGTAAAAGGCCCAAATCAAGCATTGAACGAAGGGACTTTAAATTGAATTTTTTTTTAATCTAATAACATTGTGTATTTGTTTCCTATTTTTATTGAAGGTCCAATTCCATCTCCGCCTTTATTGTAACTTTCTACATTGGATAAAGTGTTATTCTTGTGCTCTCAACTTTGTTATATCTCTGATAAACCCGAATATAATAAGGTATTTTAATAGCGAAGGAAAAATTTTAGATAATTTTTCTCCTAGTCTATTAAGGTGGAGTGAGGGCTCTCTTATTTTAAATAAAAAAAATATTTACAGAAATAATATTGTTAGTCCATTTAGAGGAAACAATTCCAGACTTTGCCGCCCCTTCCAAAGTATGCAAACCAGCAGCACTCAAATAAAGATTAGATTTTCCAATTGAAGGTTTTGCCTCTTGTTTATTTTCAAAAAAATTATTTTCGCTAAAATTTGGCATTCTGTTTTGTGTTCTTTTTGCCAAACTTTGAGTTGATCCGGTGTAGAAAACATCCATTCGGCTAAGGGGGCGATTTAGGTCGATGACTCCAACTTTGCTGACTTTTCTTGCCAAATTAGCATTTGAAGTGCTTGATTGATCCTTTATTAATGAAAAATTAATTATCTCTACTCCGCCAATTTAAAAATCCAAAAAATTATTTTCCTTTTAATTTTGAGAAAAAATTTGGAACGCTTCACGAATTTGCGTGTCATCCTTGCGCAGGGGCCATGCTAATCTTCTCTGTATTGTTCCAATTTTAGTATATGTCCATTTGGAATGAACATTTAAAGTCTATTCTCTTCTTTATATAAAGAAGGGAGAAAATTTGTTTAAAATAAATGTCGCTGTGCTAGCTTAGTAAATATTTATTTTACTCGTTCCACTCTCTTTATTTCTTTTTCTCTCTCCGTATATTGAAAAATGAGTTAAAGAAATTGAGCAAGTTAAAATTATTTTTTTCTTAAATTTTAATAATTAATTGGACTCATAAATTTGAATAGAACAAAAAAATACTATTTTAAATATGTAAAATTAAAAAATAATCACCAACTAGTGCATGTCGACTAGCCAACAATTCAAGTGTTGATAAAAAAGGTCTTTGTGAAAATGAGTCTACTCGACGACGTGAAAGAGCTCCATTTTGGGGAGGTTTAACAAAACTAGAGTTACAAAAATATTAAAAAGAAATTCAGAAATTCTTTTTATTTGAACTAATTGAAAGGCGAGTAGCTGGGTGGGTATTATGACACTCTGGCGGAAAAATTCATTGGGGGGAGCATTTGATACCATGCTTTTTGGTTTGGCTTTGGGGCGCGCAATTAATCTTACCACAACTTGGTAAAAAATTCGATTACCGAACTCGAACCCACGACCTCTTGTGTAGTTGAACAGATATGTTACCTACCCCCTACACCTCTCTACAGAGTAGGGCTTGTAATGTCTAATGAATTTTGCTTACTGAATTTTTGTTACAGTAATTTGAATTTAAAAAATAATTAAAATTCACCGTTCAATTTCCACTCCTTGAGTAATTTTTGTAGTGTCAGAAGGCCTTCTAATAATTTTATTATTTTCTTCATTTTCCTCTCTCAATATTATTTCCTCATTATTTCCACCTTTTCCCATAAATTCACTCGCAATTTTAACCACCTTTACTATAAAAAAGTTTTCTTTTTTTTTATTAAAATTTGAAATTTTCACTTGTTCAAGTTGCGATTTTGAAGGTTTTAAAGGTTTAAAGAAGCAACCAAATATTGCACAAGTTAAAGTTATTGCAGAAAGAAAAAGTAGAAAAATACGCCAACTATCTTCTTCACCGACAAGTTTGTCAAAATGGTCGAGAATTATTGGATTAATCTTGAAAACAAATAATTTTTATTCGTACAATTAATTGGTTGAATTAAATTATTCTTCTCTCTAATACCCACATCCACATAATTTATTCTAATAATCGTCCTTCCCAATAATGACAAGCTTGTGTTTATTTTAATTAGACTCTCTCCCTCAAACCGACAGTCACCCACTTTAAAAGAAAATCTTGTCACACAAAGTCTTTAGCCGAAAGACTTGATAGGAGAAAATTCTAATCTCCCTTAATTCTAAATCTCAGTCAAAAACCATTTTTATTAAAGAACAATAAGAGGAAAGTGATCACAATAGGTGACTATTAGAAATAAATTATACAAAATTCTATGGAAAATTTAGAGTTTATTCAATTACCTGCCCAAAAATAGCCGTTCCAATACCAGAACCACAAACAGCAATTCCCGTTGCTAAAGCTCTTTTTTCTGAGAAATATTGCCCAACAATAACAATTGCGGGGAGAAAAACAAGTCCAAAGCCAATTCCTAAAGAAAGACTAATTTCTAAAGAAAATTTCCAATTTTTTCAAACCCCCAATAATTCCAAAAGCAACATACAAAACAGGCAAAGCAGGTATTAAGGCGCTAACAAGAAAGCCTATTGCAGCAATAAAAGCCCCTAATCAAATTTTTTTTTGAATTTTTTCTATTTAAAATAACCAGCAACGGCAACAGTATTACAACCAAAAGAATTAGCCAAAGCAGAGGCTAAAGGGCCAGAAAGTAAATAAAACCCAGCCAAAAGAGAAGTTACATTAGTTACTGTGTTGTTGTTGAAAAAACGTTCCCAACGAGGTACTAGACTTGCACTGACTTTAATTTAAAATTTTTGTTAAATTATAATACAATCTAACCTTCTTGGTAGATATTCTAGTAGTGTTCGGCAAATGAATTTTTTCGGTACCGGTAGTACCGTCAGTACCGCGGTAGTATCGAACCGTGCCGAATACTAGTAGATACACCTTTGGGGATGAAAACTTGTATCTTATAATGCCCATAATATACTATATTATAATTATCCTAATGCTTATCAAATTATTGCCCTCAGTTCCTGTAAATTCGTGAGAGAAGGGGTGAGCCACCTATCTGTACCATAAAATGGATACTCTCATGTCTAAATCTCATACCATCTCATTAAAGGGATGGCTAAATTATACTAGATTTACCAGTAAAAATAATTCCATCAACAATTCCATTTGTACAAAAACTGGCAAAAACTACAGCCCATCCAAAAGCTCCATCTGGAGGTTTTACAATTCCAGCTTGTTCAAGTCTATCCTCCAATTTATTCATTTTTTCATCATTATTTTCATTATTATTTAATGTTTGTTTATTTATTATTTCATTATTTTTTTCTTTTTCAATTTCATTCCCTTGCATTTTTGTAATTTAAAGGCTGTACAAAGAAAAGTTGCTTAATTTTTTGAGAGTAAAATGAGTAAGTAGAAATAAATTTTAGGTGAAAATTTAGTTGGAAATTCACAGAAAAGACAATTCACCTAAAACAAAATAAAACTTTAAAAAATCAGAAAATTCTGATTTTTTCTGAAAAATTTCCCTAAATTCATTTGTCTATTGAAGGCTGGTTAAAAAAAGAGATACAGTTTTGTTATAAACTCAAAGACTTTCAAGGCCTTTCAGTAAATTAAAATTTTTTCGGTAAAATGTCCTAACGGTGTATTACCCCCTAGTTCTGTCTGTACGAAGTTGCGTTTTTCTGATAAAAAAATAGTGAAAAGTGGTAAATTGAAAAGAGAATTAAAAAGAGATGAAATTTTTACTTTTTTTTTCTTTTCTCTTAATTCCCCCCACTTCATTAAAAAAATTTCAAAAGCTTTGTGGGAGGATTAAAACAAATAAAAATAGAAAATGGATAAAGAAAAATTATAAAATAAAAATTTAAAAGTGAGAACAAGGCGGGTGGAAATGCCTCTTTGTGTTAAATAACAATCGATTAGAAAATGTGGAAAAAAATATTCTTTTCCCCCAAGGCGTTTTATGTTAATAAAGAGAGTTGATATTAAATAATGGATGGGGGGATATATTGTTTAAAATAAAGATTAAAAAGGAAGAATTTTTTTAATAATTTATTTTTAGAAAAGAGAAATTAATTATAAAAATATTTTTAGATTTTCTGGATGATTAAAATTTATTCTTTTGATAAAAAAAAAGGAATTAATTATTTTTGTCAAAAATTAAAAGAATGGGGGAGAAATTTTTTTATTAAAAAGTTGTTTTGCACAAAAAAGTTTTTGCACATTTTTGAAGAAAAAGGGCAAAATTAAAAAGAAATTACACGTTATAAAAAGTTTACAACATTTTCTTAGAATTTTTAATTGTTTTTTTCTTTCACTAAATATTTCATTTAACTTGATATTTGTTTTGAAAATATTTTTAAAAATTTGGGAAAAAATTAATTCGAAGATGTGTTTGAATAGGTTAAATTATAGGATTGGGTCCCGAACCCAGACCTTCAACCCTTTTTGGATTATTATTTTTCATTACATTTTTAATATTAATCTTCTTAACCCGATTCTTCCAACAAAAAATTAAAGGAAGAGTGTGTTTTACTCATTTCAAATTAATTTTAAACAAGAGAAAATACGAAAAATCACTTTTTAATTTTTAATTTAATTTTTATTTAGACTTTGCGGTTGCCTAAACTTGAAAAATCCGATGAAGTTATAAATATCCAACAGAGTCAATAATTACACATTTTAGCCTTCCTATAGAAAGTTTAATAAATTTATAAAAACTATCTCATAATAGTAATTAAAAAGTGATTTTTGGTATTACAGTTGGACTTGTATGACACGACACCTCTCCCGTGCAGAAAAATCTGACATTAATGCGAGTATCGGGAAGGTGTGATGTTGTACAAGTCTGACTAACAAATAACTTTCAAAACATTACTCACACTTTTTATTCCCAAAAATGTGGCCTTAAAATTAGGACATTGAGAAAATATTCTGTTTATTTTTGCATTCTTTTTTCGGAATTTGATATCAAAAAAAGGAGAAAAATATATTTATTTAAGAGAATGTCACTAAAAGGGTTGTAGAGAAAATGTGAATAAATAAAAATAAAAATGACCACCATTTTCAATAATAAAAATATTTTATTGATTAAATGTAAGAAAAGATAGCGGCGATCAGGCCAAACAGACAATTTATTAATTACCAAAAAAATTTGTTATCATTTTTGTCTTCTTCTTATTTAATAATTTATTAATTAATAATCTTCTTTTTTTTAATAATTAAAAAGAAAATATTTTAGAAAAATTAACAGAAAAATTTCTTTTAACAAATACTTTGACCAAATAAAGCAAAAAACTCCACTTTTTCTTTACATTTTGGATTAATACATTTTTTGCCAAAATAATCTTTTGGTTGTTCAAAAGGAATATTTAAAAGTTTTGAATTAATTCCTTTTGAATTTAACATTGATTCAATCGATTCTTCACATTTTAAATGTCCACAAAAAGGGGAAAGTAAAATTGAATGTCTTTCCAATTTTGATATAAAAAGTTCCCAATCGAGACACATTTCGATACAGTCATTTAATTCTTTTGTTTTTCTAGAGAAAAAATTAAATTAAGACAATTATTCTAAAAAATGTCAAATTATTTAAAGCAACCACTCCCCTAAAGAGTTCCCCTTGTCCCCCCCCCCCTCCGAAAAAAATCCTGATTAAGGGCCTGCCTACTATAAAAATATATACTAACAATAAAAAGGGCCTTATATTACCAGAAAATAAGAGTTTCGTTCAAACAGTGCTTTTAAATGCAAGGACTCTTATTAGAGAACATTTTACTATATTTCTATTAGAGAGATCCTTTTATTAGAGAGATCCTTTAAAGTAGCTCCCTATTAGTTATCTTTTTAAAAAATTTTACATTTTAAGCATATCACTTTGAATTTTTTTCAGTAAAACTTCCAATTCCCCAGCTAAATTGTCCAAGCAAAGAATACATCTCTCGTTATAAAAACGAACATTTAAGGGTATTTGTCGGCTTATCAAATTCTCTAGCCCAATTTCAAGTTGAATTGGCACTCCTTTTAACTAAAAATAAAAAATCTAGAAAAAAAAGTTGCAACAAACAACCTTCCAATAGTCAGATTTGTCTTCATTTGAAACATAAAAATAAAAAAATATTTTTTATTGTACAATAATAAAATAATGATTTAATTGTGTCTGAAAGTCTCTCTCCCCTCTATAGAAAAGACACGATTTGAGAATCGATCAAGATCGATATCTAGCAAAATCCATGGCAGATTAGATGTTTGAACAAATTTGGGTTCGGTCTCAAATCGGGAATAACCTTTTCTTAAGAGGTTTAAAAAAATTTTTTTAACTTTCACGCCCCTTGGAAGTATTTTTATAGCTTTTTAGAAAAAAGGATTTGTTCAAAATAAACTCAAAATTTTAATTTAAAAAATTTATTACCTCCTCTCGAATATCCATTTCAACACGTAAACCATTTTCATTCAATTTCCCATTAATAAGTTTAACATTTTTAATTAAATTAAATTTATCCTTTTCATTTTTACAATTATCAAGTCCGGCAGGAATAATTACAACCTTCAAATAAAATTCTTTGAAAAAATTTTTATTTAAATTAAACTTGTATAGGAGCTAATTTAGGAGGTAAAATCAACCCAAAATCATCTCCAAAAGTCATTACTAAAGCACCAATTGAACGAATAGATAAAGTATAACGAGTTAACCAAATATATTCTTTCTCTCCTGGACTTTTTGGATTATCAAAATAAATAGAAAATTTTTTTGAAAAATTTTGACCCAAATGAGTGGATGAAGCAGCCTTAAATATATATTTTAAAATTTTAATAAAATGGAGAAATAGCAACCGGGAAATTAATTTTTGTGGAATCGAAAGTACGTAAACTTAAGTGAACCCCAACCACGTCTAACCCCTTCCCGTCAAATCAAGACTTTTAATTTCTATAAAAGCTCTATGTTAGCAAATTTTTGGACATTAACTGAGTAAACGCCTTGATTCCCACACGAGTCCAAGAATTCAAATAAACAAAACACAAAAAAACCTGAATTCCAATTCCATTATTTGGTTCAATAATTTGAATTGATGTAGAAAAATCACTTCCTTTTAATTTTCTTTTCTCTGATCTTCTTCCCTTCAAAACAGGAATTGCAAATAATTCACTATAAATATTATTATAAATATCTAGCATTTTATAAACTTCATCAATTGATTCTTCTTTATTAGCAAAACCACTATAACCCTCTTGTAAAAGAAATTCTCTGCTAGAAATAAATGGAATTGGGTTTTCAATCCATCTCTAAAATTAAAAAAATTTAAAAATTTATTTTTAAACAAACTAAAGCATTAGACCAGTGATTTATTCTAAAAGGGAGATCACGCCAAGATCTACACCATCTACCAAAATCTGAATAAACTAGAGATTCACTTGTTGGCCTTATTGCGATTGAATGTTTAATTGGATCTTTACCAGCATGTGTGAGAAAATATGTCTAAAATCTAAAAATTAATTTGATAAAAATAAAATTTAATTTATTGATAAGAAAACGACAAAAATAAAGGCACATAAATGTCAGGTTTTAATGAGGAGATAAAATTTATAGCAGTGGGGTATTACCCAATATAACCTCGCCCTCTAGAACAGGGCTAGACGCAATTGCAGATTGCGGACTGCGCAGAATTGCGTGTTTTTTGACTTGTGGACTGCGGCTACGGATTTTAAAATTAAAATTACGGACTGCGGAAAATTTTTTCGGTTGCGTCCAGCCCTGCTCTAGAATCATATTTGAAATAAAATAAGAGAAAACTTATTGAATAAAGATTTGGGTAGGTAACATATTTTAAGAGTATACACATTCAAACAAAAATTATATCAGTTAGAGTTCTCAAAAATTTCTGTAAATTTCTAAAAAAATTAAAAAAATAAAACAAACATTTGGAAACAAATTTTCATATCGTTCTTCCAATTTATCCATAAAAGGGGCAAATAAAGGTAAAGAAATATTCTTCACTCCAATTTCACTAAAACGTTCTCCCATATATTTCTGCACCGACTCCCAAATTGAAAAAGCCCATGGGCGCAAAATGTAAAATCCAGGCAAATTATAATCATCACTTAATTCAGACTTTGTAACCAACTAAAAAAGTTCAAATAAAATTTAAAAGAAAAAACAAACTTGTTTATACCAACCAAGAAAATCAACATTTTTGGACACATTTAAAGACAAATTTTCATTTAATAAACGAGCACCGGATTTTACTGACATAAAAAATTTTTTTAACAATTCTAAAATTGAAAAGAATAAAACTATGTAAACTCGAATCAAAGCTAATAGTATAAAACAGGCAAGTCTATATTATGTACGTGCATTCTACAAACTATCTGAATTAAATTTAAACATATAATCAAAATTAATCAATTAAATAAAAAAGCTGAAGAAAAACATCATTAAATTAAAAATAAAAAATATCTAAAAATATTTATTTCCAAAAAAATAAAATAAAAAATAAATTAAAAAAAAATTCCAAAAAAAAAATCTTGTCATTTATATTTTCTTTCATCCTTCAATAATTTTTTCAGATAAAAATAACAATTTTTATTTCATTTAGCTTTAATAATGGCTGGCAATTTTATTTTATTCATTTATTTAATAATAATCTTATTTTACCGTTATTATTACAAAAATATTAGTTTTATTAATTCAATTAATTATAAAATAATAATACATAAAAACAATAATAATAACAATTTTTAAATAATAATGAATAAAAATAATTTTAAATACTAAATTAATATTGTTGTTGTTAATTTTAAATATTTTTTATTTAAACATCTTTATAATAATATGCCTAAAAAAGAGAAAATTTTTTTAAAAATTTTAAGTAAAAATTAAAATAAAAAGGGAAATGCTCGCTATAAGAGTTAATTAATTGAAAGGGGCAATTATTTAAGAGGGTAATTATTTAAGCATATACAGTATTATAGCAAGAGCATAAAAATGAGAAAAAAATTTTAAAAGATAATTAGAGTTCGGCCTGGATCTAGATTCAAAACTTGATATTTCCTGGATCCAGAATCTAAATTTTAAGTGTTTTTTTTATTATTTCTGTTATTGGCCTCGATTATTCTGACTCGGAATTAGAAATCTGGTTAAGGGCCTAAACTAAAATCAAGAATCAAGGCCAAAGTTTTTCAAAATTACCCTAAGAACAATTTTTCCTACTTCTAAAAAATACAAATTAAAGGAATTTATTTTTACATTAAAATGAATTCTTTTTAAATTAAATTAATAACCTTAAAAAATCGTTACTAAATTTATTTTTGTTCTTTAGCCTATATTCTTTATGAAAAAAGGAATAAATTCTAAGCTGACATTTAAAAAAATTTCTAAAATTGAAGAATTTAATTATGTGAACTCAACACAAAGTTAATATAAAATAATTTTACATGGACTATTTGGTCTAGAAATTTTTTAAAATAAAAAACCTAAGTTCAGAACACATGCAAAGTGGCAAGTCTATATTATGGCGTGCTTTCATCTACAAACTATCTAAATTAAATTTATGAACAAAATAAAAATTAATCAATTTAAAAAAATGAAAAAAGCTAAAAAACATCATTAAATTGAAAATAAAGATGTCTAAAAATATTTATTTCCAAAAAAATAAATTTTTGTAAGCATACAAAAATGGAATGAATGCAATAATTCTATTCTAAAATTCTTATTTATAAATGGTTGTTTAATATTATGATTTGGTCATTTCTGGGGATTAAGTTGTCACCGAGGTTGAAGTCCTTGAACTGGTGTAGAAATAGCATCTTTATCAGCCTTTCCAGAACCAACAGCAAAAGGTTCGTCTAGCAAAACAACTTCAATCTTTAAAAAAAAGTAAAATTTATTTAAAAGTAAAGTAAATTTTGGTCTTGTATAGAAGGACAAAATGCCTATTCGAAACAAAGTTAATTATTTCTTAAAATTTGGGAATGGATACCTAACATAAAGTTAATTTATGACATGGAAAGGATTAATCCCAGGCATTGACAAAAGAAAAATTCAGCTCTACTACAGTTTATGAGTCCAATTTGATTTTTGTGCGTACGGGGTAGGTCGAAAACTTATAAACTTTTCAATGAACTCATAAACTGCGATAGAGCCAAAAATTCTAGTAAATATAAGTCTTTTCACTTTTATTCTCATTAACCTTTCAATGATGTCTTTAATAACGTTTTATTGATAATTTTAATTAAAGACGTAATGTTGTTAGTGGAAAATAAATTTTTGGTAAATTTAAAAAAATAAATATACCACTCTAAATCCTTTATCCAACGGATTCCCAACATAAACTCCATCATTAACAAAATGTTGTTGATTAGCCTCATCAATTAAAGATTCTGCTTCTTCCAATTTTTTCGTCCAAAAAGATTTAAAACAAAGACGAGAAAGATGGCATGTTAATAAAGCAATTATATTTTCTGCATAAGCTCTTGAGGAGAGCTTTTCTGCATCCGAATATATTTGATTTAAATTATTAATAAATTCAGTCCATAATTGTCTGCTTATCTAAAAATAAAATGAAAAAAAGTTATTTCATTCGACTAGAAATTTTAATTAGACAAAGTTCCTAGAGCAAACGAGAAGCACAAATCTTTAAAATACTCGGAGATGAAACGGTGCCAATTAGAGATCCGCGCGGGATTTTGCGGGATACCGCTCCCGCACTTTTCGATTTGCGGGATTTTGCGAGAGTGCGAAATTTTGCATGATTTATCCCGCGGGATCCCGTCCCGCAAAGATTTTTAAAAATTTTTATCCCGCGGGATCCCACAAACGCGATTTTGCCGGTCTCTAGTGCCAATCTTCGAGTTATAAAATGACAAATAACCAGTACTGCTGATGAACCAAAATAGCTATAGATTAAATATAACCAAATAAGGGAAGGAAACCATCCCTTAGAATGTCAAAAATTAAAAAAAAAAACTAACATAATTTTCAAGTTCTTCAGGAAATTCTGTTGAAAAACGAATAATAAGCGCTTGACTATAATCTCTTTGAATATAAACTTTTTTGCATTCATTGAGCAAAATTCTTCTTTTTCCATTCGAATCAAAATTATTTAAAGACATTGGTGGGATGTAGTAAGTATTTTGATAATAAGCTGAAAAAATAAAAATTAAAAATCAGAAAAGGTCGAAATAAAAATAAATTTTTTGTGAAGGGATATTTTGTCATTTTTAATATTTTTTTAAAAATAATTTTTGGCAAAATGTAATTTATAGGGATAAATGGTCAAAAAGGGAAAATTTTGTAAATGGTAATTTTTAAAAATGTCCAACAGTTAAAAATAATTGAAAACGTCACCGTCAAAATGTCAATTTTTGTTTATTTATTTTTTTGTTTTTCAACAAAGTTCCTAATTAATTTACACATCTTCTTTAATCACATGTTTTCTTTTCGATTTACTATTTTTATTTTTTTAATACTTTCCTTTAGTTTTATTTTCACGTAAATTTTGTTTAGTTATTCTCACTTTTAATACTTCCATTTCTATGACTGTAGGAGTACTTTGAATGTACTAAGTAGTGTTGACAAACAAAATGTTATTTCGTTTTTTTAGTATTCACAAATAGATTTTTGCAGCCGATTAAAGATTATTTTTATTTCGGTTCAAAAAATCTTCTTTAGAAACTTCAAACTCGTGAGGAGATTAAATTTCAAAGGCAGACAAAGTAATATTTGTGGACATGTTAAAATGTACTCGCCGTATATTAAACCCGAGAAAATTTCTATTTCCAATTTTTTCGTTTGCGTCTCGGAATCAACGGCTACCGGTTCGGATCATGTCCGTTACTTTACTCCTCAATATCTGCTTTCTTAGTTCAAAGAGGGCAAAAAGTGTTCTGAATCGTTCTCAAATAATTGAGCTTATTACCAAAGAAAACCTTTGGAAACCCCCACATTGTTCCTTTTAAAAAAGGAAAGGAAATCCCGACCGTAACGAAAATGTGTTTATGATTTTTATGCAACAATCTCATGTTTTCTCTTTTAAATTTCATCTTTTATAAATCTCCACACAAACTTCCAATAATAAAAATGATAAACAATCAGAATTGTCATACGACCATTTAAACTATTAAAATAAAATATGGCCGCGCGACAGCTGAGAAAACATTAAAAATATTTCAGTCAGTTCCAGTCCAATGAAAATATTTAACAAAAGAATTGATTTACTTTAAAAAGAAGGGTGTTTGTTTATCTCTTTTTAGTCCAGTGTGTTGACTGGATAAAAAGAAGAAAGAGGTTTATTGTTAGCTGGGCACACTCCAAAAACGTTTCGGCGTGAAGGTTTTGGCGTCGGGTTTTTCATTTGACATTTTTTCTTTTACTTAGTTTCAGTTTCTTTTTGAAATAAATTCTCACATCTAGGGTTTTAAAATGATAGATAATGACTCTAATCAATTAAGAACAAAATTAATTATTAACAAAAACGTCCTTGTTGCCAAACCATAGGCGCCTAAACGACCCTACCCGCATGCCCAATGTTTTCTTTATTATTGACAGCCTCCTCATTCACTTAACCTTAGTACAAAGGGCGCACTTTGGGCTAACTATTATTTTTATTTTTTTTATTTTTGTGCAGTATTGTGCACGGAACTAGGATGTTTTTGACTTTTAATGCACGTTAATAAAAATAATTTGCGGGATTTCTTATTATTTTCTTCATAATCTATTTTTATTTTTAAGGCTTATTTATTAAAAATTCTTTTTTTAATCAAAATTATTTAACTAAAAGTAATCAAAATGTCGGCCGAGAATGAGAACGTTCAGGTAAATTTCAAAAAATTTAAGTTTAAAAATGTAATTTTATTTTTTCAGATGATTTCTGTGAAGGTGGGTTTTTTTTTTCACTATCTTCTATTTATTAATTTGTCAGGTTAAATCCTAGGCTTAACCTCTTTTTGAATTTTCTTTGACTGGGACTATAATTTTCTTGGCCTTGATTTACTTGGGGTGGTATTCTAAGAACGAGGTTGCGGGTTGACCAACCCTCAGCTCGAGGTTCTATTACTCGAGTAGGAAGAACCTGGTAAGTTTACCAGGTACTCCTACCCGCTTCTTAGAATACGCCCCCTGGTTATCATGTCCTAGCTTTACCGAAATTTTAAATAATTTTTAACTTTTAATTTCTGTTGCAAGGTATCCGTTTCATAAAAACCCACAAACAACAAAACTTAAGTCTTTATTCATTAAAACAGTTAGGATTGAAAAATTTTACCTTATCTCAATTTTTCTATTTCAGGGCAAATATTCCACTCTGCAAGTCTATATTCAAGGAGATTTGAATGAGCGCTTTGGAAAAACTGTAAGAGTTAAATTTAAAAAGTTTCCTATTATCTTTTTTAGGTCATTCTGACAGTTCACGATGTCGGAACAAATCACAAATCTTTCATTCGTTTTGTCAATCATCCTTCAATGGAAAGTGTAAAGGAAAGGGCTATTTTCTTGCATGTTTGTGTTCCAGGACAGGAAGATAGTGCTCCAGACTTTACTGCAGAGTAAGTTTGTTGTTTTTTGAATATTTGTTTAGTAATTGTGTTTTTTAGTAAATTCAGGTATTTACACACAATTATACTTTGGATGGTAATGCGCTTATTTTCAAAAGCGCTTTTCAAAACAAATAGAATAACAAAGCAATAGAAAATATAAACAAACAATTGGGTATAGGACGGTTTTGAGAAAAATCAAAAAAGTGGCTTAACCGATTAAGCAAAAATGGAATTTGCTTTACCCAAATGTGGAAAGCAAATAAAAGGCTCAAAATAGTCTCTTAATTAATTTTTATTTGAGATTTCCTTCGCTTGGACAGCTTGGAGAGGATTTGGTTTGTGTTCTCGATGAGGTTTATTTTCTTAAATTTATCAAATTTATTGAATATTTAGGTTGATGTCCGCACATGTATTGCTTTTGGCGAGGGTGCTGGTGCTAATATTATTTCGAGATTTGCATTGGTTTGGCCAAATCGTATAATGGGGATTATTTTGGTTAATTGCACCTCGACGACTGGTATTTTCTTTAAAATTATTTTTGGGGTTTTATTATCTGTATTTATAAGTAATTGATTTTATCGAAGATCCTGTCCACTTTTAAGTCTGTTTTGGTTCTTTGTTTTTGAATTCGTTTCAATTGGGCTTCTCCTAGTCCCTGGCCAAATTGTTTATGTTAGTTACAAGCGAAATTTGTTTATTGTTAGTTTAATATTTCTATTAGCGTCAGCTTTTTTCAAAAATTTTTTTGATTATGATACAATTAGCTATTTACATCATTCTATTAGGTGCGGACATAATTACTTGACGTTTTTTCTCCTCTCCACATGATAAAAAACGGCAAGTAATTATGTCTGCACCGAATATCTGTTCCATCTCCCATTTACATTCCTTATTTTCAGCTGGTTTTATCGAATACTTCAAAGATATGCTTATGAATTTGCGACTGGAGAGTGGTGTTATGACACAAGGTTTTTTTTGAAAAAATTACTTTTTCAAAATAATTTTCAGGCGCTTGGGACTATTTAATGATGCATAAATTTGGAACGGTTAATTATTTAAAAAATATTGTTTATTATTTTTTAATTTTTAGAGTGATAAACACGAGAAGCAACAATATATAGATGAATTAAAGGACGCGATAAATGCTCGAAATTTGAGTAAATACCTCTACAGTTTTAGCAAGCGAACGGACTTTTCTGGAATTATTGGTGCTAAATTGGACAAGTATTTTTTCTGAATTATCTTTATTATAAAAAATTTTAAAGTATGGATGTTTTGATGGTTTCCGGATCGCGATCGCCACATCTTCAGGTTAAAATATAAAAGTTTTATAGGTTAAAGAGAGAAAGAGGGTATCTTTGGTATGATATTATAATGCCAAAAACTTGTAATGCCAAAGCTTGTAATGCCAAAAGCTTGTAATGCCAAAGCTTGTAATGCAAAAAGCTTGAAATGCCAAACCCCCAAAAGCTGTTGAAATGCCAAACCGTGGAAAATAGCTTGTAATGCCAAACTCCCAAAATATGTTTAAATGCCAAACCATGGAAAAAAGCTTGAAATGCCAAATAAATACAAAACTAAAATTTTTTTGTTACTTCTGATAGAATTTGTTGTTAAAATTTTTTGTTTGTTCCAACAACAAGGATGTTGTTGTTCCAATTGAATTTTCGCTGGAAAAACTCTAGGCCGGACATGCGGGGAGGGGCCGGCACTACGGGGAATGTTGTTCAAATTGTGGGGAAAATTGTTCCAACGGTTGGGGGAGTTGTTCCGACTACAGGGAAAGTTGTTCCAATGACGGGGGATGTTGTTCAAATGACGGGGACGTTTGTTCCAGTGATGGGGGAAGTGAGATGTTGATCCCCCGTTGACGGACCAACTTCCCCTGTTGACGGATCAACTTTCCCCGTTGACGGATCAACATGCCTCGTCATCGGAACAACTTCCCCCATCATCGGAACAACATTCCCCGTTGTGTTGGAATAACATTTGGCATTTCAACATATCTTGGGGGTTTGGCATTACAAGCTTTTTTCCACGCTTTGGCATTTCAACATCTTTTGGGTGTTTGGCATTACAAGCTTTTTTCCACAGTTTGGCATTTCAACAGCTTTTGGGGGTTTGGCATTTCAAGCTTTTGGCAATATAAAACGCTCCGGTATCTTTTATCCTTTTTGGTATTTAGTTCTGTAGTAAAAATTAACAAAAATATTTTTTGGAAGACTTGATTAGGAAAGAGACTCCCATTTTTTGCTTCACAATAATTAAAATTTTTAGCTTTTTTATGTATAATTTCCATATTTAATTACTAATTTAATTTTAGTCTGTTTATCATATGCATAAAGGAATGAATAAGAAGAAGACTACACTTCTTGTGGTGGATGGAGTTTGTGATATTCTTCAAGAAGCGGTATATTTTTTGTTTTTTTGAAAACAAACAATTTTTAATTTAGCCTAGTAATCTTGCTCGTTCATTGATTTTGTTATGTAAGGGTTGCGGTGTTCTTTCTGGTGTTCCGATTCCTGGAATGGAACGTCAACGAACTCTTAGCAGGTAAATTAGAAATTATTTCTTAATTAAAAAATATTTTTTTAGCAGTATGGAAGAAGCTGACCGGCCGACTAGGTAGATATTTAAAATTAAAAATTAAGGGGACGATTACCCGACCTTTTGAGTTAACAAGGAATTAAATAAAAATTCTTTCATTTTCTAATTATTTTTTCCAATTTTATACGTTATTCTGTCAACAATAACACCCATAATTCTTGTGTTTCTACTCCGACTCCAGTTGCGGAATGATGAGAAGAAAAATGTGAATAAAATTAATAAGAAGATATTTTTAAGAAGAAAAAATGGAAAGTTAATTATTTTAAAAGAAAAAAAAAATCCGGTGATTGCTAATTAATTATTACCAAAAAACAATCACCTTTTTATTAAAAAAATACCTTAAAATATATTAAAAATACAAATTATTTTTCTGCCATTCCGTCGTATTCTTACAATTAGTCGAAATATTTTTAAATGTTTTTTAAATATTTTTTCCGATTAAAAGGTGTTGAAATTTTTCTTAAAATCTTTACTTTTGTGTAATTTTATTTCGACTAAATAAATACCTATTTTTAATTATGTAAAAAATAATTTTAACAATTAGCATAAATAAACTTTAGAAAAATGAATTGTGTTAATTTATTTTAAATTTTAATATTACTAAATAGTCCTGTAAGTTGGCACTTTTTGATTGTAAATTAGGTATATACGATTTTAAAAATTTTAGTTTGGAGCCTTATGTATCTTAAAATATTTTTATTAAAATTTGGTTAAAAATTTTATGAATTAGAAAATAAATAACCGTGTGCCCGAAGGCTGGGTCGAACCTCAACCTTTGCACAACTGGGTCTAACATTAAACAACTGAACTACGCGAGCACACATTGGGTTTCCTCTTAAACGCTGCCATTGTTACAGAATAAAATAAAAAGAAAATAGAAAATTTCATATAAGAGCAGTTTTAAAAAATCCGCATTTTGTGCCCGTGTAGTTCAGTCGTTTAGTGTTAGACACTGTTGAGCAAAGGTTGGGGTTTAACCAACCTTCGGGCGCAGCATTAATTTTTATTAACTTCAAAAAATGTTCGTTTATCGTTTTATAAAAAATATCTATGTTTTTGTAGTAATTTAAAAAATAAAATTTAGATAGGTAATTGACTTAAACTTTCACTAATATTCCAGAAGGATATTTGCTCGAAATTTTTGTGAATCTGATAATAAAATAAACGTGTGCACGAAGGTCGGGTCGAACCCCAAACTGCCTCGACAGGTTCTGGCATTAAACAAATGAACTACACGAGCACACAGCTGGTCCTCTTTCAAATATTCTATTGTTTTCTCTTTTTATTTCGTCAGTGGTAACCCTATTTGCGTGCTAATGGAGAATGAAATAAAAAGAAAAAAACAACAGCTAGTATATTTTAAAGCGAGTCAACTGTGTGCTCGCGTAGTTCAGTTGTTTAATATTAGACCCTATTGAGCAAAGGTTGAGGTTTGACCCAACCTCAGGGCACACAATTATGTTTTTCATTGAATTCATTAAATTTTCAGCAAAATTTTTAAGACGAGCCGCAGATAATTACCAAAATTGTTTTGAAAATAAATTTTGAATTTTTATCTCTTTATTAATACCTCCATAAAATTTTTCTTAAGATCTTTCTTTAATTGTGTTAAATTTTCCTATATTATTTTCATTAAATATTTTTTAAAATTTTCTTTAATTTCCAAATATTTATGTATAATTAATTAAATTATTTTGTCGATTAAATGTTTAAATATTAAATTTTGAAAAAAATTGTTCTTAATCTTCTAAATGATTCAATTTCTTATGTTCAAAAAATCTGCGAAAAAAGTTTTAAAAATAGGAACTCTTTTTTCCAAAACTTTTTAACAAACTTTATGGAACGGGACATTTTTTAATAGATTAAAAATAATTATAATGTCGTGAAGAAATCACTTTTCTATCATAATTTATTCTCATATCAATCATTCAATAAAAAGTGTAAAAGATTGGACAATTTTATTGTAAAAAATTTTCAAAAAAAATCAAAATTTCCCTCAACTTTAGCATAAAAAAGGTTATAGGTAAGTATAGTTTATTTAAATATAACAATTTAAATTATATTCTTTATTTACTCCCTTAGCAACGGTTTAATAAAAAAATATACGAAAAAATTTTTAAAAATAAAAAGGGAATATATTTCAAGAACAATTTTTAAATAAAAATAATTTTCCTTCCTTTTTTATTTTTCATAGAATTTTGAATAAAAAAATATTTTTTGTTAAAAGTATCTTTCCTAACAATTTTTGTCTAAAATTATTTTAAAATGGATGAACAACGTTTAAAAATTTTACTTAAAAATTGTTTAAAAACAAATAATTCTGAAAGCTTCTCTTCATTTTTATTTGATTTTTTAGTTGAAAAATTAAGTTTTGAAATGAGAATGGAAATTGATAAACAAATAAATAGGTAATTGAATTGGTCAGTAAAATTAAATTAAAAATACCGGAAAACTGTCTAACTACCCTGGGTAATTATTTTTTTTGATCTCTCGCTGGAGGAGGTAATAAATAGAGGCAAGGTAATTAATAGAGGTTATTTTAGAAAGGCTAATTATAACTATATTTAAGGGAGTAATTATCGTTTCAACCCTTCGCTGGAGAGGGTAACTATTAGAGGCGGGGTAATTATTTAAGGGAGGGACATTAATACAATTTTTACGGTACTTATAGTCTACAAAATATCAGAATTTTTGGTTGAGTATTTATTTACCTTTAATTAACCTGATTTTTTCTAAAATAAACGGGCACTCCCTATTTTTTTAGTTTTTCGGTTCAACTTTTTAAGTTCAAGGGAGAAGGTATTGTTATTCCCGGAGACGAAAAGTAAAACTGTTTCGAAACAAAAAAATGTTTAAAAATCGAAAGAGAGAAACCTCAAAAATCGAGGTTTCTAAATAGCACCAATGGGGAATAAATTATTAATTATTATAGTTGGGGTTTTCGAGTTGGGCCGACAGTCGGGTCATTTTTTCGGGCCGGCCCGACCGAGTCTTTTTCGGGCCAAAATTCAATGCCCGACACCGGATCGGGCCTCCAACCCTACTAAATATACCTACCTAATTTATCAAAAAATTATTTAAATCTTTCAAAGATTATCCCCATCTCTTCATCTTTTAAATGAAAACAATAATAATTTGCAAGTTGGGACAAGTATGGATTTATGGTTTACAGAAACAGAAACAAAAAATTTAAATGAATTTAATAAATCCTTTGGATTGTTACAATCAATTGCTTTTAATTTAGTTAATAATTCAAATATTTACAAAAAATTTCATTTTAAAATTATTAAAATTTGTTCACAAATGGCAAAAACTGAAAGAGAAACAAGAAGACGTTCTAGTAGTTGTTCAATGGAAGTAAGTTTTTATTTATGTTGTTAGAAAATGGGTGATTAAGTTATCCCCTGTGTTATACAGTTGAAGTTCAATATCACATTATAAAGATTCGACAGAAAATATAAATTATATGCAGTCGGAACTCACATCCACATACACACCTGATGCTAAGATTTTATGCTTAAAATTGAGTGTATCCATTATTGGGGTATCGCTTAAGTATCACTTCCCTCCCTGCCTACCTGGTTAATCATATTAAATAATAAAAGCCCGACTGTTTTAAAAATCGAAAATAATAATTTTCTTTTATCAAATAACCAAGGAAATTTATTAAAAATTCAAATTTTTAAGAGTTTCGCACTTCCTCGTCAATGGAGCTTTCATTCATTTTCCAGTACTTATGCAAATGATTCTCAAAGTAAACAAATTGGCGAAGCTCAAGAAGAAGAAGAAACCCAGCAATTAGCCTTGAGTGGATTTTCTTTATTAGATAATTCTGTAAAAGATTTGCCAGAAGAGGAAATATGTTCTATTATTGAATTAATTGTTGCTGATGATCTTGAAATTGGAGCTAGGTAAAAGAGAATTAGAGAGAAAGGGGGAGGGGGGGGGGGGTGTAAGTGGAAAGAATTTCCGAGAGGTTCCAACTGTTGTTGGGATTAACTCTGAATTACGGTTTCTGGTATTATGATGGGTTTTTGAATTAAAGATTGTATATAACTATAACTATACCATATACCCAATAAATACCCCCAAATATCTATAGGATACAATTTTTCATCTCCAAGAGATTATCCAATATTCAATTGTATAATAATTGAGAAAAATTTTTAATTAAAGAAAAGTCAATATGAGAAAGTTACTTTTTGTTTCGCCTTTAACACTCTCTCGATCCAAAGCTTTTGAACTTTTTCTTGGAAATTTGCATTCATTGTTGCTTGTTCCAGCTTTGTTTGACGATACAATGAGTGTAATTGGAAGAATTTTGAGTAAAATAAATTTTAAAAAGATTAATTAACAATTTAAAAGACTGTAGAGATGCTGTAATATGGCAAAAAACTTCAATTTGCATTTGCCGGGTGGCACTAAATGTAATGCGTAAAAATGTTCTTAGCAAATCATCAAAGTGTAATTTGGCATATTTCTTCTCTCAGGCAGGTTATTAAAAATAGAGGCTGAAAGAAAATGTCGGTCGGAAGATTAGATAAAATGAAGATATCTCCCGAGGATTTTAATGAGATAAAGAAGGAGGCGAGTGAGCGCAAGATGATATGAATTCATCAACACTTGGATAAACTTCTTGGGACTTTAAGAAAATTTTGGGTCTTGTTCAAGAGTTCTGTTTTAACCAGATAATTGTTGAGTTTTCAGAGTTAAACTTTAAACATGATATCTATATCAAAAATACATGGTCCAAGGAAACAGGACCCTGAAAACTCTGACAGGGATATTCGAGGATAAAGGATAATATTCTAAGAAAATTTGAGATTCTTTTTCACTTAGCAATGCATCATCTGATTTCAGATATTCTCAAACGGTCCATATATTTGGCGAAATTTTGACATCCAAAGTTTAACACAAATAGTGCAAAGTTATATGGAACTACTTACTTCTGAAACAGATTCTTCTAAAGGAGGATTAAATTCTGGCAATAGTTTTCTAAATACTCTAGCAAAAGCAGAACTTTCAGCTGAATGGTTAATGAATTGGTTATATGATTATCAACTTAGGCCTCTGGCAACACCAAGACTGGCTGAAATGATAGTTGAGATTCTAGATAAATCAGAGCAGAATGTAAGTTCCGGCACTATATGAAACGAAGTCGGTAATCGTTTTTTTCATTACTTTTTTCCATTACTTCTTTCCTTCCCTGATATGACAGAATGGTCAGCATTTTCCTCCTTGTTCTATTCCATTATATTCCCTGTGGCATAATCAAAAGAAATGATAGAGAAAAGAATTGATGGAAAAGAGAATGACTCAATACAGGCAATTAAGACTTTCAAGGGTCTCCTGTTTTCTTTTTGTGCCGACACAGGAGTAACAAGTCATGGTCTGACAAGTTACAGTCATAACGGACAGACAAACACGGACGGACTCGGACAGAAAACACTCGTGTTTTGTCTGTCCGTGTGTGTGTTTTTGTCTGTCCTCATTTGAATAAGCCACAGGTAAAAAGAGTAGAATTGAACGAGGAAGAAAAGACTGACCATTATTTATAATTAAGGAAGGAAAAAAGTCAATGAAAAAAGTAATGAAAAAAACGATTACCGACCTCATTTCATATAGTGCCTAAGTTCCTTCAATTTACTTCAATTCTATATGGAAAGATTGTTCTCCTTCCTTTTTTGAAATTTTGATTTATGGGATATGAACTGTTTTCATCTAAATACAATCAGACTTCACTATAAGATAACTTAATGGCTGAAGATTTGTATCCTAAAACGAGGGTTATCTTAGATTGAGGGTATCTCAGAAGCATCTCCCATCATCCAGTGGCTAGCTAATCAAAATTTATATTTTAAGACTTCAAAAACCGACCCTACTCAACAACCAATTCCCAACTTGTGGTTATTTCAATTTTGCTTAATATTACGTTGTCTTCGAGTGCCTTCTTTTCAAGAATTTTTACTTGAAACAGTTCCAAGTCCGGCTAAATTTGAAGAATGTTTTTGCAATAAAATTGTATATTTCTTAAATTTGGCATTAACAATTCCATCTAATAATCGGGAAAGGAAAATTTTTGTTGATGAATTGTTGGCTACTTCTATGGTATTTTTATTCAAAAATAGACAAAAGTATGTAACTCTAACAAATCATTTTATTTTTTAAGAGTGATTGTAGTGCTAAATTAATTATTTCTTCATCCCTTTTAAACGAAATTTTCAACTTAATGATTACTAAATTAAATCAAAAAATTTCTATTCAATTTGAATCCCTTCCATTAAAATTACTTCAAAATATTTTTTCACATTGTGAAATTTCTTTTAAATTAACTCCAAAATTAATTACAAAAATTATTGAATATATCAAATATTTTTCTACAAAAATAATGAAAAAACAATTATTTACATCGTCTTTGGGAAATACTAATCCTTTTGAATTGCGTGAACTTTGTATTAATGTGAGTTCTTTTTAAATTATTTTTGAGCGATGAAAGGGTTGAGTTGGAGAATTTGTGAAAATTTTAGAAATAGGAGGGAGGGAGGCTGACAATCTTAAGTTCCTCATCTCTTGTCCTATATTCCTTATCTATATATCAATTATATCCTCATACATATGGGATTATGGGTCCTTCTTAATTTCATTAAATATACAAACCTCTCAACTGTTATACTCTTATGATAAGCCTTTTAATGAAGTTATTAAAATAGAAATATTTTTATGAATGATTGAAGATATTTTGCATCAATTTTAAAATTTTTCTACAATTCAGGTTTTAATATTGCTCATAGAAAAGTGTTCTCCCAACACAGAAATTGGCCACATTATGTCTGAGCAACTCCAAAATTTAATTTCAACATTAATTCCAAACCCCGACCCTTCAATAACTTCACATAAACACCTTTTATTATCTCCTTGTTTTTTAAAAAGTCAAAGTTTTGGCCAATTAAAAATTTGTAGAAAAAAATTAGGCAAAATTATTTATCAATTTTGGTTAAAACAAAAAGAAAATGATTCCCAAAATAATTCTATTCTGCTTAATTTTCCAATTTCTGTACGTCCAATGGATGAAGAACAATGGCGTGGAGCTAGTAAATTAGTGAAAAAATTTCTTTTTGTTAATTCTGATTTTGGAGGGGATGAGGAAATAAATGAAGAAGAAGAATTTAATGAAAATTATTGTGAGAAATAAATATTTATTTATTTAGTTAGATTTGTGAGACACTAATTCTTAAAGCGGGGATTTATTTTTAAATTATCCTCTAAACTGGGTGCGGTGCATAACAGTATCTAACCGACCCGATTCCCGAAAATCGGGAATTAAATTTTTATTTCGGCTAGACCCCTGGTAAATAAGTATAAGGATAGTTGTGGGGGTATTTTTGGATAAAAAACGAGAAAATGGCCTCTCTGCCCATTTCTAATCGCGGGTAACCGGAAACGTGTATTAAACACTAATTTCCCTCAAAAAATCCAGAACTCAAAATTTATTTTATTCGATCACCCCAAAGAAGTCTTATTTTGTAGGAAATACAGTAGATAATGTAAAATTTAAAAAATTAAAATTAAAAAATTCCTTTAAAAGCAGACATCCCTCAACATGAAGGACTAAATTTTTTACCAAACAATGAAGAAGTAAATTCAATTTATTCTCCTTCAATTTTTGTATTGGCAACACAACCATCCCTTTTAATTGAAATAATTAAAAATTCTGACATTCCTGATTTATTACAAAGAAAATTTTTTGAATTTGAAAATCAAAAGAAGAATTCAACAAAAGAAGAATTAATTGTTTTTATTGAAAAATTGGATTTATTTAGTGTTAATTTGGATTTTTTGGTGGAAATTAAACATATTATTCCTAATTTAATTATGAGAATAGTTAATGTATGTAGGTATTTTCGGAATTTTAATTAGAGAATATTTGAAGGTTTAGTTAATAAGGGAGAGAATATCAGAAGGGTATTTTAGTAGATAAAATGTGAATCCTTTTTAATTGAATGATTGCATATTTGGCTCTAAAAATACTCATCGCCTTTTAACGGTTAAAAAAAGACGAAAAATTGTTTTGAAAGTCTGTCCTACTCAAAAACAGCAAACCCAATTAATTAATTCCTTTAACTATCCATTCACAAACATAATTAATAATTGATATTTAAATTTAAGCTTCTTCGAAAATTTTTTACTGACACTGACGGCCAATTAATTTTTTGCAAAGAGGCACAAAAAATAGCAGCATTCATTTCTCATTTAATTTTGGCAAGTGGAGAGGATAGACGATTTGAATATTTTAATGATATTGAACAAATTGAAAGTTTAATTAGTGATATACCCAATTCTTTATATTTGAAAAAGACCGAGGAGAGGATAGAAAATGAAAATGACGATGATATTTCATATAAATTGGGTAATTTTTAAAAGACGATTATTGAGGGTCTTCACTAAGAAATACTTCATATAATTTTAAATACGTCTAAAATTTGGTTAGCCATTTTTTAGGGTAATTACCAGATCGATGCCCCTAATTTAAGACCTCATAAGGTAAAAATTTTCAGCCCGGTAACCTCACTTCCAATAAATATTTAAAAGTGAGAGGAGGGGGGGTAAGTTACCGTATTTCCTATATTAGAGCCCCATGGGGCTCTATTTTTCAACTATCCTCCAAGGTGGGGCTGTATTAAAGGGTGGGGCTCTAATTGAGGGTGGGGCTCTATTTTTCAACCCTCTTTTGAGATAAAATCCCATTTATTAAATATCCATTGCAACTAGAGTTAGGCCGGAGGGGTGGTCGATAAAACCGAAAAATATCGAACGAGGATCGAAATTTTCGATTTTTCACAAAAATTAAAATTTTATAAGCAATGAATAACAAAATAGTAGCAATAGTTCAATGAGAGTAAGATCAATTATGAAATTTTGGTAGATTTGGACGGGTTAAGGGAAATATTAGGGGACCAGTATTTGACATCGATGGATCAAAGATATAATAGTGGATTTTAAGGGATTATGGTGAATATAAGCGGATTAAGTTTATATTGAGAGATTTAGCGGGATTAAGAGGGATATTCTGGACTAGGGGTAATAGGAGGCATATGAAGTGATTTTGTTTGACGAGGCTCTGGAACAGGTTCCAGAACTGGAACTGAAGAAATTCAAAAAGCAGTTCCAGAACTAGAACTGGTATATCCCCATGATCCCTCCTCCTCCATGATCACGAATCATCGATATCCCTCTTTCTTTCCTTTACTCTCTTAATACATCTATAAAGTTATTTGGATATTTTTTCCTCCAAAATTTTTTAGGTGGGGCTGTATTTGGGGTGGGGCTCTAATTGAGGGTGGGGCTCTATTTTTCAACTAACCTCCAAAGTGGGGCTGTATTAGAGGGTGGGGCTCTAACAGAGGCTGGGGCTCTAATATAGGAAATACGGTATGTAATAAACCATGTTTCTTAAAATAAAGCCCCTTTTCAACTATCCTCCAAAGTTTGGCTCTATTTTAGGATGGGGCTCTAATTTAGCATGGGGCTTTATTTTAGGAAATACGGTACATTTCTTTATTAATACAGATATTCTGCCATCACAAAGACATCACTTATCTGCAACTTTATTGGGGGAAAACGAAGAAAGGAAGCAAAAAACGGAAAGGGCTTTCAGTTTAGGGATTTTCGAATCTTCACAAGATGATCATCTTTACTGGATATCTTTACTTCCAAATAAAGATACCCAAAAGAATCGACTTCGTTTAATTAAAAGTATTTTCTCAGAAAAATGGCAGAATGCCAACAATTCTCGTTTCCGTCCATTTTTTATTTTAAAAGCTTATGCAACGAAGTTTTGGACAAAAGAAAGTTTTAATGGAAGGACTGGACAAATTATTAGAAGACCTGTTAAGGATTTTTTAAATTTTAAATATATTCACTTGTGGGAAAAAACATAAATTTTTATGTTTATCTTATAGGTAGCTAACTAAAAGGACCTGTTAAGGATTTTTTAAATTTCGAAAAGGAAATTGGAAGTGTAATTAAAAATTAATTTTCTGGTAAAATTCAATTTCGTACCCCCCCCTTTTTTCTTTCCTTAAAATATTAAAAAATGGTCAGCCTGTTATTAGATTATAGAACCCGTCGAGCTGTGTCGTTGACACCAAAATCAACCCCCGGTCTTAACTTTGGGCCGAGATACAGACAAAAACCCTGCCCAAGGCGAAGGGTTTTGCACAAGCGTCTACCCACCGTAAAAGGATTACTTTATGTCATAACTTTGTCAAATCTTCTTCAATTACGTTGATTTTGATGTCATTCGAATCAGCTCGTCAAGCTCTTTCGAATGAGCTATTATTTGATTAATCGAATTTTTATCCCAAAAAATCATCTTGGTCCACCCTGTTATTTTTCAATTTTCGGGGGCCTGTATCTCGGCCCAAAGTTAAGACCGGGGGTTAATTTTGGTGTCATTCGACACAGCTTGACGGGTTCTATAATCTGATAACAGGCTGACCATTTTTTAATATTTTAAGGAAGGAAAAGGGGGGGGGGGGTACGAAATTGAATTTTACCAATTTTCTTATTAGCATTATAGATAATGTATACTAAGGTTGGTGGATCCAAATCAGAAAGAAGGCCGGATATCCGGAAATTTTCGGCTCGGATACCGGAGCTGGAAGTGAATTTATCATACAAAAATTAAAAAATAGAATCTTTAATTTCTTTACGAGAAGAACTCCTTTAAAGATTACAGGATGTTTAGACTAGTAGGATATAACTCTTGGCCATAACTCCAATTTTGGTCCACTATGGCTGGAAGGATATTATGAGGAAGAGAATATATGTATACCCTATACTAAAGAATTCACTGTCTAAACAAAACAACTTTTAAATTCTCTTTTCAGCCTCCACACAATGAATGGCTTCCTTTAATTTCTGATTATGCATTAGCCTTAAATTTAGCTCAAAATAAAACACAAATTCGCAAAAAAATGTTTGGGCTTCGAATGTTTTCAAATAATCCATTTCCAACACCTCCTGCCGACTGGTTATTGTCCGCTGTTTTTCTTTCTTCTGGTCTTTGTTCTGATTCTACAATTGATTTACTTGAAAGACTTATACTCAACCGTGAGTGAGTTTTGGAAATTTAATTGAAAAATTTGTAATAATATGGATTACAGGAAAAGAAAAATCCGGATGGATTAATTGTATAGGGGTGGTAATTGGGCGGCTCCTTCTTTTGTTTTCATAATTCACTTAAAAGTAAACAAAAATTGTTAATTATTTTTTGTTTGATTTTTGAAATTGTTGGTACCAATTTTGGCCTTGCATTGGGTTTTGCGTTTTGCCCAATTGTCTCTAGGCTTTACCTCTGGTTGGTACCAAAATGGCCTTTTATAAATTGTGTATCATTCCAATCAATTCCTTTAACTGGTTCAAATGAAAAGTGGAAGGATCAAGGTTATAAAAATACAAAGGTCCGAGAAAAAATCTTTATTAGATTTTTTTGAGAAACGTAGGGAAAAATTCATATGATTTGCCAGAGCATTGCTCTAACATACAAAAATAAAAAATTTTCGCCTATGGACCTATTCAATTAAGTTGAATCATGCATATACATATATTTAGTTATATTTGAAATATATTATATTAAGCAGAATGTTTAAAACCCTTAAATATTTAACCTTAGTTGCGAAATTATAAACTAACCAAATGAATACACAATGATTTTTTGTGATTGTGTAAATATCCTGAATAAAAAGTACAAAAGTTCTGGTCACATTTGGAGAGAATTTTAATTAAGAATATTTTTTGTTAATTTTTAAGTTTTGAAAAATTCTTCTTTTTTAAGCAAAATTTCCTTGGAATGTTTTTGGCCCCAATCAATTCGCTCTTCAGACAATAATTCCTTTGAAGATTATTTAACAACAAAAATCTATCCTCTAATTTTTTCATTTCTCCAAAAATCTCAGCAATTCCAACCCCTCATTCCTTTCCTTTCTTCAATTAAATTACCTTCACTTTTACATTTATTTTTATTTTATTCCCAACAAATTTATTTAAATATTCTTCCATTTAAATTAGTCGAAGAATATTTACTTTTGGCAATAATTGGAGGGCCAGAAGCTCAAGTAATTTTTAATTGGAGGGTTGGGAATTACAAATAAGTTTTTGTTGAATAGATTAAGAGAGTCGGTGGGAGGTCTCTTAAATGTTAAAGAAATCATATTTAAAAATTGGGATATCTAGAATTAAAAATAACACTTAAAATAACACTTTAAATAATTCCTCCTATTATAATTTGTATATCATTCGAATTAACTCCTTTAACTGATTCAAATAAAATGTGGAAAGATCAAGGTTATAAATAAATCTTTACTAGACATTTTTTGAGAAACGTATAGAAAAATTCATATGATTTGCCAGAGCATTGCTCTACATACCATACAAAAATAATAGATGAACAAAATGCATTTGTATTACTCAATTACTTTGTTCATGCATATTTATATTTAGTTAAATTTAAAATATATTATATTAAGCAGAATGTTTAAAACCCTTAAATATTTAACCTCTCAGTTGACAAATCTCAGTTGTAAGGCCGTAAAATTATTTCGACCCGACTTGAAACCAGCAACCCCTCCCCCCCCCCCCTCCACCAATCCTCTTCCCTCCTTTTAAAAAATAAAATTTTATTTTTTTCAGGCTTTACATTTTTGCGCCTTTTTAGATTATTTAATTAATAAAAACAACAAAACAATTTATTACAAACATTTTCCAACAAAAATGGTTCGATTATTACTTCGACCAGGAACTAGCCTTATCAGCAATTTTTCATTTAAAAAATACGCGCATTTATTATTAAATGAAGAGGAAGAAGGAAATGAACAAAAAATTAAAGAAACATTTTTGCCTTTAATTAATAATGGAAATAAATTTAAAAAAGAGGAGGAAGGTGAAGAGGAATTTAATAATGAATTTTTTGAAGAAGAAAATAAATATTGGTTTTGAATTAATATATTTAAATATTTTATTATCCACGCAATTTAATCCGTACCAAATGAAAATATTAAATAAATATTTTTTATGTGAAATTATTTTTATTTTGTTTAGTGTTCTCAATTGCAAAATCAAAATCCTACTTTGGATTTGAATACCCTTAAAATTAAATAATAAATAATTATTAATATATTTTCAAAAATTTCATTGGCAAATGATTAGCAGGTGATAACTAAGCGATATTCTAAATGTAAGATACTCTTTATTTTAATCAACACCAAAGGGGTATTCAATATCGAGGTTTGACAGTACAAGAATCTAAGCTTTATTATCCACCCAATTTAACCCGTACCAAATGGAAATTTATTACTATAATCAAACCTCGATTTAATGTTCTCGAAAGGATTAAAGAAAAAAGTATTTTGAATCGTTAGTCATTCAGCTATATGAATTACCTAAAATCGTTTGATAATGATTGAAGGGTATTTTGTAACCCGAAAGATTCTCAATTCTAATTAGAAATTAATTTAAAAATTTCTTTTTAATTTTTAACATTTTCTGACAACTAAAAGAATATATACATCTCCAGGTATTTTAAAAGAATTAAGTAGCTGCCAACAGATGAAAGGAAAAATAAATTAATTACACACTTTTCAAGCTATTTATCAATGGATTTTTGCTAAAATGTGATTTTCTTTCTCTTCAATTTCTTTCTTCCTTTCATTTTATTTTTAAACTTTCGATTAAATAATTTCCGGTCCAAAAACTTTTTTTAATCTTTTTTTTCAATTTTTATACAATAATTTGAGTATTCTAGAATATATTTGGAATATAAAAATATTTGTATGTGTTATATGTATACTAATCAAAAAGATTTGCATTTAAAAAATTACGTCGAGAGAAGGTCTGTGGCCAATCACTAACCGACTTATCAAATAAATTTTTATTTAATTTTTATTTTAAAAATAAAAATTATATTAATCAACAAAAATATTTTTTGTAAATGCTTACTAACAACTTTTACAGCTTGTCACAAAAGTAAACAAAAATTAAAACGAGAGAGAGAGGAGAGACCCTCTAAACAGTCATTAACCAATTTTTGTTAGTTTCTTCTTTTTCAAGTTTAAAAAAAAATAAATTTTAAATTGTTAAGTAGTAAATAAATACAAAAATTATTTAAATAAATTTATAAAAATTGAAAAAGAATTCTTTTGTAAAATTCTTTGAATTAAAGTAAATTATAAATAGCTTATAAATCTCTAAATTTTTTCGTTTATTATTCTGTTTTTGTAGAGCAGGGCTGGACGCGAATGAAAAATTTTTCCGCAGCCGCAATTTTAAGTTAAAAATCCACAGCCACACTCCCATTAAATAAATTTGCGTGCCTCTCCAATATCTATTCAAAATGATTTTTAAAAAGATTTTTTGTGTGTGTCATTATTTAATTAATACACTTTAATCCAAAGAATTCTTCTTAATTTTTAAATATTTATCAATTTTTTAAAAATTAATTTTGATAATAAAGAAGGAATTTTCCAAAAAAGAATTTCCAAAAGTCACACCTACTTACTTCCTTTCTTCCTCTCTTATCTCCTCTTCACCTCTTTTATTTCCTATTATCACCTCTCTTTAATTTTAGTTGTTTGATAAAAAAAGAACAAATATTTTATTTATTTAATTCAAAAATCGTTTATTTCGTTTTTAAATAAAATCCCCCCCCCTCCCTCCCTCCCCTCATTTTTTCTTTTTTCAATAGAAAATCCAAAAAAATAACAGTCCATAAATTCATCAAAAAACAAATCAATTTTTCACGTGTCTATTAGTAAGCGTCCGCGCTATTATTTTTTTAATAAAAATCAATTAAAATATTTAAAAAAAATAATTTTTTAAAATCCTTTAAGGGGGGGGGGTTTGGGTATTTTTAAGTTTCCTTGTATTTTCTCTTATCTTGTTTTTTTAAAAGTGCTAGATTTTATTAAATTTCTAGAATTATTAAAGATATTTTTTTATTTATAAATTTATTTTTTTAATTCTCGAAAATCCTTTTTTAAATATAAAAAGTGCTATGGCAACAAAAATTATTTTTATTATTATTCCCTTTAACGTACTAAATACATATGTTTATTTATTTACTTTTTTTTCGTAAATTTTTTAGTCAAAAAATATTCTTTTTCAATTAAAAATTACCAAATTTTCTTTAATAAATTTTTTGGCTTTAAAAAAGCATTATTTTATTTTTTTTCTTCCATATAATTTTCTTTTTTTCGTTTTTAAATACAATTATATCAATAAATAAATTTATTTTTTTTGTCAATTTATTTTTAAATTTGTTTTTTGACGAATAACAAAATTATTTTTTAAATTTATTTTATGTTTTTCTAAAAAGAAAATATTTTTTTACTTAAGGATTGGAATTTTTCTAGAAATTTTTATTAGTTAAATTGGTATAAATAATTATTATTTTATTTTAATTATACCTAGATTTGATGATATTAAAAGAATAATATTTTAATTTACATAATTGGCCTTCATATAAATATAAGCGAAAATAACTTTTCTAGGATTCATTCTTTTGGGAGTTAAGGCTTGGGGTTGGGTTACAAAAAATTTTTGGATTCGAGATTTACAACCAGTTGGGTTGGGACATCCAGTTGATCTTCTGTAAATTTTAAAAATGGACTAGGAAATCGAAATTTATATTAGCAAGCTAACGAAAAGTTCCAAAACAGGTGGCGTAAAGTCTTTGGCAAGTGAAAATGTTACGGAAACCAACCCCAACGCTTGAACTTTAGGAATTGAATTAGAGCTTTTTCTGAAAGGTAGCTATTTCAGGAGACAAAATTGTATATTTTTAGAATTTTTGTTTTTATCAGAAAATAATTTTGCAAAAAAAAATTTTTCAAATTTGTAATGAAATATATGTAATTTAACTAAAAATAAAATATATTTATTTTAAAATTTCTTTTAAAATTTTGGGTACACTTTAACACAAAAACAAACAAAAAATCAGTGCTTTTTAGTAAATAAAAAATAATTTTTAAGTATTCCACTTTGAAAATTCTCTTTTAAAAGATTTAAAAAAATTTTTTTATCTTCTAGACTGTTTAATATATATTAATTTATTTTTTTGTTTTCCTAATTTTTTAAAAAATAATTCAAATTCGTTTACTTATTTAGAAATATTTCTGGAATTTTTCTATTTTAATTTAATGTCTACAAACTCTCTCTCACTCTCATTTATAATCCGAAAGTACGAACGGCATCTTTATTCTATAACATATGTGCCAGCCTGTCTGTTGAAGTTTGGGACAGGAAAAGTTGATAATGAGAAATAGTTTGCTTATATATCCCGTTAGCTTTACAAAAACTGACTCATTTCAAATTTGGACCATTTTTGTGAAACTGTCCCGATTTGACTAAAAATCTACCCCTACATTTCATTATTTTATTTAATTCGAAATTTAAAAGCAATTAATTTAATTAATTTAATTTTTCAGAGGACTATTACCTACATATATTTATTTAAATATCATTTTGTTTATTCTTTTAATTTCTTAAATTTTATTTATCTCTCAAAAAAACTTCACAATAAATGTCCAGTACAGATGAAGAAAGTGATATAGAAACAGCCGTAAAACGCCATTTGACAGAAACAGAACAACAACAACAAAATAAAAGAAACGAGAAAAATGGAAGATCTACTAATTCAACTACGAATGGTGTTTTGGAAACAACAGAAAATTCTTCACAACAAAGAACAAAAATTTATTCGAGACGATATGCAATGCTTACAATGTTGGGGAAAAATAAATTATAATTTTAATTTTTTTTGAATTTTTTAGGTTTATTCTCCTCTCCGCCTCAAATGCCATGCAATGGATAGGTAAATTAATTTTAATAAACGGAAAATTATTTTGTCTGTTCCGGAATGTCTCTCCTTTATTTATACAGTATCTCTCATTTTTATGTGTCTCCCCATAAAACCGGAAGCAATAGAGGAGACACAATTTAATCTACTTCCGGAATTTTCCGGATGTTGGTCATACAAATAGTGAGAGAGTGTACAAAATGTGCAATTTTCAAAAGAGACAAATTCTGGATGGAAAACCTTTGTCTTGTGTAATTGTTTTCTACATATTTTCAGAATACAGCATAATAGCACACATAATTCACGCATATTATAATGTTGAATATACAACTGTAGATTGGACATCAATGATTTATATGCTCACTTATATGGTCCCTAAAAATAATTTTTTTATAAATAAAAAATTTTTTTAGATTTTGATTTTCCCTGGAAGGTGAAGGAAAATAAAAAAAATATTTTTCAAAATTTACTTTTGTAGTTGGTTTTTGGATAAATATGGCCTTAGAATGTCTGTTATGATTGGTGCTTTTGGGAATTGTTTTGGTGCTTGGCTTAAAATTTTATCGACAACCCCAGACAGATTTTGGCTGACATTTATTGCCCAAACTGTGAATTTTGATTTTTTAAATTAACCAAATTCTTTAAATACAGATTGTCGGCTCTTCCCAAGTTTTTATTTTGGGAATTCCTCCAAGACTGGCAGCTGTTTGGTTTGGTCCAGAACAAGTATCCACAGCTTGTGCTGCTGGGGTTTTTGGAAATCAGGTGGATATATAAATAGTTTATTTAAAAGAGGTCCAAATTGGTTGGGTTAAATCTTATTTTTAGAGGAAGGGAATAAGACTGTCGGATAGTTGGAAATCCTCGGATATCCGGATCTGATATCCGAACCGAAAATTTCCGGATATCCGGCTTTTTTCGGATCCGGATCCGACAACCTTAGAGTGAACCCGCCATCTGTTCTGGAAAATATTTTTTGTCAAAATCTATCTTTGTCTCTCTTTTAGTAAAATATTTAGAAAAAAAGACTAAATTTAAATTTAAGATCCATTGATATTAATTTTTTCATGACTTAAACCCGATCATTTAGTTTTTGGCTTTAATTATCCTCTCCCTTATTCCTTCTTCCCTACTAAAGCTTTTAATATTTAAATAAAATAATTTCCTCTTCAAATTTAAAGTTAGGTATTGCTATTGGCTTTATACTCCCTCCATTGCTTGTACATCCCGGAAATAAAGAGAGTATAAGCTTTCAATTAAGCTTAT
Organism: Meloidogyne enterolobii; assembly: GCA_963681835.1. Taxonomy (NCBI): domain Eukaryota; kingdom Metazoa; phylum Nematoda; class Chromadorea; order Rhabditida; family Meloidogynidae; genus Meloidogyne; species Meloidogyne enterolobii. The sequence goes on along the minus strand of CAVMJV010000049.1, from coordinate 1,010,636 downwards.
TATTTTTAATTTCTGCTGTTGTAAATTCGATTATTTTTATATTTATTGCCTTATTTTTTGCTGAAAAACCTCCTCTTCCTCCATCAAATGCCCAAATGCAAGCAATTGATGAATCTAGAGAAGGAGATTTTGGACGGTCAATTAAAAATTTGTTAAAAAATGGAAATTATATACTTTTGCTTATTACTTATGGTAAATTAGAAGAAAATATTTTTAAAAGAATTTTTTAATTAGGGAGGGAGGGATTGTGGACTAGAGATCGGTCTGGGTCTGGACCATTTTCCTGTACCCAGAGTCCAGGCCCAGGCATTTGTTGACCTTCCTGGGTTTTTCCTGGACTACAGGCCCAGGATCCGACCCAGGTCAATAAATCAAACCCGGAACCCAGGAACAGGCCCAGGCTTTTCAAAATTTCCGATCTCTATTGTATAGGTCGAGTTATTAGTAATTTTGTTCACAAAATACTAATATTAAGCAACAATTTACAACCTTTTCTAAAAAATAAAATTTATTTTTTAAAAGGAATTAATGTTGGCGTATTTTATGCAATATCTACACTTTTAAGTCAAATGATACTTTTTTATCATGAGGGTGCACAAAAAGCAACAGGCACAATAGGGTTATTAATTGTTGTTAGTGGAATGTTTGGTTCTGTTGTTTGTGGCTATGTTCTTGATAAATGGCATCATTTTAAGTATAAGAGAGGAATTTTGAATTTAAAAAATTTTTAGGGGGGGGGCTTTCTGTGGAAAGAATTTCCAAAAAATAAAGAATTTTCCCCCAAACCAGAAAATAATTTTAGAGGGAAATCTGGACATCAACTTAGGGTGTCTTAAATTTTATTTTTGTTGTGTCCGCACTTGCAGAAAGAATATAAATTGTAAAAATAACCCGCATCGGGTTGGATGTTGACACAGTCGGTTGTGCCTCGGTTTGGGCCCTTTCCATGATGGTTCTATTCCATTTCCCGTCCAATGAATTTTTCCACAATATGAACATTATAATTTTTTCTTTTTCAGAATGACAACATTAATAGTTTATTTATTTTCCTTTCTTGGAATGATTGTATTTACTTTTACGTTGGCAAGATGGCCGCTTTGGACAATTTTTATTATTGCAATTGCTCTTGGGTAAAATTTCTTTAATTAAAAAATACATAAATAGAACAATTTCATTACAGATTTTTTATGACCGGTTATTTACCTCTTGGTTTTGAATTTGCTGCTGAATTAACTTTTCCAATTGCAGAAGGGACAACTTCAGGGCTTTTGAATGGGTCAGCTCAAGCTTTTGGAATTGCCATGACATTTGGAATGGGAAAGGTGAAGAGAATAGAATTTTTATTTTTTTGTAAATATTAATTTAAATTAACGCGGATAATAACGGTATTTTAAAAACGAACTGACCCAGGACAAGGAATCCAAGGCCAGAATTTTATAATAATTTGACTAAGGCATTCATTGAGCTTATTTGTAAATTAATTCCCCCTGAACTACAATTTCGGAAAAAATTTTCTAGAAACCCCTCACATGCTTGATCCTGTAAATGCGCAGTCTTTACTCGAAATATAATCAAAATAACCCGTCCTTATAATTTTAAAATCAAGCTTGATTTTCTAATTAAATAATTTATTTAGGTACTTCACGATCTATCAATTTTATGGTGTAACGTAATTATGTCCGCCTTATTATTTGTTGGTTTTATTTTAACAGCCTTAATAAAATCTGATTTAAGAAGACAAAATGCACATATCAGGGTTGGTATAATTAAATTAATTTTAAAAAACAAGAAAAACTTATATTTAGAATTTAGAGTATAAAAAATGAGGAACAAGAAGAAAATGAAAATAATACTAGGCCTACAACATCCTCCTCAATATCTATAATAAACTAGTCAAAAATTAGAGGATCTCAACTAAAAAAAGGAAAAAAAATTTTGGAACTAAGAAATTAATTAAAAGACCCAAAAATTAACAAAAAAATTCTCTCTTATTCTGTACAAATGTAAATTTGTATGTCGATAATTTTCTTTTAATAAAAAAAATGTTTTTGATGGTAAGACTTCCGCTCAAGTGGTAAAAAAAGTAAAATAACACCTAGAATTATTGTAAGTAAATTGAATAGGAATATTACAGTTACCTACAAGGATTTAAAATTATTTTTTAAAAATTATTTTATAAATAATCCACTTGAACGGAAAAATAAATACTTTTACAAAAAACACCCAAAAAATAAAAATTGCAATATATCTCCTTTATCGTTGTTCTCCTCCAAGTTCTCGTCCTGTACCCCAATTATGACCTCCACCGCCTGTTGCTCCTCCACGATTTGTTGCGGTTCTGCTTTGTGGAACGCTTCCAAAACCAGCAAATCCACCAACCCGATTTGGAAGATAATTGTATCTAAATCATTGAAATTAAATATTGGAAACTTAAATTTTTAATCTTAAACAAAACTCTCACTCATCTAATCATAAAAAATTTTTTTCAATTAAAAATGTAATTTCGAATCCTAGAGAACAAATTCATAAACAAATATATTTGCCTCTCAAACTTCAAATAATTAATTTAGCAAGGAATCTAGGATATACAGGATTTGAAAAACTTCCTGTATCGCTGGTTCTTGCATATTTAAAAAATCTTTGTTGGTTTAAGGACTCGAACCAATAACGAATTTAATAGTCAACAACCAAATTATCCAACTTAACCACCCTAGAAGTCATATGGAACCTTTAAATAAACGTATAAATTATTGAATAAAAGTTAATGGTAATTAAAAAAAGACAAAGATGGGACCCAAAAAGTCAATCTCTTATAATTTTAATAAAGAGGTTTGACAATTATGGTATAATACTTTATTCAAGTAAATAAGCTATATTTGTCCGCAAATATCGGAACAGATCATCAACTCTTAAACCTCTTTATATTCAAAGATTAGGCAATTAAGTTACCAAACACTTTTTTAAAAACTCACAAAAATTGTGGTGTCTTAATAATCACAGAACCCCCATAATCCAAAGCATATTGAAAGGCAAGAAAGTAATAAGTATGACCAACAAGAATTCCAATAAGTTCATTAATTCCTCCCCCTCTAAGAACCATATTAAAAGCTACAAGAACCCAAGGCAAATAAACAGCCTGAAAAAATTTTGTTAAATTAAAAATAAATAAAAATAAACCTTAAATTGCATTCCAAACCAAAAAGAAACTGTTCGGTCTTTATTAAATTGACACCAAACATAGAGTACACTCAAAACCATTGGTTCCAATAAAAAATAAATTTCAGAGACAAAACAGATTATCTGAAAAATTTTTTTTATCTATTAAAGATAAAAGCGAGTATAAATATTTTTGGAGAGGAAATGAACAGGAAAGAGAATGAAGGAAAACTCACGGAGTATTTCCTCAAAAATTGCTAATTTTCTTATGTTAGGCCATAGTGGTAATCATTAAGGTCCCTAGAAGAAAATCTCGAAATGGCCAAATTATAATCTCAGATTCTGACTCGGAAAACTGGAAAGAAAAAAGCACGCTTATGTACCTACTGAAAGCTTCAAAAATACCGAAAGAGAATTAATTTTTTCTCTTTTTTTCTCGAGACCAATGATCTTAAGTATGTATTACCGGCCACAGTTTTGTCACAAATTTAGGGCGTAAAGGTTTGAATAACCTAGATACTTTTAACTACACTTATCGGTTCAGTTAAGACTTAAATTATGTATCTGAATTTTCAGAAACATTTCAACTAAATAAATTCTAAAAATTACCACACAGCAAATCCAATTAAATATTAACATAAATAAATAGTCTGCAGGCCTTCCATCATAAACAGAAGTTTCCGTATCTTTTGAGTAATTGTAAAGAAAATAACACATCAAAAGCCAATGAAATCCTGTTTGTGGAGTAACTGGGTAATAAAATAGTGCAGTTATCGGTCTCCATAACTAAAAATATTTTTTAAAATAAAAATTCTTTAAAAAAACCTGAAATTTGTAGAAAAATAATTCAAAGTCCAATAACATCAAATATGGACTAAATAATCCAAAACGCCCCATTAAGGGAATAACTGTTGCCCCAGTAAACCAATATCTAGTAATTAGTGGTATTGACCGATACCACTCGCCAAAATCGCCCATTTTCAGAAGAATTTAAAGTTAAGGAAGAAAATAAAAGTGTTAAAAACTAAATAAAATAAAAGATTTATTAAAAAGTTTTTAAAAGAAAATTAAACTTTAAAGAATTATTAAAAATTAATTCTACGTAGAAAAGAAATTTAATAACACGATAAAAAGAAGTTTCAGCCACGTTGACAGACATGAATTGTTTTGCGGAAAGAGAAATAAATTAACGAGTGTAACACTTAAAATAAGAGACATTAGAGAAAAAGAGAAATTAGTGACTGAAAGCTGTCAGCAAAAATTTGGGATAGAGGGTCAGTTGAGTCTGATGCTTTAAAAAATTATAACTTTTTTAGTCTTGGTCCAATCTGAATAAATTTTATATCATTCGAAAGCCCCATTTAATCTGAATCTTTTTTCTAACTGGACCTATCAAGTCTGATCATTTACTAAAAAGTTATAGTTAAAAATATTTAATTAATTTTTTGGTCTTTCGTATATTTTCTTCTCTTTGGCATTTTGATATTTTATCGTCTAATTTGTGTCTGATTAAATTAACGTCGGTTAAGGACGATTCAGTATCGCCGATTCAGTATAGCCGATTCAGTATCGCCGATTCAGTATCCGCCGATTCAGTATATGGCCATAACTTTCCTGATATTCGACCGATTTGAATAATTCTCATATCATTCGAATGGTCTCAAGATTCGACATCTTTTTCATAATTGGCCCGATCTGATCTGATGATCACAAAAAAAGTTACAGCATGAAAACCGATTCTTTATGCCTGTGACGTCGTTTATCAGTGATAACTTTTTGTAGAGTGATAAGATCAGGTCAGTCCAATTATGAAAAAGATGCAGCACCCCGAGGCCTATCAAATCATATATAATAATTCCCACAATATTGATCGAGCAAAAAGTTATGGCCAAAAAAGCCAAATACTGAATCGGCCAATACTGAATCGGCGATACTGAATTGGCGATACTGAATCGGCGATACTGAATCGTCCCCTACCCAATTAACGTAGCCTTTATGTGTAAAACAGCTGCAGCTGTTAGCTGGCGCTAAGCAACCAATTAATAACTCATCATTTAATAATATTTTTATTAAAATTAAATCCCCACTCTTTACACTATTCACAAACAAAAAAAAAGAAATTATAAGTAAACGTCCAATAAAAGTAGTATGTATTTTATTTCCCCCAAACGTTCACTCGATATTAATCGATCATAGGACTGCGGAGGCTTTTAAATATTTTTTCTCTTTTTTTCTTAAATATTTTTAGTTGAATTGTGACACTTTTTGTTTAAAAATTTATTTTTAGAAAGACTTAAAGACTCGACAAAAAATTTTCAAAAAAATTCAAAGAACAAATGTCCCAACAAGAAAAAATACAATTAACGATTCGTTGTGCTCTACAAACATTTTCTGACTACAATGTTGAATGTTTTGAAAATTGGACAGTTTTGCAATTAAAAGAACATTTAACACAAATTTGTGATTTTAATCCGGTAATTAGATTTTGATTTTTTATTTTTTTAAATTTTTAAGGAAGTTGAACGTCAACGTTTAATTTATGCCGGCCATTGCCTTAAAAATGAACAAACAATTAAAGATGTTTTAAAACAGCAAAGGGATGGAATGCCCCGTTCTCCCGATGAACAACTTGAAAAACAAGTTATCCATATGGTTTATACTGGAAAGGTTGCTTCTCCAACTGTTCGGCATAGATCGGCTGCAGCAAGTAGTGCTGGGAGTAGTTCTAGGTAAATTTTTTTTATTTTAAGGTAAATAGGGGTTTCCTTTAAGGGCGTGGATATGTGGCTATAGCCTTTTTCCTTGAAAGGGGTAAATGAAAAAATTTTGGGAGGAAAGTGATAGAAAAACGCCTAAACCCCCCAAAATTTTTTCCATGAATTTTTACCCAATTACAAGTTTCAAATTTAAATCATCTTGGATTTTTTTCATTTTTGATTTTATTTATTCACCTTTTTAGCACTGGAAATAATTCCTCTCAAATCCCAGTTAATAATGGTACAGGTAATTCAATGCCTATGCCTTTCCCAACAAACAATTTCTACCCGACTCAACAACAGGATCAGCAACAAGCGTGGATGAATGCTTATCAACAATAGTATTTTTAATATTTTTAACTAAATTATTGTTTAATTTTTAGTATTTCACAAATGATGCCTTTGTATCAGAATGCTGTTGGAATGCCTTATGGAGGTGTTCAATGGCCAATGTGGAATCCATTAAGTCAGGCAGCTTTTGCTCAACAAGCTGTTTTTGCACAGGTTCTTATGTTAGATTAGTGAATGAGTTGAGTTGATCCCCGTGTTTTTCTTTTTTTTTAATTCAAAAAATATCGATTTTAGGGCTAACAATAAATAGGATATTTTAGAGTACTTGATTGAGTTTTTCGAGTTTTATCAAATTTATTCACTCTTCTTGGCCGGCCCCTAATTTATGATTATTCTTGTATTCTTCAAAATTATTCATTTCTTTTTAGTTCTCTAACGCTGCCGCATTTGGACAGCAACTTCCTCCTATTCAGCAACAACAACAAGTACCTCTTCAAATGCCTATAGTTGCAAATGTTCAACAAAACAACGAACCCCGTGCTGCCCCAGACTTTTTGGATATTATCTACAAATCAATTCGTTTTATTTTGTTGGGAATGGTTTTATTATTATATTCATCACTTGAACGTTTTGTGTTTGTTCTTGCAATGATTGGACTTTTTTGGTTGGTAAATATATTTAGAGGAAGGCAGCAACGGGCTATGGAAGCAGCTGCTGGTGAAGCAAGACTTGGAGAAGTGAATAATAGAGAGGTTAATTTTTGTTTTTAATTTATAAAAATATATAATAGGCTGGATTCATAAAAAATTGTTGATGATTTACTGTTCGGTGTTGATATCCTAACCGATCTAAACCTAAAGTCAATTAATTCTGTTTGTAAATCAATCTAACATTATTAGTTCTAATAACTTTATTAGTATTAAATTAAGTACTTTATTAGTAATTAATTTTCATTATTTTCCCTCTTTCCTTCGACATGCCAAAAAGCTACCATACACAAAGGAAAAATGGGCGCCACTCCTTGCAGAAAAAAATGCAAGAAAAGGAAGGAAAAATGCGCATTCTCTTTGCGGACATGTAGGACACCAACCGGACATTTACCAAATAATTTTTGAAAATTTTTTTTATAACTTCAAAAAACTCCTTTTTACATTACATACAAATTTTGAAATACTTTTTTACTGTTAATAAAGGAAGGAGACATTTCCAAACTTCCGATTCCTTTTTTAATATTATTGTCTCAAAATTAATTTCTTTTTAAAAATTTAATTTTAGGCACAAAATGGCCAACAACAACAACAACAAGAAATACAAAATGAAGGGAATCAACAACTAACTACAGAACAACAGCAGCCAACACCTGTTAACAATTCGGGAATTTCTGCATGGAGTATTTTTTGGGGAACATTTCAGGCATTCTTCACATCCTTAATTCCAGAGAATCAGGCACCTTTGGACGTTAATTGAAAGTTTATTTTTTTGGAAATTAAATAATATTATTTAAAAAAGATTATATATGAGAAAGATTTATTTTTCTAGTACTTACACACAAATATATTATTATTAAAATTATTTTAAAAAGTTTAGCTTTTCGGTTAGGCACACAAAAATTTTCAATTATTTTGTGCATTAAAGACAATGAATAACAAGTTGATTTTTGTGATTTTGCTTCATTCTGCACTTTTTCAGCAAAAAATACAAGAGCAATTTTTCATACAAGAGCAATTTTTCAGAAAAAATCTTTAGATTCAAATAAGGAAAAACAAAAATTTTTTTACAAATTATTCTAATTGCGAATTTTTGTGTGCATGACCGAAAAACCCTCCAAAATTAAATGTGTACCTATTTTTCCTTTTATTTTTATTATTTTCGGTTTTTCTGAATTATTTTAAAAATTTTCTTTTGAAATTTTCCCCATCTCCTATGTCACAAAAATAAATTTAAAATTATTTTTTTGAATTATTCACAATTTATTGTTCTAGAAAAAAACATACTTTTGTCTTTATTTTGAACTAAAAATGGGGGGGGGGTCTGAAATATTTACCTAAAATTCTTTACTTATATATTCTTTTTATTATTAAAAAAATTATTTAATTTATAAATTGTATATTAAAATTATATATTAAATTAATATATTTTTTAAAACTAAATTTCCTTTAAAATTACTTTATGCTGATTAAATTTTAAATTGTTTTAAATTTTTTATTGAGAAACTTACTAATTTGAGTGGTGTAAAAGGGTAATTGAAAGACGTAAATTTTTTCCATATTATTCCCGATCATATAAAGGACCTACTAATCTGGCCCAGAGAGGTTTAAAGGGTTCTTTTTGGGCCGGACCATTTTAATTTTCAAGAACAACTCAGATTCTGGACAGAAATTGTTTTGAAAATCTAGTCCGGAAATTAGGCCCAGTCACCTATAATTCCCTCTACATCTTTTAATTTATGTATCTCAAAATTAATTTATAAATAGTATGTTAGGTTGTTTAGAGGGATTTACTATTTAGTATGTGCTTTATTTTAAACAAGCCTGATTAATTAATTTAATTCTAAAGAGGTTTAAAAAACAATTGGAAAAAATTTAATTATTTAAAAAAATTAATCTTTCTAAAAACAAAAAAGCCTCACCCATTCAAGACTTTTTAAAAAATAAAAGAAAGGCAGCTGCTTTTTTTATTCGCGACAAATAGGGGAAAAAGGGACTTCTCTCAAATTGATTTTTTCTCGTGCTACTTTTTTTTTGATAAAATGGCACAGACTTTTTTGTTTTTTTTCTCTTCCTGAAAGGGTTTCCGCCTTTTTTTGCCGTCATTTACAAGCAAAACTTTGCTTTTAAAAAATCTTTAAGAGTGCCAAACTTTGAAAAATAAAAGTTTTTATTTGTGCCGTTGAAGAAAAACTTAAAATTGACATAAAATAGTTTAAATTTAAGTCAACACAATTTAATTATTTAAATTAACTATATTTACTTTTTCATAATAAAAATCCGTGTAGGTGTTTTTATTATACATAAATTCCAATGTATAACGAGTTTAGAGGGTTAATTATCGCTTAGGATTTTTTTGAAAATTTTTATCTTAAAATTATTAAGATAAAATTTATTATTACTAATTTTTGAGACTGGAAAAAGAACTTTTTAATTATTTAAAATCTTATTTTAATTTTAAAAATCTTTTTAGAAAAAAAATTAAAAAATGTTAACTGTCAGAGGTGTTAGTTTAGGAATTGGCAAAATGAATCTTTCAGAACTTGAGAAAATGCCAAAATCAGACAGAATAAAACTTGAAAAATTAAAAAAAGAACAAAAAGCAGCTAAACAACAACAGAAAAAATTAATTATAAAAAAATGTGTGGATCCGAAGGTGGGGAAAAATATATAAATATTTGGGGATTTTGGAGGAGGGGGGGGGGTTTACAGAGAAAGAGTAGAGGTTATTTAAATTTACATTAATTCCTCTCTCATTTAATTAAACTTCCTTTCCGTTTCCTGTGGTTTCGTATCCTAGTGGGACTTAAAAAATTTTTGTACTCCATAAGAGATTGGTTCTGATAGTGTGATAAAAATTTCTGATCCGAGACTTATCCGATTGCACTATACGACCACTAAAAAGGAACGCGGGTTCGAACTTTCACATCTAACTCCACAGGGTTTTTCGTAGTCAAGCAGACTACCACTGACACAAGCAGACCCGCTAAAAATTTTTGATAACTATTTTTTAAGAATATTTAGATATTTTCAACAATAAAAGTAATAATTTAAAAAATTTCTTAATTTTCATTTTTAATTTGCACATTTATTGTTAATTATTAAATTGATTCATGGGAGAATATTTGAAATAATTTAAAAATTAAAGAGCATTTTAGTTTGGAAGTTGGGGAAGTACATACAGGAGCTTACAAGTTTCGAGGACCGTTTTACTAAAGGGACAAATTAACCAATGTTAACTTTTGGGTTATTTTACATAAAACTAAATATTAGCGATTTATAAAAAATTAACAAAAAATGAGGTTTTAAATGAAGCTTGGAAAATTTTTTATTAATTGGGAACCTTTTTGGTTTGTCTAGATACCTATGTATTTTTAGTTTAAAGAAAAAAATTTTTTTTTAAATAAATCTGCAACAAAATCAACTTTTAGTTATTGTTCTCAAAAAAAGAAACTTTTGTTTGCGCAAGAAAAAAAAATTAAAAAAGAGAACACTGGAAGGAACACTTTTTTAGTTAAAACAAAACACACAAAACTTTCTCTCTTTCCCCCCAATCAATTTTTAAATTTTATAAAATTAAATTTAAAAAATATTTTTAATGGCAAAAAATAAAAAAAGAATACAAAAATCGTCTTCAGTCATTTCTATTTTTATTGAAAAAATTTTTAAACTTGCAGAATTCTTCGACAAACAAGTGGTTAAATCGGGGGGATTTTTTAAAATTAAATACTTCATACTGCTAATCCTTTGTTTATTTTCTGGGAAACTTGCCACAAATTAAAATCTTATATTTTATAAGAATTTCGGCTAACAGTAATAATCTGAACAATTATGATGACAAAACTCACTTACACCCCTGTTATAACCAAAAAATAGAGGGCCTCTTATACTGAAGATTTATTAATGAGAGTTTTAGCACATCTTTGAGGGGTGTATACAAAATAGAGTTATCTGTATCAATTAATTATTCTCAATTTTAGACATTATGGTCAGTTTGCGTAACAGTAATAATCGGAACAATAATGATGATATTGGCTCTAGTTATGACTGGTAATTAATTTATAAAAAATTATTTTCTATCTCTAATGTTCACCATAAAGTTTGAAAACGATTAAATAATACAGACAGAACTCACTATTATATGTTAGATACTGCTTCGTTTAAGATAACTTTTTTAATTAAAATCTAGTTGGCCACTAGGAGGAGCTTCTTAAACATAAACATACTACTTACTCCCTTTTTTTAGTCCAAAAGGGCTTCTTATGATTAAACTAATTAATAATTCTTTTATTAATAGTTGCTGGATATTTCGATAGCGATTATTTTGTCCCAGAAACTTCTCAAAACGGAAATACCTCAAAGGATAAAGAAAAGCCTGTTGGTTGGCTTCGTTTTATATTGAAGAGTATGCAATATGTTGGCCCTATTTTAATGGGTCTTGGAATGTTTCTGCTAATTGTTGCTTGTGTAATTACTCTAGAATCTCGAGATCGGCACGCCCAGATTGGTGTGGGGATAAATTGAGGGAGAAATATATTGGGGAATTTTAATTAATTAAGAGGACGTTTGGAGGGGGGGGGGGGGAGGAGGGTTAAAAGTTGTAATAAATATTGCCTGAATACGAGATCACAGGTTTAATTCTTAACTAGAGCAAGGCTTTTGCTTAGCTTTTACTTCAACAATTGATCCCTTCCAAAGCTCCACTACTTGTAAATTTTTTTTTGAAAATTGGATTTTCATTAAAAAATGAAAAAGATAACCATCGAAAACCGAAACGTCCAAATCCATATTTAAAAATTTAAAAAAATTAAAAAAAATAATTTTCTGACTCGTTTACTGTTTTAGATATTACAAGAAGAAAATAATGCAGAATTGCGCCGTTCAAGACAGTCAACAATTAAAAGAATACGAACAAACGAAAGGAGTAGAGCTAATACTTTTGCCGCTGGGGATAATTTAAGGCAATTACAAAAGGAAACAAAAATTCAAGAAAATGGGATTTCTATGGGAGAGAGAAGGTGCTTTTTTGTTATTTAAATTTTGCCTTTTTTTATTCAAAATATTAAATAAATAGAGAGAGAAATTAAATAGAAAATGTTTTTTTTTGTTTTCCTTACTTTATTAGTCATTCTAAGAAAACCTGAAAACACAGATTTACCCAAAATATGCTGTAAATATTTCAACAGAACCACATGTGATTATATTTTCGAGCCTCTCATAGGGTGTGTTTCTGTTGAAGAGTATGGTTCTGCTGGAGAGTTTGTTACTTTTTCAACTTTTGAGAAATGATATATGTATTAATTATTTTAATTATTTAATTCATTAATTTATTCTTCAAATTTTAATAAAAATTATTTTTTTCAAAGAAATTCTGCTGAAGAGATATTTGTCCAGGCAGAAGTCCACCTTCCCTCTGAAAATGCTTCTAAAACAACCAAAATGTATCCAACTACAGAATTTTCTTTAAGTGAAGAAGCATCAAGTACAGATGCAATGGCAGAATATACATTTAGAAGTAAAAGAGAAGAATATAGGAAAAATAAAAATGTTGAGGAAACAATGCCTATAATATTTGAAAGGAATAATCAAAGGTAATCTTAAAGATACCTTTTGATTATTTCTTTAATTTTAAATTTTAGACAACAAAAACAATTTCCTTTTTCTAAAAAAGAATTAAATAATAATAATATTGAAGAAGAAAAACAAAAAAGACGTAAATCAAGCACAGCAATAATTATACACAAAAATATTCCAAAAGGGCCAGCACCTTTAGTTAGAGTAGATTCTTTAATTGAATTAACTACAACAATTAGTAGTGGTGGTGGGGGATGTTCTTCTTCTAATAATAAAACTTTTGGAAATTTAAAAAGAACATAAAAAATAAATAAGTTAAAAGAATTTATTTAGAGCTTTATTAAATGTTGTATTTGCTTGTTTTTATATTTAATGTAAATTTAAAAAAGCCAGGGCTTTAATTAATGGAGATTTTATTTATCAAGCTTAAGTTGAACTCGAAATGACTAGTAAATGAGGAGAAAAAAACGTCGGCAGTCGAAATTTCCACCTACCTTTAATAGCAAATGTGAAAGGAAAAGGAAAGACTCGTTATGCTTTCCCTTGTTAAATAATTAGTCTCAATCAAATAATTCCCATCTCTCTATTAATAAGAAGGATTTCTTCACGTTGCCAAACATCAGCAATTATTTGTCTCAACAGACTGATTAATAATTTAACAAACTGATTATTAATTTAACAAACTGCTTAATTTTAGATATCTTTTTTTAATTAAAATATAGTTGGCCACTTGGAGGAGCTTAGAAAGCATGAAGTACATAATAGCAATAAATATTTGCCAGATACTGCGATAGCGATAATTTTGTCTCAGAAACTTCTCTAATAGAATAAATAAAAACCTTAAATCAGTGAATTTTCCATTAATAGGATCCTAACATTCAATGTCCTTCTCAATGGTTTATATGTATTTGCTACTATTAGGTAATTGGGATTTTATATGGTAACAATAAGAATTTTTATGATTTATTTTTGTCATTTCAAAGAAAAAATTTCAAAATAATAAATTTTATTATTTGCCTTACATATTGCTGGTACTGTATACTGTAGACTAATACAGTACCGGCTGTAAATTTTTAAATATGAGAAAGAAGTGCAACTTATCTACATAATTCTTATGTAAAATAAATTAATATTTAAGAAGTTAATTTAAAAATAAATATTTATTTTTATTATATATTATTAAAAAATTTATTTAATTTTTATGTTCAAAATAATTAAAAGATATATGTATTATAGAATCTTAGAAGTTTTGAAATTCAACTGAATTTTGTCCAAATTGCCAAAATTTCGGGGAATTTTTGGCATTTTTGTTATTTCCTACTGAAATTTTAACATCCTCTTCCAGTATAGATCTCACGTATTGTATACCTCTTCAGAGATGTTTCGAAACTAAAAAAATCTGCGAAAATCGGAAATCGAATATCTCTTCCTTTTCAGCGCCGCAGGCGAAAATTTTTTAAATGTACGAGGGCCGATAAAGTCAGAATCAAATTTTTTCAAAAGTTCGAAAATTCGAAAATCGCAAATCGAATATTCGAAACAACTCTGTACTAAACAAACGATTAAAAAGAGGTGGAGAGTACGCAGGCAAGGATAGAGCTCTATTAAAAAAAGCTTGGTTTTTTAATAGGATTATTATAATATAAATTTATTTTTTAGAAAATGAATTTAAAAATAAATATTTATTTATTTTTAATATTATTTACTAATTTAATTAATTCAAATAATATTTTAAATAATCCAAATATTCTTGTTGAATATACAGAAGAAAATGAGGAACGAATTAAAATTAATTTGATGAATATTGAATTTATTAAAAATAATGTTGAGGAGGTAGCATACTTTTAAAATATTATTTAATATATAGTCTTGAATATTAAAGAATCACCATATATTCCGGATACTTTTAATTAATTTATATTTATTTTTAGCGGCTAGAATATGTAAATATTGGAATTGAAATAAACGGAATGTTAAGTGAAAATGATAAGATTTATTTAGCATCAACAAACAATTGTAAATATGGAATATCTGAAAATAACAAAATTTATACAAAAAAGGATATTATTTATTTAAATAAAAATAAAAAAATAATTTGTTTAAAAGAAAAGGTCCCTTATATATATGCTAAATCTGGATTGGATATTTGTTTGGAAAATAAAACAAAAAACGAAGTAAAAAAATAAAAAATATATAAATTAATGTAAATTCTTGACTTTCACGTTAAAAGTCAAAAAAATTTAAGGAATATTTAACAGAAAATATGTATTTTTAGCCCTCCTTAATTTACATCCAAAGTTATAAACAATTAAATTTCTTAAAGGGATCGGATTTTCAGGTTATGCTTAAAAGATTTAAAATAAGTACCTAAATTAAATGCAAAAATAGTAATAGGTGCAAAAAGGTTGAACATTTAATAAAGCTCCCCGTCCCTGTCCCAGAAAGCCGTGGAATTTGAGAGAGATTTGCGCCTGCGGTGAAAGTCAAGAATATACAGGGTGGGGCAAAACTTTTGCCCCACCCTGTATACATATTTATGATAAAACCACTGCAGAAGGGCTAAAACGCAATCAACTGTAGCTCAATCCAATCTTGTGATTTCATATTTTTCTACAAAAATATATAAAACTTTTAATTTCTAAAAAATAAATTCTTAAATTCAAGGAACTTGTTAAAATTACACCTGTTTTCAATGGTTTAATAGAAATAAATATAAGAGATGAAAATGGAAATTATTTAAACCAAACCCAAGTTAGTCAAGGATATATGTTTGGATATTTAAATATAAATAATATTATAAAATTTAATGGAATCGAAGCAAAATTGGAAGAGGATATAATAAAATTTAATATTATTAAATTAACAAAATTTAATTTATTTTTAAATTCAATTAAATGGAAAAATAACAAAATATCCAAAAATATTTTTAATAATTTAAAATTAAAAGAAATTAATGGAAAAGGAGCAAAAAATCCTTTTTTGAAAATTTGCTTTAAATTTAATGACATTGGAGAATATTTTATTTATATTTATGGCCATTCAACTCCTTCATTTAAATTTTTTGTTAAAGTTGAGGATGAAAATAAAGAGAAATGTTTAATGAAAATTTTTGTTGGAAATGTTTTTGAGGGAAAAATATTAAAAGAATTAAATAAAAATATTTTTATTAAAATTATTAAAAGTGAAAATAAAGAAGGTAAAAATGATGGGGATTTGTTTATTGTTAAACAAGAAGAATTAAATGGGAATAGTAAATATATTTACCGAGCTGTGATTCAACCAATATTTGAATTGAAAAATGGAGAAAAGAAAAAATGAGAAAATTTTGTTTAAAGATAAATGTTTTTCGCTAGGGAGCTTCATGTCACTCCAAAATTCACAAAATCTTCGCTTTTTCTGCGAATGTTAAATATGTAGCAGGGATGGGCCGGGTTACCCGATGCGCGACTTTTGTTTAATTAGTCCTCCCTATTTATTCCATTTCGATTCCCGATTCCTGGCTTTTCCTTAAAATGACATACTCACCAAATGCCTACAAATTATTATTTACATATTTTTTGATTTCCGATTTTCGAATATTTTTTTTATTTCGAAATATCTCTGGTTCCCATACTTTTTGTTCCATACTCTACACTTTTGCTAACAATTTCAAAGAAATTATTTCAAAAGCCTCTTCTCTTTATTATCCTTATTTTATATTAAAAGAGGAAAAGAGGGGGCCAGGTTGAGAAAATATAGGGGCGGGTTTCCAAAACTTTCTTCGGATCGATCCGGGTTTCGGTCATCGGGTATCTCTGCCCATCCCTGCTAGACATAGTACATAAAATGTAATCTATTTTTATTTTTTGATTAAATTATAATTTATTATTTTTGGAATTTTAAATATTTTTTATTTTACTTTTAATTTTCGGTGGATTAAACGTCAGGCTAAATGAGGGGATTAGGAGAAACGTCAATTCTTCAGAAAGCGAAACTTCAGAAACTTCAAACTTCAAACTAATAAGAGAAACTTCAATTCAAATAAATAATAAAATAATAATAATAAATAATAATAAATAAATAAATAATAAATAAATAATAAATAAATAATAAATAAATAATAAATAAATAATAAATGAATAATTAAAAAATTCTTTTAAAAAATTCCAAATTAATTTTTCAAAAAATTGAAAATAAAAAGTATTTCTTTATAACAATTACAATATCAAGAGGTTGAAAGGTTTTGGGAAGATGTCGAAGGAGATCGTGAGGATTAAGAGGGTTAGATAAATATCGGCCAACTCTCGATATTTCTCTTAATACCTCCAAATGCCCACGATATCACAATTAATACTTCTTAATCATATTTAACTATTAAAAGCCAACTGATCTCCTCTTTCATAGTACCGCAGAAACATTTAAACCAAAATAACTGAGATCTCGACTATTTTAAAATAAGCTCTAAGGGGTAAATTATTTTTTGAATTGCTGTACCCCTATTTCCCGATGATTTTTGAGATTCGAGAACTCAAAAGTTATACGGATATGTTCGAATTCGGCAAATGGTTTTAATGTATAATTCTAGTTTTAATAATTTTTCAATTAAAATATTATTGTCAAAAATAGAATTGTTTAAAATTATTTAAAAATTTAAACAGTATTTAAACAAAAAGAATTAAATTTTATTTGTAAAATTAATTAAAAGAAAAGAATAAAATACAAAAATTTGAATTTCCCCAAAAATAAAAAAAGAATCTAAATTGACAGAAGAATGATTAAAAAAATTCTTTTAAAAATTTCCAAAATTAATTTTTCAAAAAATTTAAAATAAAAAGTATTCTTTATAACAATTACAACTTTATTCTTCATTTTTTAATTCAAACATCGGTTGTATACTGACATTATAAATAAAATTATTGTCTAATTTATAGTTAATTCCTTTAACAATAAGCATATCTCCATCTTTTTGTTTTTTATTTTTTGTTTTGAGAACTTCAATTCGAATATATTCATCCAATTCTTGTAATATTTCTATTTCATAATTATTTACAAAAATTTTTCTTAAACATTTTTCTTTATTCACATCCTCAACTTTAACAAAAAATTTAAATATACGTTCTGATAGAGAATAATTATAAATATAAATAAAATATGTTCCAATTTCATTAAATTTAAAACAAATTTCCAAAAAAGGATTTTTTGCTCCATTTCCACCAATTTCTTTTAATTTTAAATTATTAAAAATATTTTTGGATATTTTGTAGTTTTTCCATTTGGGATTTAAAAATAAATTAAATTTTGTTAATTTATCCGAATTTGTGGAGACTCGCGAAAAAGGTCTTGCGGCGCTACCCAAATTTTTGATAGATTCCGTCAATATTGCTTCGATTCCACTTAATTTTATAGTACTATGCGGATGCTGACTTCCCGGACGAAGTGTTTGTAAAACATCATTTGAATTTAAATCATTTCCATTTTCATCTCTTATATTCATTTCAATTAAACCATTAAAAACAGGTCTAATTTTAACAAGTGCCTTAAATTTTAAAAATTAAAAAGTTTATTATATTCTTTCAGAAAAAGTATTTAATTAAACAAGGGTTGAGTCTTTATAAAATTTTAACATCAAGCGCTAAATGACAAAATTTCCAGCTCAGGTTAAGCTTTTTTGGTTTTTCCTCATTCTTTAAAACATTAATTTTAGATTTCTCTCTCGATAGAGATTTCCATCTTTTGAAGGCTCTTATATTTTCTAAAATTCAGAAAAGCTTGGCATTTTAGAAACTCAGAAATAACTTTGGAGTTTATAAAGCCAAAAAGAGATTTCTTAATTTTCTGTTAATTTTCCCAATTTTATTTTAACAAAATTTATATATTTTTTACTTTATTTTTTGTTTCATTTCTCAAACAAATATCCAATCCAAATCTATATTCATAATTAACTTTTTCATTTAAATAAATTATTTTATCTTTATCTTCATTTATTTTAATATCGTTATTTGTATAAATTCTCTTATCATTTATTCTTCTAGAATTACAAAGGCTAGCTGGATTTCTATATTTATATCCTACTGATTGCACTAAATAAAGTTGATCTTCTTCATTTAATATCCCATTAATTTTAATTATTATTTCTACTAAATTTCCTTCATTTCTTTCTGTTGAAGGTCTCTTAATATTTAATTATTTAGATTAAGTAAAGTTTAGATTATAGACGTAAAGTTCCGATTATTTGGAAAAAAGCTCAACGAGTTTTTAACAGAATTCCATGGAAATATTAACGTTTTAATATTTTAAATTTGGAAGCGCCCATGACTTTTTAAATGAAACCAAAAAATTCTAGATTTTGCCAATGATACATAAAAAGAATGTGAGGTTTTAATGAGATAAAGGGGCATTATGGAGGATATCATGGGATTTGAAGGGATATCGGAGGATTGAGGGAGGGCCTGTCAAAATCTCATCAAATCACTAAATGAAATTTCGATTTTAATTATGAATAAAGTATCTGTTTTATAATTCCGATTTTTCCGATAGCTTCCAATTTTGTTCCGCGTTCTTCCGCTTTCCGCTTTTTAAAACGCGCAAAGGCCCATCCTTGTTGATGGTCACCCTTCGACATTCAAATATATTAATTTGTCATTAAAAATTTAAAATAAACCTCTTCTTCATTGTCTTTCATAAATTCAGTATTTATCAAATTAATTTTAATTTGTTTCTCATTTTCTTCTGTATATTCAACAAGAATATTTGGATTATTTAAAATATTATTTGAATTAATTAAATTAGTAAATAATATTAAAAATAAATAAATATTTATTTTTAAATTCATTTTTTAAATTTATTATTTTATAATTAATAATTTAGATTCATAAAAATAAATAAATATTTAAAAAGGGCAAAAATATGAAGAAATTACTAAGTGAATGTCTGTCAATTATAAAAACAGTCTAGTGTCAATGAAAGCGGATTTTTATTTTGTATTTTTTAAGTAAAATTATTTAAAAATTACATCATGTTTTAATTACATCATTATTAGTCTTGTGAGGAAGCGGCGGGGCAGGTCGGTCTCTTTGTTTTGCACTTTTAAATAAAATTTATTCTCTCTATTTTTTCAATTTCAAAATAAAGAAAAAATTAAGAAATTATAATGTACTTTTAAAATCAAATTAATAAATAGCTAAATATAAAATAATTTCCTAAGAGTCTGAAAAGCAAAAGGAATTCAGGGCTTTATTGAAGACTATATATGTACATACTACGGTTGGCGATTCCTCGAAAATCTCCGTGTATACGGAGATTTTCGAGATTGTCTATTTCTTTAGTGCATATATTTATGAACATATTTTTCGATTTCAGTGCATACTTTGTAGTGTTTCACCGGAACCGAAATTTTGACCGGAACCGGAACCGGATCCAATTTAAGTTCCGGTTCCCGGAACCGGAACCGGAACTTTTCAAAGTTCCGGCCCGGAACCGGAACCGGAACCGGAACTTTTAAAAAAATTTTTGCCAGCACATTTTAAAAAATTTTTATTTTAAGTAGGGGTGCGGCTTCGCCAAATTTTTCGATTAAATTCTGCCAAATTCTTCTGTTAATCGAAACGAAAAAAAATCCAAGTTTTGGAAGACCAAATCCCCAGCTATTCAATCCCTGATATCTAACTTGCACAGCTCATTCCCTGGACATCACACCCAAATCCCTCTATATTACCTATAACCCCTTGAACTCACATAATGTAACTCAAAATCCACCTTCATCCATCCAAATCCTTCGATTTACCATACAACTTCCCCTCATAGCGCCGCAGGCGAAAATTTGGGATTTTAGGTGAACCAAGGATACAAATTTCTTCCTTTTTAAGCGCCGCAGGCGAAAATTTTGAGAATTTGTGTGACCAAGTAGTAGATTTCTTCATTTTCTTGCGCCGCAGGCGAAAATTTTGAGAATTTTGGAAGGCCAATCGGGGAAAGCCAATCCATATTTCTTAAAAAAACTAATCCTTAGGGGTGTAAAAAAGTTCCGGTTTGCCCGGAACCGATTTGTAAACCGGAGCCGGAACCGGAACCGGAACCAATTTGAGTTCCGGTTCCCGGAACCGGAACCGGAACCAAAAAAACACCGGAACTTTCCGAAACCGGAACCGGAACCGGAACTTCCGGTGAAACTCTAATACTTTGCTTAGCCCTACTTGAAGAACATACAAAAATGCATCGCCCTTAAAGCAACTGTCAAGAAATTTATTAAATTTATTTTATTTATTCATTTTTCAATTCAAACAATGGTTGTATATGGGAATTATAAATATTAGTATTTAACTTTGTTTCTTTAATAATTATCATATTTCCATCCTTAAAGCCTTCTTTATTTTTTGTTTTAACAACCTCAATAGAAATAGTTTCATTTAATTCTTGTAATATTTCTATTTCATAATTATTTACAAAAAATTTTCTTAAACATTTTTCTTTATTTGCATCCTCAACTTTAACAAAAAATTTAAATGAAGGATCTGAATGGCCAAAAATATAAATAAAATATTCCCCAATGTCATTAAATTTAAAGCAAATTTCCAAAAAAGGATTTTTTGCTCGATTTCCAAAAATTTCTTTTAATTTTAAATTATTAAAAATATTTTTGGATATTTTGTTGTTTTTCCATTTATTTGAATTTAAAAATAAATTAAATTTTGTTAATTTAATAATATTAAAATCGCTCATATATTCCACTAATTTTGCTTCAATTCCATTTAATTTTATTAAGCTTTCTACATCTGTATAATAAATGTCAACTCCAGGATAAGTTGTTTGTACAATGTCCTTTGAATTTAAATCATTTCCATTTTCATCTCTTATATTTATTCCAATTAACCCATTAAAAACAGGTCTAATTTTAACAAGTGCCTTAAATTTTATAAATTATTTTTTGGAAATTAAAGGTTTTCGATGTGTAAATTTTAAAATTTCAAGAAATTTTGTCTATCCAATTTAATTGCCTCATGCAATAGTTTTGATTACAGATAGCAAAAACGCTTGAATCGAATTTAAATTAGACTTTTAAGTAGATTCCAAATCCCCTTGATTTCTAGATATACACTTTAATCCCTAAAAATCCCACTTAATCAATCCAAATCCATTTATATCCACAGATATACTCTTTAATCCCTTCATATCTCCTTTAATCCTTCCAAATCCTACTTAATTTTGAACAAATTAAAGAAAAAAGATCAGTCTGAATAAGTATTTTTGAATACCTATTTTTTCACCAATTTTTTTTCATTTAAACCCCGTACCCGATTGATTGCACGGTAAAAAGTGAGTGGGGATTAAGAAGGTTATCGATGATTGAAGTATAGGTGATTGAAGTATCTGTTTTGCCGCATTTTATTTTCATTAATACTTCAAAATGTTAAGAAAGATAAGAAAAGTGTGAATAAATCGTTCTGGATTGAATATATTTTTATATTTGAAAAAATTTCGGCATTAAATAGGGGTGGCATTCTAATAGAGGAAATACGGTGATAGTATTTTATTTAATTATTTTTAGTATACTTTATATTTTGAGTCATTTGCCAAACAAATATCCAATCCATCTAAATATTCATCCTCAACCTTTTCATTTAAATAAATTATTTTTTTATTATTTAAATTAATAATATCCCTTTTTGTATAAATTTTGTTATTTTCAGGTATTCCATAATTACAAAAACTAAATTTATCTTTATAACTAATTATCGACGAATGCACTAAATGAAGTTCATCTTCCTCGTTCAATATTCCATTGATTTCAATTTCAATTTTTACTAAATTTTTCTTATTAAAATTAACTAAAATATTTAATTCTTCTTCATTTCCTTCTGTTGAAATTTCCTTAAAGTTTTAATTATCTGGCTTCAACAAAAATTCAGATTAGAGATTGGAGTACATCCCTAATTGACAGATTTTTTCAAAAAATAGTCGACATCTTTTTCATAATGGCTAATATAATAACGAACAGATTTAAAACTAAATCGAAAATCATCACGAACGTTCTTTGCTGGTCTGATATGGTCGATGGAAAATTAAAAATCGTATAACTTATTTAAAACAAAATCTTTTTAGTTTTAAAAACATTTAAAATAAATATGTACATGTATATTAACCGGACCCCGTTTTTCGGTAAATCCTAATTAAAAAAACAATTTTCGGTTTTGTGTTTTAGTTAAATACTGGTTTTATTTTGTATTTTTTTCTTCATAAATTTCTGGGTTTTGATTTTTAAAATTTTATAAAATTTTTGGCAAAAAATATTAAAATTTTCGAATTTAAACCGGTCATGTCCAAGCCTTTTTTTAATATTCTAGAGCCATTAAAGATAACAAACAAACTTCCTCTTCATTATTTTTAATAAATTCAATATTTATCAAATTAATTTTAATTTGTTTCTCATTTTCTTCTGTATATTCAACAAGAATATTTGGATTATTTAAAATATTATTTGAATTAATTAAATTAGTAAATAATATTAAAAATAAATAAATATTTATTTTTAAATTCATTTTTTAAATAAATAAATTTAATATTAATAAATTAGATTCATAAAAATAAATAAATATTTAAAAAGGACAAAAATATGGCAAAATATGGTGAAATAAAAGGGCAAAAATATGAAGAAATTAAGTGCATGTCTGTCAATTCTAAGAATAATATTAAAAACAGTCTAGTGCCAATGAAATCGCCGCTTTTTATTTTGTATTTTTTAAAATAATTTCAAAATCGGCGTTAATGTCAACAATGAGGAGAGGCAGGCCTTCACATGTTTTAACTTTATAAGTCTTGTGAGTTAGCTTGTAAGTTACTCTTTTTTGTTTTTACCGAAAAGCTTGTTCACGGTCGGTCAAGGACTAATATCCCTTAAAACCTCCCTTAGTCTCTCAACTCCACTTATATCCCACAGATTACCCTTATATCACAGATTGTGGATTGTGGACTGCGGCTGTGGATTTTAAAATCAAAATTGCGGACTTCAGAATTATTTTTCAAATAAAATTAAAAGTGTAAAATATTTATCGAAAATAGAATTGTTTCAAAGTTTTTTTAAAATTGTAACAGAATTTAGAAAAAAAAAGAATTAAAAATTACGTTGTAAAATTAATAAAAAACAAAGAAAAAGAATAAAATATTTAAAGTGAAATTTCCCAAAAATTAAAACCGAAAATGAGCAAAATAGAAGAGGAAGGCAATTGACAGAAGTAAAAAATACTTTTAAAAATTTCAAAAATTTTTCATTTTTTTCAAAAAATTTAAATTTAAAAGTATTTTTTAAAGAAAAATATTTTCTCATTTAATATCCGGGATATGTACTTAAATCACCACTTCGTCGTTTTTCCCAATAAATATATAACTGTGTTAATCCAAACATTAAACCCATTCCGAATAGAATTGATACTAAAAAAATGAATTAATTAATTATTTTAAATTGATTTAATTTTTTAAAAATTTTGTTATTTAGAAGAACAAATTTAAATTTAAATTTGAAAGAGAATAATTAAAAGAATATTATATTAGAATACAGTCCAATCTTATTATTAAATACACTTTTGAAACCGAAAACACTAGAATGGGTATTAGAGTATTGCTTAGGGATATCTCCCCCAACCATTGGCTTACTACATTTAAAAAACACACTGAAATAGGTTGTGTAATTAGTGCCCAAGAAACAGCTCTACGAGCTCTTTCGATTAACATATATCGACAATATAGGAGTTGGGCCCCAAGTTTTACCAAATAGTATACACCAGGGGTGTGCCGAAACAGATTTTAAAAAGCGAAAGACGAAAGGCGAAAAGGCGAAAGTCGATTTAAAAAGCGAAACACGAAAGACGAAAAGGCGAAAGTCATTTTAAAAAGCGAAAGACGAAAGGCGAAAGACGAAACACCAAAAAAGACGAAAATATGGCGAAAGACGAAAAGGCGAAATAACTGTAATGAGGAAAAATCTCTAGATATCAGTAAACCAAAGCTTTGGTTAATTACATGCCTTCAAATCTTCTATCTAATTCTCCAAATCTTGCGATATCCTTCTTAACCGCTAGATAATGGATATCAGAGGATTTAGAGTGATTAGGAGAGAGCCATATCAGATGAGAGAGAGCCATATCAGATGTCCGAACAAAAATTTCGATATCCGGATCCGTAACCAAACTTTTTAATATAATACTGAGATTTACCCAAGTAGAGAAGTATTTCCCTTTATCAGCGCCGCAGGCGAAAATTTTTAGAATTTTGGAGGTCCTTAAGTCAGATTTCTTCCCTTTTTGCACCGCAATAGAAACCACTATGCTGGAAAATAACCTGTAATAACTTTTTAAGCGCCGCAGGCGAAAATTTTGAAAATATAAGGTGTCTAAGGCACGGAAAATTCACTTTTTAAATTAAAAAAATATTTTATTCATAGAAAAATTATAATTATTCTATTCATAATATGTAAATAAAAATCTTGTTCCTAAATTTGGATCCGAACCTAACAATAATAAACTGGTCGCTAGTCGAAGTCTAACAACTTAACCACTCAACCATCAATTACTTTATTTAGTTAAAAGAAAATTATATATTTATCCCCACTCGTCCTTAGTTTTTCTCTCTTTTCTTCTCCCAATTACCAACTTTCCCTCACATACCATCATTAGGGGTGTATAATATTTTCGCCTTTCGCCCAAAAAAGCGAAAGACGAAAGGCGAAAAGGCGAAAGTCATTTTAAAAAGCGAAAGACGAAAGGCGAAAGACGAAACACCAAAAAAGACGAAAATAAGGCGAAAGACGAAAGGCGAAAGACGAAACGGCACACCCCTGGTATACACTGAGGTTCGACTATATATTGTTGAAGATAAGGAACGGCTCTCAAATTTGTCTCTTTAGGCGAACATTATGTAATATTTATTAAGCAGAATCCCCACATTTTTATTTTGTTATAATTTTCCTTTTTTTATTTTAACTTACAGAAAATAGAGCCACCACCAAATCCACTACTTTTTTCCTCAACTTCTGGTGGTGTTGGACAAGGTGGACAAGTTACGGTTTCTGGTTTGGGTGTTGTAGCTATAAATTTAAAATTAAATTTAGTAATTTATTTGGAGTACTTTTTTCTATAGGTAAATAAAATATCTCGAAACATTTGCTAATTTTTGTTAATTCTGACGCCTTAATTTATCAGAAAAGAACTAAAAACATCCTTTCAGACAAAACATTCAAATCTGACAGCCGACTTAAAATTTCCTTTAAAAATCCCCTCCCCATCCCTTTCCTCCAACCTTCTTCCTTTTTTTCTTCAGTTTTAACAGATTCTGTTGATCCACTTTTCTTATTATTTGCTGGGGAATCAACAGCCGAATTAATTTCCAAAGTTGTTAGAAATATAAAGGCCAAAAGTAAAATGATTTTTGACATTTTGGAAAATTAATTTTTGATTTTTAAAAATCTCTGAAAAAAATTTTTTAATGAATTTATATTAAAAGAAGAGGAGAAAAAACTTTTTTTTGAAATAATCAGCTCTTGATGAAGCTAACTTTTGACAAGAAAAAAATTTTTGGGGAAGAGGAGAGGTAAACAATAAAGGGAGGGAGAGAATTATATGACAGTCTATGATCGATGACAGTCTATGTAAATAAAAATGAAAAGCTATAAATAAAATGATAGTCGTGGCAAAAAGGCAAAAATTTAAAGGGAGAGAGAGAAAAATAAAAAAAGAAATGGCAAAAATTGCCTTATCGGGAAGAGAGAGAATGGAATTTTAAAGGGGAATGCAGGCGTTTAATTGAGTTATTAAATAAATTTAAAATTAAATATTTTTATTTAAATTTTAAATTAGGTAGTTGAGGGAATAAAATAAATAATTAGAGAGGGGTCAACAAAGGGAGGTTTTTTAGTCTGTCAAAAAATGATCATTTAAAAATATTTGACTAAAAACAAAAAAAAATGAAAATTTGAGATATGCCTGTCTGTAATTGAATAAATTTGGGATTTAAAATACAGTCGAATCTGGTTATATCTGGGCTGGAAAATTGCAAAAATTAGAATGAGTTTATGTTTTATGTTTCATCAGTGGGAGTATTAAGCTTCAATTTTATTTAAAAATTCTCAAATTTACTTATAATTTTTCTTTTAAATTAATTTTTCTTTCAATAAAAAAATACAAACTGACAAAACAATTTCTATTAAATAATTATAAAAAAATATTTCAAAATTAAAATGATTTTAAATAAAATATATTTTGTTTATATTTATTTTATTTGAGAAATGAGAGAAAGAAAAAGGAAGATTAAAAAAAAGGAAGAAAAGGTGTGTGTTTGTTGTTTGGACAAAAAATGTTTTCTAATCATCATTTAAAATGATTGAATATTTGTTATTCATTGAAACTTTTAATTCTTTTTTCTTTTTGAATCATTTTAATAATTTTAAATTTCTTTTGACGTTTTAAGGTTGTTTGGGCGCTTGACAGTTTAAGCGTGTATCTAAAAAGAGGTGAATGATGGGAGCATTGTAGTAATTGGATTCTAAATTAACAAGTTTTTGCTATTTATTCAATAAAATTCAGAATTTTTAATTATTTTTAAAATTATAAATATAGTCGAATCACTCTAAAAAGGTGCCTCCTCATATATCTTAAGAATGTATCTTATTAATTTTGGAAACCCCCAAACTAATTCCGCGTCCAAACGAATTCTTTTTGATTAATTAATTCCTCTTGTTTATTATTTAATTCAATTTAAATTTAATTTAAAAAAGAGAAATTTAATCAGGAAATAAAAAAAAACAAGAAATAAAATGATTTATTGTTTAATAAATTTGAAAAGTTAAAAAAAAGTTAAAATTTTTTTATAGATTTTATTTAATAAAAAATTAATGAAAGCCTTACTTTACGTGTCTGTGTATCATGAAATGTGCCGACATAAAAAATAAATTCACAATTTCGAGACTCGGGAATTGCAGACTCGCAGCCTTAAAGCTAAGCCTTAAGGCTGATGAAATGATGAATCAAGTAAAGTCGATAAAAAATAATTCATAAATGTACATGAATTGGCCTTGAATCTCAAACATTGAGGTAAATTATTGGAAAATTAATCTTATAAAGAAGCAAAATGGACCTTAAAAATTATTTTAAATTAGATTTATAGATTTTTTAAAATAAATTCAAAACTAATATTCTTCCAAATAAAATTGAAATAATTATTTTATTAAAATATTTAAACAAACAAAATTAATTTTCTCCTCGCCTCTTTCTCTCTTTCAAAATTAACACTATTAAGCTTAAACCCTAGAAATTTTCATTTACACGCTTCAATTTGCTTCCATTTTCAATCCTTTTCTGTCTCGCCTTTTTTTATTAATTTAAACAAATTAAAAATGGCTTTTTAGAGCGTGAGGGGCTTTATAGAGTAATTAATTAATTAGAACCTAAAAACCAACAACCCTCAATCTAATTACTTTCAAAATTGAATTATGTATGCGGTTCAGGATTGGTCGGGAAAAGGGAAAATAAATGTTAATTAATTCAATGTAGCTATAAATTTAACAATCAATTATTTAACTTTTTTAATTCATTATTAGGTATATATTAGTGCTTCGCCGGAAATTTCGGTTCCGTTTCCGGTAGGCCGGAAGTTCCGGGATTTTTTGGTTCCAGTTCCGGCCAATTTGTGGTGAATTGATTGAGATTTTCTAAATTATTGTTGATTAGCTTACACAAAATATTTTTTTGATTTTGATTAATCAACAAGAAAATTATTTCTGAAAATTCTGCTTCGCGTTTTAAAATTAAAAAATTCTGTATAATTCAAAACAAATTCAAATCATTCAAAATCATTTAATTAATTTAAAATCTTCACGCCTAAATAAATCCCCCCATCCATCCCTTTTATTTTCTCTCGCTTTTTCTATTTAATTTTTATTTTTAATTTATTTATCCACAGTATTCCCCCTTCATTCCCCCCTTTCTTTTTTATATTTTCCTTTCTCCCTTTTTTCAAAGCTTTTTCTCTCCTCCTAGTTATTACATACTCCCCACGAGAATAATTAATACAATTTGCTGCTTATTTCTTTTTTTTTTAATTTTTATTTTGCTTTCCACAAAGCTTTAAGCCAATATTTAATTAAAAATATTTATTTACTGTCGGCTTTTCTTTTTTTCCTTCTTCACAATTTTCTAGATTTTCTTCAATGATTATTTATTTAAATAAATAATTAATTTTTTTAATTAAATTTTTTTGATTAAAAATATTCTAAATAAATAAAAATAAAAGGAGAAAGCCTAAAATGTTTCAAAAATTCTTAAGTTAATTAACTTAAATGTCAAAAATATTTAATTCATTTACCACAACAGAACTTTCCAATATTAAGGGTTAGCGGATCCATGGAAATCTTTAAATATATGGATCGGAAATCGATATCTAAAACAGAAATTTCCGGATATCCGGATCCATTAACTTCATTCCAATCCAAAAAATTGGGGAGAAAACTTTTATTTATCCCTGCATTTAATATTAACATTATTGCTAAGTACTAGGTTTTCTGGAAATCTAGAACTTTTTTCTAGACTTTCTTTTATTAATAATTTATTTTTTAAACCTAAATAAATTACCTACTACCTCAAAAACTAAAAAACTACATATATTTACTATTTAAATATTCATTTAAATTGCCCCCAAATAAATCAAATTTGCGCCTTTCTCCATAAAATTTTTTTTCTTTTTCTTAAATTTTTTTTCGACACATTTCCGATTTATTACTTGTTTTTCTCCTATGCCATTTATTTTTTTTCTTTTTAAAAAATTTCTTCATTAAGTTCATAACCAATTCCTCGGATCAACGACTTTTTAAAAAAGACCAAATAAAAAATATAAAAAAAATTTTTTTGAGAGGGGGGGGGGGATGAGGACCGCCTGGAGAGATGAATGGGATGAATAGAAAAAAAGAAGAAAAAACTATTTTGGGTAAAAGTTGACTGCTGAGAAGACGTTTTTTATGTTCTTTTATGGAACGCATTGGGAAATAAATATATTAGTCTAGTTTTTAGTTTTTTCGGCGTTTATTACCCGAAAAAGCTTTAAAAAGTTTTTTGGTTGATAGAGTGGATTGAGGCATTTTTTGGGGTGTTTTTGAATGGGAAAAGGAGGCTTTAAAGTATTTTTGAAGGCTTAGGGACGTTGTGGTTTAAGTAAGAGGTGAAAAGTAATGGGAGGGGGTAGAAAGTACTTAAAAAATATTTTTGTAAGAAAATAACGAGAGAGAGGTGGGTATTGAAAAGTAGTTATTTTTGATTTTGGAAATTATTTAAAAGATAAAATAAATTGGAAAAAAATTTTCTTAATTAGAAAGGAATTTTTGAATTTAGAAGCAGTTACCCTTCATTTTCTCGAAGACATTCTCTTAATTTTGCCAAATATTTATCAATATATCCCTCTAAATAATTATTTTTCTTTTCCTATTTTTTTTATTTTTTTTAATTTAAAATTATTAATTCTTTTCAAAATGCGCATTTATTTATTAAAATTTTTATTTATTATTCAAATAAAAATAGGGGGAAATAAATGGCATTTTTATGGAGAAAAAATAAATAAACGATTGATTTTCAATTCTTTCCAAAATTAGAGTTATTTATATTTTAATGTGTTAAGAAACCTCGTAAAAAATTCATAAAAAGGAGAAAAGGGACAAAAATAATAATAACCACCAAGAGAATAGTTTACCGCTAATGGCATTTTACGGAAAGGTAATTTATTTATTTTTACCTTAGAATTGTCAACCGGAAAATGCACTTTTTTGGGTTTTTTTTTGGCATAGAAAACTTGCAAATCGATCAAATAAGAGCCTAAAATTCTGAACTTTTCTAAATAAATATTATTTAAAATTTCAGAATTTTTCGCTAAATATTATATTTGGAAAGTTATGGAAGAAAATTCAATTAAATATTATTTTTGTTTTGTTTTTTTGAATATAAATTAGAAGATACAAAAATAAAAATTTTTAATTTATATACAAATTAACGTATTTACTCGATTAATTCCCTTCCCTCGAATAATTCCCCCTGCTACGGATGGGTTGAAAAAATAATTCCCCATGGGAATTAATCGAGTAAATACGGTAGTTAAAGTCATGTATCATATTTGTACAAATTACACGTTTCTAAATATTCTTTTGGCTAATGTTACAGGCGCGCAACTTCAATACCAAAATCCTTTAGACTTTTATTTATTTTATTCCTTTATGCTTAGATTTCTCCATTTTCTTCTTTCTTTTTTATTTTCCGGGAGAAATAAGTGAAAAAAAGAAAAAAACGTCGAGGCCAATCTAGCCAATGTCATAAATTTATTTATGCTTTTCTATTTATGCCTTTTACTAAAAATGATCTAAGGATTGGAAAGGGGACTGGCTATGTTAGCAAGCAGTAAATGACTGACACATCTGGACTGTGTTTTTAGATTTTTGCGGGCAAATTGTGACGGAAGGCAAGAAAAATCGGTTAAAAGTGACAGAAAAATAAAGGCAAAATAAATGGAAAGCGGCATTGATTTAAAGATTTTTTTGTTAGCTAAAATAAATAAATATATAATTCTCTTGTTTTTGGTTAAATCAGCTGCGCAAATTAATTTTTAATAAAATAAATATATATTTTTGGTTGTTGCGAGAAATGAAAATTTTTAATTGGCCAATAAAAAAACGGTTATATATATTTTGACAAATTATTTTATTTTTATATTTTTGTGGATGGACTTTAAATAAATATAAAATTATTATTGTTAGCTAGGGTTGTCGGTTCAGAATTGAAGTGAAGAACCGAGGGGTTTCGAGATGTTTCTTAGGTTCGGTTTTGGATATCGGGAAACTTTCCAGAACTCGACAACCCTAACTTCCACCATCTTTTGATTTATTTTTAATTAGTGTAGCAACCCGGCCCCGAAAACCACGGCCCCGAACACCGACATGCTTCCTTGGCAAACCCCGATCTCCGACACACCCGCCCCCAAAGGGTCGAGTTGCTACCCTATTTTTAATTATTCACTTATGTATTAATTAAATACCGTATTTATTTTATTTCTGTTAAAGCCCAAGTATTTTGACATTTAAATTTCTAATTAAAAATAGCCTTTTAAAAATATAAACTTTAATCAACACCAATTAAAAAAATTTCTTTTTAATTTTTAATTCTTTTCCTGATTGACATTTAAAAAATTTTTTTATTTAAAGTTTATTTTTTGCAAATTTTCTTTTCACAATTAAAAAGTTAGCGGGGTGTTTAAATTACTTGAATTGGTCAACAACAAAAACTTCTTTAATTCTTTTCAATTTGTTCTGACCCGTAACAGACCCAAAAAGGGGTTTTTAGTTCCCTTTTGTCTTTTGTAAAATCCCCGCAATTGCGCAAAACATTAAAAGAAATTTTCTTTTATTTTTACAAAAGTAAATTTAAAAAGGCTTCAAAACACACTTACTCCTTTTTTTTATTTTCTTTGAAAATAAATAAATAGTATATCGGGTCATTTATTTAAAATATTCTATTATGCTTTTATTCATTCTTAATCATTTCTTTCATTGCCAAACGTTTCATTTTTTTATTTGATTCATTAAAAGGCGCGAAAATGTTAGTGACGGTTACTGCCAATTTATACATATTTTAATATATTTTTAGTCTTTCTTTTTCTAAATATTTTATTTTTTAAACAATTTTTTAAATTATTATTACTTAAATCTATCAATTTTTATGATAGGCACATTTTGTCCATTCCATTTTATTTCTTTCCCCTCTATAAGTTCAATGAGTTACTCTTGGTGTTAAGAGCAACAAGAAGTATAAAACTCCAAAATTGTTAGAAAAATACTTTAAATTTCAATAATTATACCGTTAAAATTTGAGAAATTTTAGGTAATATTATTTAGGATATTCCTTACTAATATTCATCTTATTAGATACTCATTTAACTAAATTTTAAGTACTTTACCTCTAACTAAACTTCCCATTTTACTTTTCTTACTTTCGTCTCCGCCTCTACTTTAATAAATAAAAAAATATTTTTTTATTTACAATTTTATTTTCCTCTCCCTTCTTCCATCAAAATCCCGCTTCTTCTACCATTTTTACCCAATCAAAGTGTTGGCAGACGCACGTCCAACATAGCAACGGTGTAACCAGTTATTTCGAGGGTTGTTGGAAGGCTGGCAACAAAAAGAGATATGAGGGGGGAGGGAGAGAATGTGAATAATAAAATAAAAGGAGAGAAGTATGAATGACGATGACAAAATTACTGTAAATGCTGTGAGGGGAACGGAAAAAGTGTTGGAAATTTTTTTAAATTAAAAAAAGTTTTTGTGGAGGCGTTAAAAAATTAAGGATTTATTTACTACCTATATTTATTTTGTTTTTTTCGAAGACTTTATTTAGGAAGTGGAACAAAAAAAAGTTTTCCAAATCAAGTCAATTTCTCTTTCCATCAAAATTATTTAAATTGTAATTGATGAGGAGATTTTAGTGGATGAGGAGAGTTTTGGACGAGGAGAGGTTATTTTGTGTTTGTGTCTTTTTAATTTAATTTTAAATCCTCTCTTCTTCACTCATTCAAAATATTTTTATTTTTTCAAAATTTGATGAGGAGATTACCTCTCATTCCCTCATTTACTAACCGAAAATACGTTGTATTAAATATAGCTAAAATATAGTCAAAACACACCTAAAATGTTGTAGTATTATACCAAATCCCCCCCCCCCTTCCCTCAGCTCAACATTAATTAAGTGATTATTTATTTGGAAATGAAGAGTCGTGGAATAAGTCCCATTTTTTCTATAAAATTTTTTGTTTCGAATATTTTCTAAAATTTGTACAACTTCTAAATCCTTGGCTTTTTACAACCTTCATATTTATGGGTAATTCTGTTTTAGCGGCAATTCTTTTTTTTTCAACCATTTCAACAGTTTTTCTTTAAAATGCGCGAAAAATTGGGAAAAGCTGTAAATACTAGGAAATAGAAATTGTTTGAAGAAACAGCTGCCAAACCGGTAGTTGTAAAAAAGAACGGCAATTAGTTGTTGTTAGCCTTTTAATCTTGCCGTTCTTTTTTAGGTAAAATATTTGTTTAGTTTGTTTTGTTTGATTTTTCAACCCTAAAACCATTTAAGACTGTTCCTGAGGGTCATTTCCCTCAATTTAAAAATAAAAGATTATTTGCCGCATGTCAAAAAGAATTTTTTAAATAAATAATTCTCCCCTTAATTGGTATACACGAGAAATATTGTTAAAATTAATTTCCACATGCCTATATAATTAATCAAATAATCTTTCACTGTGGCTGATAATTTGATACAAATAATAAAAGAAGAGGTCAATTCTCAAGTTGAGTAGATTCTCACATACATTTTTTTAATAAGGGATTTGAACGTTTACAGGGAGATGGAGGTGTTCTCTCTCAGAATTTCAATTCCGTAACTCCTTGAATTTGTTCATATTTAAAATTTATTGTAATTTTTTTAAATTAATGATATGTATAGTATGTTTTTCACAAAAATAGTTTTATCTTTGTTAAATTTATTGTTAATCTTCATTTATTTTATTATTCTTCTTTTTTATCCAATCGATCATCTCGATCCTCCCGGCATTATTCCTTCCATTAATTCTCTCCTACTTTTTTTGCCACGACCCTTTACCCCAAATTGGCATGGACAACGCCAAACTGCGCAGGACGCTTACAAGGAAACGGACTGCTGCTGGGCCTTTTTGACAAAAATGGACAGTGAATGGATGTTGGGGGTTATAATGGGCGGAGAAATAAATAAATATACAAGCCATCGACAAAAAAATGGAAGGGAAGGATGAGAGCTTTTTAGGGTTTTAGTTTTAGTAGAAAGGATAGATGAAGACACACACAACCATTGAATGAATGAATATATTTTCGTTGATATATTATTTTGCGTGCGCGGACTGTCGTCCCGTCCATAACCTCATCAACATATCAAACTATATATGGGGGACTGTTTTAGAGCTGTGAATGAGGAAAAGAATTTTTGGACAAGAAATGAATAAAACTGACAACGGGATGGAGAGAGGGAAACATTTACTCCCCCCATTCATTTACAACCCTCATTCAATTCCTCGGAAGAAGCTTCTTCTTCCATTCATTCATTATTCCCTTTTTTCTGACCAAATTTTGTATATTCTTCGATTTTTTATTGTAATTTTGCCTATTTTTTGTCTGCGTATTCAATTATAGAAATTTAATTGTTTAAGTTTGGCAAAACTTTATTTATAATGTTCAAAAAAATTTTTTTAATTTCATTATAGTATTTGAGATTGTATAACTTATATTTTTGTTTAATTTTTATATTTTCTGATACAATACTAAGTAAAGAAAATTCAAAATTTTAACTTATAACCAACCATCTTTAGTGAAAAAATTTAACTTAAAGCCTTTTTTTCGAGAATGAATTCTTCGAGATAAAAGAAGCCTAAATGTTCGCGTGGCCTATCAGAACATCAAAAATCCAAATTTGCATACATTTATTTATTTTTTCAAATTTTCTTAATTTTTAATTATTTCAGTATTGCCTAAATGCAACAACAACAACAACCAAATGGAACTTCAATACCCAACAACTTTCAACAAGCAATTAATTCCATTACCTACCCCCAATTACAACAACAACAACCATTATATTTCGAAACAACAAATTCAACAACAAATAATTCTGAAAATTTTTATTCAATGCAACTTCAACCTTATCAAACACAACAAATCCAAACTGGAGAGTTACTCGAAACAAAACAACAAAAAAGTTCTTCTGAACAATTTAATGTAAATAATGAAAATATAATTAAAGTAAGAGATTAAAACAAGTTTTAAATAAATTATAGAGTAGTTAAAACATCATAATTTTAAATAAACATTGTTTGTAAAAACCAGAACTTTAAATAAACATAAGAGGGAAAATCAGAATTTTAAATAAACATAAAGGGGAAATCAGAATTTTAGATAAACACTGTTTGTCAAAACCAGAACTTTAAATAAACATGAGAGGAAAAATCAGAAATTTTAAATAAACATTGTTTTTAGAAACCAGAACTTTAAATAAACATAAGAGAGAAGATCAGAATTTTAAATAAAAGCTTAGATAAAGATCAGAATTTATAATGAACTAAGATTTTGTTTTAAGTGATTGTTTGGGGATTAGAAATATAATTCATTATTTTCTTTAGAAAATTCCTTTATTTAAAAATTTTTGTTTTTATTATTTTCTTAAAGATTTTTAGAAAAAGAAAAAAATAATAATTTTCTTTAAAAAATTTTTTTAAGAAACTTCCGTTTTCATTTTTCCAAATTAATAATTAAAAAATATTTTTGGCGGGCTAAAAAATTTACTTTTCTTTTTTTTTGGATTAACTTGACCTTGGACAGTTATTTATAAGAAAATGTTTTAGGAAGAAAATTAAAAAAGGGAAGCTATCTAGAATTTTATTGAGTGCGAATTTGAAGGGAGAAATTAATATTATTAACTAGAAGAGTGTGAAAATATTTTTTGTCCTTCAAATTTTAACTGGTAAAAGTATGAAACGGGTAATTATTATTTACTTTTTAAGGATTTATTTTTGATTGTTTTTGGGAATTTATTTTTCTCCAAAATATAATTTAAATTTATTATTTTGTCCTCTTTTTAAGTTTAAAAAATCAGAATTTTAATTAAACATTTTTAGTAAAAATCAGAATTTTACTTTATAAACAAATATTTATTTTATTTTAATTTGAAACGATCCTTTCTCTTTTGGAAAATCTTAAAATATATCCAAAACTTGAAATAATTCGAGATTATAATCTTTAATATTTACTTAAACTGTATTCTCAATAATAAAAATCAAAAGACAAAAGAAAAACAGAATTAGGCACTTTTTGTTTACAAGGACTTAAATATTTGAACCAAAGATTGGGAAGAGAGAGGGGGGGGGGGGGGAAGTTGTAAGAGAGAGATTTTATCGTAAAAATATATTTATTTATTTTGGACAATTAATTTATATATTCCAAAAATTTTATTATTTTTTTAATAAAGAAAAAAGGCCCTGGACCAGGAAGACCACCAAAAATAAAAATTGACAACAATAAAAGGGAGGATGTTGCTGGTTGCAGTAATAATATGTATGAATATAATACGAGTATTCTAAAACCTGATCAAATGCAAATGCTTTCACTTGACGCTAAATCTGCAAATAATATTAGTATGGTTGGAGGAAATACTACACAAGTAATTATAAAGAACTATCAGAATATCAGAATTTAGAATAAACTTTAAGAAAAAACAGAATTTAAAACGAACATGTTTCTAGAACTTAATTATTAGTTGTAAAAAATCAGAATTCTTAATGAACATTTTGCTTGCGATCATAATAATAAAAACTTGAAATTTCAGAAATTTAAATAAAAATTTCTGAAAAAATCAGAATATTTAATATTATTTTTACTTTCTAACAGCCAAACCTCTCAAGTGTTCAATTTCCTTATGGAGACCCTACTGCATGTTTTGGGGTTCCGCCATCTTTTGATATTTCAACAATGCCTCCTGACTACAATAATTTAGGTGTAACATGGGCTGGTCATCCATCTAGGTATTTTTAACAGAAAAATATTTTTCTAATTTTTAAATTTTTAGTTATAATCTTACATCAGCCCCAACTCCAGCAATTTGTGGAGGTTTTGGGGACATAGACGGGTTATATGGAAATACTAGTGGTCTAATAGCTTTGCCTGGACAACTTCAATATGAATTAGATCCCATGTTGGCTAATGGTTATGGTGTTTGGCCAACTGCGAATGGATATTATTTGGTAGAGAATATTAATATTTTTTGGATATTTTTTATTTTAAAGGGAAATGATCCTGGAAAATTATTAACAACAACTGATGGATCATTACAAGCAACTCAACCCCCTCCTCAACAATATTTAGGTGCTGCAAGTACAAGCAACAACTATACAGGAGGAGACAATGTTCAATCAACTGCAACAACTTTCTATGGTGCGGCTCCTCCATTGCAGGTAGTTTTGTTAAAGGGAAATTTTCAGAATTTTTAATTCTGAAAAATTAAAACTTTAATAAATAAATAAAACAAATTCTGAAATTTATAAAACATTAAAATGTTTGGTAAGCATCAGAGGTGGGTCAGAATTCCGATTTCCATTTCCGGCGTTTTTTCCTTCCGATTTCCGAAAAAATTTTGATTTCCGAGTCCGACTTTTGAGTCATTTCCAATTTCCGACAGTTCCGATTTCCGACCCTTTGTCATTTTCAGCCCACCTCTGGTAAGCATTATCGACCAGAACACAAAACAAACAAAACATTACAACATTCAACTTTACAAACATTTTATTGTAAAATTAAACTTTATTTAAAAAACCTGTTTCTTTTTTCTTTTTACGAGAATATATTTTCTGATTGGTCATAATTATCTTCTTTTTATTATTTTTTATATTACTCTAATCTTAATGCCATCCAAAATTTTTTCCTTTTTTTGGCATTTGCCGATGGCTCGCGACAATCTTTTCTTACAAAATTAGGCCGTAAATAATTATTTTTAAAAGGCAAATACCCCCAAACCGCGCGCAAAACTCTGCTCACCAATATTATAAAAATTGTGAAAGAAAAAAAGGGATTTAGGCGGCAAATTAAAGAAAAATGTGGGAAAGAATTTCTTTACTTTTTTGGCGGCATTTTTTTATATTTTAAGGATAAAACTAAAAAAAAGTAATATTTTTAAAACACGTTGGGGTTTTATATTTTTTAAATAAAAATTTAAACAAATAATTAAACTATTTGTAGCCCCCTTCCTCGATTGACCCAACTTCAGTTTTTCATACGGGCATTTCAACACTTCCCCCGCCGCCTTCTCTATTGGCCTCCGCTGATCAACTTTATGGTGATTTTAGAATTTTAAAATTATTTTAAAAAGAAATTTTAAAGGCCTCCAAAACGGCCCAAATGGAGTATTTGGCAACTTAACTTCCTTCGACCCCCTGCCTCCTCCCTCCAACAACCTTTTATCTGTTTCAAATACAAATACAGAAACATCCAACACCCCAGCAACACTCTTAAATTTGGAACAATGTTCGTCTTCTAACGGAAATCAATTTACTATTAGACAACCAGAACAACAACAACAATTACTTTTTGTTGGTACTCCAAATGGTCAGATAATTGAAGAAAAATTAAACACGAATTCTGGTAAATATTAAAAGAAAATAATCAGAATTTAGAAATCAGAATTTTTATTTAAAATTTTAAACTTAGTTTTTTTTGGAGATTTTACAGAAATATGATTTTCCGAAATGTTTCTGAGAATGTTTATTTAAAATTGTTTCGTCGAAATTGAAATTCTGAGATTTCTTATTTATGAGACATTTATGTATTTAAATTTCTGATTCTCCCATTAAAATTATTTTAAAATTAGTTCTAACTTCAACAACAATTCCAACAACTCTTTCTCTAATTTCTTCACCTCCCACTGGCGGCACAATTTCTTCAAAGCCATCTACTATGGGGAAAAAGCACAAAACAAAGAAAAATCTTCAAAATTCTAATATTTTATTATCTCGTCCAAGTACTTCTTTGGGGGGAGGAGGAGGAGGGGGGATGTTATCTTCAACAACACCTTTTCATTCAAAATTTGGAAGTGAAAGCCCTTTTAAAGAAAAATTAAAACAGAGAGATACTTCTTCCTCAAATGGGCGAAAGTCTCGTTCACGTAGTTTATTAAAAGATTCAGATGATGATAAATCAGCAGAGGAAAGAGAAGTAGAACGTCGAAATGCTAATAATACAAGGGAAAGGTATTTAATGAAAAAATTGTTTTCCTTTTAATTTTTTTATTTTTAAGAATTCGAGTAAGAGATATAAATGCGGCATTTAAGGTCTAAAAATATTTAAAAATATTTAAATAAAATATTTTTTTGTTTTGTAGGAATTAGCAAGGCTTTGTTGTAGTCACATGCCAAACTTGGAAGAAAGAAATTTAACTAAACTTAACACGGTAAAAAATTATTTTTATAAAATTAATCACGGTAAATTTACCATTGATCACTTATTATCCTCTCCCCTTAAACCTCATTTCAACGATTTTTTGGGTTCTATAATATTCTGGACAGTCAATTAATTCTGATTTTTTATTAATGCAGGTATGTTCATTTGAAATTCTGATTTTCTTGAAAAAATAATGTTAATAATGAACTATTTTCTTAAATTTTAGTTGTTGAAAGCTGTTGAGCTTATTCCAATGTTGGAGAAAATGGTTGATGAAAAAGTAATAATTATTTAAAAATTTACAAATTAAATAAATTAATTTACAGACCAGAATGATGGATCCTCGTGGAGATTGTGTTAAACGAAGAATGGAAACAACAGCAACAATTCCTGATTCAACTTCCTCCTCCTCCCTTCTATTAAATCCTTCCTCTAATGGAATTTTGAATTCTAATTTGTTTAATACTTGTGGAGCTTCATCTGATTTATCATCCTTAGCTTCTTCCTCTAATATTTTAAATCAACAACATTTTTTAAATTGAAAAGGAAAGAGAAGGTTAATGAAAAAAACTCTGTGCAATTCGTGGCGCGAACTTTGCGGACCCGAATTTTGCGGACCCGAACTTTGCGGACCCGAAATTTGCGGAACGAAAGATGCGGACCCGAAGGTTGCGGACACGAAGTTTGCGGACCTGATCTTTGCGAAACCAAGATTTTAGGATCGACACTTGAGTAAAAAGTAAAAATTAAAAATTTTATTTTTCGATGATTCCGGCAGAGTTTACCATGATCCATACCGGATTCAAAATTTTTTTTTGATTTTGCAAAATTTTTATCAATTTTTTATCTTAAAATTATTTCATTA
Organism: Meloidogyne enterolobii; assembly: GCA_963681835.1. NCBI lineage: Eukaryota > Metazoa > Nematoda > Chromadorea > Rhabditida > Meloidogynidae > Meloidogyne > Meloidogyne enterolobii. The sequence continues at coordinate 970,289 of CAVMJV010000049.1, read as the reverse complement.
TTTAAATAATCTAGAAAATTTACTTAAAAATCATTTATATGGCTATTTCATAAGGTCATGATGCCTGAATTTATTCTAATTAACGCCGCAGGCTAAAATTTTTGAAATTTCCGAGGTTCGGTAGACTCTATTGTCGGTCCGCAAATTTTTGGTCCGCAAATCTCAGATCCGCAAAATTCGGGTCCGCATAGTTCGGGTCCGCAAAATTCGGGTCCGCAAAGTTCGGGTCCGCAAATTTCGGGTCCGCAAATTAAATTCCGCAAATTTCGGCGCGCCGTGCAATTATTATTTAAATAAATAAATATATTTAAAAAATTATTTTGAGAGAAAATATATTAAATACCTAAGTGTCTTAAATTAATTGGCAAAAACTAATTTAAAAGCTTCTTACTTCAACATAAATATTCTTTTTTTTTCTTTCTTAAAATGTGAATTTTTTAATTAAATAAAATTACATTTATATTTAAAAATAATTATTTAAAAAATTAATTAGGAATTTTTTTAAAAATTGCTAAAAATCTAAAGTTATATTGAGAGAGGGAATGAAATTTTATTTAATTATTTTTATAAAAATTATTTTAAATTTTAAAATATTTCCGTTTTACAATGTTTTTGTAATTAATTTTCTTTAATTAAATTCTAATGTTGTTAATGAATTTATTAAACTTTTCCTTTTCAATAAAAATTTTTTTTACTTAAAATATATTTTTATTTATATACATAAATATAGTTTTTATAAAATATTTTTAAAATAAATTTTAAAATAATATTTTTTAAATTTTTAAAATTAATTATTGGAATGACTTAAGGAATGAAAAATAAAATTTTTTAAAAATTTTCAACATACTTAAGGAATGAATGACTTAAGGAACGAAGTAGTATCTTAACTTTGTTGTATCAATTAGATAACTCTTCCACTTATTAGCATAACAAATTAAAAGAATTAAATTGAGGTGTATCTTCTATTTGTTATCTCCAGTTGATGTCTAAAATTTAAATAAAAGTCTGAGAAAATTCGGCACAATAAATTCGAAAAAATAAAGTGGCTCATAAAATTATAGCAAAACAAACACAGCTACCTACATAACCTCTATTTTAGCTTTTAATTTTGAAGTTAACAGCTAAAAGAAAATTATTCTATTTAAGAAACAAAAGACTTTCAATAAAAATAAAAACAAATTTTTTACTAGAACAATTTTTTACTAGAAACAAATTTTTACCATTGTTTAAATTTTATATAATCTAAATAATCAATTTTAAGGAAATTTCTGAAGAATATAATTTTGGCAAGAAAGATTCGGTAGAAATTGAAATTGAAATTAATGGAATATTCAATGAATATGACTATATTTATTTATTAGAATCACCACCATATACTAATTACTTTCCTTCTACTAACAAAATTTATACAAAGAAAGATATTATTAATTTAAATAATAAAAAAATAATTTATTTAAAAGAAAAACTTGAAAATAAATATAAAAAAGGATTGGATATTTACTTGAACTTCAAAATAAATGGAGTAAAAATATAATTTTAAATTAATGTTAAAGAGCATCCTTAACTAAGGACCAATGTGCGCCCGGCACGAATTTTTGATAAAAACGCCGATCGGGACTTTAAATTTTTATTTATTTCCGAGTAAACTTAATTGGTTGGATTAGTAGGAATTAAAATAAATTTATATTAAATATCTTAATTTATAAAAAATAAATTTTTTTCAGCCAGTTGTTAAAATTAGACCTGTTTTTAATGGTTTAATTGAAATAAATATAAGAGATGAAAATGGAGATGATTTACTAAATTCAAATGTCGTTGCACAAATAATTCGTCCGAGAATCTCTCTTACAGTTGTAAAAAGTATTATAAAATTAAATGGAATTGAAGCAAATTTGAAAGAATATATAAGCAATTTTAATATTATTAAATTAACAAAATTTAATTTATTTTTAAATTCAATTGAATGGAAAACCAAAAAAATATCCAAAAATAATTTTAATAATTTAAAATTAAAAGAAATTGGTAGGGCAGAAACAAGAAATCCTTTTTTGAAAATTTGTGTTAAATTTAATAAAATTGGGAAATATTTTATTTATATTTATGGAAGGAAATATTTTGATTATCAAATATATTCAAAACATTTATTCCAATTTTTTGTGGAGATAGAGAAAACAGATAAAGAGAAATGTTTAAATAAATTTTTTGGAAGTTTTTATGAAAGAAAAATATTAAAAGGAGAATTTAATAAATTTATTAATATTAAAATTGTTAAAACAAATAATAAAAAATATAAAGATGGAGACATGATTATTGGTAATCTAATGGATAAATCCAAAATTATTACTCGTGTTTATATACAACCGATGTTTGAATTGAAAAATAAAGAATAGAAGAAATAAGAAAAATTTTGTGTTTAAAGATAAATTAAAAAAAAAGACATTTTCTAAACTAGAGGCCGGACTGAGACGAGATTTCAATTCTCGTACGACGCTCCCAGTCCGTCTTAAATTAAATTAGTGTTTGAATTTTAGTCTAAAATTTCCTTTATTATTGCAAATGATTTATTAATATTTTTTAATTAAAGAAGTAATAATTAATTTGAAAATAAATTAACAGAATAAAAAACTGTCTGAAAATATTTATTCTAAATATTATAACGAGGATGTACATATCTTAATGTTAGGGTATCTCTCTCTTAATTTCTTTAGAGATATTAAATGATTAGTTGACAGCTTGGTGTAATTTTTTAGCATAATTCTTAAAGAGTTTTAATTAAAATTTTGAAGATAAAATTTTATAATAAAATTATTTATATCCATATCAGCCTGTATCCGTAAGCAAACCTGGTTGTTTAAAAAGGATGTTTAAAAAACTCAAATATTCTATAAAAATGCCAAATTTATTCAGATAATTTTTATGATACATACATACATATAATTTAGTTTAAAAAATATTTAGCAAAAACTTTCTAGTCCTTATCACGTTTAATCATCTTAATTCTTTCAAACTTGAGCACAAGAAGAATTTTCTGAGTTAATAGAGAGAACGGTGATGCGACTTTTGCGGCGCGTACACTTGCGGCTCGGACATTTGCGGCCCAGACACTTGCGGCTCGCCCCTATTTTGACACTTGCGGTCCCGACCAGACATGCACGAAACTCCAAAATTTTTTCAGACGAAACGAAACGAAACAAAATTTTTTAAAAATCGTTTCGTTAACGAAACGAGACGAAACAGTAAAAATTTAGCGAAACGAAACGAAACAAAACGAAACATTTTAACTTTCAAAAAATTTAATAAAAACGGTTTTATTTTATTAAATATTAGATTTTAGACACGTTAATAGGCCAGTTATGGCCTATAATTGATCTAATAGCTTGGCGGGATCTTAAATTGTGGTCCCAGGTTACTCATACTCCACTATATCAGCCTTAATTCCACCAAATCAACTTTAATCGAATTATGTGTTGAGCATATGTGTATATCACTGACCTTGACGACCCGTTTCCTGATTCCCTAAAATCGTGACTTAATTTTGTCGGAAATTACTATCCCCCAAACCCTTCCTGATTCCCGACATTTTTTTAAATTTTTTAAACCCTACAAATCCACCGATATCCCGTTTACTCTCTTCCAATTTCATATACCACCATTGCTCCCGCCAAATCCAATGATATATTTCTCAACTCAGATTTTTTTTGATAACAACGTTAATGATTAGGGTTGCCAAAATGGACCGACTCTGACCAAAAGATCGAGTCAGGCCTAAGATATTTGGCCCGAAAAGACTTGTCTGGCCCGAATCGATAGAAACAGGCCCGAAAAATCCGGATCCGGAAAATCCGGACCGGATCCGGTCCGGTTATAAAAAATTATAAACCGGACCGGATCCGGTCCGATTTATAATACTTTAATTCTAATAATATTTTAATTTACTTAATTCTTTAATCATCGCCGCAAATGTCGGGGCCGCAATTGTCTGGCCGCAAGTGTCACAATTGGGGGGAGCCTCAAATGTCAAAAACGCAATAGTCTGGGCCGCAAGTGTCGGGGCCTCAAGTTGATAGCCGCAAATGTCTGCGCCGAAAATTTCTTAGCCGCAAGTGTCGGGACCGCAAGTGTCAAAATAGGGGCGAGCCGCAAGTGTCTGGGCCGCAAATGTCTGAGCCGCAGGTGTACGCGCCGCAAAAGTCGGCTAATCGAGAGAACTAGTTGAATTATTTCGCTGAAAAAGGAATTTTAAATATGATTTTTCTTAGAAATTAACCGCGTATTTATTTCTCATTTTGCCGCCATAAAAAGCTATTGAAATTACCAGGCTTTCGATGACGGTAGCTTTGAAACGCCATGATAAAGTGCAAACTTGTTATATTTAATGAAAAGGGCATTTAAAGTTAATTTTTATTTATGTATTACATACATACATGCATATTACATCACATAATCCTTCTATTATGAAATATCGACTTCAAAATACATATATTCACATGAAGATATCAAAAAAATCCTCGATTTCACATGTATATTTTTGTGAAATTATATCAAATATATAGAAAGTGCAATATCATTTCAAAACTTGTTTAAGTCTTCCTTTATTCAATAGCTTTCTTTATTCAAATCCTTAAAGTGCATTTTAAAAGGAAGGTGTAATCTTTTCTAAAGGGCAAGCTTAAGGTTATTGTAAAATACAGGGCCAACCAATTTCATTGAAATCACTCTTCATTTTTATGAAAAGCAAATCCAGTTTAAAAAGACTACATATACTTTTCAATTAAATTCAACCAAAACAATAAATACAACGAATTTATACATCATATTACCATAATTTCAAAAATTAAGTTTACAAACAATATCTTAACTAATTATACTTCACAATCTTGCTTTTTAATTTTCTTTTAATTTTTAAATGTTTATAATTACTCTTATTTTAGCAATACCAAAAAATTTGAGTACCAAAAAATTTTTAACAAAAAATTTATGCAATTTTCATTTCTTCCGAATTTTACAGAATACACTAAATCACAAAATAAATCCAGCAGGGCTGTAAATAATTCTTTGCAGCCACCATCATTTACTTTAACGATAATAAATTGTTGATTGAAAATCTTTTAGAAAATGAAATTAATGAAAATAATTTTAAATAAAATAAATGAGGGGAAGATAAAATTTTGCCTGAATTGAATCCTTCGAGATTACAGAATAATTGTTGAAGGAAAGAAATTCTGAAAAATTAAAATAGATAGATAAAATAATAGATAGATATAGATAACTATTATCCTCAATCTCCTTTTGAAATTATAAAAAAAAAGAAAAAATAAAAGAATTGGTTTTAATTATTTCCAATAAAACCTTTTAATAAATTTCTTAGTCATTCTTTAAAAGTTTTTTCAAATTTTTAAAAATATAAGGATTAAAAATCAAGAGAACGAGGAACTTTGAGAAAATTAAAAGGATATTTTCAAAAAAAATACAGTACATATAAACAAAGTTTTTCTTGTTAGGTGAGGGGAAGGGGAGGAGGGGGGAGGGGGATTTGTGGAAAATAAAGTTGTACTTTGATAATTAATTACGTCTACGATTTTTTTATTTTTTCTTTGCCAATGCGGAAATGTTTGTCTGGACTTTAAGAAAATAAATACATACTTGGACTAAAGTATTTACATTGAAAGCAAATATAATTAAATAAAAGTTTAAAAATTTTATAGACATTTTAGCTAAAAAATAATAAAAAAATAAAAACTAAATATATTAACTAAATAATGTGCTAATTGAAATTTGGGATAAATAATTAAATAATCACTACATAGTTCAGTCCAATAAATATTAAAGTTTAGTTTTAATTAATTTCCTCGATCTTCTTTTGTGTTCCCTTCTTTGTTTTGAATTGTTTTTAATTTCCGATTGTATCCTTTCCAATGTTCTCGAAATACTCGTTGTTTGGACTAACCGGCAATTAACCAAACTGAAAAAGCAGTCATTCCTTTTTCGTTTTTTAATTTCTTCTTGTTGTTGGTCATTTATCGGGTTTTGTATAATTAATTCAATATTCTCTCCAGAAGCTGTGAGGGAGGAGATAAGGCGATTAACTAAAGAAGATGAATCATCGTTGGTAGAAGATAATTGAATTTCTTGCCTGAATATTAAAAAAATATTAGAGAATAATTTATAATATTTAAGCTTATAAATTAGTTGGCTATTAGTGTTTTTTTAAATATGAAGGTGTTTGTTGGAGTTTTTAAATATTTATGGAGACTAGAGACACTAGTGGGAGGGTTGTACGTGAATTTTAAGAGATATCTCGAAAGATGCCGATAACAGAGCTTTTTATTTAAATCTCGTCTAGAAAATAAGGATATCATTAAGAAAATCACTATTGTTATTTTGCTTGATATATTTTATTAAAGCATTTACCGATTTAATTCATTTTCATCTGCACCATTTAAGTGAATAGATTTGTTAATTTCATGATTCCGGATACGTCTTAGTCGAGGGTGTAAAACAGCTGAATAAATTAAATCAGCAGATAAAATTAAAATAAATAATTGGATGTTGAAGAGTTTAGACATTTGCTGATAATATTTTCTAAAAATTAAAAGAAATAAAATATAATTTTAAAAAATAATTAAAATCTATTTACAATTTATTTGAGATAAATATTAAATTAATCAAAATTTTATTTATCAAATAACAAGAGTGAAGTTTTAATTTACAAATATGACCAGCATCTTTTAAAAAGGGCGTGCCAAAAAATTGTAGCAACTTGCTTTATAATCCTTTTTTAAAAGGACATTAAAATTACTAAATGTCAACAACCTATAAATTAATTTTAGATTTTTGGTATGGTTTCTTAAGTTTTTCGAGAGAAAACATGACGTTTTTGTGAGACCTCTCATTTCGGAATTTTCATTGTTAAAAGGTTAACGGAACTACGTACTAAAATACTTTTAACCTCCAAAACGGAAATAAAATTTGGTAAAATTAAAACGATATGAGCACTTAAGATTATAATATAATACAAATAATTTATTAATGAGAATTAAAGTTAGAATAATGATTAGGTTTAAGTCAACCCTTTGTTCGTACTCATAAATATAAGCAAATCTTAACACTACATTAAAATCTAAATAAAAATGTGTGCATTTATTAGAGACCGGACGGTACCGTAATACGGTACGGAATACGGTACGTTAAAATTTTGAATTTTATCGGTATTTTTTAGAACGAAATTTTTCGATATTTCAGTACGGCAAATACTAGAGTACTTCTAGTCTTTAGTATTTATTATAAAAATGAAAAATTACATGTATTAGCAAAAATGCTTTAAAATTGAGCTTTAAAATGCTTTAAAAATACAGACAAATATGAAATCATTTTATAAAACAATGATTGAGGGATCTTTAAAATTTGGAAATAAAACACCCTCAAAGGATTAGATAGTCTAACAATTTACTTACTTACTAATAAATATATTTTATTATTTACTTAATTATATAATTTTTATTGTTTGCTATTTAATTTATACTTAAATTTTTAACTAATCCTTTTTAAATATTTAGCTTTTTTTTAAAATTAAAGCATTAATTAAAAACTTGTTTATTTAATAAATAAATAATAATTAATTATTTTAAATAACGTTTACTACTTATTAAATAAATAATTTGATATAATGTTTATTGCTTTAAAATTAAAATTAAGAAAAAATAAAAATAATATTTATATTAGTTGTTTATATTAAATATTTTAATTTAGTTTGTGTGTTTGTTTTTCTTAAAAATGTTTGGTAAAAAAATATTTTAAAAAATGAATTAATATTTTATAAACGTAATTCATATTTAATTAAATTTTGATTGCTTTTCATCATCCATCCACTCATTTAACGGGCAAAATAACAAAAAACATTTTCCTTATTTACAGCTAAAAACTTAATCGTTTCATTAAATCCTTAAAAACATTTATAATTTAGTTCTTTCTAATGACCTTTATTAAATACGTGGAAAATGGTAAGTATTGCTTTTCAAATAAATTTAAAGTAAAGGGATTGGTGGACTAAAAATGAGAGAATAAATTCCCCTCTTTAATAAAAAAACTTTTTTTATTTCACACGTAAAACCATTAAAAAAAGCTTTGAATTGAACTTGTATTTAAATTTAAAAAAATAATAATCTGGATAAATGTGTAGATTTATGGATGGGTTAAATGCTGGCACTAATGGACATTTATCTTTTTATTTTTAATCCCCTTTTGACTTGTTAATTTGCATCTGTCAATTTGACATTTAAAATATTTTTTTATTTAATACTAACTAGAGTAATATATGAATATTCTTAAAATAGAATATAACACTTTAGTTAATCTTTATTTATGATGAGTACTTGGATTTTAGAAAGAGAGAGAAAGAGAACGATAATTTTAAAGTTTTTAAGTGCTAGATTAAATTGAAATTTTTTTTCAATTTTATAAAAATTTAATATTTTTTGGTCTTTACTTTTTAAATTTTAAAAAATTCTTTTTAAATTTCTTTTTTGGTTTCTATTTATATCTTATCTGTAATATTTTTTCTCAAAAAATTTTTTGGGTAAATTTCTTGTAAACTGATGACCTTTACGGGGAAATTTAATAGTTAATTGTTTTTTTTGTTTAATCAATTAAATTCATTCCTAAATTAAATATTTTTTTTTAAATAATTCAAAAACCTGTTTATAAAATATTTATTCATTAAATTTATTTGACAATCTATTTTTAAACTTTAAAAGTAAATATACGCGTGACAGACAATTATTTTTAATCACAAACAAATTGTTCGTTGTTTAATTTTAAAATTTTCTCTCAAAACAAATAAATTATTTTAACAAATAATGACTGCCAATAATTCTTCTATTCTTCTATTAAAAGAATAACTTCTCTACTTAAATGACACCCTCTAATAGTATGGCTCCTTTTTAATGCCAAAAATTTTCCAAATAAAAAAGATCCAAATTTCTATTTGTTTTTCTTATTTTTCTTGACATTTTTTGAGTTATTGAAAAAACATGGAAATTATTTTCAATTTATATTTTTTCAAAACAAGAGATTTGGGGGAGTAGGATTTGTGAATTTAATGGATTCTATTATGGATTCTTTAAAATTAATCCCGTAAATGCTGTAATCGTGCCGAGATTAGAGTTAATAGATAGCAGAGATATTAAGAGATTTTAGTTACATCGGGGGATATCGGTGAATTAAAGGGATTAAAGGGATTTAGAATGATTTTGAGAGATTTGCATTGATTAACAGTGGTATTAGTGGATTGGGAGGGCTAAGAGGAATATCGTGGGATAAATATAAATTAATTGAGATATTGAGAGGGATATCGGGAAGCTGAGGAAATTAAGAATGATATTGAGGAGTAGAAGGGAATAGAGAAATTTGAGGGATTATGAAGGAATCGGTGAGTGGGAGGAATTAAGTGTGCTATTAAAAATTGTATAAAACTTTAAAAAGGTGTTTTGCTGCAAAATTATTTAAGAAAAACATTATAGTATTTGCTGCAAAATTATTTTATGCTACATATTCTAAATCTTTTGTTTTGATAAAAAATAAATTCGTTTTCAAATTAAAATTCAAAAAAATTAAATTAAAAAAAATCAAAAAAATGCAATGACCCCCCCCCCCCACCCTCCACTCCCAGTTGAATGACCCCTTCTAAAAGAAAGGCTCTTTGGAAGATGTTTTAAAAATAGAATGGCCGGCCATTCTATTAGAGGTATTTACATTTATAGATGAAGGATTTTGGCCGTGGAGATGAATTTATCATTATCTTACTAAACATCTTATTATTTTATAAATTTACTCAATTTTACACATTTATTATATTATCAACACTGCTTTTGTGTTTTTGGTTATGGTAAATAGGATTTTTAAATAAATATTTTTTAATTATTTGTAAGGCGTTTATACGACAAAAAACAGTATTGGCAAAAGAAGGGAGTTCCAAGTTCCCCGGCAAATCTTTTTGTAGGGCATATGAAAGAAGTAAGATCCTACAATGGAGTAATTGAATTCGAGAAAGAACAATTTAAGAAATTTGGTAAAACATATGGGTAAAAGTTGCTTATATTCTAGACTAGCAACAATTTATTAGAATGTATTTTCTGGACATGAACTGCCTTGTGACAATGGATTTGGATTTAATCAAACAAATTTGCATTAAAGACTTTGCCCATTTCCCTGCTCGTTTTTCAGTTATTTCTTTATTACAAATATTTAAATAAATAATTTTATTAAGGGCCTTCCAGATACTCAAAATAAAAAAATAATTCAAAAAAGCCTGCTTAGAAGCATGGTTTCTGTAATCCAAGGAGACGATTGGCGACGTGTTCGCAATCGTATAACGCCAGCATTTACAACTGGAAAGCTTAAAAAGGTCAGAAATGTAAATTTCTATAATTTCTTCCTATCAATTTAAGATAATTCCAACGATTGCCGAAAGCTCTAATCACTTGATTAACTATATTTCTCGTAAATATGTAGTAACTAACGAGGAAATACCTTTGAAGGAGTAAGTACTTAAATGTGACAATATTTTATGTCCACATAATATCTAGAATTTTTGGCCGTTTTGCTCTTGATGTAATTGGTCGTTCGGGATTTTCATCAGATTTTAAAACATTTTCGGATGAGGACAGTGAAATAGTTAAACAAACACTTGTTTTCTCAAATCCCGCAAGAAATATGGTCTATTTTGCCTTTATGAGTTATTTTTAAATTTAATTATTTAAAAACTGTATTAACAAATTTCAGCATTCTTTCCCTTCCTAAATAGCTTGCTAGAACGTTTCTTTTCTTTTGATTTATGGGATATGCCTGCGCAAAGATTTTTCCACGGTATTATGTCTAAATTGTATGATGAACGTAAAGATGATCCTGAGGCTAAAGATGTGGATTATTCATTGATAAATGTTTAGTTCCAATATTTATTTAGAAATATAATGACATTTTTCAATTATTGATGAATGCTGTAAATGATTCTGAGGCCTCCGAAATAGAGGATGTTACAAAGGGTCAAACTACCTATGAACTAAACAATAATTTGATAACGAAACAATATGATAAATATCTCAGCAAAATAGAGCTTTTTGCTCAAGGGCTTATACTTTTAATTGCTGGGTTAGAAATTTATTCAAAACTAAAGCTATGATTTAAATATTTTTTTGTTTTAAACAGATATGATACAACAGGTTCAGTTTTGCAATTTGCTATTTATATGCTTGCAATGAATCCAGAAGTTCAGGCAAAATTGAGAGAGGAAATTAATTGTGTGCTTGGGGAGGAAGTAAAATAATTTTATTTCTAAATAAAATCATTTCAGGAACAAATTTCATATGAGCATTTAAAAAGGATGGAGTATCTACAAGCAGTTGTTCAGGAAACTTTAAGAATGTATCCGCCAGCTCCCTCGTAATTAAACTTAAATATATGTGAATCAAAATTATTTTCTTAGCTCCAATCGTGAATGTAATTCTAATTTAAATATAAACGGAATTAATTTACGCGAAGGAGATTTAGTTTTTATACCAATCTATTCTATTCAACATAATGAAGAATTTTACCCCGAACCTGAAAAATTTAAGCCGGAAAGGTAATTGCTTCTTAATTATACTTCTAAATAAACCATTTTTAAAATAAAAATTATTTAAAGATTTATTCGGGAAGAAAAAACTACTTTTGACCCGTTAACGTTTTTAGCCTTCGGATTAGGCCAAAGAAACTGTATTGGAATGCGTTTTGCTGAATTCCAAATGCATGTAGTTATTGCTCTTATTGTCAGGCGTTTTAATTTCAAGCCGGGTCCAAACAGTCCGGTTATTTAAAATTTAAAAAAATTTTAAAAAATTATTAATTCAGAGTCTACCTCTAGAACTTGAATCAATTATGCTTTTACGTCCAAAAGAAAAACTTGTAGTTTTGGCTGAGGATTTATTATAAAAATATTTTTGATTTTAAAATAATGTGGAAATTCTATAAATATTTAAAAATATAAATAACAAATTTGTAAAGAAATTTTATTTATTGAGTGCTAATATAAATATATATTCCTAATACACAGATGTTTCTAGTCATAGTCCTACCATGATATACCCCAGGTAGTTAATCCTCATCTACCCATTTTTCGCAATTTTGCCCTCGAGAGTTCAACACTATGAAATGTACTAAGACGCTTATGTTAGGTCACAAAAACTATATGTATCACACTAATTAGAGTCAGGGGTGGGCGCAAGAGACAATTTCAAAAAACGCAAAACGCAACGCAAGGCCAAAAATCAACGCAAAACGCAAAAAACGCAAAAACGCAAAAACGCAAAATTGGTAAAAAATTTTTTAAATTAATTATTAGCTACTTTTCAGCTAAAAATTGAAGTATTACATTAAGTCAATAAGTCCTACTCGATTTTCTGATGCATGTAAGTTAGATGGGTAATGATTTGGAGTAATATCGAGGATACATGGGGATTATAAAGGATATCAGAGGATTTAGAGGGATCAAGTGGGTATTGGGGGATAGTAGATTATAGGGTGATAATAGTAGCGGGGGATATATATATATATATCGGACGGAGCCTAACTTTTATCGAGTCGGGCCATACGAATCTTTTTCGGACCTAACATCCATGATCCGACTCGATCTTTCGTTACGAGTTGGTCCACTTCGGCAACCCTATACTAATCCAAATTTGGACTAAAAACACCTAGATTTGTAGCTATTGTGTTTATTTGAAATTCTAATTTTTAAAAACAATTATAAATAAATGTTTATATAATTAATTTTTCTGGGAACTGTCAAATCTGGAGATTTGATTTTTTTATTTAATTTTTAAACCTATTCAATTGCCCGCCACCTTTTTTTATATGACAGACTAGAAAATGTTAATTTGTTTGTTTTGCCCATCATCGCCCGCTTAACAAACGGGAAGATTTTTAACCGTTTTTGTTCGCCCTTTTGTTCTTTCCAATGAGCTTTACACATTTTTGTTTGGCCAACTCTTCCCTAACTAAAACTGTGAAATTCCCTTTTTAAAATTATGTGCAGAATTGCACAACCTTTTGGCCGGTGCTACTTCTGTCCTTTCAATGATCCCCGCTCAGTAAAATCTTTTGTGAGCAATATTTTGTGTAGTATATTTTGAACCCTAAAATCTTTCCAAATACACACCCCACCCTTTTTTGTCCGACTATAAAATGCATTTTCTGCGCAGCTATAGTCAGTTTTTGAACTTGTACCCTTTCCTTCCAGTAAAATATTCCTCTCCCCGATTAAAGTTTTAAAGTAAAGGTTTTTGAACTTCTTCTATTCTTTCCCAGATATTCTTCCCCGTTTAAAGTTAAAGTAAAAGTTTTTGAACTGTTTTCTTTACCCCCGAAAAGATTGGCTTTTGAATATTCTATCCCCAAAGTTTGAATAATTTTATAAAGATTTGAGTTTTTGTTGTTGATTTAAATTGGTTGATAAATAAATTTCTTAAAGTTGTTTGTGGATTTTATTGAGATTTAGATATTCTGTTTAAAGATTTAGTTCATTCCCCCCTTTTTATTAAAGTGAAGATTAAAGTTATTTTTTGATTTAATGTGCTTTCCCTCCCCTTTTATTAAAATCCTTTATTGGATTTTACAGCTCAGCCGGTGAAGACCCGAGACCTATTTTTAATTCACCCTTTAAAGAAATATATTTTTTTCCTTATTATTTTTATTCCCCAGTTAATAATTAAAAGTTTATATTTATTTGATTATAAAAAGTCCGGATTATTTATTTGTTTTAAAAGAATGTCCCTAACTTATAGAAACCAATTGTACCAGCTCTGTTCCATTACTAAAGAAATACTTCTCCCTAGCCCGTTCTCTGCACTAATAGAAGATTATAATAATTTTAAAACCCAATCTCCCGAATCTACCAAGGCCTTGATTAATGAAATAGACCTTACCTCCCAAGAGATCACCAAAATCCTTAATGATTTTAAAATGGCCCACGATTCATGGCAAAACTTAAGAATTTCAATGACAGAAACTGAAAGGGCAACCGACAGCCAAATCCTAGAGAAATTCCTTCAAGAAACAGATTATATAAAAATTATGTATGACCTTAAACGGTATGCACGAAAGTTTCGGAATTCCCGTAATGAATTAGAAAGTAACCTACCTAAAACTAAACCTAAATTTGACCATTCACATCTCCTTCCTGAACTTCCTCTTTTAAACCCTTCCCAGAACAGACCTTTTAATGAAAATACTCAAGACTCGTTAAAACCAGTTTATACAAATTCTAGTGATAAATCTTATCGAAACCGGACCTTCTCTAATTTTTGTTTGTATCCTAACCCTTCGATTACAGAACACCCCGATGAGAAATTAGTTAATAATCCGACCCCCTTCATTAAAAGTTACACTAAAGAAATGAATAAATTAGATCCACTTCCTATTCCTCCTAGCTTTCCCCTTCTCGAAGAAATAAATAATGGAAAGAATCCTAAAGATTATATCAATATGAATAAAGGAATTACAGATGAAATTATTAATAAAAGACCCATTAGTCCCCCTCCCGGCTTTACTCCTATTGATGAAGTTTGTATTATTAGAAATATTTGTAAAGAATTAACCCCCTTAAAAGAGACTATAAATGAAAATAATGAAGTTAAAGTTTATAATTATTCTAAAGAAATACCCTTTGTCTTGACTAATAAGCCAATTCCTGATATATCCCCAGAAGATCCCCCTTTTTCTCTTGAAAATTTACAACAGTCTACTTCATCTGTTACTTTAAATATTACATCTGGAACTACTAATATTAATTCATCAGAAACTACTATTAAATCATCAAAAGAAATATTGAAAGTGAAGAAAATAGTAAACAACAATAGTATTTGTGTGGAAAGATTGCTAAAACAGTCCCGTAAAAAAGCATCTCTAAAAAAGTCCCGTAAAACCCGAAAGAATTTGCCAAACCCTCTTCCAATCCCAGAACGATCCTTTAAAGAAGTTAAAATGGCTCAACAGAATGAAATTATACATTATACCCCCTCGAGCAGAGATGCTCATTTTAATGAGATTAACCCTATTTTCAGATCCCTTGTACAACTTCGTCCTTCGGTGTATTATCGGAAAATTTTCAATAGCCTTGGAACACCCCTTTGTGTAAAAATTGAACTCTCTAATATAAAATGTAGACCCCATTCCCACCTATTTCATCTTTACAAATCCTTTGTACTCCTGTTAAGTTCCTACATATTTACTGCTAATGCTCAACACGGAATGGAATGGACTGCATCAAAATTCAATTAGTTGTTTCAGGTTAATCTCATCTTTATTATACGAAATTAATTCATATTTTTTTCTCAAATCCAAAATCTCCCTTTTGTCCTCCCTTCTTCGTGCTGGAATATGCTTATGGCCCTCAACATGAAATTAAATGCTTTGAAAGAAAGAAAATAAAGAAATTGAGGAATATTGGACCAACTACCCAAAGATCAACAACCCCATGTTCTATTAGATTTTTTTTCTTTGAAGTCCCGAGTGTCAAATCTGGAGATTTGATTTTTTTATTTAATTTTTAAACCTATTCAATTGCCCGCCACCTTTTTTTATATGACAGACTAGAAAATGTTAATTTGTTTGTTTTGCCCATCATCGCCCGCTTAACAAACGGGAAGATTTTTAACCGTTTTTGTTCGCCCTTTTGTTCTTTCCAATGAGCTTTACACATTTTTGTTTGGCCAACTCTTCCCTAACTAAAACTGTGAAATTCCCTTTTTAAAATTATGTGCAGAATTGCACAACCTTTTGGCCGGTGCTACTTCTGTCCTTTCAATGATCCCCGCTCAGTAAAATCTTTTGTGAGCAATATTTTGTGTAGTATATTTTGAACCCTAAAATCTTTCCAAATACACACCCCACCCTTTTTTGTCCGACTATAAAATGCATTTTCTGCGCAGCTATAGTCAGTTTTTGAACTTGTACCCTTTCCTTCCAGTAAAATATTCCTCTCCCCGATTAAAGTTTTAAAGTAAAGGTTTTTGAACTTCTTCTATTCTTTCCCAGATATTCTTCCCCGTTTAAAGTTAAAGTAAAAGTTTTTGAACTGTTTTCTTTACCCCCGAAAAGATTGGCTTTTGAATATTCTATCCCCAAAGTTTGAATAATTTTATAAAGATTTGAGTTTTTGTTGTTGATTTAAATTGGTTGATAAATAAATTTCTTAAAGTTGTTTGTGGATTTTATTGAGATTTAGATATTCTGTTTAAAGATTTAGTTCATTCCCCCCTTTTTATTAAAGTGAAGATTAAAGTTATTTTTTGATTTAATGTGCTTTCCCTCCCCTTTTATTAAAATCCTTTATTGGATTTTACAGAACAATACTTTTGGATAATAAATAAAAGAGAATTTATTTAAATATTAACAAGTGCGAAAAAAAGAATCCTACTATGTAAATTTCTAATTTCTAAATATTATTTTTTCTTCTAACATCCACGTAGTTGTTCACGCAATATTTTATGAAATTCACCAATACTTTTATCTGTAAAAACTTTATTTGGATCTCCACTAATCCTAGCCAATTCATCCCTGGCAACAGCCATTGTTTCGTTATTATTTACAGCAACAGCGAAAACATTAGGAATAAGTTTATGAAGTTCTATTGATTCAACTGAAAAGTCATGTTGTCCAAATCCATCAGTAATAACAACTGCTATCGGAGTTGCCACACCTGGCCTGGCACCTCGCTCAATTGAATACTCGACAATTGCCTAAATAATTGTGTAAATAACGGTTCCACTAAGTATAGTTTGCATATTTAAAATTGTTCTGGTTTTTAATCAGAATTTTAATATTTTAATTTTATTATTTTAAAACATATGTCTATATAAAATTCTGATACTTGTGGAAAAATTTTTGTTCATTTAATATTCTGATTTTATTTTGGAATAATAATTTTTCAATTCATTCTAGATACAATTCTGATTTTTTTCAGAATTGCTTCACTTACTAAAAACATTTTAATTTCTGATCTTTCAAATTTACTTAAAATTATATTTATTTCAGAAAATATTCTGGAAAATTAATTAGTATTCATTACCTGTCGTAGAGCAGAATGTATAGCTGTAATTCCATCACTAAATGGAATGTCATTGAGCAAATAAAGCAACCTTTCTTGACTTTGAGGTGATAAAAATGATTGTATTGTGCGCACTTTATCTGCTGCTGCAAATTTAATAAGTGCGACATGTGCATTCTTGGGACCCAACCGCAATTTTCGAATTATATCTGCAGCTAAACGCTTTTCTTGTTCAAAAGCTTGTTCCACACTGCCAGATGAATCAATTAAAAGAATTAAATCAATAAGGCATCCAGGCCTGAATGTTGTTGTAGGTGATGAAAATGTGCTTGAAGTTGTTAATGGTGTTGATGAAAATACAATAGATGGAAGAGGTGGGCGTGTTCTTTGAGAAGGAATTATTTGTGTTGTTTTAGGTTCTAATATTGTTTGTTGTTTTCGGGAGGTTCTAAAAGAATTAATTGATGTTGCAGTTGGTCTTCTAGTAGATGTAGTAAAAGCAGTATTCTAAAAATGTTTAATTAAATGATTTATTTTTCAACGTTTCCGAAAATGTTTATTTTATGATGTTTAGTTAACTTTTCCAAACGTTAAACTTGTTTAAACATTCCAGAGTTGTTTATTTACCTTTTCCGGAAATGTTTATCTTATGTTGTTTTGTTTCTTTTCCGGAAAGGTTTAATTTCAGATGTTTTGCTAATTTTCCGGAAATTGTTTAATTTTCTGATGTTTATATAACTTTTCCGGAAAATGTTTAATTTTCTGATGTTTATATAACTTTTCCGGAAAATGTTTAATTTTCTGATGTTTATATAACTTTTCCGGAAAATGTTTAATTTTCTGATGTTTTATTTATTTTCCGGCCGGGAAAAGATTAATTTTCAGATGTTTATATAACTTTTCCGGAAAGGTCTAATTTTCTGATGTTTTTCCGGAAAATGTTTAATTTTCTGATGTTTTATTTATTTTCCGGAAAAAGATTAATTTTCAGATGTTTTGTTTACTTATCGGAAAAGGATTAATTTTCTGATGTTTATTTAAATTTCTATAAATGTTTAATTGTTAGTTCCGGAAATTTTAATTGATGTTGTTTAATTAGTTTTTCCAGAGTTAATTTTCTTATGTTTTTAGATGATTAAATATAAATCCTATTCTATTTCTAGACAAATGTTTGTTCCATTAAATATTTTTATTTGTTCTGATTTAATTTCTAAAATACAAAAATTACTAACCAACTCATTTCTTCCTCTTTGACTAAGAACATTGTTTCTGAAATTATTTTCATTAATTCTTCCAACATTTTGTTTATTAGTTGTTGTTTTCAGTAAAGCAATTGTTGATGATTTTGTAGTAGAAAGATTAATTAATGTTGGGGGTATTGTACTAGTAACAATTATACTCTTTGTTGTATTTATTCTAGACAAAACAACCCTCTCAATATTTTTTAAATTATTTTCATTTAATTTTTGTTTGTTAGGCAAAACAATTTTATTCTCTAAATTTAAATTAAAATTTTCTTCTTCCTCTTTTTTCAACGGTAAAACAGCTACTATATCTTTTTGACGTTGATTTTTCTCTTCTTTTTCTTTTTCCTCAACTTCTTCAATAATTTTCTTTTCCTCAATTAATATTCTTTTTGAAGAATTATTTTTGATTTCCCTCCTTTCAAAAGGTTCTTCCTCCATTTCTTCGTCATCCTTTGATTTTTCTATTTGTTCTTCACTTCCTGCTACAAAGAAGTTTGAAGAGGAATTTAATTGAGATTCGGATGGTTGACATTCTAATGCTTTGGCCAAAAGAAAG
Source organism: Meloidogyne enterolobii (assembly GCA_963681835.1). NCBI lineage: Eukaryota > Metazoa > Nematoda > Chromadorea > Rhabditida > Meloidogynidae > Meloidogyne > Meloidogyne enterolobii. Next base: position 951,409 of record CAVMJV010000049.1, on the reverse strand, counting down.
TGAGCAAATTCGGCATTTCTATCATAGGGGTAAATACGTTCAACAGAGCCAGTAAATGCACTCAACTGTTAAATAATAAGAGAATACTTAAATAAAACGAAGTCTATTAATTAATTTATTTTTAAAATTTATTTAATAAAATAACCATACCGTTTGTTCATCCACTTCCTTGGAACTATCTACTGCATGACAAATAAGACCTGAGGTCTTTAATTTAAAAAAGTTTTAAATTTAAAATATTAATTTTTTACCTTCTTAATTAATTCCCCAACCCTTTTTCTCTCCTCCGGCCCTTCCAAATCATTCTTCCCATCTCCAACAATTAAAATTAACCCATTAGATTCAGGTCTTCTCCCAGCTCCGTTATAATAATTAATTGCTGTTTCAACAGCTTTCGAATAATTTGGACGTATAGAGATTGAACGAATCCGTTCAATTCTTTTAAATATAGATTCTCTATCTTGAACTTCAGAAAAATAAAGTTCTTGGTGTTGTTCTCCAATTGAAATAACTGCTAAACGGACACGATGACTGAGAGGGAGAGAACCTTTAATAAATGATTAGAAAAATTAGAGGAAAAATAACCGAGAACATCTAGAAGTAAATAACGATTAGAACTCAATTTTGGGTCATTCCCTGTTGAACTAATGTCTGTATTGTCTAGAACAACAATTAAATCAAGTTTTGCTTTTTGGCAAGTGTTACTGTCATCTCTCTATAAATTTTATTTTTTAAGTAAATTTTGTTTAATATATGTATACCTGAAAATCTCCAAATTCTCGAGGACCACTTCCACCACTATCACCCCCAACACCTTCATCATTTACTTTATCGTTTTTATTCAAATTTTCAATTTTCTTTTCAGAATTATTATCAGAACATTTATTATTATTTATTAACCCAACAATATCTTCCAAAAATCGTTCAGTAGATCCATCTCTATAAATTCTTTTTTTATCCCCAACATACTTAAAAATAAATTTAATTTAAATATTTCTAATTAATTAATTTACGTGTTCCAATTCTCGTAAATCTACTTCCTCTCCAAGTGCTACACCAAAACGTTCAGCCCCTGATTGGGCAAGTCTTTTACTTGCAGCCAAAACATTTTCCCATGGATCTTGACTCATTCCGTCATTCATCAGAACAATTACCTTAAGGAAATTAAAAATGTTGTAGAAAATATTTATTTGGGGAAATGTTTATTTAAAATTTTGGTTTTTCTGAAGTAGGGTATTTGAATGCAGAGTCTTAAAGAAAATAAATTATTAAGAAATTTCATAAAAAATTTCCAAAAATTTTTAATTAAAAATTTTTTTAAAAGAAATTAAGAACTTGTAAAGCATCATCTCTTCTTCCTTTCTCCAAATCCTGAACAGCCAATTCTACAGCTTTTGAAGTTAAAGTACTTCCACCCCTATAACTAATATCTTCTATTGCTTTTCTAACCATCTAAATAAAAATTTAAAATTAAATTTAGAAAAAAAGTTTTTTTGCCTTTCTTTCACGTCCCAATCCCAATGTTTGTCTCAAAACAGGGACATTAGTAAAACTATTTATTCCAATAGCAACATGTGTATCATCTACACTTATTGGAAGTTTTTCAATTAATGAAAGGGCTAATTCCCGTTGATGTTCAAATACACTTTCTCTTGAAGAAGAAGCATCCAAAATTATTATCTAAATTGGTTTAAATCTTGAATGATTAAAATTCTGATTTCTTTGGGATATTTAAAATTTTGATTACTTCGGAAAATTCTGAAATTTTTTTAAAATTGTTTTTCAGAAATTCTGACTTTTCTAAAATATTTATTAAAAACGATTCAGTAATTAAAACGAATATATTTTTACCAACCAAATCCATTTTTGAGAAGCTACAATTTGCTAAAATATTTTTCTCATTATTATTTTCACTTGTTTGCACAGATTTTACTTCTTCATCCCTTTCAAATCTATCATCATTTTCTTCTTCATTTAATTCTAGAATTTTTGTTTTCTGAACAATTCCAGCAAGTGCTTTAGCTGGCTTTATTAAATTATTGTCTGTATTGATCTTAAAATTAATTTAGATAAATTAAAAATATTTTAATTTAAAAAATCTATGGATGGAAATAAACTTTGAAATTGTTTTTTTTTAATAATTTAATTTAGGAGCAAAACCAATTCAAAAACCTACTTCAGTTAGAGATTCCTCTTCACGTCCATGACAACCAACAACTGATTGCCCAACTTCTTTTAAAAAAAGTTCATCACTTCCACGATCTGTATAAATTCTTTTTGGGTTCTTTATATATTCTAGTAATTCATTTTGTGCAAAATTATCAGAAAAACTAATTGCATAAAGCTTTAAATTAATTTTAAAAATTAATTTAAATTTTTTTTAAAATTATTTTAAACTTCATTAGTTGTATTTCTAAGCTTTTGTGAGGCTATTTGAACCTTTGACCATTCATCTTGACTATGTCCATCAGTTATTAATATAATGATAAGTCGAGCATTTGAACGATGCCCTCTAGATATTTCTTCTAATGCCTACAATTTTTTGAAGTAAAATTTAAAAAAAATTTCCCAAACAGTTTCTGAAGCAGCCACTAAAGAAGTAGGCCCTCCTGTATGTTCAATACTTTCAATTTCTTTAAGAATATCATTTTGTTTTCTTCCAATAACAAAAGGAAATTGTAAAATTGCTTTTTTATTGAAAATAATTAATGAAATTGATAAACGGTTCTTTTAAAATAAAAAAAATAAAAATACAAAAAATAAATAAAATTTACATTAAAATCTTGTTCAGGTAAAATACTAATTAAATCAAGAGCAAACTTTTTTTGAGCAACAAAATCTTTCTGAAAAATTAATAGAGAAAATAAAATTAATGTGTGAAGAATTAACTATACATTAATATATCCTTTTTTCGAGTAAGGACAAGACAGTGTCATTATTATTAAAAACAGACTACTACATAAGAACACAAAATTTTGTGGACTAATAAATCGGCTCCTATACAACTCATCCAATCCTTAACTCATCTACGCTTTTTGACCGAGTAGATGAAAGGATTGGATGAGTTAAGGGGACACGAATAAATCAGAGAACCTTTAAAAATGTTTTAAGGGTGGCTAAACAACATGGCTAACAACTCTAATATAATCTGAGATTACCATAATTAAAATACCTCCACACTAGTAGAAGTATCTAAAATAAAAAGAATATCAACATTTTGAATATTACAATCATTAACAGAAGTACTAGCTGTTGTTGTTCTACTAATTAATTGACTAGTAATTGTTGAAGTTTCAGAATTTTTAAACAAAGTTGGGAAAAATGTTGAAGAAGAGATAGTTGTTGTTGGTGAGATAATTAAAGAGGGAGAGATTGTAGAAGAAAAAGAAATGGGAAAGTTTTGTTTTTGTTCTGATTGTTGTATTGTGTTTGGATTAATTAATCTTTTGAAAGGAAAATCAGAAATTGCTTCTAATTTTGTTAAATTCTGATTTTTATTATTATTAATTGTTTCTGATAATTTAAGAGAAGTTTTAATGTTTTTGTCACAAATCAGAATTTTTTCGATATCTTCAAAAAATTGTTTTGTTCGATCATTTATATAAACTTTCATTTCATTTCCAGCTAACAATTCTAATTCACTTTAAAATTAAATATTTTAAATAAAATATTTTTTTTTCTTTAATTTACCGAAAGAAATGGTCATGGCTAACAGTTACTGCAAATACCTCAATTCCAGAAACTTGTAATCTACCAGCTGTTGCAACTACATCTCCCCAAGGATCTTGGCTATTCCCATCTTGGAAATAAAAAATTTAAATTAAAAAATAAAAGTTATAATATTAGGCTGGGTTTCTTTTGGCTCTGTTAGTAAAATCGTCTTTAGCGTTTATTATCTTTCAAGCTTATAACAGCTCTGATTTAAAAATTTTCAAATCTCGGGTCCTGTTTCTGAGTTTTTCTGTTGTAACCTGACCAGAATCTGAGTTTCAGAGTTAACTCCCGGAAAATTTAGTTCTGTCAACAGTAACAGATTCAATGATATCGGTCTACACCAGGTCAGAGAGCTGACGTGGCTCAAAAAATTAATATTTAAAGTTTGATATTTTCGGTTAAAGTAATAAGGATTTTTCAAGGAGAATGCTGATCTATATTCTTTAGATAAATTCTGATTTAAAAGTACCAGAAACTAAAACAATAATTTGTCTAGCATCAGAACGTCTCTTTTTCTCAATTTGTTCCAAAGCTAAATTAATTCCACTAACTGCAGAAGTACTTCCTCCAGTGTGTTGAATGTTTGAAATTGCTTCAAAAATTTTATTTTTTTCTTTAATTTCTCCAATAGAAAAATGCAATAAAGAATTTCGATGGAAAGAAACTGCCCCAATTTGAATATTTCCATTTTCAAAATTTTTGTTTGGAAGGCGAGAAATTAATTCTAAAACTAAATCTAATTGTTCTCTAAATTCTTCTTCAACACTTTGTGAAGTGTCTATTACAAAAATTAAATCAGATTTGCAATCAAAATTGTTGTTGAGTGGTTGAGGGGAATCACGTTGAATTTGGCTAATCTAATATATAGTTTAAATTAAATATATGAGTAAATTCTGATTTTTTAAAATAAATTCTGATTTGAATTTTGTTTAAAGAAATTATGTATAGAGGGTAAATTCTGATTTTATTTCAGTTTTATTTAAAGCAAATTAATTCTGGTTTTTTTCAAGCTTATTTATATTTTATGTCTGTTTAAAATAAATTCTGATTCTCCTTTCTAGGAAAAGTTTTCTTAAAAAAATATTACAAATCAGAATCACCTTTCCATCATTATTCTCATTTCTAAACCGAAGATCTCTCTGTCTTTTAATTCCCCCAAAATTATTTTTATTAATTAAAACAGAATCTGCCCTCCTAATTTTCATTTCATCTCGGCATCGAATAATTCTTCTTTGGAATTCATCAACAAATTTAGCCATTTGTCCCTGTCCTCTAGCATTAAATAATCGAAGAAAGGAAGGTTTAGAAGAGAATGTATTGCTAATAGAAATTTGATTTTGAATATTTTCATTAAATTTTAAATTTCCAAAATTTAATCCAAAAATTGCAGTTGTTTGGCTTTCCAATGCTTTTTGTAATTTTTTATTATTTCCATTCTTTTCAGAAGAATATCCATCAGTTAGTAAAACAATAGCAGATCTTGCCTCATCTCCTCGGCCAAATTTAAATGTTTCTGTGAGAGCATACCCCAAAGCTTCTGTTAAGCTTTTGTTAGTAAACTTGTTTTCCAAAATCTGCTTCAAGTAAAATTCTGATTTTTTTAATTTATAAAATTCTGATTCAAGTTTGTTTAACGAAATTTTGATCTCAAGTTCTTTTAATAAAAATTCTGATTTTAGGGGTTGTTTTTAGAATATTCTGATTTTAGGTTTATTGTATCAAAGCTTGCTTCAAGTTTTGAAATTAAACTTTAAAAATTTCCACCTCATCATTTGTTGGCCAGTCAATGCGGTCAATAGCAAAAAGAGCATCATCCAGAGTTAAAGGTTCCTGTTTTTGTAAAGGATTTCCCGACCAAATAGTAACGCGAATTCTCTGTTGGAATTGTTCGGGGGGAGCTTGTCTAATGGTATCTTTAGCTGCCCTCTTAAAATCATCAAATTGTTCAGCAGAAGTTTGATTAGTATCAGCGTTTAATAAAATTATTAAGTCAATTGGGTCTTTAAAATTAATTTTTTTTTTTAAATTCCTCTTTCAAATTTATTTATTCCAACCATTTTCACAATGCAAAGGAGATTCTTTTTGTAATGCTTTAGCAGCTAATTGTAAATGTTCAACACGCTCTACACTATTTATTGGTTCATGGGAGTCAAGTAAATCAGCTTTACTTTCATGTCTTCCGCTTGGAGGTAGAACACATTCGAGCAGAATTTTAGAAACTTTTTTAATTAATTAATTTAAAAATTCTGATTTTTAAAATAAATAATTCTGATTTAAAGTTTTAATTAAAATATTATTTTGCTTCAAGTTTTTATAAAATTCTGATTTAAAATTATTTCTATCCCTACCCTGTTCAACAAATTGTTTTGCCCTTGCATCAATAAAAACATGCCATTGATCACCCACTAAAGTTTTAAGTCTCGTTAGTTGAGCACTTGGAGTAACAGCAACAGCAAACAATTCTGATTTTGACAAATTATTGAAAGGTTTAAATGATTTAGACAATTCCTCAGCAGTATTTCTCCCATTAGACCCACTCCACAAAATAAACATTAAAAGTCTGGCAGATTGACGACGTTGAATATTTATTTCCTTTTTAGATTTCATTATTAAAAATAATTAGATAATTAGAAAACCTGTAAAGTAAGGTTAACTGCTGAAGCAAAAGAAGATTGTACTTTAGTTGGTAAAATACTTCTCAATCTTCTCTGAAATTCTAATTTTCCAAGATGTTCTGGAAAAGGAATAAAAATATTTTCAATAAAGTTAGATCCCCTCGATTGATTGGAGAAGCTATAGTATATTTTAGGGTTCGATATTACGGGGCAGGGCTGGGCTTACGGAGAACGGGGGTTTCGGGGAATTCGGGCTTGGGGAACGGGGACGGAGGTTCCCCCGCGACCTTCTCTCCGGTAATTCGATCGAACCCTAGTATAATTAAGAAACAACTCATCATAAGATTCCCTTAATCCCAATGGATATTTTCAAACCTTATATCCATTTTTTACTCAAATTTTATACAAAAATAACCCTTACCCGACCATCTAGCTTCTAGTCTAGGTTCACGTCCAAATGAAAGGGCTGCCAATCTAATTCTTCCCAAATCAACATCTGTTGAAGGTAAACGCCCAACTAATTGAACAGCTAAAGCTAATTGCTTTTCAAAAGGTGAAGAAATTCCATTAGCAGCATTAAAACTGTCAATAACAAAAAGTAAATCAGTTGGGCAATCATCGAGTAAAGAAGGGGTTGAAGTTGATATTTGTAGTGGATTTTTCTGAAATATATTTCAAATATTTTTGTCCACATTTTTAATTCCTAAATTAATTTTAATTTTAAAAACACTTAACATTATTAGCCATTTTTTGCTTCTCCTCATTATCCTTTAAATTATCTTCATTTTCATTCTCTAATGGTTCATCCTTTTGACGTCTTTCCAAATTATTTCCCAAAGAAAAATTTTTCAAATAATTAAAATTACTAGTATGTTCTTCAACATTTTTACTTAAATTTGTATAAATTCCATTAAATTTATTTTTACTTCCATTTGTTAAAATATCCTTTTCTTCTTCTTTATTTTCATTCTCTTTTCCAATTTTTAAATTCAAACAATTATTTAAAATAGAGGAAAATGTTGATACAAATCTTTTTTTAAATTAATTAATTAAATTAATTTAATTTTACTCTTTATGACTTTTGCCAACAAAAATTCTTTTATTATTTCCAATATAAAGTAATAATTCAGGAAAATTAAAATCTTGACTGGCTGAAACAGCAAAAGAAAGTAATGAGGGGGTTTGTTGAAGTCTTCGGCCAACAGCTTGTGCCCTGGACCAAAATTCTTGTCCATGACCATCACTAATGAGTATTAGAATCTACAAAAATTTATGTTGATTAAATTTAATTTTGAACGTTAATTAAAGAAAATAATAATTAGAGTGTATATCAGTGGTTAATGGGGATCAGGAAAGGAAGTTGTGGATAAGTATGAGCTTTAGAAAATCAAAACCAATTTTGGTCAGAAAATTGGAAAAGATTAAAAAATACTTTTTTTTGAACATTTTTTACCTTTTTAGAATCCCTCCTTCCCCCCATCTCAAATTCACTTAAAGCCAACTCCACAGCATCTGCAATTCTTGTATTACTTCCAGTAAATTTTATATCGTTCAGTCTTTCAATAATTTCTTTATTATCTACTACAACACTTTCTTTTAACGTCAAAACCAATTTTGGTTCAGAAGCAAAACTAATTAATCCAATTCTTAATCTTTCACCAATTTCCTCATTATTTATTTCTTTTAAAATATTTTGTGCTAATTGATGTTGTAAATTAAATGAGGGAAAAACTGATCCACTTGTATCAAGCAAAATAAGCAAATCAACCTTTAAAGAGAAAATAATCTTTTTATTAGAGAATTTTTAAAAATTTTAATTTTTAAAATAATTTTTACAAATATTCTACATATTTTAAATCTTTGTTTAAAATAAAATTAATTCGGTAGGGTTTCTCTTCTCATTTCTTCAGACTTCTCAAGCTAAATCCTAACTAAATTTAAAAAATAATAGATAGTATCTCTTAAAAATAATCTAGAATTTTATTCTGAATGATTAGATTCTTTGAGGAGAGACTTAAGTTAATTGAACATCATTTTTAAATAAAATCTGACGAAATTAGGTATATGTCATAAGGGGGGGTATCCATTATATAGGTGTTACTTCTCTCCTTACCTAATAGCCAATTAAATTTAAACTAGATTTTTGTGGGATACATATCTAAAATTTAAAGTCTGACTATATTTTCATTTTTGATCTAATAATTTTCAAATAAAATTCCCCAATAAAATAAAAAAAATAAATTATTCAATACAAGACAAAAATATTTTTTTATTTTAATGCTTTGAATTTTAAAATATTAAAAGTTTTAATATTTATTTTATTTCTTTTTAAAAATTAAAAAATGTATTTTTATTTAAATAAAATAATTTTATTATTTTTATTTCCAATTTTTCTTTCTTGTATTCCAAAATATCAAGAAGAATTTGGTGATGATATATTAAAAGCTTTAAATAAAGAAACAATTGAAAATGGAGAAATTGAAGTTAAAACGGGGGAAGACAAAATTGGGGATAATAAAATTAGAAAATGGAGAAAATATGTAATTAAAAGAAAATCAAATGGAGGAAAGAATGAAGAAGAAAAGGTTAGAAAAATAGAAAATTGTTTAAAAGAAGGGATTAGATTGGTGCAGTCTCGGTTAAAAATTGAACAGTTCTACGATTCCCGGATCCTGACAGTTCCGGGAATAGGGACATCATTGAATCTTCCATTAAGAGTAAAATGATTTTAATAGAAAATTAATAACCCTTAAGGAGATTTATTAAATTTGAGATAAACGAAGGAGAACGTTCATTGCTTGATGCACCTCCAATAAATGAAAAATCAAAGATAAATTTGGATGATAACAAGATAAATAAAATAAAAAATGTATTGGATTGGAATAAACAAAGAGCGCCAATTATTTGTGGGGATGAAGAATGGCATTATTTTGATGGGTAAATTTTTAGAAAATAAATAAAAATTATCTTTAGTTTTTGTTACAAACTCATAAACGGCAAATTCACATGGGAAGAAGCATTGGGAGAATGTAAAAAACAGGTAGAGAAAAATATTTGCCCCGTTCACATCTCCGGAAGTTAGGAAAAAATTTTTTTTCAAAAAAAATTTCTTTGGAAATTTTCGGACTTCTTGGCCTTTCAAAACTTAAAAAATTCGCCTTCGGCCTTAAAACTTTTTTTATGTTCTAAATTTATTTATTCCCCAAAATTTCCCGTTTTAATTTTACAGAATTCAAATTTGGTGAGTATTCAAAGCGAACAAGAAAATGATTTTGTAGTAAGTTTATTTAATTTATAATTAATTAAATATATTTATTAATTAAGGGATCTCTTAGTACAAAGGTTTTTAGATAATTAAATAATTAAAATAAAATATTTGTTAGTTTGATCAAAATTTTGATAATTTCTGTCACGGTTTTTGGATTGGAATGACAAGAAAATATATTGAAGAAACGGTTAATTAAATAATTAATTTTTTTTGAAAAAAATAAATTTAAAAGGATTCATTTAAAAGTGAATGGTCTGATGGAACTAAAGTTAATTACGGAAACGTTCCTATAAGAGTAGCTTTTCATACCCCTCCTTGGATGGGTGGACAACCAGATTTTGCTGGAGGTGTTGAGGAATGTGTACATTCTTACCCAAAATTAGGCTGTGATAATTGGCAACAAATATTTTTTAATCAATGGAATGGTAAAAAAATTTTAGGGGAAAAAAGTTTTTAAATTTAATTTTGTACATACATAGATGCGCGTTGTTCAATTAAATTAAGCGGGGCAGTTTGTAAGAAAAGACAATCAATTCAAAAAATTTGAAATAAAAGAAATGAAAGAGAGAAAGATTGAAGAATTAAATAAATTTTGAAGAATTTCAGAAACAAATATTAAAAAAATATTTTTGTACTTTTAATAATTTTGAAAAAAATAATGGACTCTCGTTAGGAAAAGCCGATACATTAAAGTTTAACTATGTCTGTGTCCCATATAAAAATATTCAAAAAACACTTTTTTCATCCCTTTTAAAATGTATGAAGGACGAAGTCTCAATATTCATCCAAATCTTCCCCTCAATCGTCAAATCCCTCTATATCCTCCTAATATATAAAAACACCCCCACCTCACTTCCATTCTTGCATTCAAAATCAGAATGACTATTTCCAACAGTATTATCAATTTTCTGATTTAAATTTACATTAAAGTTTAATTCTTTTAACAAAACTTCTCCAAATTTATTTTCTGTTTTTGTAGAATTTATTAAATTAAAACAAAAACCAATTTCCTTAAAATATTTTAATTAAATTAATTACCCAATTAATAACTTGCCTTATCTAAAGTCGAAATAAATAAATTTTCACTTTTTTGGCCACTCAATATACGTCCCTTTTCTTCATTTGTGTAACTTAAAAGTGTTTTTTCGTTGAATGATTCACCAGCTATTGCAAATACAGAAACGTTTTTAGACGACAATTTTGTTCTATTAAAAAGTAATTTTTTTTTTGAATTTAGATTAGCAATAATTATGAATTTAATTGTTATATTGAATTTAATTGTTATATTTATATGTAGATATAGGACTCACAAAAAATTTCTTTACAAATTTTAAACAAGAAATAACATGTCTCCAAAAAACATTGACTCCAAATAAAATTATACATACTTCCTAACCTTCCCCATTTTCACGTCCAAAATAAATAACTTAAGACAAATAAAGCAGATACATTACTATGTAGTTAAATACCAGGGCTGGGCTCGTTTCGCATTTCGTCTTTTTATTTTTAGAGTTAGCCCAGCCGTGTTAAATATTCATATTCTGTTAAATACCGAAAATTTTATGAAAATTTCTCCAAATATAGTCTTTTACCCTTATATCCTCTTTAATATTCAAAACATACATTGCTTCAATACTTTCATTAACCATATCAGTATTTTCCCCATTATGTACCAAAAGAATAATATTTTTTGAATTATTCGAATTTTCCGAAAATAATTGTGTGCCTTTAATTAAGGCTTTGGCTGGCGATGTTTCTAAATGACGGCGAGGTCTGAGGGAATGAATTTGTTCAATAACCTGTTTAAAATTAATTTTTAAAAATTTTCTAAGAATTCTTTATCTTTACTTTGTCAACATTAGAAGATTCCAAAGAATTAATTGGATTTAATACAACAGGGGAACGATGGAAAGCAATTAATCCATAAAAGTTGGAAGAACTTTCTTTGGTAATTAAATTTATATGTCTAAAAAATTAAGTGATATTTAAAAAATCAGAAAAACCACCTCAAAACTTTTTCAATCCTTCTTTGTTGATTTTTAAAATAATTAAAGTCCTCTTGTGAAATATCGAATAAAACAAGAATTTGTAAAGAATATTTTTCATTTTGGCAGACTAATGATTAAAAAAAATAAAACAAAAAAATTTTTGCATTTTTCCTTTGTTTTTTCTTTTTTTCAAATCTACTTCTTTTCAATTTTAAAAACCTAAAATTACGATAATCCCCAAGTTTTAGCCACAAAATAAATTTATTAAAAATTAATTTACAAAATCACCATTGGAATTTTTTGTATTTATTTCATTATTAGATGTTGCTTCTGATTGGGGTAAATAAATTGAAGCAAAGAGGAAAATAATTGGAAACAAAAAATTAAAAATAGTAATTATTTTTAGAGGAAAAAAAGATAAATTTAGGCTTTTAGCCATTTAAAAGCTAAAATTACTGTTTTATTTATTCCTTTGAAATTATTAAATAATTTCAGTATCAATAATAATTAGAGATCGGACAAACGGAAAAATCAAATATTTGACCAAATATTAGTTTGGTCCGATCTCTAATAATGACCAATACCATATACCCTTTAATAACTACCCTGGGTAAGACCTTCCGCTGGAGTGAGTAAATAAATGAGGGAGGGTAATTATACGAGGTTTGAAATTTTAATGTATTCTAGGGCATTTGTTGAGGGTAATTATTGTTTCAATCCTTCGATGGACGGGGTAACGAATGGAAGCGGGGTAAACTATTTAAATTTAAAAAATTAGGTCCAAAACAATTCACTCAAATTATAGCCTAATATGTAGTGTCTTTCTCTAAAAGATTAATTTAAAAAATAATCTCTTATTTAATTTTCTGTAAAAAATATTTATTTAATTTAAAATTAAAGATGTTGGGGAATGCGCAGATTAAAGAATGAAAGTTTGTGTTGTGTACATTTATTATACTAATTTCCCGTCAATCACGCTTCATTGCATTTTCGCCGTTCCCCCTTTAAAAAAGGCAATTTGTTTATTTTCTTTTTTTTTATTTATCTAGTTATTAAAGGCTTATTATTATAAATAAATAAATAAATATTATTTTTTCTCGTTTTGATAAGCTATAATTAATTAATTTATGACAAACTTTTTATTTTTATTTATTTCGGTCGGTGTGATCATTTTAAAGGATTGATTTTTGGAGATTTAAATATAAAAAGAAATCAATTTTTTGTGAATTTAGAGGAAATTAATTAATTTATTTGTTAGAAATTATTGGATAAATAAATATTTATTGGTATTATTTTAAAATTTTAATAGTAACTCTCCCCACCCTATGGAATTTAAATTTTCGTCTGCTTATTTTCCGTCTATAAAGCTTTTAGTTCAATCGGATTAAGATATCGGTGTTAATTTAAAATATTAATAAAATTAATTAAAATCATTGTAATATAAACTGCAACTATATATCTACTAAATAAAAATACTTTTTAACTACATAAAATAATGATAAATTTATTTTTTTACTTTTATGGTACTTTATTAGTAAGGTAATGCATATAATCAATCAAAATAACCAAAAAGTCGAGAAAGGAAAGTGGAATTGTTTTCACACAGAAAGCCGCTTATCAAATCCTGATTTTCTTTTAAATAAGGATTGGGCGATGGATTGATGAAAAATTGCTTGGACTTTTTGATATTAATTTAGAGAATTAGGGAATAATTGTTTAAAAAATAAATATAAAATAAATATAAAAATAATATTTATAAAGAAAATTAACTTGCTACTTTGACAAAAAAAATTATAAATAAAAATAAATTTAATAAAAATTAAATTCCGGTGCGGGGAATCGAACCCCGGCCGCCTGGGTGAGAACCAGAAATCCTAACCACTAGACCACACCGGACATTGAAATGTTTTCTTTAAAAATCAACTAAAAAGAAATAATATTAGCTTTTTATAATTCCACCTTCCATTTGAACTTCTAATTTTGGCATTCTGATTTTTATTTTTTTTATTAAATTTTTTTAATTTTATTTTCTTTAATTTTATTTTTTTTATTTTTTTTTATTTAATAAATTCAGGTTTATTTTAATTTATTGATTTAAAAATGTCTTCATTTCCTTCTTTCTCTCAAAAAAATCTTTCTGGCAATCGATTCCAAATTCGAGGATTTCCAAAAATTTGGACTGAAAAACTTACTTTTGACGATATTGCGGTTCTCTTTTAAATTTTTAAAATTTCTAAAATTTTATTTAAAGTGGTATTTATATGATTTATTGGTTAAATATGGAGCTATTGAGAATATTGTGATTAGTTGCTCTAAGAGGGATATGATTGTTTATGGGTTTGATTTTGGTAATTAAATTTAAAAAGATTTTTTTTAGAATTGTTGATATGAAAAGTGGAAAGGGTATTGCTCGTATTAAGAATGAAATGCTGGATAAATATGGAAAGTTTTATTTACAAAATTGGGATGCTGCTTTATCTGTATATTTTTAATCTTAATTGAGTAAGGGAGAGGGGGTAGGGGAAGGAAATAGAGGGGAGGGGGAAGGAAATTTAATATTAAAAATTCTTTTTTGGATAATATTTTTTATCTTCTATTTTTTAAACCTAATATTTTTTAATTCTTTTGATTTTTCCATGACTCAAGGTTTTTTGATAGGGATGATTTAAGGGATTTCAATATTCTTTTTATAAACTAAATTCTAAAAGTCCTGTTCATTTAGTAAATTTTTAATTTAAATCTGAATCAATAAAAATCAAAATAATTTCATTTCAAGTCCTGACATGATCATCTGGTTTACTTACAAGCCGGCTTGATATCTCTTTTTTTTATTTTTAAAAATCTTACAAAAAATTATTTGGGTTCCTTTTTAATGAAAAAAATTAAAAGATTTTTTTTAATTTTTAGTTTCGACAAGTCGATGCAGACACAACCAAAAAGCTTGAGGATTTAACCAAAAAAATTTCTTTGAAAGATTTAGTTAAACAATTAACTCCACCACAAAGTACAGAAAGTTTTCATTCAGTTAATACTGCAGACAAAGCAACTGCTGATTCTTCTGATTTTGTTTATAGCCGGGAATTTCTTTTGAGTTTGCGTGGAACGGTTTCTTTTATTTAGAAAAATAATTTTTTAATTAATTTTGATTTTCTAGATTTCTCCGTCTCGTTACCAAACTGACCCGCAATTTTCTGAAATTCTTCGTTCTGTTGAAAATATTGATTATGGCTATCCAACTACTCGAAATAATAATTATAGAAACAATAATCGCAATTTTCGTCAAAATGAGACTCGTGGAGGTTATAATTACAACAATGGAAATGTATAGTTTTATTCATTATTTTAAGGGAAAATAGAGAGAACTTTTAGCGAAAAGTAATTCCTCCTTCCAGTCCTTTTTTTAATAAAAATTTATTTTATATTTTTGGCTGATTTTGCTTTATTTAATTAATCTAAAACAGGGGGCTAGGATCTCGAATTTTTGAAAATCCGCAATTTTTAGCCGAAAAATCCGTATTTTATATTAAAAACCCGCAAACACTTGCGCTGCAGACGCAAAAGTGAAAGGTTTTTATAGGAAGGAATTTAGGAAGGCCTAGAAAAGAAAAAATGACATTTTTTTAAAAAAACTGCAAGAAAATACTAAAATCCTTATAATCTTCAAAAGGTCACGAAAATCCAGAAAATGGGGAAAAATAATTTTGCACATATCCGAGCCCTAAAAATAATTTTAATTTTTGTAAATTTTTATTTAAAAATAATTTAAATTTTGTAAAAGAATGGATTCCCCCATAGAAGGAATTTAAAATATTTTTTCGAGTCTTTAAAAGTTACCTAATTATTTTTATATTTTTTAGAAGACCAACAACAACAATAACAATTATTTCAATCGAAAATGATCTGAATTTTTTTTTTGAATTTTAAAAATATTTTTGGCAAAGAAAATCTCTCTTCAACAATTCTTTTGATGACAAATTTAAAAGAAAATACAAATATCTTTCAAAAAAGTAAAAAAAAGTCTTTAATTTATTTTAAATTTATTTCAAGAAAAAAAAGAATTTTTTAATAAAAATTAAAAAAAATTTTTTTACAATTTTTTCTAGCAAAGTCCATATTTAATAATCATTTTATTAGCAAATTCTATATATTGTTTTTGGGCCTCTTCTATTGACAGACCTTTAAAAAATAAATAATTTTTGAAAAATCAACAAAAATTCCCTTTTCCTCCCACATTAAATCAGAAAAAAAATTATTTTTTAATTTTGGGAAAGTAAAGAGAAAAATATATTTAAAATTTCAAAAATATTTTGCATATGAGTCAGTCAAAAATTTAATTTCACTCTCCAAAAAAATTTTTTTGGGAATGTTTTTAATTAATTAAATCGTAGTCAAAAAAATAATTTAAAAAATTTTAATTTATTTTAAGTTCAAAAAAACCTCTTTTTCCATTCCAGGCTTCCCATTTTTTCTTTCCCCTAATATCAAAAGTTCCAGGTTTACAATTATTATTATCTCCACAACTTCCTTGTTTATAAAGAGCATAAAGTTGCATTAATTCTTCGTTGTTTGGAGAAGTTTTGAGATTTTTAATCTTTTTTTTTTTAATTTAAATTAAATTTATTTTTTGGGGAGTTTTTCCTACCTTTGCAGCTATTTCTTCAAATTCCTTAAATTTTCTTTTAATTTATAAACGTTTTGGTTTATTGGAGATTTTATATTATCCCGCCCTAAGAATCGCTTGTGATGGAATTGTATGGATGCCCCCTTTTCGGCCCCAAGACAACCAACCCTTACAATCTGATATGAACACCAGGGTGTCCCTTTTACCTCTTTTTAGGGGAATTTTTCCCCTTTTTGACCCTCTCGCCCCTTTTTCTGCACTGCCACTTTTTTGAGGTGCTTTGGTGATTTGGAAAGGGACACTCTGATGAACACGGATCTGCCCAATCTTGTAATTAACCCGAGAACCTAGCCCTTACTGTTTTGACAGCATTCCTCCATATATTTTTTGAATTCTGTATCCCGTTCTATTAGACTTTTAGCAGTAGCACGATTACATGTTTATGAATGGAGTTTATTTATTCCATTAATTTATTTACCCTCTCCTCTCAAATTTTTAATTAACTAGTTAATTAATATTTTTATTAAACTAACTTGACTACAACTTGCCATTAATAATTTAAATATTTAAAAACTTGATAGGGTAAAAAAAAATAAAAAATATTTATTTTTAAAAATTAAAAAAAAAAATTTTGATTTAAAAAGACAAACAAATGTGTCAATATTTGCGATCTAAATATATTTTCTAATCAATAAATAGAACACAATGTTTGTTCTTCTATTTATTTGGCCAAATAATATTAGTTATGTTCAAATAATTTTTGATTAAAGAAAAACAAATTTTTTGATAACCGTAGGTTCGGAAATATATTTTTGTTTAGAAATTTGTATAATTTTGTTTAGAAAAAATAAGTTAATTAAGCATAATTAAACTTTTCTCTTTAAGAATTCAATTTAAAACACGTTAAATCTCAGACTTTTCTAATTTAGATTCTTTAATTTTACATTTTTGGTGTAAAAGATTATTTAATATTATACTTCAGTCAAATTATTTTACTGAAAACAAGATTCGGAAAAAGATAGGTTTTATTAAATTTTGTAGGTCACTAGGTAGAGGGTATCTATCTAAAAACACCTATTTAAGACACATCTTATTTTAGAATGTAGATACAATTTTTAGCAGAAAAAATATCTAAAAGAGGTTCGACTAAATCTCTCATTATAAAAACAATTTTGGTTTAAATTGGAAGAGAGAATATATGTAGGTATTTATCTAATATGTACACAAATATCAAAATTTTATACAAAAAATTAAACAAAACTTTTAAATACAAATACTATGTACATTTGGGTAGAAAATATTTGAGGGGATAAATATTTTAGTTTTTTTTTGGAATTATGTACAAAATAGATTTTATCACATAAATATATTCTTTTTAAATAAAATTAAATTCATTTTTTAATTTTACTTTGTTTAACCATTTTCCTTTCATTTTCAACAATTATTGCATTGTTAAATTTAAAATCTTCTTCTAACAAATAATTATGAAAGATGTTTGTTCCTTCTTTAATTATTATTTGATAAGCCTAAAATATTTAATTTAAATTAATTTAAAATAGTATTATTTACCCCCAAATTAAGTTTAATAAAATTTATATCATTCCAATTAATTTGGTTTTTCCCATATTGCTCTTTCAATTTTTTCATTGCAATTTCTCTAAATTTTCTTGGATCTTGAATCTTTACTTGTTTTTCCTTTTTTGCAATTTTATGTTCGTATTGATGTATTAAATAAATAATTGTTGGTTTATTTTCTAATTGAAGAAGATAAGACGAGAAAAAACATTTATCTTTAGCTAGAAATTAAAAAAATTTTTTTGAATGTTTTTAAGAGGGATTATTATTTTTAGAATGGGCGGTCAAGAATCGCCTTGATTATATTTAATCTAAAAGAGAGGATTTTTGTTTAATATTTTTGAATGTCTATCAGATTTATTTTTTTGGTAGAAACTGGCTGCCGAATAGCAGTTTTAGACATTATCTATTGTTAGTATTTTTGTGTTATATCTAAAATATTTTACAAAATCAATTAGCCTTTTTCCGAAGTTTAAATTTAAAAAAGTATCATTATTTATTGGCTATCCGGGACTTTAAAAAATCATTAAACTTACAATTATCTTTAAATAAATTAATTATTCCCGATTCTTCATTTTCACTCTCAGATACAAAACTTTCCGCATCAGATAGATAATTTCTAGGCGATTCTATATCCCTACAAGAACCTTCAAAATCACTGACACTTTCCTCCTCCTCATCCTCTTTTTCCTTTTTAATTATTCCATAATTTAATTTTCCCAATTCCAATTTGTGAATAGTTTCCAAGAAAATTTTATCAGTTTTTTCAAAATTTTTAATTTCTTTTTCCATTTTTCCTAACAATTCTCTAGCTTTCTCAACAAAATTTTCTACAGGTATTTTTATTTTATTAATCTCATTCCAATCATGTTTCAATATGACTTTATTTTCTAATAATTCTTTTATTTCTCCCTTTTTTGGATTGGCCCTTCTCAATTTTGGAATTTTTAGACTTTTATTATTATTCGAAGAAGAAGAATCTTTATTTTCCCCGATTAAATCTTTAGCATTTTTTATTGCTTCAAAATAATCTTTAGAAGAATGATTAATATCAAGCAATAATATTTGATATTCATTTAATTTATTTTTATCATAATATTGTTTAAATTCTTCCTTTAAACGCACATATTCATATGTGCATTCCACCATCTAAAAAGTATTCTTTAATTTTTAGAGGTTTTGATATTCTGAATCTCCGTCCCTAACATCGATTCCTTTTAAAAAGTTTCCGCTTATAAAAATTAGCTACTCAAGTTATAATTCTGGCATTTCTTTCAAAAATCTAGCTGGATATCCAATTATTAACTTTAACATTTTTTTCAGTCTCCGAAAAGGTAGGTAATATGTATTTATAAATTATAAATTACCTTATTGTTAATTGTTTTTAATTCTTCATCAAATTTATAAATAATTTCTTTAATTTCGTTTATTTTATATTTAGGGACTTCAATTTCATTATTATTCATTTCTTCCTTACATTTCTCTTTTACGTCTAATTTAGTTTCTTCCCGAAAATTATTCTCTTCATTTTTTAAATTTATAGCTTCATTAACAATTTCTCTATAATGTTTTAATAAATTTTTAACTTTTGAAATCCACATCTTTTCTTTATTAGTAATTTCTTTATTTAAATCTGTCAAATCTGATTTGAATTCTTCCAATTGTTTCGAATTTTTTGAATACTTCAAATCTCTTATAACACTGTGACTTTTTTCTATCGTTTTTTTACTTGCTTAAAAAAATTTTTTTTATTTAATAAAATTTTTATTTTAAATATTTTTAGAGAGTAGAGAGAGTTCGAATTTTTAATAGGTTTTTTAATTGAAGACTTATGTTAAAAGACTAGACAAAAATAAAGTTCCTTTCCTATGTTTAATTTTTAAATTTACTCATTAAATTATCCGTCACTTGCCATACATCAAGATTAGACAATGAATCTAAACTAAAACTTCGTTTGATAGATTTGATAGATTCAGCCGACATTTTTAACATTGCATTACTTGAAGGCCACAAAATAAAAAGAAAAATCAAAAAGAGAAGAAAAGTTTTATGAAAAATCATTTTTAAATCTAAAAATTAAATTTAAAGAATTTTTGAGAATTTTTTTTTAATTTTATTTTTTTCGAAAATAGTAGAGCTGTCCAAACTGAAAATTTTCTTAGAAATTAAACAGATTTGGACAGCTCTTTAACAAATAAAAGTTTAGGAAAGGGTTTTCTTCAGTTTTTTGTCTTTTAAAAGCAACTTTAGAAACACTTAAACTTTTTTTTAATTAATTTGACTTTGAAGCAATTGACTTTCTAAAAATGGCGGTGAAGAAGAAATTAGACATTCCTTAAAAGGAAATTAATTAAGAAAAAAATCAAAGACGTCTGGAGCTAGCCTCTAACACGCGCCTCCACTCATGTCTGTCTATACAGACAAATTTATAGACATTGCCCTTTATAAATTCCTTTAAACAATAGAAATTTCCATATAATGCCCTTTCTTTAAAAATGCCAGACAATTAAAAGGGCATTTATTTGTCTTCAATTGACGTAAATCGTCTATAAATTTAATTAAAACCCAGACAGTTAATTTAAATAAATATTGATTTTAATTTAAATTTTTTTTAAATTTAAATTTAAAAACTTAAATTTCGCTTTAATCAAAAACATTTTCACAAACAATCCTCAATTTAAGGATTAAAAAAACTTTTTCACCTTCCCAACGCTTAAACAAAATTAACTACATAACTTTAAGACTTTTTAAAATTTTAGTTAAAATTGTTGTTTTTATTTTTTTATAAATTTTCAGGAGGATTGAGACTGAAATTCTCAAAATTTAGGGGTGATTTTAAGTATATAATTCAGAAAATATATCCACCCCTAAAATAAATTTTTATAATTTGTATAAAGTAAATCTCAAGTATAGAAACAATTTATTTTGATTTTTAACCAAATACTAATTAATTTTTAATAAATATTTCTTTAATAAATTGTTTTTGAAGATTTTGAAGATAAAAACAAAAATTAGATACTAAATAATTATTAAATCGACTGGCCCTTCCGAAAAGCTTATTTCCACACCAATGAGTCTAACAATTTTGGGAATAAACAATTTTTTATTCAAGAATTTGTAATTATTAAAAAATTTTTGTTTGCTGTATTTTTCTGCATCTTTTCGTTAAGAAAATTTTCTAAACAGATAAATAATATGTAGTCTTTAGAGTCGGACCTAATCAGGCCATATTTTTTGGGATAATTTTCTTTGACTGACTTGACTTATTTTTTTGTATAAATATTTTTAATTAAAATATTTTTCAGTTAATTTATTTATTTAAATAAATTTTCTTTTATTTAAAAATGCAACAAACATCGCAAATGAAGGACAATCCAAATGTTTTTTTTAAATTAAAAAAAATTAATTTTTTTAAATTTAAAGATTTCTTCAATGGATAACCAATTAAATAATCGAGAAAATTCGAATAATGCCAAAAAAGCAGAGGAACAAAAACAGCAACAAGAAATGATGAAAAACACAATTTTATCCCAAGTTTTTTGTCCAAAATAAATTAAAAAACAATTTTTTTTATTTTTTAAAGGTTTTGGATAAACAAGCATTTTCTAGATTAAGTAATTTATTTGTTGCTAAACCAGAAAAGAGTCAGGCTGTTGAAAATATGATTGTTAATATGGCTAGGTAGTTTATTTAATTTTTGGGGGGTTTTAAGAGGGGGGGGGGGTTTCTTAAAAAAAATAAAAAAATTTTTAATTATAGAAATTAAATTTTTGATTGTTTTTATTCCAAATTCCCAAAAATTTTTTCTTAATTTAATTTTTATATTAACGGAAATTAAAAAATTTTTCCTTCGAATTTAATTAATTTACAATTATTATTTTTTCCTCCTGTGGCTCTAAAAATTGGCGCAGAACAATTTTCCCCCTTGCCTCCTCCCGGAAAAAATCTGGCTACGGGCCTGCTTCTACATTATACCAACTACTTTAAAAAATTTTTATTTTAAAACAATTTCTCTTCCAAAAAATTTTTTCTAATAATTTTTTAGAAGGCTGATAGTCGCCATTTTTTGTTTTTAAAAACTCTTAATTTTTTATTTATTTTTTCAGGATGGGACAAATTCGAGGCAAAATGACTGACGAAGATTTGAAAAAACTTTTGGACCAAATTTCTGTCAAAACATCAAAAACTACAAAAGTTAATGTAAATTAATTTTTAATTTAATAAAAAACTTAAATTATTTCCAAGTATGATCGAAGAAGGGCAGCCATTGATTCTGACGATGAAGATAATTTAATTGGTCGGGGAAAGAAAGGAAATGGAGAAACTTCTTCAGATGAGGATTAAATATATTTGCTCAATTAAAATTTTAAGAAATTAAGTTTAAATATGTTTTTGTTTAAAAAAATAATTTTTTGGAATTTCTGTTTATTATAAATTGTCTTAAAGTTATTTAAAATAAAAATAAATCTAATAAAAATTAAATTCCGGTGCGGGGAATCGAACCCCGGCCGCCTGGGTGAGAACCAGAAATCCTAACCACTAGACCACACCGGATATATTAGTTACATTTAATTATGCTTATAAAAAGTGTTAATTCCTTTTCTTTAAATAAATATTGATCTATTTACTTGAGTGATTTAAGTGACTTATTTTAGTGAAAATTTGTTGAGAGAGCTAAACAATCCAGTTAGTATTTGAAATTTAAAGTCAAGTTATTTTTTGTTTACATTTTTAAACTGAATTTTAAATTTGTTTTTTTGAACATTTGAATGGTTTTGTTTGCTTTTAGAATCTATGATTTAAACTAATAATCCCCTCTTACTTTATCTTTCTCTCATTTTGTAAGTAAAACCACAATTATCAGAATATTAAAATTTAACTTATTTTTCTGATTTGTAAATAGTTGCTACATTTTTTAAAAATTAATTCCAAAACAAATAAAGAGTTGAGGAGGGATTATCAGGGATGGATAATTTTGGATTTAGAAAGCGGTAGACGAAAGAAACGGAAGAAAATAAAAAAACGAAAGACGGAAGCGGAAGACCCAAAAAAGATGGAAGTAGACGGAAGCGGAAGAAAATCCATCCCTGGTATGTATGTCGATTTAAAGTTAAAATTAGTTTCGGATATTAGTTAGAAACAAGCCAGTTTCCTTTATTTGTGACTATTGTTAGCTCCATTTACGCCTGTCCTATTAAATTCAAAAATTTTTTAAATAAAATAATTTAAATGCCAAATATTGACACAAGAGATGATAGAAAAATTAATGAAGCAGAAATATTTTATTTTTCTACAAAAATGAAAGCTGATTTGGGGCAAATATGTAATCTTGCATGTAAAGCATTACAAGTTTATAAAAAATTATTATAAAGAAAATTAAATAATTATTTTTTAAAGTTAAATAAAACAGAATGGGAAATTGCAAAATATTTAAAAATGACTTTAGAAGAAAAAATTCCTCCAAAATGGGATGTTATTGTTGGTTAGTAAATTAATTATAGTTTATTTTAGAGTGGCCGAGAATTCCAAAAAAATGCTGGGAAAGAGATAGGGATTAAGGTTGGCGGTTCCGGGTATCATGAAACGAAATACCCAGGATATCCGGAAATCTTCGGTTCGGATATAAATCTTTGATTCGATCCTTAATCGGGATCTAATTCCTGCTCACTCTCGATTTACTCTAATTAGAAAATTTAATCAAAAATATTTTAATTTTAAGGAAAAGCTTTTGGTGCATTTATTACTGTTGATGCAAGGAATTTTATGCATTTTAAGATTGGCAGAACTTATTTTGTTCTTCATAAACTTTGAGGGAAATTTTGAGTTTTTTTAAACGTTATGCTTAATAATGTAGTCTAAAAGATTTTATTCGACACTAAGAATCGAATTATATCTATAATAGAATAGAGTTATAAATTTTGTGGTCAATTGAGTTAAATGTTCAATTTTTAGGATAGGTAACTGTGAAATTTTTGTAAAAGATCCTAAATTATTAATTTTTCTATAAATTTTGAAATTTTTGATTTAATATCTATTTATAAGCTTTAATATTTTTATAGTATAAATATTTTCCATAATCTAATTTATCAAATAAAAAATTTTAAAAACCTTTAAATAATTTAATTTAACCTTATTTTGAATGTTTTACATTCTTTAAATCTTATTTTGTCTGTTTTTGCGAAAACATGCGCTCAAACATTACTAAAACTCGTGCCAGCCACTCATGACCAAAAATTTTTATCTTAAATATTTTTAAATAAAAAAACATTAATAAATGTCAACTACCTAAATAAAAATATCTTTTTGTCTTTAACTAAAATACAAAAATATTTAAATAAATAAATTTTTTTTGTTTTTAAATAACGAATTATAATTATTTAGTACAAAATTTATTTTATTCAAAAAAATGTTTTACAAAAATAACAGAAAATAATTTGTATGTAAGGACAAATAAAATAATAAAAGAAAAAGTATATTTTTAGAAAATAATTAAAAAGATTAAAAATTATTTTTAAACAAAAAAAAAAACAAACGTAAATTAATTTAAAAGCTTTATTAGCATTTTACTAATTAACAACACGCAAATAATCGTCATTTAATTGCAAATATATTGGGGACGTTTATTTACATTATTAAATATAACAAAAACTCATTTAAAAACCTTTTTAATTTAAAAACAAATTTTTGCGTAACTAAAATTACGTAATGTCTTTACTAAAAACAATTGTTTTTATTTAAATAAAACAAACAAAAAAGTTTATTTATTTCTTTGTTTTTTGCAAAAATTATTCTTTTTATATTCTACATTTGTGATTTGGAGAAATTGAATGATGACTAATCTCACCTCTAATATTAAACGGAAGTGCGGACCAAAAAATACAAATTATAGCTCATTTTCGCTGATCTGAGTTGAATTATATATAGATATCTAGCTAGAATTTGTTGTCTACAGATATCCGTTTTATAATAACTACTTATGTCAAACAAACACATATAGCGAGTTATGGTCGAAAAATAAAAATATTTGGAGGAATTTTAATTTGTTAAATTATTAATGGAAAGTGTGAGTGTATTATTTTTTGGTTCTAAATATGTTAATCTGTGTTGTTGCTAAAATTGTTGCAAAAATTTTAAAAAAATTGTGAAAACGCCTTTTCTTTCAATTAATTAATTTTTATAGGTTCAAATTAATTAAAAATAAACTTTTTAATCAATCATTTTTTATACTTAAAGACCAATGATTTCTAAAAAAATTTCCATCAAAGAAATTATGCGCAAAATGCAACACTTAAATAAACGACCCTTACTACCGCTGTCCATTTAACCAAGAAATTTTATAAATAATTTTGTTAAATCGAATCTTATCTATATCTTTGTGGCATAAAACTGTTATCGAATGGTATCAAGATAATCTTTAAGGTATTTTTACCTTTATTTTTTGGGTTTGAGATAGATTTGGGATTTGACACACATTTTTAATAAACAAATAAAAAGGGAAAGGTGAAATAATTCTTAAACTAGTGAAATAATTCTTAAACTAAAATAGAATAAATTGCTCATTTACTTTTTTTTAATTTGCAAAATTGTTAATAAATATTTATTTATTTAATATTTTTTTATTTTTAATAAAGACATAACTTTTTAAACTTTTAACTTAAATATAAATTTATTTTGTCGCTATAATATTTTTTTATATTTTGTTCTGCTTGGATGATTGAAAATCAAAATTAACGAGATTTAAATTTACTAAAGAAATTAGAGCCTTAATGTTATTATAAGTACAAGTTCTTGTAGTTAATTTTTCTTTAGAAAATAGGAAATAAATTTTTAAAATTAAAAAATAAATAAACAACAAATATATTTTTACATAAAAACTTTTAACATTCTCTAAAATGAATCAGATTGAGACAAAAAAAACTAAATTTTTTGATGTTTTTTGGCTTTTTGCCCTTACTTTATTTTTATTTTATGTTTAACCTTTTTATTTTCTTTAAATGTTGTCATTTTTTAAATAATAATTATAACAGAAACATTTAAATAAAAACATTTATTTACAACATTAATTTACAACTCCACCCATTTATTTTATAAAAATAAAGCTTATAAATAAGAAAAAACATTTTTTAAAAGAAACGCCTTTAAAATTTAGAATATAAAAATTTGAAGAAAATATTTAAATTAGGCAATATATTTTAAAAATAATTAAAATCTTCTTTTGTTTTATAAATAAATTGTTCACAATTAAATAATTATTTTGGTATTTTTTAAATAGTTGAAGGAGATATTAGGTGTGATAATTTTTTGTTAAGTTATTATACCCTTTTAAGTGATTCCTGAGGATCCAAAGAGTTTATTTTTTCCTCTATTAGAATTCCACCCTCAAACTGAATGCCACCCCATAATAGAATGCCACCCTTGAAGGTGACTGAAAAATAAAATGCCATAGCATTTTAATAAAGAAAATACGGTATTTTACATTTAATTTATTTGTGTTAGATAAAGGAAAAAAAGAGTTGGAAATATAATAATTTTAGAGGGGTTTTACCCCATCGTTTTGAAATGTGGGATATTTTATTCTTATTTATTTTTCATTGAATCCATGATTTTAAGATATTTTCAAACATAATAGAGAATTAAATATTTTAAAAATAAATTAAATTATCATTATGCTCCCATTCCTTCTTTGGCTATTTATTTTTACAATTATCATTTGCTTTTGGAATTTTGTTTGGAAACGTCTATCTCTTCCGCCCGGCCCTCTACCTTTACCTCTTCTTGGAAATACTTTAACACTTGCACGTTATGCTCCTGGTTATGAGGCTTATAAAATTTGGGCAAATAAATATGGCCCAGTCTATACTTTGTGGTTGGGAGAAGATCCAGTAGTTGTTATTTCTGATTTTGAATGTATGCGTGATACTTTTGTTAAGGCGGGAGAGGCTTGTTCTGGCAGGCATTTAATGACTGCAATTAATAGTGTTTTGACTGGTTTGTTTTTTAATAAATGTAATACTGGCTTATGCATAGTGACCAGTTAAGAGGGCACTTATTTCCCATCATTTCTAAAAATCTTTTTAGATTTCGTAGAAATATATAATGGAAAAGATTATTAATTGATTGAAATAGAGTAAAGAATGATCTGAAGATCAATATTGATCCAAGATCGAACTTTCAATTAAACTTGATCTCGATTACCAATATTTTTGAACAAGATCCCATCTCGGCTCGATCTTTAGTTAAAAATAAATACCGAAAATCTCCAAATTCTAGAAAATCAAAATTTCTCATTAAATAAATAATTGCAGCAACAAACGGTAATTATGGAGTTATTCGAACAGAAGGTGATCGTTGGCGAATAATGAGACGATTTACACTTCAGGCAATGCGCGATTTGGGAATGGGAAGAAGCAATTTAGAGCAAAAAGTTAATTTAATTTTTAAGTTTTCTAAAAATATTTTTAGTTTTTTGACGATTTTCAACAACAGATATCAGAAACTTTAACTGAACAGATTGAACAGAGTGAAGATGGGTCAACAATTACCCGTCTAGATCAAATGATTGATATTTTGGCTGGTTCTACAATAAATCAAATGCTTTTTGGATATCCCTTTACTGAGGTATTATCTGGAAAATTTCAACAAAAAATTATTTTTTAAAGGATAACCTCAAAGACTTTTACAATTTAAAAGAAAAATTAGAACAACAACGTTTAACAATAACAACAATTAGAGGCCGTTTATTAATGGGAATGCCTTGGCTAAGATATTTCCCTTTATTTAGTTCTACTTTTAAAGAATTTGATTCCCAAGTATCCGCAACATATTCTTTTTTTGAATTTAATATTTTTGAAAGAATTAAAAAAAGATTAAATGAAGAAATTAGTGAAGAAACAACAAAAGATTTGTTAGATTATTTTTTGGATCAAATGGAAGAGGAGGAACGAAATGGGGGTAAAGGGGAATTTAAGTAAGTTTTTATTTTAATTTTAGAAAGAATTCTTTGATTGTGGTTAAAAATTAGTAGGATTTTAAATTTTGATTCTTTTGAAGAAAAATAGTTTCTGTTTCCGTATCTTGTATTTTTATTTAGAATAAATAAAATAATTAATAAAAATTCTTTGATTAACATATTCACCTAGATATTTTAATTAAAAACCTGTTTAACTTTAAAGAGCAAATATTTGTAGAATTATTTCTAAAAAATAAAATTAAAAAAATTATGTAAATAAAAAGGCGAGACTAATTTATTGGAAAAAAATAATTTAAATTATATGTATGAAAGACCGGAACTCATAAATAAAAATCAAAGGAATTTTGTTTTTATAACCAAAAGTCTTATAAAATTTATTTAAAATCGTCCTTGACCTTTATGTCATAAATTAAAAAAGAATTTTGTTTAATTAAATTATATTTCTTTTAAAGTTTAGAGAATCTCCGTTCACTTTGCTATGATCTTTTCTTAGCTGGTCAAGAAACAATATGTATTACTCTAAACTTTTTGTTATTATATCTTTTACTCGATCAAAGAGTTCAATTTAAACTTCAAAAAGAATTGGATGAATTTAAAGAAAGGCGTAAATATTTGCAAGGAGAAAGACATTTTAAAATGGGTGATCGTTCTGAATTGCCGTATACAAATGCTGTTATTAATGTAGGGTATTTAATATTTCTTGATTAATATTTTTGAAATTATATGTATTCTTTTAATTGAAAAAAGAAGGGTAATGCTGGAAATTTTTAAACGTTTGACAAGTTTTCAGTAAAATCTTGGCCATAAGCTTTCAGACAAACCAAAAACTTTTTTTTTCAGACAAACTTTCAGACAAACCAAATAACTCGAAAAGCATCATATCTCTTTCCCTCACCTTCAATTTCAGAACATTTCCTGCCACTTATTTAGCATTAATTTTAATTTTAAGGAGAGTCAACGTTTGTGCAATTTATTACCATTAAATCTCAGCCATAGAACAACAAAAGATGTTCAATTACTTAACGGCAAAATTAAATTACCTGCAGGTGTTGCTATAGTTCCACAAATTAGTTGTGCTCTTTTTGATGAAAAAATATTCCCAGAACCTAATCGGTTTCTACCTGAACGTTTTATTGATAAAAATGGCTGTTTAAAGAGAATTGAACAATTTGTCCCTTTCAGTTTGGGAAAAAGGTAAAAGAAATTGTTTAAAAATAATCAAAAAATTAAACAAAACTATCAAACATTAGATATTAATCTTTTAATTTCAAAACAATTTAATCCAATTTAAGGCAATGTTTGGGCGAATCACTAGCTCGAATGGAATTGTTTTTGTTTACAACAAATTTCTTTTCGAAATTCAGGATTTTCCCAGTAGATCCTTTCAATCCACCTACTACCGAGAAGCAGCTTGGTTTTGGAGTATTTCCATATCCTTATAGCTGTCGAGTAGAATTACGAAATCAATCAAGAGAATGAGTAAGGGAAGTAAAAATATAAAATGATAAATTCAGATAGATAAATTTTGTATATAAATTACCTAAATCCAATTTTCTCCTAAAAATAGGGATTTTAGAATTTATGTCCTTTCATTTGCGGATTGACTTTTAAATTAGGCAATCTAATTATATAATTGAGAAGAGTTTGTCCGTTTGTCTGTCCTTTTATAGACAAGTGGGTTTTTATAGTAAAATGATTTGGGGGAGTGAGGAAAAGGGGGGTTTTTATAGTAAAGCGTTGCAAGTTGAAAAAAGTTGTGAGGGTAAGCAGATAGTATAAAAGCAGGCTATTTTGGTCAGTCTTCAACTTCTCAACATTGCTGTGCTCTTCTACGTCAACTTTTGCTGGAGTCCTGTGTCTTCTTGAGCTAGACGTCAACGTTCATTTGTCAAGTGCTAGGCGTCAACGTTCATTTGTCAAGTGCTAGACGTCAACGTTCATGTGTCAAGTGCCAGGCGTCAACGTTCATGTGTCAAGTGCTAGACGTCAACGTTCATGTGTCAAGAGCTAGACGTCAACGTTCATGTGTCAAGTGCTAGACGTCAACGTCACTTGAAGTGCCAGGCGTCAACGTTCATTTGTCAAGTGCCAGGCGTCAACGTTCATGTGTCAAGTGCTAGACGTCAACGTTCATTTGTCAAGTGCTAGACGTCAACGTTCATGTGTCAAGTGCTAGACGTCAACGTTCATGTGTCAAGTGCCAGGCGTCAACGTTCATTTGTCAATTGCCAGGCGTCAACGTTCATGTGTCAAGAGCTAGACGTCAACGTTCATGTGTCAAGAGCTAGACGTCAACGTTCATGTGTCAAGTGCTAGACGTCAACGTCACTTGAAGTGCCAGGCGTCAACGTTCATTTGTCAAGTGCTAGACGTCAACGTTCATGTGTCAAGTGCTAGACGTCAACGTTCATGTGTCAAGTGCTAGACGTCAACGTTCATTTTTAAGAGATAGGCGTCAACGTTCATTTGTCAAGTGATAGGCGGCAACGTTAATGTGTCAAGTGCTAGGCGCAACGTTTATGCAGGCAGAATATTGAACAGGGGGAATTGTGAAGCAGGGGGAGTTGTGAAGCAGGCGGAATATTGAAACAAGGGGAATTGTGAAGCAGGCGGAATATTGAAACAGGCGGAATATTGAATAAGGGGAATTGTGAAGCAGGCGGAATATTGATAAGGGGAATTGTGAAGCAGGCGGAATATTGATAAGGGGAATTGTGAAGCAGGCGGAATATTGAAACAGGCGGAATATTGAACAAGGGGAATTGTGAAGCAAGCGGTATTGTGAGAGGCAAGAGGAATTGGTAAGGAGGCGGAATTTTGAAACAAGATGATTGTGATGCAGGCGGAATATTGAACAAGGGGAATTGTGAAGCAAGCGGTATTGTGAGAGGCAAGAGGAATTGGTAAGGAGGCGGAATTTTGAAACAAGATGAATTGTGATGCAGGCGGAATATTGAAACAGGTGGAATTGCGAAGTAGTCGATATTGTGAGAGGCAAGGTGAATTGTAAAGCAGGCGGTATTGTGAGGCAAGGGGAATTGCGAAGCAGGGGAATATTTAAACAGAGGGAATTGTGAAGCAGGGAGAATTGAGGAGAAAAAATGTGTAAGCGAGAAGGCCGGCCAAAGGCTTTTGAATCGGATCTTGAGTTGAATTGTTTTGTTATGCTAGCGGAGTCACACGACGCCTGTGTGTACCCTATCAGCTGCACCTATTAGATGCTTTGCTTTGTTAAATGTAGTGGTAATCAGGAAATGTTTTAATGCTGGTCAATGTCATGATAATCGGGTTTTTGATTATGATTGGATTAGGGCCAATTTTGAGGTTGTGATAAGTTGATTTGGAGTTTGTTTTTTGGTTTGTTTTGTTTTTGCTAGCGGGGTGGGGCGGCCGAAGGCCGACCAACTCCGCTAGTGTTATAAATATAAGAATTCATTCTTTTCAAAGTTCAGAATTTTCCCAGTAGATCCATTCCATCCACCCCCATATTCCTTTTTCTACCCTTTTCTAACCTGATATTCCTTTTTCTTTTCCGTCTCATTATTCTCATTTTAGTTACTCAAGTTTTTAAAAATTAGATAAAATTTTTATTCCTTTCTTTTAATTATTATATGTCGTTAAATTTTTGATAAGTTAAATAAAATTTTTATAACCATGGTTATCTTATAAAATCACTAAAATCTCATTAATGCGAAATACAGTAATAAAAAAATAAAGAATTAAATAAAAAATTAAAATATTAGCTTTAAAATTATTTTAAATAAAAAATTATTCCAAATTCAATTTAACCCATCAACACTTCCTGAACCCAAAATATTTGCTGAAGAAGTTTGCCCATTAAATTTTATAGTTACGTCAGAGCTTAGAACAAATTTTAAGGCTGAAAATAATTTAAAAATTAATTTTTAAAACAAAAACTAACAAGCAATTAAAGGCTTTAATGAAGGCAAATTATTGCCTAAATCCTCAAACATAATATCAATAATATTTTTCGATTTATCATCCAAGCTATTATAAGAATTTTTTAAATCTTTTTTAAGGAAAATTATAATTGTTTTGATTAACTGAAAATTAAGTTGAGTTTTTTAAAAAATATTTATAAGGTTAATCTTAGTGAAGAACCCAGTACTAATTTCTCAATTAGAGCCCGGACTGCTAAAGTTTTACGAGAATTAAAATTGATATCACAAAAAACATCAATTTTAATTCTTTCCTGTTGATTGCAAATTTTTAATTTAAAACTGAGCAAAACATTGGGGTTTCGTTTAAAAATACAGTCAACTCTCAATTTTAGATAAACCCTCTGGGCTGGAAAAATCGAAAGAAGTTTCTTAAATTAGAGATATAATAATCTTCCCAGCTGATTACAAGAAAAAAATGAATGTTAATTTTGAGATTAAAATAGGATGTAGGGGTTATGAATAAAGTACCAACATTTTTAATTAATCTCTTTCCATCATCATCTAAATTATCAAACATAATCGTCAATTTAACATAAATCATTCTCAAAGCCTCCAATAAAGAATAACATTTTTCTTCCATTTCATTTAAAAGCTCTTTAATGTTGTCAATATTCCCCTTATTTGCATCCTCCAAAACTTTTTTAAATCCATCCAAATCCTTTGTGTCTATCATAGCTAAAGTAGCTTTAAAATCAATTGACATATTTTCTTAAAAATAATTTAAATATTTTTAAATAAAAATTTAAATTTGCCTTCAATTTTCTTTCCAATTTCTTTTAAATTTTCTTCTTTTATCTCCGTGTTATTTAAAGCTTTTTCATTTTTTGCCTTATCAGCAAGTTCTATATACGCTCCCCGAATTGACTCTTCTATTACAGCAATCACATTATCTCCTAAGAATATTTAAATATTTTAAATTACGTTAAAAACTAAACAAAAATAATTAAAATTTTTTTAAAAAACCCTTAATGCAGTGATTAATTCATTAGAATAATTTTAAAAATATGGTCTATCATCTCACCATTTAAATCAAAAATTGAAGTTGAAGGGAATTCTTTTTTCAAGCTTTCAAGAATTTTATTCAAAGCATCTTTGTTTGATTTAAGTTGAGATGAAATTTTAGATTTGAATGTAACATACAATTCGTGAACCTATTTTACAAAATTTTTAAATAAGTTAATGTTTATTATAAATATAATTTATATACTTTTTCCCCCAATTCTTTAGAATTTCCAAATTTTTTTAAATAAGAATCCAATTGTGAGAGTATTCCTTCCAATGATTCGCAAGCTCCAGGCGCACTTTCTTTAAGCTTTTTATATAGAGCTTTTGATTGACCAAATTCATCAGAAACATCTATTTTGATGTTGAGGATGTTAAAAACTCCGTCAATATCATTTGAGTCAATTTTTGAGATTAAAGCAATAACACTTTGGGGGGATTCATCTGTTATAGGGTTATGTATATTAGACACTTAATATTTTTTTAAATTTTATTTTGTACCCTTTAATTTAATAGCCAATGATTTAAGTTTAGCATCAATGTCTGTATCAACAGAATCAATTAGTTTGTCGGGCTCCTCACAACTCCCAGTCAACTTATCCAAAATATCTTTTAGGATATTTTCAATTGTCTTCGCCATACAATCTAGAAAGATTATTTTAGAGTTGATGGTTTAGTATTTAATGGGAACATGCCAAAGTACCGCGAGGCCACTGACCGCCGAGTTATAACTCGTTCAAATTCTCAATTCAGCTCGTCGAGCTGCATCGAACCACCCCAAGGCATCCCGGATGCGATATTTTGAACGAGTTATAGCTCGGCGGTACATTGGCCCCGCTGTACTTTTGGTGTACCCGTATCTAGATTATACTTGAATATAATTTAGTATTTTTAAGTGATTTAAGACAAACTGCATCCGTCGGTTGTTGACGTTATGTTTGGTGTTGTTGGCGTAGTAGTGGTTGGCGTTGTTGATTCTGTGTTTGGCGTTGTTGGCGTTGTTGTTGGAGTTGTAGGAGTGGTTGGCGTTGTTGGCGTTGTTGTTGGAGTTGTAGGAGTGGTTGGCATTGTTGGCGTTGTTGTTGTTGTTGTAGGAGTGGTTGGAGATGTGGATTCTGTGTTTGGTGTTATTGGTGTAGTTGTTGGAGTTGTAGGAGTGGTTGGCGTTGTTGTTGGAGTTGTAGGAGTGGTTGGCGTTGTAGATTCTGTGTTTGGTGTTGTTGGCGTTGTGGATTCTGTGTTTGGTGTTGTTGCTGTAGTTGTTGGAGTTGTAGGAGTGGTTGAGCAAGGTATATTTTGGGACGAGGAAGAACTACCTTCAATATCTATTTCAATAATTCCTTTTAGATCAATTTTAATATTAAATTCAACAAATAATCCAACGAATGATCCGATTAATTGTTTACATTTCTCTTTGTTTTCCGATAAAAATTTTGTAATTTCCTTGAATGCTTCCTTAAGCAGCTCTTTAAATTTATTCAAAAACTCCTTGGCATTTCCAGTCAATTTATTTTCGCAATCATCAATTAATATTTTAATTTTTAAATAAAGGTAATTTGTAGCAGAATAAATTCCCTGACATTTAGTCTTGACATTTTCAGTAAGGTCCTTTACAGATTCTACTTTTCCGTCTTTTAGCAGTTTTATTAGTTCTGTAATGTCACTACTTCTGATTGTCTGCAGCACTTGCTTCAATTCATCAGGAATAGAATCTACATAGATTTTTATATATATTTATTTAAGGTTGACTAGTTTAAAGTTGGGTTCAAACACCGTCCCCGGGGACGGTGGTTCAATGAGGACGGTGGGAGGCTCTCAGGCCGTGCCCGTAACCTCCGCAACTATAGTATTTTTACCTTTAATTTTAGAAGAACTTTGTTCGAAAATCGTTTGATCATTACTTTTATCAATAATCTCAATTGTTAGTCCTGATACTCGAACTGCTTTTGACATTAAAATATCAACACCCATTTGTTTATCTGCTTTCCCTTCAATCATAAGGTTTAGCTTACACATAAATTCGGCAACCTAGTATGTATTAAATATTATTTCTTTAACTATTTATTTCATACCAATAGGCAGATACACGGTTTTCCGTCAAATACTTTTGGTATTATCATACATTCAGATGTTGTTGTCGGGACGGATGGTGTCGTCAATGTTGTGGGAGTTGTTGATGTCGTGAGAGTTTTTGGAGTTGTAAGTGTTGTCGAAGTTGTCTCAGTCGTAGGAGTTGTCGGTGTTGTGGAAGTTGTAGGTGTTGTCGTGGTAGTCTCAGTCGTAGGAGTCGTCGGTGTTGTGGGAGTTGAAGGTGTTGTCGAAGTTGTCGTCGTAGGAGTCGTCGATGTTGTGGGAGTTGTAGGTGTTGTGGGAGTTGTTGGTGTTGTCGGAGTTGTCTCAGTTGTAGGTGTCGTCGGAGTTGTCTCAGTTGTAGGTGTCGTCGGTGTTGTGGGAGTTGAAGGTGTTGTCGGAGTTGTCTCAGTTGTAGGAGTCGTCGGAGTTGTCACAGTTGCAGGTGTCGTCGGTGTTGTCTCAGTTGTAGGTGTTGTCGGAGTTGTTTCAGTTGTAGGTGTAGTCGTTCTTGTCTCAGTTGTAGGTGTTGTGGGAGTTGAAGGTGTTGTCGGAGTTGTCTCAGTTGTAGGAGTCGTCGGAGTTGTCTCAGTTGCAGGTGTCGTCGGTGTTGTGGGAGATGTCTCAGTTGTAGGTGTCGTCGGTGTTGTGGGAGTTGTAAGTGTTGTCGGAGTTGTCTCAGATGTAGGTGTCGTCGGTGTTGTGGGAGTTGTCATAGTGGTAGGTGTCGTCGGTGTTGTGGGAGTTGTCATAGTGGTAGGTGTCGTCGGTGTTGTGGGAGTTGTAGGTGTTGTCGGAGTTGTCTCAGTTGTAGGAGTCGTCGGTGTTGTGGAAGTTGTTTCAGTTGTAGGTGTCGTCGGAGTTCTCTCAGTTGTAGGAGTCGTTGTTGTCGTCGGAGTTGTCTCAGTTGTAGGTGTCGTCGGTGTTGTCGAAGTTGTAGGTGTTGTCGGAGTTGTTTCAGTTGTAGGAGTCGTCGGTGTTGTGGAAGTTGTCTCAGTTGTAGGTGTCGTCGGTGTTGTGGGAGATGTCTCAGTTGTAGGTGTCGTCTGTGTTGTGGGAGTTGTTTCAGTTGTAGGTGTCGTCGGAGTTCTCTCAGTTGTAGGAGTCGTTGTTGTCGTCGAAGTTGTCTCAGTTGTAGGCGTTGTCGGTGTTGTGGGAGTTGTCATAGTGGTAGGTGTCGTCGGTGTTGTCGGAGTTGTCTCAGTTGTAGGAGTCGTCGGTGTTGTGGAAGTTGTTTCAGTTGTAGGTGTCGTCGGAGTTCTCTCAGTTGTAGGAGTCGTTGTTGTCGTCGAAGTTGTCTCAGTTGTAGGCGTTGTCGTTGTTGTGGGTGTTGTCTCAGTGGTAGAGGTTGTCTCAGTTGTTGCTGTCGTCGGAGTCGTTGTCGACGGGGCTGTGGGAGTTGTTTCAGTTTTAGGTATCGTCGGTGTCTTCAACGTTGTGGGAGTTGTTTCAGTTGTTGTCTCAGTTGTTGCTGTCGTCGGAGTCGTTGTCGACGGGGCTGTGGGAGTTGTTTCAGTTTTAGGTATCGTCGGTGTCTTCAACGTTGTGGGAGTTGTTTCAGTTGTTGTCTCAGTTGTAGGTGTCGTCGGAGTTTTTTCAGTTGTAGATGTCGTCGGAGTTGTTGTTGTCTCAGTTGTAGGTGTTATTGGCGTTGCTGGCGTAGTACTTTCATTTGTCGTAGCATTG
Organism: Meloidogyne enterolobii; assembly: GCA_963681835.1. Taxonomy (NCBI): domain Eukaryota; kingdom Metazoa; phylum Nematoda; class Chromadorea; order Rhabditida; family Meloidogynidae; genus Meloidogyne; species Meloidogyne enterolobii. Next base: position 914,938 of record CAVMJV010000049.1, on the reverse strand, counting down.
CCCTCGCATTTGATAGGAGAACATTTATTTCCTTCATCTTTACAGCTTATACTCTTAGCCTGTTCGATTATATTTGTGAATATTATTTTAAAAATTTAAATTTACTTTGACATAATAATCAGCTGTGCTATTCATCTCCTTGAAGTAATGAATTTTTCTGCTTACCATCCCAAGTTGATCTGATAACTTTAACCTTTTTCCATTATCGCCTACTAGTTCTTGTGTGAAAGGATCAATGTTGTTCAATCTTGCATACATATGACATTCTGCTATGTTAATTTTTGTGGATTTAGTGCTAATAGGTAAAAATTCTGTGGAACATTTAGATGTCTGGTCGGCTTTTCAAAACTTTGCTTTCGAGTTTAGAGTTTCAATTAGAAAAAGGGCAAGTTTTTGTGTATTCTGTTTCTGGTACCATAAAGACAACCCTGTTTAGTGTTCGAGATAGATGTTGGCACAGAATACTTAATCTATTCGATAATACCTGTATCACAATAAGCATTTATTACTATCTCAGCATAAGCATTTTCCAATTTCCAACAGACATCTTTTTCATCACAAACACAAAAATTCTCAATTTTTTCACAATGCATATTTATTGTAGACGCACCAGCTTTAGGCCCAGTTGTTGGGAGTTTACTAGCTACCGGATTGAAGAATAAAATTTTATTTGTTGGGTCAAAAGGACATTCACATTCTCCTGCTGGTATTGTTTGTGTACCTATTTGTTTTTCTAATTTATTGTAAATTAGCATTGCTGTGTTTGGTGGTTGTTGACAGCTATTAGGTATTCCAGAAATTTCAATTCCTCCAATAATTGTAAAGAGGAGATTCACAACAATTAAAAGATTTATAAAAACCATTTTAAAAAACAAATTTTTTATTTAAAAAAATATTTTTAAATTAATTTTTTAAATTAATTATTTTGGGTTGTTTAACTTCTCAAGCTATTTTTTTATTTTCGAAATTATGCATTTATAAAAAAAATATTAAAGTGCAACATGTAAAAAACTGCTGTGAAAATAAGAATTTTAATAGACAAAAAAACTTAGAATAAGTGCATTAATGTTACAAAACTTTAAAAAAAATTTTAAATTTGATGATGTAATTATTAAAAAATAATTTAATGAAATAAATATAAATCTAGCATGACTTGAACTAATTGAAACCTCCCCCACTCCTGCTCCCCCCACCTATTCACTTATTTATTAAATCGCAATACCTACATACATATATTAAATTGTAACTTGGACCTTTAGCCTTCTGTTAAAGATTGTTGATCTGATTTGAAATTCCTAATCATTCCCTTTTTTATCATAATAAGTTATTTGCTTAAATAAATAGGTGTAATTTATATAAATAATGTTTTTATCCAGAATGTGAAATGTTACAATTTTTGTTTTACTTTAAAAACCTTAGTAAAAAACTTTAAAGAATTTACAAATGAAAAAAATTTAGGAATAGCTAAAATAAAATGGATGAGTAAATATTTACAGAGTTAGAAGAATTTAAATAATAATGTTTAAATAATAATGAATCTCAAAAAAATTTAAATAATAACGAATTAAATAATAATGAATCTTTTGTGGAATGAATACAAATGCTGCTTCATAGAAGCAAAACATTGACTCAAATTGAATTTAAAAATAGGGACAATACCGTTAAATAGTGGTACGGCCCAAGTAGGCACGTGGCCAAGTAGGCGAAAAGCCATAACTTGCTTCAATATTTCTGAATCTTTGAAAATTTCTATTAAACGATTCCTCTCATCGAGCTAAAGAGATTGGTACCAAAATTGTTAAAGTCCAGAAATTCACCAGCTAGAGCGAGTCCCTGTTAAAACTTGAGCGAGTCCCTGTTAAATATATGAAATAATGTGAGTGTTGTGGGGAACATAAATAATAATAAAATGGTTAGTTAGGGGCTTCTTCAAATCACTTCAATTCACTCACAAATCAAACACAAAATTTTCTCATTTCTCTTTTTACTCATTTTTCCCGTCATCTTTTCCTTTTTTAAATAATTTTTCCATAAATTTCACAAAACGTTTTTGGTATTCAGAAGGCTCAATAACTGACATTGGTAACTTTAAAATTAAATTATTTTAATGCTAAAATAATTAAACTTACAATTTTCTCATCAGGAAACAAATCATTTTTTCTCTATAATAAAATAATTTTTATTAAAATTTAATTATAAAAACATTTTTGTTTGTAAAATAAATTCTGTAATTTTTATCTAATCCAAAACCCCCTACAAACAATTTATTTTAAATAACTTACTCCTTGTTTAAACTCTAACATTTTTTGTTTTAATTGTTTTCTTAAACTGTAATTTTGGAATATATCAATAATTCCATAAAATAATATCAATTTTTTCTTCTCGCAAGAATTTTCAGTACAAATAATTGCTTTAGCTTTAATTCCGTTTTTTACTTCATTTTCACTACAAATTATTTTGTAATTTAAAAAATATATTATACAAAAACCTTTCGTTTCCAGTAACAAAATGTACACCTAATAGAAGGCTGTAGTCAATAATATTTCGCTCGGAGAGAAACTTAATAATTTTATTTTCATTAGATTAATTATAAATTAAATTATGAGAGTGTGTACTGAGAGTGTGTATTATTTACATACACACTCTCAGTTGTATATAGGTGCATTTTAGTTTATTTGGTTGACCGCCTGAGGAATTGCCTAAGCAATACCCACAAAATTATCTACACTAATTTACTATCTACACTAAAAGATTATATTTTTCCAATTTTAATAACTTTTCTCTAATTAATTTACAAAAATAATATTTTTATTTTACCTTACTGTCTGCTTCAATCATTCCAATAAATCTCTCATATTCCTCATTTTTATCAAAAACTATCCCTTTTTTAAATATTTCCATAATATTTTTTTCTTTCAAAACCTTTCCATTGCCTCCATTTTCAATAATATTCTCAATATTTCCTTCAACTTTACGAGATGACCCTTTTAAGTCAAACTTTAAATCCAATTTTGGTATTCCCTTTGGAAACAGTCCATTTTGGATTGTGAAAATAATTGGTTCTTTTAATGTATCGTTCTCAGTAATTTCCTTAATTAAAAGATTTTTAAATTTAAATTTTGATTATAATTCTATCAATTCTTAAAACTACATATTTTTTAAATTTAGTATATCCTAAAGAAGTTGCGCGGGACATGTAAAATGTTAAAATGACAATTCTCGAGTCGTGGGATATACTAAAGGGAAAATGAATATTGGAAAGGTGTGGGTTAAGTGATAGAAATTGAAGCAAAATTTGAAGATAAATTGTTAGATTGTTGTAGACCCTATAAATATTATGTTTTCTCCAAAGTTTTCATTTTAATTCATGAAAACCACCAAAACATGAAAATAATAATTATGGAGTCCTGAGGAATTTAAGCGGATCTTGCTTCAGTGAGCTTTAAAAAATCCGCTCTTTTATGTCAAATCCTTCAGATTTGAAAATATATTTTTTATTTATTAACCTTTGGCCGAAATTTTGTCCATATATTTTTGTCTTTATTTTTAAGCCCGCTCAAAAAAATGTTAATTATGGCGGGCCAAAAGGCCTTTTTTGAACCTTGCATCCCTGCTCTTTTTCTCCCCATTCTTTTAAATCTCAGGCCCGCTCAATTTAACTAGGAAAAGCCCTATTGTATTTTTGTGTATTTTGATTCGGCCTTAAATATGTCCTATCTCTTCCCTTTCGTCTATCTTTGCAACCCTTTGCACTGGTTGTTTTGGCCAACTAATTTTGAATTAAAATGTGCAAACACCTCCCTCTTTTTGCACATTAAAGCCCGAATATAAAAATGGAAAAGTGAGCAGTTTGGCTCAGTTTTTTGAACTTCTTACTCATTCCTTCCCCCAGAAAAGAGTTGTTCCCCGTTCAGTTAGATTTGAAGATTTGCCCCTTTTTATTTTCTTGATATAAGTTTGTTCTCTAAAAGATTTGGCCCCATATTTTGTTAAAAGAAAAGATAATATTCTGTTACTTTAAATTTGTTTGTCCCCTTCTTTTGTTTGGATTTTAAAGAGATTATTTTGTTAACTTTACTTATTGGTTTGGAAATAAAATTGTTAAAGCTTTGTTAAATCATTGAAGATTAAAGTTATTTTTGAGTTCAATGTATTTTCCCTCCCATTTATTAAAATTCTGTTTAGAATTTTACAGCTCAGCCGGTGACGAGCCGAGATCTTTTTCTTTCAACTCTTTTCAGAAATATATATTTTTTTCTTAAAATTTTTTGTTTTCCCGTTATTTTATAAAAAGTTATATTTTGTTTGCTTTTAAAATTCCGAATTATTTGTTATTTTAAAAAGGAATGTCACTAACTTTTCGGAATCAATTGTCCCAGCTTTGCTCCATCACTAAAGAAATACTTCTCCCTAGCCCTTTCTCTGCTCTAATAGAAGATTATGATAATTTTAAAACCCAATCTCCCGAATCTACCCAGACATTAATTAATGAAATAGACCTTACCTCCCAAGAGATCACCAAAATCCTAAATGATTTTAAAATAGCCCACGATTCATGGCAAAAGTTAAGAATTGCAATGTCAGAAAATGAAAGGGCAAATGATAGCCAAATTTTAGAGAAATTCCTTCAAGAAACAGATTATATAAAAATTATGTATGACCTTAAACGGTATCTGAGAAAGCTTCGGAATTCCCGACATGAAGTAGAAAGTAACTTACCTAAAACTAAACCTCAATTTGACCATTCACATCTCCTTCCTGAACTTCCTCTTTTAAACCCTTCCCAGAACAGACCTTTTAATGAAAATACTCAAGACTCGTTAAAACCAGTTTATACAAATACTAGTGATAAATCTTATCGAAACCGGACCCTCTCTAATTTTTTCTCGTATCCAAATCCTTCGATTACAGAAGAATCCGATGAGAAACTAGCTAATATTCCGACCCCCTCCATTAAAAGTTATATTAAAGACATGAATAAATTAGATCCAATCCCTATCCCTCCTGGCTTTTCCCCTCTAGAAGAAATAAATGTTGTAGAGAACCCTAACGATTTAAACAATCAGATGAGTGAAGAAATTGTATTGGATAAAAGAATTACAAATGAAATTATTAATAAAAGACCCATTAGTCCCCCTCCCGGCTTTACTCCTATTGATGAAGTTTGTATTACTAAAAATATTTGTGAAGAATCTACCCCCTTACAAGAGATTATAAATGAAGATAATAAAGTTAGAGCTTATAATTATTCTAAAGAAATGCCCCTTGTTTTAACTGACAACTTAATTCCCGATTTATCCTCAGAACGTCCACTTATATCTCTTGAAAATTTACAACAGTCTATCTTATATGTTACTTTTAATTCTTCAATTGGAACTACGAATATTAATTCATCAGAAAATGATTATATTCCTACATCAGAAGAGATATTGGAAGAAAATAAACCATTACCCCCCACTCTTAATTATCTGGAAATTTTTTGCCTAGAAAAAAGAAAAGAAAGCCCAATGTCTCGTAAAAGACAAAGAAAAAAATTGCCCAAACTATTAAACCGAGAACCAACAATTATAAACAATTCCCGATCCGATGTTACTGCCTGTCGAATTCATCCTAAGAGTTTGAAAATAAGCCCTCCGAATAACCGTAAATACTGTATTAATCCCTCTAAGTTTAATGTTCTTTTAAATGATTTTGAACAAATCCAAAAAGAGAATCCTTGCTCTCCCCTACCTTCATTAAAAATGCCCCGGATAAAAGGAAATGATATTCTTACCCCTAAAACCCTGTTTTCTACTTTGTCTAATCTTGATTTGTTTGAAATAAAATGTGTTCATCATTCTGTGATTAATTGGAAGGAGATTCTTTCGAAAATTAAACAACACGATACGTTGATGCATATTATTTATTAGGCCACGACATGGATGAGGAACATGACCGAGAATAAACTTACCGTCAACAAAAATTGGTAAAATTAAATTTAAATATGAAATAATTCCCCCAAAATTTTACCCTTTTCTTAATGGACCAACAATGCTTATACGAAGAATATGAATATGACCCCTCTAATCTTAGAACATGCCGATAAATGAAAATAGAAAAGGACGAGAAGGGCTGATCAGCCAACCTGTGACAGAAATTTGGAAGAATTGAAAGGAAAATAGATGACCAATTCTGTTGAAATTTGTTATACTTACCCGGACCCCCTCCACCCGTCTCTGCACCTAAACTCATATTCCACCATCTCCCTTACGCCTTCATCTAAATTTTTTGGGTTTCTCCAGAATGTCAAATCCTTCAGATTTGAAAATATATTTTTTATTTATTAACCTTTGGCCGAAATTTTGTCCATATATTTTTGTCTTTATTTTTAAGCCCGCTCAAAAAAATGTTAATTATGGCGGGCCAAAAGGCCTTTTTTGAACCTTGCATCCCTGCTCTTTTTCTCCCCATTCTTTTAAATCTCAGGCCCGCTCAATTTAACTAGGAAAAGCCCTATTGTATTTTTGTGTATTTTGATTCGGCCTTAAATATGTCCTATCTCTTCCCTTTCGTCTATCTTTGCAACCCTTTGCACTGGTTGTTTTGGCCAACTAATTTTGAATTAAAATGTGCAAACACCTCCCTCTTTTTGCACATTAAAGCCCGAATATAAAAATGGAAAAGTGAGCAGTTTGGCTCAGTTTTTTGAACTTCTTACTCATTCCTTCCCCCAGAAAAGAGTTGTTCCCCGTTCAGTTAGATTTGAAGATTTGCCCCTTTTTATTTTCTTGATATAAGTTTGTTCTCTAAAAGATTTGGCCCCATATTTTGTTAAAAGAAAAGATAATATTCTGTTACTTTAAATTTGTTTGTCCCCTTCTTTTGTTTGGATTTTAAAGAGATTATTTTGTTAACTTTACTTATTGGTTTGGAAATAAAATTGTTAAAGCTTTGTTAAATCATTGAAGATTAAAGTTATTTTTGAGTTCAATGTATTTTCCCTCCCATTTATTAAAATTCTGTTTAGAATTTTACATTTATATAAATAATTAAGAAAAAAATTGGGGTGGGGGTTGAAAAATAATTTAGAAAATAATTTTTTAATTATCGAATTTTATATATTTAATACCTGAATAATAAAACTTAATGAATATTTTGGCAATAAACTTTCATTTTTATCCTCTTTATCCATTTTACTAAAATAGTCAACAAAAGTTCCTTTAAATTTACTTTCCTTTACATAAATATCCCGCCAACTAAAAGGATATATTAACTGTTTCTTCTCATTTTCATCAAAAAAGAAATGTTTTTCCGCGAAAGGTTCAAGAAAGTGACGCCCTATTTTCAATAACGAAAGAGGAATTTTTGAGTTTTTTGACCATTCAGCAAACCATTTTGGCTCTTTTTGTATTGTTTTTAACAAAAATTGTTCATTCCAAGATGTTAAAAAATCACATCCTCCTTTTGTATTGCTGTCAAAATTAGCAAAAGGAAATAATGTTAATGACAATAACATTTCTAAAGAATTTAGTTCAAAGATTTCTTGAAGTTTTTTAAATTCTTTTGGGAACAAAATTGTGAATTTAAATTTATTTTGAGGGGCTTTACTTGTTTTATCATCAATTTTCTCTTCAAAAATTAATTCTTGAATATCAATTTGTTTGTTATAAAGATTTTTTTTCGATTTTATTTTCTGATTATCATCCTCCAAAATAAAAGAAACACCCCTTTCATTCCAAATTTCATTTTCTTCTCCATTTTTTAAATCATGACAAAAATATTTTCGAAGGGCAAAACGAATTTTTTCTGCCAAATTAAATGATTTTGGAAAATTTATTTCCGTAATTCCGTGTTTCTCTAAATATTCCTTCACATTTTTACCAAATTCTTCATAATTTCCCAAAAATTCTAACATTTTATCGTCACACAAAGCCTCTGACAATCCTTGAATATTTTTTAAATTTTCCACCATTTTTTTAATTTTCCCTTCTAGATTCGTTTTAATTCCTTCCATTTCTTTTTTATCAAATTTTTTTTCAGTTTCTCCCCACATTTTAACTAAATACATTTCAACTTCCATTTCTATTAGTTCTGCTGAAGTTTTAATTGATTTGTTCTCTAAAAATAATATAGGTAATTTATATTATAAACATCCTCCTCTGTTTATGGCTCCTTTATCAGTTGGGACAGAGAAAAGATGGATTTTCTAATCCAATATACATATTTCTTTAAAAAGTGAAATGTTGCTTAATATTAGGGTTCAGCGGTATCGGAATCCCGACCGGTATCGGGCGGTATTATACCGGTCTCTTTGAATACCGATACCGATTTTACTGATACCGATACCGAGGCCAGTATAGGTATCGGTATCATCAATACGAAATACCGATACCGTTTTTTTCTCGGAATACCGGTACCGCTGAACCCTACTTAATATTAAAAGTAAATCTCTTTTTCAGACCCCCAAAATTTTAAATCTAAGTTTTTTATATTTTTTGGAATAAAACAGGATGATGTAAAATAATACTTACGAATGTCATTTAAACAAAAATAATTAGGCGAGAAATTTAAAAGAAATAAAAGATGAATTAATAAAAACATCTAAAAATGTAAAATTAAATTAAAAAATAATAAATTAATTAAATGTTTAATTAAAGAGAAGCTAGCCAGTATTTAAAATAAGGCCACAACTCCAGTTTAACGCTCGCCTTGTTAATGGCTATAATTTTTTTATCTAAAGTCGCCTGTATAAAAAAATTTGGCATATGATTTTATAGTTAAAGGTGGAGGAATTTTTATCACATGCTACAAAAATCGCCAGCCATAAAATTGATTTTTATATTAAATAATTTTAAAAATTAATTAATTATAATTAATTAATTTTTAAAATTAATTTATATAAAAATTTAAAAAGTTGGGAATTGTCGTTAATTAAGGAATAAGTAATATTTAAACTTTCTTGAAAGGGTTCTATACTAGAAACGGAAAAAAAATTGTAAAAGGTGTCCTAATAAATACGGAAACTTTCTACTAAACAATCTTGGTAGAAAGTTTTTGTTATAATGCCTGCATAATTTCGTTTTCAAAGTTTTCATTTCAATTCCAATTATTTGCCACCAAAATATGAAAATATTATCTACAGTAGCTTATATTATTAATCTAAGTAATTATCTAAATAAAAAAATCTAAAATAAAAAAAAAAAAACAAATAATTTCGAAATCTCCGGAAATTCTTTAAAAAGTTTCCGATTAGCAAACAATCTTGGTTAGATAATAATTAAATATTAAATTAAAATATTTTTTAATTGGAATAATTTAGTTGAGATTGGGATGGCAATATACACATACACAGAGATATGGCACTGTTTATTCAAGAATTGTTTATGACATATTTATGACTCTATCAGCTGGAATAAATACGATCGTGTAAACATAATTGCCTATAATTAATACTTACGAATGTTATTTAAACAAAAATAATTAGGGGAGAAATTAAAAAGAAATAAAAGTTTAATTAACAAAAACATTTAAATTAAATTAAAAATAAATTAATATAAAAATTAAATTAAAAAATTAATAAATGAATTAATTGTTTAATTAAAGAGAGGATTTATAATAGTGGCAAATCCTCTCTCTCTCCACCCCTCCAATTTAACGCTAGCCTAGTTAAATCGCTGCTTTGCGTCTAACGACAAAAAAGCAGAGGAAATCGCGCGAGGCATTTCTCTCCTCTTTCCCCTCTATTTTTTCTTCCACAAGGCACGTGTGATTGTTAATTAACAAAGGATTTTATACTTGAAAGATGGAGGGATTTTAGAAGGGCATTCACATATACACTCTCCATCTGTCTATTTCCAGCCAGCTAGGCAAAGCCATTGAAATCAATGCTTCAAAATTGATTTTTATAAATTAATTTAAATAAAAAGAATTGGGAATTCTTTGTTAAGGAAAAAATCGCTTTTTCAAAACTTTGTTGAGAAGAAAAATAACTAGGACTTGGAACTAGGGCTTCAACAACAAAGCATAAATGGTAAAACACTTATAATTTTCAAAATTTTAACCGGAAAATAATAATTAAGAAAAAATTTTTCTTAATTTTTGAAAAATATTTTTCCGCAAAGTGAAAAATTTTTATTTAAAGTTTTACAAAAAAAAACAAAAATTTTTAATAAAAATCGAACTTTTACGAAAAATAATCAAAATAGGTGACAGAAAACATAAAAACATCCCAAATAGTTTTCAACTTATTTTAGGTTGCAAAACCCCAAAATAGATTTAAATAGGTGAAAAAAGTCCACGTAGACAAAGGATTTTCAAAAAAAAATAACAACGGATTTTAGCTCAATTCATCATAACTCGAGCCCTGCAACTATTGCCCGACTTTTGAAGCAATTTATATTAAATTGGGAATAAATACACGAGATTTTAATAAAAAAACAAGCTTTGTATGTATTAACTATCCATAAGATGTTACAAAAGTTGTAATGAAGTGAGGTTATGACTTAAAACTAAAAACATAGTTGTGCCTTTCGAAATCTCCGGAAATTCTTTAAAAAACAACAAAAAAATGTTTAATTGAATTAAGAAATTAAAATTGTCTTTATCAAAATAATTTAAAATATTTTTTAAAAATTAAAAATAATAATTGATATTTGTATATAAATATAGCAGGGTAGGATTTAAAAAAAGGAAAGGAGTTTGGTGGATGATAAGCAAAATTGCTATATAATTTTTTAGTTTACAAAATAATATTACGAACAAAATAGTAAATAAATATTTTACATCCTTTTAGTAAAAATAAAATATTTTTAGTTAATTGGAACAATTTAGATGAGATTGGGATGGTATTTAATACATATGTACATACACAAATATGACAAACAAAAAATAAAAGCAGAAAAATTTCCTTTGTTTTAATGTTTTTTTTTTCCATTTTTCTATAATTTTTGAGCTCAATCTTTTTCTTTTAACTTCACATACCTTATTTAATACTCCTCACTCTTTTTTGAAAATTTTGGTAGTAATGAAATTTATAAAGCGATTACTATAACTTTCTGGATCGGTAATTGAGGCTGTTGCCTTTAAAAAAATAAATTTATATTTTTTCTGCTCGATATTCCAGACTTATTCCCCAACTGAAAAACTTTTTTCCACAGAGACTATATGGGAGGGGATATAAAAATGGTATTAACTTTGAACAAACATTTTCGATCACAGCGATTTTTTCTTAGTCTGATAATAAGTTTCAACGATATTCCTTAAACTGTTTTAATGTTTTAAACAAAAACATTTGTTTTAAATGTTTCTATATATTAATTCTATTTTAAAGGGAAGGAAATGTTTAATTTAAAATTAATATATTATTATTAAGTATTATTATTATTAAACTTACATATTCTTTATCTTCTAAAATATTTTTTTCCTAAAATTAAAACTTTATTTTTTAAATATTTATCTGTATAAAGTCAAACCTCACCCAATACTTTTTCTAATTTCTAACACTCAATTTCTCAATTAAAAATACTTTTTTATTCATTGTTGGGGGATCTATCTAAGCAATACCTCCATTAACAATAAATTATCACTTATGATTTCCCAAGAGTTTATGACATATAAAGAGAGGTTTAACTCAATAATTAAAAAATAACCCCTTTAATTTTTGACATTAATCCTTTAATTCTTGCTTCTATTTGTCTTTTAGGTATAAATGATTGTAATATATCAATTATTCCAACAAATAGACGTAATTTTTTCCGTTTATTTTTTTCATCAATGTTAGTTTGATTATTTCCTTTTTTCTCTAAAATTTCCAAAATTTTATTTAAATTACTACAATCATCACAAAAAGCTTTAATTCCTCTAAAAAATTTTTTTAATATTAAATTTAGTTAATTAATTTACCCTATATTTTTATTTTCTTCATTTTGGTCATCAACAATATGAATTCCCAACAAAAGACTGTAGTCAATTATATTGCTATTCTCGAGAAGCTTAATTAAAAAATTAGAACTTTATTTTAATTTTAAATAATTAGGAACATAAAATTAAATTTTAATTTACTTTTATTCAATTCAAAACGAAGAAAGGTCCTTAACCTTTCATTTGGATATAGAAAATAACTTTTCATCATGAGGGAGTTAACTAGGCAAAAATATTCTGACTCATTTATTTTACCATCAATGCTCTAATGATTCCGAAAATCGAGCGGTTCCATTATTTTCTGTTTAAAGAACCGGCCTTTGAACCCTGGTTTCGTGAACAAAAAAAACTTGTCATTTTTATTTTTTAAAAGATTTTCTAATATAAAAAATATAAAGGTTAAATGCCAACCTTACTATCCTCTTCAATCATTTGTTTAAAATTTTCAAAGTCACTTTCGTTTAATTTTATACCATTAGGGAAAAACCCTCCATCTTCCCCTCCCTCTTCATTAACAAAATTTAGTTCTGTCCAATTTGGACTTTTCCCATTTTTTAAAAGTTTTTCTAAACCTTCTTCCGTTGGTAATATTCTTTTAGATCCCTTTAAGTCAAAAATTAAATGAATTTTTGGCGTTCCTTCAGGGAAGAGGCCGTTTTGAATTGAGAAAATTTCACTTTTCGATTGCCCATTTAATGGCTGAAATTTGAAAATTTATAAAAAAATATTTTAAAAAAAAAACCAACGGTGAAACTAAAAAGAAGAAAGAATTTTGGTAAAAGAGTTTCTCTTTTATTTTTAAAAACTAATTTTTTTGTTGAATAAAGAGAACTTATCAAATCAAAATATTCTAAAAATCCTCCTCTAAATTTTCTTTCATTTTCATTAAAATATAAAGACGGGGTTCTTTGATAATTTAACAAATGTTTATTTTCTTCTTCAAAACTTTTTTCAAACTTTCCATTTTCTTCATCAAAAAAGAAGAAATCTTTCTCAACTTCAGGTTCTAATTTATTTCCAATAAATTTTATAAAATCCATCAAATCAAATTTTTTAAATTTTGAATACCATTTTGGTTCAGACATGACACTTTTTAAAAAATATTTTTTATCCCAAGAAGTAAAAAAGCTAGCTCCACTTTTTGCAGGATTATCAAAACCTTCTAATCGAGCAAATGTTAAAGATATAATTAAATCTTTAATATCTACTCCAAAAAAGTTCCAAAGTTTTCTAAATTTTTCTGGAAAGAAAATCGTTAATTTGAAATCGTCTTTATAGCCATGTGGATATCTTGATTGAATTCTTAATTTTTAAATTTAATAAAATTAAAATTAAATTTTCAAGAAAAATAGGGGGAATGAAAGACAGAGAACTTAAGATAATCTCAGAATTAACAAGCTCTAACTAATAGTATATTAGTAGCCTCAAATTCACACTTTCCTATAGGAGAATATACATTAGTGCTTCACCGGAACCGCAAATTTGACCAGAACCGTAACCAAAAAATCCCGGAACTTCTTGTCCACCGGAACCGGAACTTCCGGTGAAGCTATAATGTACACCCCCATAAGTAATTCAATATTATTTTGGACCTAAACATTTGTGTACCACAAATAGCAATTAAGATAAAATTTATTATTAAAATCGGTTTATATTTATTTAGCTATGTCCGTGAGCCTTTTAAATAATACACTTCAATTAAATAATTAAAAAACCTTCTAAATATTCTTTCGTGCTTATTTTTTATTCTTTTCATTTCTTCACAATTTTCAGCTTTACTGTCACAATCTTCTTCATTTTCCCATTTAGGTGTTCTGTTAAAATTTACATCACATAAATATTTTCTAAGTGAGAAACAAATGGCACTTGATCTTTCAAATTTATTTTTCAATTTTTCTTCTTCAATTAATTTAACATTACTAACTTCATTGTTGGTATTACTTTTACCTATCGGTTCAATAACGTTAATTGAATTTCTAGTACATGCTTTTTAAAAAATAATTTTATTTTTATTTATTTATTTATTGTTTAGAAAAAGAAGAAAGAGGTCTATCCTTTTCAATAATTTTTAAAATTCGAGAAAACGAGCCAAGCTCTAATATGTATTTAGTTAAAACTCTAGTTTTAGATTTACTCAAAAATTTGGATTATATTGGGACTTGAAGAATCAGAGAGAATCAACGGTTTTATCCGTTCTCCACATATTTTTTGGGAGTTACCTCTCTTAAAATTGGGAATTACCTCGTACCTTATCTCTACATATAAAGGTAAGAAGTAATGCTCTAATAGAAGAACAGTCTCTATTTGAAGCACAATCTCTAATAGAGGCACACATCGGAAAATAGAAGCACGTGTGCTTCTATTAAAGCTTTTACGGCATGTATTTTTAGTAGCTACCCATCTAATTTTTATAAATTAATTTAAATAAAAACCGGATAATAAAAATCCTCCTCTACTCTTTTCACATTTTGGAGAATTAATAACTAAATTAATTTCTTCTTCTTTTCCAATAATTTGTTTTCTCAATTCTTTGTAATAATTAATTTCCAATTTTGTCATCATATCCTCATAATTTCCCAAAAAATTAATCATCTCTTTATCACACAAATTTTTTACCAAAAATTCTTTTGAAAATTTTTTAAAAATATCTTTTATTTTATTTTCCAATTTTTCTTTTAATTTTTTAATATTTTTTTCCAATTTTACAAAATATTTTTGCTTCTCTTTTTCATCAAAAACTTCCGGAAATGCTTGTTCTCTTTCCCATTTTTCAATTATTCTTCTCCACAACTCTATATTTTTTAAATTTTTTTGTAAATATTTGTTTAATTCTTCTTAAATTAAAAAAATATATAGAAAGTTAACATAGTACATTTTCTTTTTGCGAGTTGAAAAAAAAATCCGTTCAAGTTTGGACTCGGGTCGTTCAAGAAATCTTCGTTTTTCGGATAGGGCTGTTTATTGGGGTAAAATCTTAGGATTTTCAATACTAATTAATAATCTGTTATGTCTTGAAAACATTTTCAGTCCTGCACGCCTCTAAAACCTTAGAAATCTTGTAAAAGTTTATTGGGGGGGGGGGGGGGGTTAAAAGCTGGCATTTAATGCTATCAGTGGTGGGGGGCGCAAGAGACAATTGGAGAAAAAATATTATAACAAGTTTTATCAAAACTTGTATACTCCCCAAATAAATTACTACCTAACTTACCATTATGTTTTTCAATGCTGATTTTTAAATTATTTATTTTTTCAGAATATGCTAAGTTTGGAAAAAGAATAAAATAAACAATTGAAATTACTGTTAAAATTTCCATCGCTAAAAATTAATGCTACCACATTTTTGGTTGGTAAATGGCAGAGCTGTTTTGAAATTTTGATTTTCAATGGATTTTCTTTTGATTTACAAGTTTAAAAGATTTTTCTCTTTCTAACAGTAAATAGAGATGGGTTTGGAATTGAATTGAACAAATCGGAATTCCGTTTTACATCTGGCTAACTGATAGCAGTTAAAATTATTTAATAGTGGCTATTTTAATTTTCCCGGTAATAGTGTCGTTTCCAGTCCCCATTTTTTCCTTCCAATTTTTCACCCTATGTTTGTACGGAATGGTCAAATTTTCCCCTTTCTTTCATCAAATTTGCCCTTCCATATTTTGCCTAAAAACAATTAAAAAGATTAATTGTTTATTAAGTTGTTTCACAAGGAGAAACACCAAGCATGAAAAATGTTTTCTGGCTATTATAGAAGGAAAATGAAGTGCGGAAAATCACAAATTAATCTTTTTGACTGTTTTTAGGCAAAATATGGAAAGGCAAATTTGATGAAAGGGGAAAATTTGACCATTCCGTACAAACATAGGGTAAAAAATTGGGAGGAAAAAATGGGGACTGGAAACGACACTATTATCATTTTCCCTTCTTAAATTCCTTGAGGGAAGGAGAAAAAAATTTAATAAATTTAATTTATATAAAATTAAAAGAATAATGGATGTAGCGTATAATTTTTAAAAAAAAGGTTTTAAATGTCTGACTTGTGATGCCTGCCCTTAGAAAATTTTAATTAGAAGTCAGAAGACAATGATTGCACTTTATTTGCCCTTTCTTTTAAATTTTTTTCTTTGTCTGACTTGTGATGGAAATTTTAAAAAAAGGAAGTTTTAATTTTTTAATTCTCTTGAATTTTAAAGTTAAAATTTAATTTTTGATGCCTTAATTGCTATATAAATTCTCACAACTTAAAATATTCAATTAAAAAATTTGAGTAAAACAAAAATTAAAAGTCGAATAATTTTACAAAAGGGAAGAAAAAAGTTTTTAGTTTTGAGTATATGACAAGCTAATTATTATTATACAAAAAATTAAAAAAAAACTTTCTAATTAAATAAAAACAGTAAATTTTTTAAATTTAATTTTAGCAAAATACATTTAAAAATAAAAAAACAAACTCAAAATACATCCCCCCCTCCTCCCCCCTATTCCAATCCCCCATTTACTCTCCACATGTATCCCCCCTCCTCAAGTTGTGTTTTGTATTATGATTATGAGGGGAAAAATAAAAATAAAAATAAAATCAATTTATTTATTAAATTTTGCAAATAAATTTAAAGAAAAAATAAAATTTAAAGAAAGAGTAAAACCCAAAATTATTTTTAGTTGGAGAATATTTACTGAATTTATTATGGAAGAAGAATGAAAATATAAACTTTAATTAGAGCGGATAAGAATGTCGCCATCATTGCGCAACTTGTTAAAGACGGATTTTCTCATGCACTTTAGTTTAGCTGTCAGATGTTTTTTTTGTTTTTCTTTTGAAAATTTTAGAATTTAGAAATCAACTTTTGAATAACACTAAAGATTTTTTTATTTTTATTTTTTAAATTGAAAATTGACTAAAATTATTTAAAATTAACAAACATAAATCTAACTAAATTTTGGATCTGACATTTTATGTAACAACTCCTCCCCCCCCCTCCCCCCCTCCATCACCTTATTTCCATTTTTCGACTCTCCTTTCTTCTACTTATTATTTGTAAAAGCACCCCACATTTATTGTTTGTTTGATTAAAACAAATAAATTTAAAAATAGAGAAAAAAAAAAGAGAAAAAAATTTTTTTGTGGATAGCTTTAAAATTGAAGAGGGTTAAAAAAGGTTTGGAGGAAAATTTTGGGAAAATCAATGTGACTCTCGTAATTCAAACAAAAAAATCAACTCATATACCCCTTAAAATTATTGAAAAAGAGAGAACAGTTATGTTGAGAGTGGAGAGGTTTGAGTGGAATACAAAAATAAAAATATTTTTTTTGGGAAATATTCCACACATAAAATTATTTTTTTTTAAATGAAAATTTTTTTGATTTATTTAAATATTTTTATTTTTTAAATAAATATTATTTTTATAAAATATATTTTATCTGTTTCATTAACATAAACTAAATAAATTTAATTTTCATTTAATTAATTACATGATTAAAAAATATTTTATATGAAAAATTAAAAATGTCAAATGAATTATTTAATTTAATTTATTTTAATATTTTAATTATTTTAATATTTACAAATATGGTAAATTAAAAGTTAAAATTTAATTTTTGTTTATTATTTTTAGACTTTCCAAAATAAAAAAGAATTGACACAAAAATTGTTTGAAATGCTCGATACAAATTTAGATGGTCTTTTATCTTTTAATGAATTTATTTTTGAGGAAAATTTAGAGAAAATTGAACCAATTGAAAGGCTTGAATTTATTAAAAAGGTAAAAATTTTAAAAATTATTTTTATAAAAAATTAATTTATTGTTTGGCACAAAACTTGTATTTTTAGTTTATTTGAAAGGGAACCATAAGAGGTTATTGTGCAAACAAAATTTCTATATCGTCACTTTGAGCAAGGCCGATTTCCTAATCAATTTTTGATTCTTTTTTTCCCTGTTATGGAAGTTAGAAATAAATCAAATACACTTAACCACACACATCTCACTGCCCGGCTGTCCTCACTCCAACTTGACGACCATCATCATTAAAATACCCTTTCAAATTATTCTTCAATTTTATTTCCTATTATTTTTTAAGCTTTTTAATGAATCAGACTTTGATAATAATGGAGAATTAAACAGTCAAGAATTAACAGAATTCTTTATTATTTTACAAAAACAATGGGTAGAACATGGAGGGACTGAAAATATTGACTATTCAATTTTACAAAATATAAATAAATATTTGGTATTTTTAAAAGTTTTTTTATCAATTTTATCAAAAAATTATCTTTTTTAAGACTAAATATATTAATTTAATAGAAGAAAATAATTTTTCAAAGAAAGAATTATCTAATAAATATACAGTTGATTTAATTGAAGAACTTGAAGGAATTTAAATATATTTTTATATTTAATTATTTTAATTTTGATCTCACAATTGTTTTTCTTAAATTATTTAAATTTTTTTTAAATTAATAATTCTAATAGCTAATTAGTAATTTTGCTTTCTTCAAATCTAATGAAAATAAAATATAAAATAAATACATATTCGTTAAATATTTGACTCATGTTCACATTATGCTTCCTAAAATACCTAATTTAAGTATCCCATTAGAAAAGTCAATTAAAGCTATCGCGTAACAAGTACCACTAAACATAGTATAACGAGTCTAATAGTACTAACAATGTCGCATTTCAAACTTTAGGAACTCTTGGTTTTGATATTGCTGTGCTGTAAATGTATTAATAACAGAAAACGCATCCAAACGTGTGCTTTAGCTTTTTCTGTCAAATACATATATATCTTTTGCGTCAAAACGGGTCGCGCCCTAGTAGACCGAGTTATTGAAAATTTTCAAAGCTACGATATTGCATTATTAAAGTTTAATTCTACAACGATTTCTTTTGTTTAATTTACAGTAAGATTTTTTGTACATTAGAGTCTCAAAAAAATTCCAGAGATAAAGGATGATTGATTTGGTTTAACTTTATTAATTTTTGGGATTTACGTGTTAATCATGTAATGCTTGATTATGTAAAGTAAGAAGGGATAAACATATTCTTCTTCTTTTTAAATTTCCACAAAGCTATTTTTATAACTGACATTTTTAATAATTATTATGATGTCATTAACTTTTTACTTCTAATTTAGATTATTATTTGATCGACTAAAGTAGTAAATGTCAATTATTATTGAAGTTTTTTGATTAAAGACTGTTTTAATTTTAATAAAAATAATTGGAATATTTAATGGACGAACAAGGTTTTTCTTTAATTTAAGTTGGAATTTATATTATTTTTATATTTTAGCATTTTTAAACCAACAAATGCGAGGAAATGTTCAATACAATGTCAATCAAACACATCAAATGCAGGTTAAATTTTAAATAATGATGATATTGTTTTCATTCAAATCGGGCTCTGCTGAATGCTAGACGTTACGCGGCGTGCCCATTTCGTCGCGGTGTTGTTAGTTTAATAGTATCAATCCCGAACGCACTGATTGGTTCTATACATTACGGCAAGCTTACGTTAATCTAACTATACTCTTGTGTTTGAAATTCGATAAATTGTGAGAGAACTGTAGTCCTACACTCTTGATCGCAATCGAGGGGGGGGGGGGTGTGCTAGTATAAAATCAGGAAAAGAACCTAAAGTTGTCCTTCTTGTGTAATTTCGTATTTATACATGTTATATTTGTTCTTACTGACTATATATTTCAGCAGTCACACGAACAGCAATTATATCAACAACAACATCAACAAGGTCGTCAACCAATATATCATCAGCAGAATGTTAATTATCAAAAAGGGTATGATGGTGGCTCTCAATACAATCATGGGAATGAGCAGCAGTCTTTGTACAATCAACAATCTTATCAGATGGGATATAATCAACAGCAAGCTGTTTCCACACAATACTATACGGTTTGGGATTTTTCCTTTTTGCTTATCTCGCGTTTCTACTTGATATGACTCGAAATAAATGCTCCGGCTTTTTTACTCGGTGTCAGTTGCGGGCGTATTGCGTTAAATTTGGCGAAATTAACGCAGAAATTATACACAATCTGACAATAAAAATTGAAAAAGACTTGACTTTTTGACCGGAAAAATTCTCAATTTTTGCCTGTGACGTTGAAAAAGAATTTAAATACCAATGTTCTTCCCAGAAAAATTCTTAACTAGTATGCCTTGATATCCCCGGTATCGATTCAAATCCATTGACCTCCCATATCTCCTCAACTCACCTGGCATCCGTCTGTAATCCCATAGCATCTCTTAAAATCCCCTGTATCCTTCATGATCCCCATATATCCCTGAGGGGGGATCACGAAGGACACAATGGATTTATTCGTGATCCCACCCCAACTCTTATATGTATATGTCACAAAATCGAGTGGTACTCGCTGTCATTTAGTTATACTTCAATTTTTAATTCGAAAATGTCTAATACTTACATTAATTTTATAGATTCCGGATGATGACGATTCAATTATTGTAGCAGAGAATTGTGTTGTAATGACTAGTGATCCTTCTCCTGAACAATTAATGGCGCCTCAATCTTCTATTGGTGCTCATTATCCTCCTGAACAGCAACAAACCTCTCGATACCCATATTTGCCATCTATAAGTGATGGGGTACCTAGTTCTACTTTTTATGGACAAGGTTTAATTTATTGATTATTTCCTTTATCCGCTATTTTTGTCGGCTATAAATTGTTTTTTCGGCTTTTTCTCGAAAAGTCCCGAGTGCTTTCCTCCAACAAATCTGTTCACGCAGTAATTTATTATTTTAATTATTTCAAGCTCGTCAACAACAGCAACAACATAGAGAACCGCATTATGTTGTTGTAGATCCTCTCACTTATTCTGCAGGTTTTCAACAGATACATTCACAACAATCGACACAAAAACAAGCACCACAGCGTCAAATCTTACGTTCATCTTTACCTATTCAACAAGTTCAAAGGAGGGCTGCTCCATTTGAAGAGGAAGAAGAAGAAATGGAAGGAAGTGATGAAGATGATGAATGGCAACAAGACGAACTTGTACAAACGACCTCGCAACAGAGATACAAAATAAACATTAATGAGCCTAGAATGACTAGGGCAGCAAGGCGTAAGCAAAATTTTGAAGGCAAAAGTAAGCCAGAAAAGCAGAAGAAAGTCGATATACCGAAAAAAATGTGTTCGGATATTTTCTCGGATGAGGTGGAAAAAAATGAAAATTCAGTACAGAAATATGAAAAGAAAACGATATCGGGAACCTGGGCTGCTGTTTCACCAAAGAAAGAAATTTTGGCTGAAAAACCGCTTTTGTAGGGGAATTTAAAAATAATCACTATTTTGACATTTTAATTTTTAGCGATAAAAATATCGCGCATATACAAGCGGTTCAGCGATTAAGCACTGCTGAAGGATGGAGACGAATGAACGAATGGTTGAAATCGTCAATTAAAACAATGGATTTACCTAAATTACGTCAACTTTTGGCACAACTAGTTGATGTTTGTTGAAATTAGGATTATAATTTATTTGGGGGGTTATAAAGGCTTTAAGCCATTTGTGCCCAATTTAAAATTCTCGAATAATCAAATAAATATTTCCTCGAAGAGGTGGGTGCAATGATTGATGAATCAAAAGTTATTTGTAAAAACTTTTCTCGTTCCCATGAAATTTTTTATGTATAAACGAGACTTTCATGAATTATGTAAGTAGTCTTACTTATTCTAATTTACAGGCGGATATTACAGTGGAGTTGCTTAGAGACAATGACACTCCTAAAATTGTTAAAGACCTGCAAAAATGCGCAGATAAAGGTAGGCTAAAGTGATGCTAATTTAATTACAAGATTGTTTGTTGCCTTAAATGTTTATTTATTCATGCTAGAAGCGAATTATTGATTTTAGCGCGTTTTTCCTTTCGTGGCCTTACAATTACTCTCAAAAATTTTTATCGATTTCTTCACTCTTACCCTTCTCTTTACTCTTTCTATCTGTAGTGATTCATAATTTTTTTACATCGATTAAAGCAGTGACTCGAATCTGTTTTTGTCGTGCCCGCTCAAAACATCAAACGCTTAAAATATCTAGACGACTAAAAACGCTCAAAATATCTAGATAGGTAAAAACGCTCAAAACATCTAGACGACTAAAAACGCTCAAAATATATTCGCTCAAAACATCAAACGCTCAAAATATCAAAATATATTTTTCTATTTAAAGGGGACAGTTGAGTCCGCGGAAAAAAGTTTTTGCCGCTGCGGAGGAAGCCGGGCATGTCGAGCGGAACGACGGCCGCCGCTTCACTACGGTCGCCGCGAGCGAAGCGAGCACGACCGCAGCGAAGCACGGCAATCGTGTAGCGAAGACCATGCCCGGCCTACCCTCCGTAGCAGCACAAAAACAGTTTATCCAGCGAAGATTCTGTTGGTCATAACATTGTCAAAAATCATCCAATCGAGCTGATTTTGGTGTTATTAGACTCAGCTCGACGAGCCCTTTCTCAACACGTCGAGTTCATGCAAAATTGGTCCTGAGATACTACATTAATCACCCCTGATACAAGGAAGAAATATGGGACTCAACTGTCCCTTTTAATCAAAAAATATTTTGATATTTTGAGCCTTTTTAGCCGTCTAGATATTTTGAGCGTTTGATGTTTTGAGCGAATATATTTTGAGCCTTTTTAGCCGTCTAGATGTTTTGAGCGTTTGCTGTTTTAAAAAAATATGTTTTGTAGGGTAGCCGTTTTTGTATAATAAATGTTTTTTATTGTAAGTATCTAATCTTTAATTAAGATTTGGCACTGCCAAAATTCCAGTAATTTAAAAATTAGGAAGGGTGAGTTATTTTTACTTTTGTGATTTTCGTAATTTTTTTTTATATTTATACCCGTTAATGTTTCATGCATTTCTATTTTTCTGTCAGTAATTTTTATATAGTTGCCGTTTTGGGTCTTGTTGTTAGAAACGCCCATTTTGTTGCAACGGCATCAATAGTGCATAAAAATTAGGAAACCCCTCATTACTTTATTTTCGCGCTTTTCTTTGTCTCTTATGCTTATACTTATCTTTTTTAATTGAACTCGGGTTCAGTGTTTTAATAAATAATATTACATTATATAATGTTTTACGTTAATATTTTTCCTTATCTGTTTACAACTATAGAATTATTTAATTTTTTAATTTTTAGAAATTGCAAATTTTGCAAGTAAAATGGTTACAAAATGGAAGCAAACAATTCGTGATGGTAACAAAGAAAAACAATTGAAACTTCAGCAGCAACAACATCAGGAAACGAAAGTAAAAGCTCAGAAGCCTAGTGGTGTTGGTGTAGCTGCAGTATCAGGAAAAAATGTTAAAAGAGCTTCAACTGAATCGGACGTTGGCGATGGTATTTTATTTAAATGAGCGTTTTTAGTCATAGGAGATAAATCTAGAGAGGGGGATGCTGTTTTTTCTTGGGCGTTCCCAGTTTTTTTTGAATCCTTTCACTTGCATTTATTACAAAATTTACTCAACCTTTTGAAAGTTTAAATTTCATCAGTGTTCAGGCCCTTCAACAAGCCAAACATCTGGCCAGCTTAAACCACGGACTGGTTCTATTTCCTCAGCAGCTTCTCATCAGCAGCAGATTGGTTCTAGATCTAATTCTTTCAATGTACAAAACACTACGGGTTTAAACAAAACTGGTGAAAGTTCTGTGAGTGCACCACCAAAACCTGAACGACCAAAAACAATTGCTAAGGCGAAGGCTAAAATATCACGTCCAAGACTTACCGGTATTTTTTATTTTCAATTATTAAAAGTAGGTAATTCTTGTATCTAGGGGAATTGACCATTATGGGAGGAGGAAAAATTTTGAGTGCCGCATTCCTTTCATATAGAGTCAGGATTTTTTAGTGAATAGAACTTGAAAATATATTAGGCGATTAAAGTTCATGTAATAGTGTTGGTAAACTTTTGTGGTTTCTTATATTAATACTTAAGATCCAATTTATTTATTTGGTTTTTAATTGTTTGATTAATGTAAGAAAGTCTCAAAATTTATTTTTGTTTCGCAGGTATGTTGCAACTCGGTCATGATGTCGAAAAATACTACATCAAATTATATACTAAATTATTTCGACTTTATATTTTATTTTGTTCTATTTTCGTGGTGGTGATTTTACCCACATTTGACCTCAAAAATCTTTTTCTCTTATTTAATCTTAATATCCTAAACAGCATATTTGGTGTATAAATAGGTAAAATTAACGTATTAAAATTTTCTTGACCATTGCTTATCTTTCACTCATGTTTTTTGTTTAAATTCACGTAGGCTTTTTATGTTTGATAATTAGGATTCCTCTACTACTATTTTATAATATATTTAAACGACCTGTGCTTATTATAATAAAGGCTACATTATAATGGAACCGCTGCTTGAAATTGTAAGTTTCTATTATTTGTAAATGTTTAAGATAAACTTATGGCGGATTATGTTGTTTACATGGTGCTCTACATATTTCAAAAGACGGCAAAGATGTTCAATTTTTAATTTTATAGTAGACTTTGTCATTTGGATTTTTGATGTCACACGTTTTCATTTAAATTTTAGAACCGGCTAAGGTCAAATATCAGCGATTTCCAAATGTTTGATGGTGGAGATTTCTGCGTTCTTTTTTGCAGTTAGATTTTTGTATCTAGTTTCTGTCGTATTCTATAGCACGTGAATTGTAAATTGATCTTATCAATCTAAATGCATTTTTATTCCTATTTATTATGAATTTTGTCCCTTTTGTGTGTAATCTGTCACCTCTTGGGCTTATTGTCATCACCACGAAAATGAACTTTTATTATACTAATTTAACTATAATATTTATAATACGCATTTTTAGGCCTGGAAGGAGACGAATCAGCAACTACGGTCAACAAATCTGTAGAGCGTTCGATCGGTACAAATAAGACTAAAACTTCGACAACAGTTTCCTCAAAGGCAGCCACTTCAACAACTGCTGCTTCTGCCCATGAGTCTCCTTTGGCGCGAATTATGGCTGCAACTGCAAAATTTCATGTTTGATTTTTATATTATTTCTCAGAATTTCTTATTCAGGCCGAGCAACAACCTAAAAGAAAGTCCGTGGAGGTTGTTTTTAGTGATAATTTCATGGACAGCCTTTCAGCTGCTGATGTTGCAAAGCCTAAAAAAGCCAAAATTGTGCGTAAAAAATTGAGTGAACAAAAAGATGATTCGACAAAGGTTTTTAGATTTTAAAAGGATATTTAATTTTTTATTTTAGTCCGATGTTCGCGAGTCTTATGCTCCAGTTGATGAGTATGAAAACAATCCTGAGGGTTCTCTTGCAAAGAAGCGTGTGCGATTTTTTGATGAAATTGGTCGAGATCTGGTTGATGTTAGGTTCTTTGAGGTTGAAGAGGGTGAAAGAAGTGGGTTTTTGTTTACCTTTATTAAATTACTCTAATAAGATTTTGGAATTTTAGTGCCTTAAATTTATTAATTTGACCTAAAACTCATTTATTTTTAGTAAATGTTTCGAAAATGGGTGGAATGGACAAAGAAGCAATTAAGCACCTTGACTCTCAGCGTGAGAAACAATTTTTGTTGGATGCCCGACGACATGGTTTTGGCTCGACAACACCGACCTCAAGTGGAGGATATAGTTCTGTGCTTATGGATCCGTCTTTGATGCCTCCAGGCCATGGCCGAATGTTTGGTGATCAGACTCGTCCTGGAGTCACATCTAATTCATTTAAAGTACCAGAGACGCGATATCCGGTTAATTTTTAATTTTCTGATCTTTATTTTCTGATTTATTTTAAGTGGCGTTTGCTGCCTGTAGAATGTCAAACAATAATTAATATTGAGCCGGGCTGTAGAAGCGAAGCTAAAGGGATTGAGTTTGAACGTCAACGTACAATACTTCCTGCTCTTGTTTTGCCGACGTATGATTTTTAGATTGTTTTTTAATAAAATTCTGAATTATGTATGCAATTTCTGATCTTTTGGGATTTTTTTGTCAAACTATTGACTTTTTTCTTTCAGTTTCAACTCTAATTCATATCTAAATTTACTCATTTCAGTGCATTGCCAGTATCGGATATCGATGCCAATGAATTGAAACAACAGAGAGAAGAGGGAATGATGCAAATGCCGAAGATTATCCCATTAGAGTTGGTTACTGAAGGCCCTCAAAAATTAACTATTGAAGAGAATAACGAAGAAGAAGAAAGTGAAATTAAACTTGAAACATTAAAAATAGATTTATCGCCTAAAAAGAAATTGGGAATGGAGGAACGTGAAGAAATGTTTGTTGATGAGACTGAATCAAAATTAGAAGACTATGAAGTTTACGAAAATGAAGTAAGTTTGGAGTAAATTTTTTGGCTGATAATTATAGTAAATGTGCATAAATAATATTTAGGCACAGGAAATGTAAACTTTGTTAGAAAGATTTGGGTAATACGCTTAATTTTCTCTTTAGTGTTTGCAAGTAATTTATCATTTTACTAAAGCGATAGAAAGTCGAAACGATTCGGGCCTCTTATTAATTTATAAAGT
Source organism: Meloidogyne enterolobii (assembly GCA_963681835.1). Lineage (NCBI taxonomy): Eukaryota > Metazoa > Nematoda > Chromadorea > Rhabditida > Meloidogynidae > Meloidogyne > Meloidogyne enterolobii. The sequence goes on along the minus strand of CAVMJV010000049.1, from coordinate 888,505 downwards.
TTCAATCCTTTAAGTTACTTTTATTTTCCCTTTCTATAAATTCCATTAATTTATACTTTAAAAGTTTATAAATAAATTATATTACCATTAGGCTCTCCGAAGTCCTTCACCCGAACGTCCGCCAGTATGTCAAATTCCCAGCAGTGATGAAGATTCAAGGGATGATATTAAAGAAATTAAGGATTCAATAAAAGAAAATGATCAGTTAGATTCCCAAGATAATGATGGAGGAATTGCCAGTCCTGAACCTGAACAGCTTAATGAGTCGTTTACAGATTCGGTACGAGATTATGTAATGAAAAGAATAGAAAAATATAGAAAAAATAATTTTATTTGTATTTGTCTTTCTTTTGTTTTTGATTATTTTTTATTGTTGTATAAAGCGCTTTGATTCAATTTGACCAATCCTAATCCGGCAATATTGTGGGAACGACGAACTTGATGAGATAGGGTTTATTTTTATTCACTTTTTTGGCTTTAGAGGTTAGACCCAATAGAGCTAATTTGGTGTGTTGTGGTTACATGTTTCTTGTAGGGTCTTGTGCTTTTTGCACTAAACTGTGTTTGTCGTTATATCACTAGCCGATTATTTTTGGTCATCTTGAATAAGAGTGCTTTTACAATTAAATTTAGATTATCTTTGTCTTTTTAATAATATTTTTTATCTTTTAGGGTAGTAGCAGCATAAAAGAAATTCCCACTGAACAACTTCCTAGTTCGCGTGATTTGGATGATGAGGATGACAAGGAAGATTTGGACATTCGAGATCAGCAACAAAAGTTGCAAAAACATCCGCAGAGTGGGGATATTTAATTTTTGCTTTTGTCAAAATAATTTTAAATTATAGGTGCAACCATTCCATCGTCCACTTCTACTTCCTTATCGTCTACTCCAACTCTTTCATCTTCAAACCTTCAAGCCTTCAAAAAAATTCCAAATTTGAATTCATTACTTCAGAAGATCAGCACATATGTTGGAGGGGAATTTACGACGACAGGAACAAGTTCTACAACCCTGACTTCATCTATAACTAGTTCGGCAATTGTGCCTAAAGGGCCTAATGATCCTCTCGGAGGGTCTATTGCCGTCAATGTCTTAACACCTGACAAAGTTCAAAGAGATGCATCGGAGAAACAGTAGAATTATTAAAAAATTCTATAAATCGTTTTTTTCTAATAGATTGCAACAACCGAAAACATCTTCGATTCCTCCACCTCCAGCACCTCTTTATCCTCCTCTTGGTCTTCCAATCCATCCACTACCTGCAAGTACTTTTCAATCTACTTTTCTTCCTGTTAGAATGACGATGCCGAATACTGCAATTCCACCTTTTCAACAAATAAATAACGCAACGATTTTTCCTCCATCAGATTTTTCGGTTCCTCCACCTCCGATACCTGGTGTTCGATATGGTTTTACTTCGGGTCAAAGAATGCCTGGAGATGGTATACAACTACAAAATTCAACACAGACAAATGTTTCGACTACAATAGAGAAGCAGGATGGTAATACTAAAAAATTATTTAAATTTACAGAGCATTAAATAAAAAAAAATACTTTAAAATTTAATTGAAAATTAAAATGATTAAATCGAATGAATATACTTAATTTAAAAAAATATTGTGCTTATTGAACATCCTCAAAGAAAAATCTTTTAATAAAAAACTATAGAAAAATCTCCTGAAACCGCCGAGGGACAGCGACGACAGATTTCTCCCGGTCCGCCTGGTTTAGATGAAGGAGGTTCTCCTCCGCCATCGCTTGAACAGCAACAACAAAAATCCCCATCGTCTGTACAAATTTCTCAATCTATTCAACAACCATTCTCTTCTGTTTCCCCGAGTATCATGATAAATCAACAACAACCAAAGCTTCCACCTCGCCAAATTAGCCTTGAAGAAGCCAAAGAAAGTCAGAAATTTTGGACTTTTTCTTTAGAGATTATTTTTTCAAAAATATATTTTCCAGTTGCTGGAAGTTGTCAATTCTATAAACGGACGGGAACTTGTAATTTCGGGGAGAGATGTAAATTTGCACATGATGATGAACATTTAACATTTGGAGTTCAAATGGCAATGCGTGGAGTGAGTATGCCTAACAGAGGTGTGTGGGATGAAATATTAATAGGATTAATATATTACTAACACTTCGTTATATAAACCAAAATAAATTACTATATAAAATAAAATTATAAAAATTTTACTTAAAATTCTAAAACAATAATACCTGAATCTGAATATAATCTGGTAGATGCATAGTTGGCGATCTACCTGTCCGCAAAGGGAATGCGAATTTTCTTCCCTTGCATTTTTGTTTTAGGAGTTTTAGGAGTGGTTTTCCAGTTTAAATTTTTGTTTTAAACTGGAAAATACCTATATCAACTGGGAAATACCTATATTTATATTCTTATTTTTAATAAATTTAAAAAATTGAACGAAGCTAAAAATGTCAAATTACCTCTATTTATAACTTTTTAGTATTTATTACCCTAAATTTTCATGAATTTTATCCCTTAAGTTTATACAATATAATAAACATTTTATTAATATTTAGGAGGTTTTCGAGGTAACCGAGGAGGAAGTAATTCTGTTGGCCGTGCTGGAGGAGCTCGTGATAGTCCTAAGGTGGATGCTGAAGGAGGGAGTGGAAGATTTGAAAAGTAAAATTTTTTATTTGAACATTTTTATTTATTATTTTAGGAGAACATCATCAAGGCGTACAGCAGGTTCTGATTCAACGAGTAGACGTCTAGATTATGACATTTCTCCAGTCCGTGGTGGCGGCAGTGAGGATACTTCTGTCAAGGGAAATCGTGATCGTCGTTATCGACGTACTTCACCTCAACGACGCCGGGGACATTCACGATCAAGGTGAATGAGAATTTGTTTTGCTTTTATAAATAGCATTTATTTGTAAGGTCCCGCGATAGGTATTCTCGCCGCCGACGTAGCAGCTCGCGTTCTCGAAATGGGCGACGACGTGCTAAGTCTTCGTCAAGTTCTAGCAGTTCTCGGTAATTTATATTTGAATATTTTTTAAATTTTAAAAAGGCTAAAAAATAATTTGCTATAATTGTTAATTATGTGTAAAATGGAGAATTTTTGTGCCCATTTTGTTTTTGCTGCCCACCCTCCTTTCAAATTTGTGGAATTTTTTTCCTACCTATTAATCTGAATTAACCATAATAATAATGAATTTAAATTTTATTAATTTTTAGTTCGGCCAGCAGTGTCTCTCGTTCTTCTACACCACAAAAAGATCGTGATCGTAAACGAAGTCGTTCTCGAACTCCGACTCGTAGACGACGAGACTACTCCCGTCAACGTTACCGAAGAGAATATTATCGTCGCAGATCACCACCAAAACGCCGTTCTAGTTCATCCTCTTCAAATCGACGGCGAAGGCGTTCAACTTCTTCCTCTTCATCAACATCACAAGAAAAAAAGAGGAATAGCAAGATTAAGAATTCGTGTGACACAGACAGTGGAAGTCCAGTTTTAGTATTGTCTGATGAAACTGTTCGAGGTGAAAAGAATAATGTAACGGCCCCTGACAGTTTACCAATGGAGGAAAATAAAGATTAAAAAATAAAAAGGAAAAAAATCTTGTGGTAATAATTAAGTTTGTTCCTATATTTTCTTCACTTTCATTTATTTTTTTTTTTGAGTTTTGTCGTTGCTTTCTGTGACATTTAGCTTAGTTTGGGACCAAATTGGACCATTAAAATTAGCGAAAATATATTACAAAAGTAGGTCCCGAACCCAAAAATGCCACAGAATTAAGCACAAACCCCCAAGAATAAATGAAAGTAAAAATGTTGGGAACGAACGTAGCTATTACCAATTTTGTTTGTATTTGACTTTGATGTTTAAAAATATATTATTTAAATTTTAGTGTTTTAAATCACCTTTTGATGTGTTTCAAAATTAAATATAAGTTATTTAGACTTCTTTAAGAAAAAGTTTATTCTTTAAATTTATTGTGAAACACTTAACAGTGATAGTATTTCCATTTTATTGACGCCGACAATTTATTTATAAAGTTTTTCTGTAGCACAAAAGTGACCCCCTAATTACTATATTATTCTTTTGTTTTTATTCCTTTGGTGTCAAATTTAAATGTATTTATCTACACATTTTTAAATAAAAATAATATAAAATTTCAATTAAAATTTTTGTATTAAAATTTATTTTAATACAAAAATTAAAAAATTTTTGTATTAAAATTTTAATTTTTTGTTAAAATATTACTCCCTTTTTTCATTTCAAGTGAAAAGAAAAAATAACGGATTCTCTTTGATGACAGGAACCGAATATTTATCAAATAAAGAGATGTTTAACAATTATTTATTTTTGAAAATAAATATTGGAAGAATTTAAAGAAATTAAATTTTTGGAATAAAAAGTAATAAATAAATAAATAATAACAAATACTCCAACACCTCATATTAACTCCCACATTCAAAATTTAAACAATTTTGTTTTCCTCCAATAATTATATTTTTTTTAAAATTGGAAGGGGAAATTTGTGAAGGGGTGTTTATTTAAAAAATTTGTTTTATCTTTTACAAGACTTGAAGAATTTTGAGTAACTTTGATGAAATTATTTTATAGACATTCATATGATAAATCAGAAGACAATATTGGCAGACAAAAGGTCTCATGCCCTCATTTAATTAATTTAAAAATTAGCTTCGAGACAGATTGCGTCAATGCACTCGTAAATTTCCTTTCAAAAATTTATTTCCTTAAAAATTGTCTATTCTATTTAAATTTAAACAAAGAAATTTATTAAAGAATTTAAATTAAATGTCTGCCTCCCCAGACAGATTGCGTCAAAAAAATTTATTTTAAATTTATACAAGGCTATTTAAAAACCTCAAAAATATGTAAATTAAATAATTAAAAAATATTTAAAAATTAATTAAACTTATTTAAATTAAAAAAAGTTTCTCTCCAATTAAAAAGAAAAATATGAATTATTATTTTTTCTCCAAAATAATTTTCTTTTTAATTTTGCTAATTATTACAAAGGCAATAATGGTAAATGGCGGTCTTGTTAGAACAGTATCAGAGACTATTAAAAACTCTGAAGTATTCAAAATTGTTCAAAAACACCGCACAAGTAATTTAAAAATAATAATTTAACAGAGGAGATAGTGCCGGGACTTGTATAAAATTAGGAAAAATAAAAATTATTTAATTAATTAATAAAGAGATAAGTCCACTTTAACAATAACTTTATAAACAATCTAAATAAATATTTATAGTAACACAAACAAAAATAATAAAATCAAAAAGTTTAAAGACAATCTACCTATTTAATAAGAAATCCCCTCTGTTTCTATCTTTCAAAAATAAAAAAAATAATTTTTTAAAGGTTCTGTTCAAGACAAAAATTCACTAGAAACATTAAAACAATTTGAAAATAAGGATCTGGAGTTGGTTGAATATGAATATTTTTTGGAGAAATTGTCAGAAGATATTGAAAAAAATAAAAGTAAAAATTTAAAAAATGCTAAAGAAGAATTAAATAAATATAAAAATTTAATTAGAAATGTTAAAAATATGCGGGATGAAGTTAACAATAAATTGGAAAATGTTAAAATTGAAGCAGCGAGACTGTTAAATAAAAAAGGATTGAAAGTTTCAAATAAAGAAAAATTTGTTTTGTTAGAGATGATATTTAAATATGTTACTACAAGAAATGAAAATATTAAAAAGGTTTTAAATTAAAAAATATTTAATTAAAATTTTTATTTAATATTGAGATGGGCTTTTAGGTAAACACGCCCTATGTGTAGGTAAAAAACCTTTGAGTTCATATTTAGGTTAAAAAATGTGTTGATCTTTTGGATTAAAAAATCTTTTTATTAAAAAATTTAGCTAACAAAATTTTTCAAGTAAAAATATTAGACTTAATTTCCCTTCAAACCTTAGGTGTTTGTTAATAGAGAAAAGTCTGAACAAAAAATAATTGAATGAGATTAACTCTAAGGGGGAAGGAGGGATTTTCAAAGCAATTCCATTACCACTTACATAATTAACTAAACATTTTTATATTTATTTTAGGTAAAAAGTTTGTATAAAAATTTCCAACAAAAAGTTGAATCATTAACAGAAATATTAAAAAACTCAGAAAATTATTCGATAAGTGAAGAAAATCAAAACAAATTGGTGGATATTAAAAATTATGGAACTAAATATGCCCATCATCTTGTAAACGTTAAAAAAGTTGCTGGAGAAATACAAAAAGATAAACATATTGATTTAATCCCTTTAATGTCAACTCCTTTACATTCAAGTAAATCGACGGGAAATCTTCAAAATATTATAAATGAGGCAAAAATAAACAATATAAACATAAAAAAATCAGGAAGCGTAAGAATTATGGAGAAAGTTTTTAATCCAGAAGGTGTTAAAATTAAAAAAGAAGCAAAAAATTTATTGCCAAAATTTGAAGGAAGAACTACAAAATGGGGTGAAATAAATGAAAAAAGAAAAGAAATAAAAAGTTTTGTTAGAGAAAGTTTAGAAGTTGACGAACAAATTTTTAAGGAATATGAGATGTTTAAGGAAAATGAAAAATTGTTTGTTTTTGATCAAGAACTTTTAAATAAAATAAATTTGAATGCTAGTTATGAAGGGAAAAGTTTTAAAGAATTAGAAGAAATACTTGGAAATAAATGTAAGTTTTTTGAAATTTAAATAAAAAATGTGATTGAGGGAAAGAGGGAGGGTAGGGGAGTTGTTAGAAGTAGAAAAATTACAGGAACGAGTCTGGAATAAATAAAAGTATTGGGAATTAGAAATCAGATTTCAGACTCGCGTTTCTGATAGGTTGGAATAATAATATTTATGTATATTGGAGAAGAGCATGTAGACATTTAGGGGGGATTTCATAGAGTAAATTTAGAAAGAACAAATTAATAGTAAAATTTAAAATTTAAAAAAATTTAAAAATAAATGTATGGAATAAAAAAGCTAGGAACCAACAGGAAAATACATATAACCTCATATTTTTACTAAAAATTTAATTACCGTATTTACTGAAATAGTACGGCCGGCCGTACTATTTTTCAACCCTCTTCCAAAGGGCCGTACTATTTGAGGGGGCCGTTCTAATTGAGGGGGCCGCACTATTTTTCAACCCTTTTTCAAAATTATCTGAATCTTTTTTTGTGTTTAAATTTTTTTATAGTATCCAAAATAGTATGCTCGGAAATTATCCCAAATCAAAAGCTTGTTCCAAACATAAAATTAGCAGAACTTAAAAATAATTTAAGACCCCGTCTATAATGACATCTGTATCAAGCATTTTGTAGAGCGTTTTCTAGAGCGCCATGCGCAACTGTCTACCTCGTGTTTTGTGGAGAGGCAAGCGTTAAATCAGTTAGGATTCAGCGGTTTATTATTATTAAGATCTTTGAATTAGAAAATATTTATTTAATTTCTGCTCATATTAAAATTTTTTAGAAAATACCGATACCAATTTTTAAATCCCGAGCCGGTATCGTATCATTATCTCAAATCCCGATACCGATTTAGGTTAATCCCGATCGCGAGGTCTCTGAATACCGGTACGCTGAACCCTAAAATCAGTACTTCCGCGCGTGCATCCGCGCGTGCTTTTAAATACTTCACATTCTTCAACGTATAATATAAACATGATATTCTTGACATTGCCAGTTTATCTTATCTTAGCCAAGGTTCGGGTCATCTTAAAAAATAGGCACGAAGATGGATTGAAATACTAGAATGTTTTGAGTTGCCCTTAATTTTTTAGATAGAAGGTTGTCAATCCAACTTTCTAGTACTAAAAACTATTCGTTATTCACTTTGATTCCAACTAATCCATTTAAATTCATCTATACTTAAATCACTCCAAGTCCATCAATATCCTTCCATATCCAACAAAATCTCCATTAATCCGCAGATATCCTCTTAAGCACTCCAATTTCTATACCAATAGATATTAAGATTCAATAAATTAGTTAAATATTGCGAGGAATAATTACTATGATTAAAAAATCAAATTTTGTCTGTTTTTTATATTTTTTAAATGGGGGCCGTACTATTTCAGGGGGCCGTACTAATTTAGGGGGCCGTACTATTTTTCAACCCTCATCAAAAGGGCCGTACTATTTGAGGGGGCCGTTCTAATAAAGGGGGCCGTACTATTTCAGTAAATACGGTATTATAAATTTATTTAACTTTTAGCGGATGAAATGAAGGATTTTAATGGACTTTATTTTCAAATAAAAAATAAAGCAATAATACTTTACTTTATTTATGCCGCCCAAAATAAATTAAAACCAAGTGTTATATTAAACAATGAAGAATTAAAAGAATGTGAAAAATTGTTAGAGGAAGATGAAGAAAGACCCCTTAAGTTTGAAAATTTGAAGGGGAAGGAATTTTATATGACTATCTTGGAAAATGTTTGTTTATTTAATAGAGTTGGGAATAGGGTTGTTTGTTCCGAACAGATGTTCTTAACCAAAAAATTTGATAATTTTCGAGATTTTAGCTTTGGTTTAGAACAACCTAGTTCGAAATAAAAAAGGATGCCGGATAGAATTCTCGTCAATATAGGATGGAGAAATATGAAAATTTGCCGAAATCTCTTCCTAGATTTGTTTTCTCTTTTAAACAATAAGCTTCTTAACTCTCAGTTTAATATATTCCTTCACTAATTCTGGGTCTAACACATTTAATATAAAAATTTCAAATAAAAAACTCTTAATAATTTTTAATTTAAGGTTTATTGGATTTATGAAGATATAAATGGATTTTTTAACAGTGTAACGAAAAAATATATTGAATATAAACATGGAAATGTAAATAAAAAAGAAAGTTGTGTCAACTAAAAAGGCTGACAAATTTGTCATTTCTTATTATTTTTAAGGAATTCTAAAAAGTTCAGGACTGAAGCAACTAAATTATTTTACGAATTAAAGTTGTACCCCCTCTTCCTCCCCTCTCGTCCTTGGAACCTTTTTTTGTATTTAATTTTGTATTTTTGTATTTATTTTTAAAAAATTCTTTTGTAAATATGTATTTATTTAACGTTCTTTTTGTATGTAAAATATTTTGTATAAAATTTCAATTAAAAAGTCTGCATATTTTTAAACTGATCAAAATTTTGATAGAATGGACTGGAGACATATTTCTTTTCTAATTTTTAATCATTTACAAACATAACTATTCTGGGTAATTATTGTTTCAACATCTGCTGAAGAGGGTTATAGAGGGAGTTTTGATTAATTAATTATTAAAAATTAATTCCTTTTCAATTTTTGTCATTTTAATCGATTTCTCCATTTTTGTTCAATTAATGCTCAGGCACCCTAACATTAAAAGGGCGATTTAAAAATAATATTTCTATTTACAAAAGGTATAGGAAGACAAACAAAAAATATTTTTATCGGTCGGCCAAATATGCAAACATTGGCCAGTCGAGCATTCTCCCTCTTTTCTCCCTACCTTTGCTTCAACCCCTTCTTTTTTCACTCTCAACTCTTGCTATGCGTCATTACTTCATTTATTATTTTTATTTAACTGATCTAAAAGTCCATTTTTATATTTTTTATTTTTAACAATTTATTTGATTTTATTTAAATAAAAAATTTAATTAGTATTAGAACTACATAACTTCGGACAACATTTTAAGGCAGATTTTACTAGCTTCTGTCATGTTTCTTCTAATATTAATCCAAATATCTACGATTTTCCAACATTTATCTTCTCTTAATTATAAAATAAATTAATATTTTTCTTTAATTGGCTCAAAACTTCAAATTATAACACTTAAATTACTTAATTATTATGCTTTGTTGTCTTTCATTAAAATCAGGATTTTACTTCCTTTTACTAACAACTTTTTCAATAATAATCCAAATAAAAAGCCAACAACCCGAATTAATTGAGGGATTAGAACAACCCCGTCAACCAATTAAAAACACTTTGGGTGGCCTTTATTCAGGCAATATAACTTTATTTTTTAGAAATTCTCCTTATCGGTAGGCTCTGAATTAAATAAAAACTTTAAAGATTTTTTGAAGTGTTGAGCACGAACTTATTGTAAGTGCTGGCTGTTCAATGAACATAGAAACTGGTGTACAAATGTATTTTGATACTGGTGTTGGAATGAAAGTTTATGGGACTCTTAAAGCTATCGGAAATGAATTTGCTCATATTCAAGTGAATTAAATAAATGATTATTTTAATGGAAATGGAAAATTACGATTAATTAGGATATTTAAAAAGTGGACACTCTCTTAGGACACTCACTAAGATACGCATTAAGCTTTCTAAATTATAACAAGGTCTTGTCACATATTCCACAAAATAGTGCTATATCTTTAGGCTACTTTACTGGACATGAGATATACTCTACTTTTGCCATTATGTTTATAAAAACAGTCTAATGAGAAGGATTTCTTATTTTTCCTTTATTTATCTCTCTTTAGCCCCTGTTTATAAAGTTTTTTCAATTTAATATTAAATACCGTATTTTTCCAAATACAGCCCCATGGGGCTGTATTTTTCAACTATCCTCTAGACTGGGGCTGTATTAGAGAATGGGGCTTTATATTTCAACTATATTTTTTTTATTTTTTTTCTACCAAGACCTTTAATTCCTCCTAACTCTGTGTCAACACAATCGGGGGATTTGGAGGGTTTTATGATATATAGTGAAATTTTGCGTGATATATAGAATTATCGAGAATTTGGATTAAGCTTTTAGAGGGATTTGGGGGATAACTTGAGGATTTAAGTGTATTCCGTTGATTTGCAAAGATGTCGTGGAATTACTTCTAATATCAGGGAATTTTTGGATTTGGAGGGATTGTGTGGAATATGAAGTCTTTAAGGGATATCAGAGGATTTTAAAAATTAAGTCGATATCGTGTTTACACATAAATCTTTAATATCGTTAGATATCTCCAGATAATCCTTATAATCCTTCGATACCCATTTTAATGCAGTTGTCTAAAAATATAAGTCGAATAGTAATTTCGAATGATATTTGGGTGAAAGATGATATTAGTGATATCTATTAATCCCTCTCGTTGATTCTCGATATCTCCTTGATAAGTCAAATTTTTAAATATATAAAATAATTTCGAGATTCATGATTTCCCGTACGACACTCCCTTTCCGCTCTATAGTATCGTAGATATTAGTGTGTAAGTATATAGGAGGTTTAAGGGGATATTGGGGGAATTTTGAGGGAATTTGAAGGGATATCTGTGAATTTGGAATTAAGAGGACTTTCAAATCCCGATTAAGAATTAAAAAAGAATTTTTTGATCAAAATAGTTTCTTGATTAGGAGGCTTTCAGGATGCCTCAATTTTTTTATCTACTTAGACTTACAATAGTGGGGCTGTATTAGGGAGTGGGGCTCTAATAGAGAATGGGGCTTTATTTTTCAACCATCCTCCAGACTGGGGCTGTATTAGAGAATGGGGCTCTAAATGGGAATGGGGCTTTATTTGGAAAAATACGGTATTTCAATAATTAACATATAGATGCTTCCCTACCAAGAACAGCATTTATATCAATTTGAAATGCCCGAATTTCGCCTAATTGATGGCCCAACTGTTCGTCAAGGGCGTCTTCAAGTTAAGTTTCGAGACCGTTGGCGTTCTGTTTGTACTCAATTAACTAATTGGACAAGTATAGATACAAGCACTGCTTGCCGCTCTTTGGGGTATGAAGATGGTGGATTTTGGAGATTCTTCGCTAGAAATAATGATACTTACCCTTTTGTTATGCCTTCACCAAAATGCTTGTCTGAAGCTAAAAATCTTTGGGATTGTGAAGTAAATAAACAAAAAATTATTTAGCATAATAATTTATTTAATAACCTTAAGGGATTTTCTGATCATAATTTAATCCCTCTTTCCGAAAATCTTTGTCAGGGTGAGGATGATATTGGCATTTATTGTTGGGGACGGCCGTTTTTTCGTGGCTGGTCAAAGCATTGGAAAGGTGAGAAATCCTTTGTTTAAGATAATCTACCAAAAATTTTTTCTAAAATACCTAATTTATAATTCTAATCCAAAAAAGGTCTTCACATATTTCATTCACCTTATGGCTACGTTCCTGCTGACCCTGACGGTGTTGCCCTACAAAAAGAATCTCATTCACGACTCGAATTTTTGGATATTTTATTTGCCGGATATGACCGTCTTAGTGGAAATACAACGGCTGCTTTATATATTGAGGGCGTTCCTCCTTTAATGAATGGACTTAGAGTTGAGAGAAGTGCCAGGGATGGAATTCAATTTTTTGAGCCTGAAGGGCCTATTATTTTGGCAAATTCAACAGTTGCATTAAATAGAGGACATGGAATTGCTATAATTGATACATTGGATGGGAGAGTTTTTATTAATCAAACAAGAATAGATGGAAATCACGGAGATGGTATTTGGTATAGACAGCGACATGTTGCTCTTTCTACTTCTGAACATTTTATGGGGATTGAAATTGGTAGTAGAGCGAAAGATTTGGAGAGAGGGGGTTCTTCTTCAAATACTCCACACTTAAGTGAGCATTTTCTTTATACTTTTGGAGTACTAAACTTGTCCGTTTCAACGAACAGTAAATAACAAGAATTTCGGATCGCGGCGGTTTATCAACAAGATAAATTGAGTCAACTCACGTTATAATCTCAATAATATGCCCGAAAAGCATTATTTAATAATATAATATTTTAAATTTTAAGATCAAGGAAGAAAGTATTTTTCATTTCGTGAAAAGCCTCGATTGGAAATGTGTTCGGGAAATCATCAATTGCCCAAAGATTTATTCTTTCCACACCTTATACTTGCCCATTTACAAAATGGGACTTCAGTGCCTGATAGAAGTTTACAGCCAAAAATATGTTGGTTAAATGTAGCTTTACCTGATAGATTACCTTATGCTTATACAATTCAAGTAAAAAGATGAATTTTTTGAATAAATTTATTTAAATTTTATTAGTTTTTGGATGTAATAAATCGCCATTCACATAATTCTGATGCTCAAACAATTTTTGTTGTGTGTGATGGAAATTCAACATTTCCAATGCTTTGCCAATTTGAACGTTACCGCCTTCCTTTGTTAAATGGAATTTTACCCCAAAGTATTTCATTAAATAGTAATGGAAATCCAGTGCTAATTGGTATTGAATATATACCTCAACAACAAGAATATATTAATAAAGAGTAAGGATTTTGGAGAGATTTTAATTTAATATTACTTTTATTGATAAGAGGCATTGGGGGGATTTTAAGTTTTATAGGGGTTCTTCGTATAGTTAGGTAGGGGTTCTTCGTATATATTCTTATATGAAGATTATATGAAAACCAAGAAAATTTTTTTAATCTCATGAAGGATTTTCCTTAGACTTTTCCAATTTTCAGTGGAATTTCTATAACATCGCCAAATGTTGTTGCTGCTGATGTTGAAGTCTTGTTTCGGATACACGCTACAGTTAATTTGAAGGCATTTTACGGGTTAAATATTACAAACAGTTTTGTGAGAAATAATACTGGGAATGGGGTAATTAGAAATTAATTTTGCTTACCATTTTATTTAATTTATCAGATTCAAGCTTTAGCTATTCATGACAGACTAGCTTTACATAACGTTAGTGTTGATGGAAATCAAGGAATTGCGGGTTTATTAATTAGGGATGGGGCTGCTGATATTTGGATTAATGATACTTCTTTAAGTTGGAATTGGGGTGATGGAGTTAATATTTCTTTTGCTGGAGGAGCAATAAATGTCAACGCTTCTAGAATTATTGGAAATAAATGGAGAGGTAAAAAAATACTTATATTAAATTTCTCTGAAGATGTTCTAATTTTGCAAAAGCTTTGATTTGTCCAATCTCTAATTATAAAATCACTTTATCAAACGAGATCAAATACAAAATATAAGAAAAGCAACGGTTTGTGGGAGTACCACATGTACTAATTCCCCCAATTAAATGGTCCATTATTATCTATTTAACTCTCGTTGTCAAGTCAAATATTACATATTACAATTAGGGACAATTCTTTTCTAAACTATTTTAAAAATAAAATTTATTCTTTAAGGTTTTGCTTTCCACCACAATAGTTCTAGCCCATTTTGGCCCTTACATCAAGAAATTGTTTTTAAAGGACGACCAATTAATAATATTTTTTATCCAAAAATGACAATTTCTGAAAATGCTTGGGGAGGGCTTCTTGTTGGCAATTTTTGTGGGCCTTCATTAAAATACAAAAATTGGGATATTTCAAGAATTGAACCAAATATTCTCATTAGTTGGACAGAATTTAATGAAAATAATTATCATCCACATATTGAAATATTTTCTTGTCAAAAAGAAGAAAATAAATTAATGCGTGTTGATATTAGTGGGGTAATCTTCTTTTTTTTGAACAGAAGAAAATAAATAAAAATAATTTTGTTAGAATTCAATTTATGGAGGTACAGGAATGGGATTTAGAATGGAACCTTGTGTAAATACTCAACTTATATTAAATAGTAATCGTTTTTATGGAATATTAAATACAGCATTACTTATTAGAAATGCAAAACACCCTCAATTACAAAGGCTGCCTGCAAAGGTACATAGGAAATTAATTTATATTGAAATTCTACGCAAGTTTGGGTGTTTTCTTGTATGCATTTTAATTACCAACACCTAAGTTTACTCGGTTTAAATGAACAGTTTTCAAGTTTAATCCTTTGAACTTAAAAATTTTCATAAATTTGTGTCAGAAAAACTTTGGAATGAGTAATACCGCCTTACGGGGCTCTATTTGGGGAATATAGGGTCCCATACAAATATCATTATTATATTTTTCGAGTATTTTTTTTTAATTTTATTTATTTATTTAGGTAATAATCTCAAAAAACGACATAAAAAGAAATATTGGACAATACATTGTTTCTATTGGATTAAATGAAGATGCCGAGGATCAAACACTTTTATTTAATCAACAAAATGAAGTAAATTTGATATTATAAATATTTTGAAGTAATTATTTATTTAATTTTAAAGGTTCGAGAGAATACAGTTATTAATCCCTTTCCATTTTTAAAACCCCGTTCAACACCATATGCTGCTTTAGTTGTTTCTTCGAGTAATGTTGTTATTAGACATAATTGTTTTGGAAATCCTAATGCAGATTTTGAAGTAAAAAATAATATTTAATTGGGAAATAAAATAATGTAGTATTCACAATACTAACCACTACATATCAGTAATTAAATTTCCACCACCACCGAGAGGTTAAAACAATAGTTACCCAGGATTTAAAATTTAAAATCATTTCATTTTAATGTTTTGTCAATCGCAATTCTTCGTTTTTAATTTAATTTTAAGACCCCAATTCGCAAAATTTTTGTTGAAACCAAAAGTCAAAGTTTTGCATCTCCATATTACATGACCCGATATTTTAACTAAAAATCTAAAGATTCAATTAATAGTTAATCTTGTTACTATTAATTATCTTAAAATAATAAAAATTTTATTTTTTTTATATTGGAACGGAGTTGTCAGAACATGCAAAACGAATTGATGCACGAGAGAACAATTGGGGATATCCATCGGCTCAAAAATTTATGGACAGAATATATGATCAATTTAACCGCTACTCTTTGGCTTCGATTGATGTTTGATTAAAAAATAAATCTTTTTTCAAAAATTATCTCTTTTAAAGATTAATCCTTATGCAGCAGTTTGCAATCAACGTTCTCCTTCCCTTACTCTTTTACAACAATATTTTCGACCATTTAGACAACCTGGCCAACCATTCCATATTGGAGGAACAATATTTGAAAACAATGATTTACCTGTTGGAAAGTATATTGTAACTGATGATTTACATATTACACCTGGTGCTAAGCTTACATTAGCTCCAGGCACAACATTTGAATTTATGGGAGGCATTGGAATGCTTGTACAGGTGAAAATTATGTTTAGTATTTCTCTGGTCCAGAAAATCCCTTCCCCAGCAAGAAAATATCCAAAATTTAACTATCTAATATCTAAATAATTGTAGGGCGAACTTCTTCGCACAGAAACCAGCAGTAGTCCTTTACAGCCCATTCTCTTCACAAGCAAACCTTTGGGACAACCACCGCGTTCTGGAAGTATTCGACTAGTTGATGAATTTGGATCAGATAGAGTTTTAGCTGGCCGTTTGGAAGTTCGTTTAGGAACTACAGACAATGATAATGAACAGTGGGGCACAGTTTGTAACAGATCATGGACTGTTCAACATGCCCAATTAGCTTGTAATCAATTGGGGTTAATACTCGACCCTGAACATTTTGAGAATTGGAGAACATTTCCATTAGCAGAACCAGATGAAAGGCCAATAATTATGGATAATATACGTTGTGAGGAAAGGGAATTTGATTTAACAAAATGTAGACATGATGGGAATTTGCATAATGTTAAAGCTTCTTGTAAGTCAACAGAAGTTGTTGGTATGTTGTTTATAAATATATTATTTTAGACGATATATGTATGTAATTTTTATTTTTACCTTTAAAAGGTTTACGTTGTGCTCCTCCCTATTGGGCTGGTGTTCGTTATTCTCTACTTGCTAATCCCATGAGCTACACTGGTTTATCCACTATGAGTAACTGGATTATTCAAAGAGCTGGGCTTTTTGACTTTCGATTACCTTTATTAAGTCCTGCATTACAGGTATTTTAGTGGAAAATTTTTTCTAGAAAATTTTTTTAATTCTCAGATTGATTGGAATTATCATACATTTCATAGTTTAACAATTCGTGACAATTATTTTGATGGAATAGATATTGTATATAATGACTTGACTAGGAAACCAGCACTTAGAAATTGTTATATTGTTAGAAATAGAAGAAATGGGATGGTTGTTCGCTCAATGGGATTGTCAGCAGAAAAAGTTTTTGATTTATATATTTGGACTTGTAAATCCATTATCAAATCATGTGTGTAGGTAGAGGGGAGAGGCTATTGAATCACCATGGAATTTTCTTGATTCGCCTGTCTTTTAAAAAGAGGGGGGTGGTTTGTATTTACATTCACGCTGACGACTGGGCAAGGGGGGGGGGGGGGCGGGAGTTCTTTTCACTCTTTTAACCCGAAATATCCTTCTAAAATGACGAAATTTTAATTTTACCATTTAGCTTTCAATCCAACAAAATGGAAATGCCGGTGTTCGTTATCTACCAAGAATTTCTACTTCCCTTCAAAGAGAATTTCTACTTCCCCCCGGGAGTACTATTTTTCAACCCTCCTCCAAAGGGGAGTACTATTTAAGGGGGGAGTGCTAATTCAGGGGGGAGTATTATTTTTCAACCATCCTCCATGATTTTTCATAGGAAAATTTATTCAAAATTTAAAAAAATATTTTAATTTATTTCAATATATCTCAAAATAAATTCGATTAGAATTCGCTATTTAAAAAATGCCGGATCCGGACCCTGATTTTCAACTTAAAATACGGGTTATTGAGGTAAATCAAGAAGGATATAAGTGGATTTGGAGTGATATCGAGGGATATAAGGGGATTTTAAGCGATTAAGGGGGATATCAATAGATGTCAAAAAAATTATCAAGGGGATAAAGTTGTATCGTTGATATCGTGGCGTTTGATGGTAATAAAATAATTATCATTTAATTTTTGGGATATAGTGGATATATCTTTGTGTCTAAGATTTATCAGGGGTCAACTAATCTCATGTGTCTAGGGATTACCTAATCTTTGTCTAGTAATTTATCAGCATTAATCACAGATATCCTCCACATCCCTTGTGTACTTCCGATATCGGTTGATTAAGAAGGATTTATGATTCAACTTATCGCTTGAGCGCTCTTAATCAACCAAAATCGCCTAATATTACTCCCCTTTCATTATTCCCTCAAATTCCTATATCAAACCTTAATCCAATGATATCTTTTAAATCCCACTTGATTAATACAGAACCCATTTTATCACCCGATATCAATCCCTTTATATACCCAAAATCCACTTTTACCCCACCAATTAATCGGATTATATCTCTTTAATCCTCGAAAAATTTTTGATTAAAATTTCGGTTAGTTTTCGGTTAACCGAAAGCTCTCAGGTTTTGTTTATCAAAGAATCAAGTGAAACCGACAACGCTACTTAGAACAAATAAAATAATTCAATGTCTCTTATTATTTTTTCAAATATAGGGGAAAAACATTTTTGGGGGGAGTACTATTTTAGGGGGAGTACTAATTCAGGGGGGAGTACTATTTTTCAACCCTCCTCCAAAGGGGAGTACTATTTAAGGGGGGAGTGCTAATTTAGGGGGGAGTACTATTTCAGGAAATACGGTGGGTATTGTTCAGTTATTGGGAATGGAGAAAAAGCTAATTATGTGAGGAAATTAAAAAACAAAAATTTTAAATTAAATTATACCAGGGCTTCGATTTCTGCGGATTTTTCCTCATTTTGTGGTTTTTTGATAGGGCGATGAGGATTATTTTTAAAAATGCGGATTTGCGGATTTTTGTGGTCTTTTGAAGATTATGAGGATTTTTTGTATTTTCTTGTAGTTTTTAGATAAAATGTCATTATTTTTCTGCTAGGACCTTCCAAAATCCGCAAAATTTTCGCCTGCGGCGCTAAAAATGGATGAAATCTAGTTTCTTGACCTCCAAAATTCAAAAAATTTTCGCCTGCGGCGCTAAAAAGTGAATTTTTAGCCTACAGCCATCTAAAATTCTCTAAATTTTCGCCTGCGGTTCTGAAAATAAAAATTTTTGGCGCCGAAGGCGCCAAAAATTTGGCACAGAAAATTTCCACACTTGCCCCCCCCATCCCCCGAAAAAAATCCTGGCTACGGGCCTGGCTCAAGTCAACATAATTTTGCATTTAATTGTTCGGATTTTAATAAAATAGTCATTAATATGAAAAAATTGCTCAATTCAATTGTTGGAGTCAAAAAATATAACGCATAAAGTGATTTTATTCAACTTCTGTGATTGATAATTTTTTGCGGATTTTTTATATCAAATGCGGATTTTTTCGATCAAAATTGCGGATTTTTAAAAATTTGAGATCGAAGCCTTGAATTATACACATAATTTTAAATTATTATTCAACAGAATAATAATTTTTTTGACTTTAATTTAAATTTAAGGGAACGAAATCGCTTCTTTACAAATTGGGGTGCTTGGATAGTTCGTTATGAGGCTTATAGCCAAGCACTTTTCTCTGAAGAAGTTCCAGCATTTATTCAATATAATTATTTCCAAGTATTAATTATCCGTGAAATTTTTAAAAATATTTAATTTATTCAATAGTTTAATCGTTTTCTACGACCATCAGATGAATATGCTGAAATGTGGCCTCGTTCTTATTGTGTTGGTATTTTTGGCACCCAAAGAGTGGAAATTCACTTTAATAGATTAAGGTGGTTTAAATAAAATTTTATTTAATAAAATATGGTTTTATCGCGCACTCTAGGATTTGCCAAAATATCGGGGAGCCTTCTAGTTTACTTAGGCTAATTACTGTTTAGTGAAAATCTCCGTTTAATTAACTTTTCTTTAGTGGAATTATCTAAATTCAAAAATAATGTTAAATGCATAATTCTATTCATTATTTATTCTTTGCTTGATTTCTTAAATTAATTTCTAGCCCGCTGATATAAAATAAATAGGATAGCAAACAACTTACGGTTAGACACGATTCCGTGCACACGATTCCGTGCACACGTTTCCGTGCAGGCACGTTTCCGTGCGGGCACGATTCCGTGTCCCGTGTCCGTTATAAAAAACACGTTTCCGTGCCCAATTATTTAAATATTTTTATTTTTTTTAAATTTTTATAAAAAAATTTTAAAAGTTATATTTTTTATCAACTTATCAACTTTGCTTCAGTATTTTTCTTTTCAATTCAAAAAATTTACGCGGAAAAAAGTTTTTGCCGCTGCGGAGGAAGCCGGGCATGTCGAGCGGAACGTCGGCCACCGCTTCGCTACGGTCGCCGCGAGCGTAGCGAGCACGACCGCAGCGAAGCACGGCCATCGTGTAGCGAAGACCATGCCCGGCCTACCCTCCGTAGCAGCACAAAAACGGTTTTTCCAGCGAAGATTCTATTGGTCATAGGTTAGAAGCAGGGTTCTTCTAATTTTTTTAAAATTAAAAAAAATTTTTTTGAGATTTTTTCCTCCATATCCATCAATATCCCCTTGTTGATGTCTCGATGTCATGCACAAGTCCCTTGATATTCACTGTACTCCTCAAAACCTTTTCTTATTGTTTATTATATTAAAAAGAAATTGAGCACGGAAACGTGTTTTTTATAACGGGCACGGAAACGTGTGCACGGAAACGTGTGCACGGAAACGTGTGCACGGAAACGTGCCTGCACGGAATCGTGTGCACGGAAACGTGTCTGCACGGAATCGTGTGCACGGAAACGTGTGCACGGAATCGTGTGCACGGAATCATACCCCACCGAACAACTTATCCATATCCAATTTTATTCAGAAATGTTTTGCTTGATTTTGAATTGGTAGCTGGATGCAAACCACAATTAATAGCATCAGATATAGATGTCCTAAATGTAACACATAATTGGTGGGGTGTTGCTAACGAAGCAGAATTGAGTCAAAGAGTTTTTGATTCTGATGATTGGAATTCTTTAAGTCTTGCCCAATTTTCTCCTTTCTACACAACGGAAGAATTGTTTTTAAATTTTTGGTGGGATTATAGAAGAGCTCAATTAAATTTTGCTTCGAAACAAGGAACTTTTGATCCTCCAGCACACGATTTAAGAGGACGGCTTTGGGGACACGTTAAATTGGAATTGGACCCTGAAAGATGGTTTGAGGATTCCCTTCCTGTATTTTCCAACTAAATTTATTAAGGTACCCATTTCCTTACCATTATCGGCCCTTTCGCCCCTATCGAATTACTAGAGATTTGACAATAATGCCTGGGGCATCTCTTACAATAGAAAAGAATGTAGAAGTACACATTTGGCCAAATGTCCGGATTTTGGTTTACGGCGATTTAATTGCTGACGGAACTCTTTGTTAGTTAATATTATTTATATTTATGAAGGGCCTGGCCTGTTTTTTGGGATGATCGTTTAAATAATTTGATATTTGGAGAGTGAGAATTTTTTTCGTATCAAACTAGGATAGGGAGAAATATAAAACATACAATGTCGATAATAGAAGAAAGAACCCCTACTGTTGATGAGTAAAGTTTAAATTTTATTTTAAGGGCAACCTGTTCGGTTTAGACCAATTAATACAACAGAATATTCAGAACAGCAGGGGAAAAGAGGAAGTAATTATCGACGTCGACGATCAACTGTTACTCCTTTTGATTTAGTCCGGGCAAAACATTTTAGTAGAGGAGGGCGTTCAAAACATTTGGATATTGAATGGATATTTTTAAAACAACAAAACATTAATAATCGAAAAGTTTACAGGAAGAGAAAAGCAATTAATCAAGAAGCTTCTAATAATGGTATTGTATATTTTGAGGAGTTTACGAGAAATAATTTTCTGACAATGAATGTTACATATCTTGTCCGAACATTTATTCTCCAATCCTGTCACAAATTTATTTTTTTGATTGTCTAGTATCTGAATATGTATAACGTGGGAGGAAGAGGATTAGGAGTAGAATAATTTTTCAAAAATTAATTTTAATTAATTAATAATATTTTCTAGTATGGCCTTCTATTTCTGCTTTTGCAACAAAACCAAGTCAAAGTGAAGATACTTTTCGTCAATTTCCTGAACTTGTACGCGAAAACGCTCAATTTCAACACCTGAAAGTGCTTCTAATGGAAGATGATGTAAAAGGGAAATTGAAAGGATTTCTTCATTTTTACAATGCCACAAGTGGGGAGACTGTGCCTTCTTGTGATAGACATTTTACTATAAGAAATGCTCAGGTGGAGTTTTTATTTGAAACGTTTTGACTCTTAAAATTCGAATTAGTATTTTGTAAACAAAAGCTCTCGCTAAGCGTCAAATATATGCGTCAGCGGAAATCCTAATACTATTATGTTTAAGTTAAAAATAATTACTTTAAGGTAGTCTGTCGTGAGCTTGGCTTTAGCCCTCAAAATGCTTATCATTGGCTAACTCCACAATGGTCATACAATCCAAAAATCAGAATAGTTAAAACTTATATGGAACCTAGAGAATGTCGAGGGTTTGAACATCGTTTAGAACAATGCAGTTATACTAAAAAATATACTAAAAAATTTAAATTTTTATTTTCTTCAGCTCTCCGTTTAACTTCTCTCCTCACAGATTGGCAATGTATGGATAATGAACATTTTAATTATATTCATTGTGGCCAAGATTCTTCTCTCTCAAATGAATTTATTGGACATTGGGGTGGTATTACTTTTGCTAGATATGGACTTGATATTGGGGAGGAAAAGGAGAGGAAGGAGGAGGGGAATAATGGTTATGAAAAGGAAATTGGAAGTGGAGGGGATCGTTCTATTCTGAGGCATGTTGAGTTGGTTGGGGGAGGTAGAGCACACAATAATTCGTTATTTGAGGCTACACTTCAGATCATACAGAGGTGAATTAATCCTTCAATAATTCTTCACCTTATTTTACTGATTTATCAAAATTCTACCTTATACTTAGATGCCCAATTCTGGAGAATGTCAACGTTACAAACTCATCAATGGGTGCAATGCAAGTATTACTCCCGCCTTGCGGCAATTTATTACTTACCCGATTAAATATCTCTTGCAATCATGGAATAGGCTTAACTATTCTATCGGCCGGTCTTCTACATTCTGCAACTACTCACCATTATTCAAGCAGTTCAAATAGAGGAATGCCTTCACTTTCAATTCTTCAATCTCAACATTCTATCCCTAAAGGCCCTCTTAATATTCCATACCAAATTCCTGGATTTTTGGATATTTGTTCTTCCGGAAAAGAAATTAAAATAAAAACAAGATTAATTCTTTTTTACAAGTATGACTCTTTTGCTGTTGATTGTGTTAAAATATTTAAATCTGTTGATGGAAGGAATCTTGGTTTTAGATTTTTACAAGTGAGTGTGATCAATTTTTCTTCCTATCTTTTAATTGTTTAAGAGACTATTCCTTAGTAAATTTAAGAGTTAGTAGATACTACATAATATAACCCTAAAGTATTAGTTAAAGCAAATTAACAAACTACATGTTTTTACTGAAAAATTCTGTAATTTTTTTTCA
Source organism: Meloidogyne enterolobii (assembly GCA_963681835.1). Taxonomy (NCBI): domain Eukaryota; kingdom Metazoa; phylum Nematoda; class Chromadorea; order Rhabditida; family Meloidogynidae; genus Meloidogyne; species Meloidogyne enterolobii. The sequence continues at coordinate 865,285 of CAVMJV010000049.1, read as the reverse complement.
CGAAATTTTTTTAAATACTTTTTAATAATTTTTTAATAATATTAAGGCAAATTTCTACTCTGGACCTGTTGGAATCCCTCGTTCAGACAAATTGTCTATTTATTCTGGATCATCTTTTTCTTCATCTTCCCTTTTACGTTCATTTAATTATTTATCGAATTTTGACGAATCTGGCAGTATCACAACTCAGTCCTCAATTATTTCAATTCATCTCAGGGCAACAGCTGCCGATGGAGAATTCGGATTTTTGGCAGAAATTGCCACTCTTCCCGCTGTTCCTTTGCCTCGTAAAGGTGTTGATGAAGTTGCTATTCGTGCTTCTCGTATATTAAATAATGACAGAGGGGCTATTAATTACAAAAATTTGGGAGAGATTGGACCTAATGTAATTATTGAACAATGTGCTATTGATAGAAATGGATATCATCTTTATGGAAATATTTCTACTTCAACTGCAGCTGTTAATATGGATGTACATAATACTTTGGTGATTATTCTTGAACCTTATTTTCAGATACCCCAAGAATTGGATACACCTCGATTTATGATACATACGTTTTACTAACACTAGGCAGACTTCCCAAGCGATATCCCCAATCTAAAGTATCCCTCATTGTAGGTACGATCTTTTTGGACCGATTAGGGCATCTAAAAGGTGTTTCGACAAATTTTTTTCTTAGTAAAGTATCCAATCATTTTTTGATAATTAGCCTCCTCAGATGAGAGAGAGATCTATGATAGAGAGAACCTCTCCTCAGATTCTCTCCTCAATAAATTTTCCTTAATAGTTCCGGGAAATTTAGTTATAAATTCAATAAAATTTTTATTTGACAGCTTTTTTTCTTCCGTGCCAATTCAATTCGTTATGGCCGTGGAGGACTTTTTATTTCTGCTAAAAGTTCAAGTTCAATGTCCCGTTTAAGAGCAGTTATTAAAAATAATGCCATTTTAATGAATTCAAATTCAAGTATTTTAACATTTATTGGAAATGGATTACAAAAAGTTGATTTTCTTGCAAATTTAATTAGTCTAAATTATGCTCTATATGCTGACACGGCAAAAATAATTATTTTTAATTTTTTAATAAATTATATTTTAGGTTTTTTTAAACGGTGTTTCGGCCAATTTCTCTCACAATATAATTAATAAAAATGTTGGCTGGCATATTTTAGATACTTGTAGATTAAATGGAGAATTGAGAGAAGAAACTGCGACAGAACTTTATTTCCAAAATAATTATCTTAAAGATAATTTAGCATTAGGGCATGGAAATCCTTACATTGAACGTTATGGATTTCATGATGGAAACGAACTGGATGAGTTTGTGGAAAGAAGGCCTAAAAGACAAGTAAAATACTCTAAAATGGCTTATTTAATTTATTTTGGAAATAGGGGAAGTTAAACTGGATCAAAACTTCCTATTAGTTTAAGTTCTTACTGTTATTCTATAGCCAATAAAATATAAGAATGATTTTACCTAACGACATTTTATGCATGTGTCAATAAAATTTTTACATATATCCGACATTTTAGTGGATAAATTCTTTATATCGGGCCAAGCCCTAATATTTACTAAAGTCAAATATAAAAAATTTTCCAAAACGTTCATAATCTTTACTATCAGGTTCTCAGCCAAAAAGGTGTTAGTTTTGACTGGTGGACTCATATTGGTGCTGAAAGCAGTCGTTATCGTTCTACAATTCTTTCTGGCTCTGTACACCAACTTTATTCCCGAAATTTATTCGACAACCCTTTAAATGATTTTGAATTGGTTACTACTCAACATGAAAGTCCTCAATTCGATATTTCTTCAATAAATGCAAGATATAATTATTGGGGTCCACCAGGCACTATTGGAACGGCTGCGGGTAAAATACGCGACCAACATGATGATCCACTGCTTATACGTGTAGATTATGACCCTGTGTTGGAATCGAATACCTCCCTTATTGAAGGTATTTTTAATAATATATTGAAGATTTAGGGAGTGGATTTTTTATTTATAGGAGACTGCCCAGCTGGATGGTTTCTGGTTGGCAGGGAAGAGTTTAAATCCTGCTTTATTTTTATTGGAGCAGCATCTACATATTCTGATGCTGTCCAAACCTGTCAATATTTGGATGCATTTTTGCCTATAATGCAAAGTGGAGATCCTCGTCAAAAAGAACTTGCTGCAAAAATAGATATTTTAAGTCAATTATATATTACAGAATTGGAAAGAATTAACTCTTTTGGAGTAAAATTTTTAAGTTAAATTTAAAAATATTTTTTTAATAGTTTGCTTATGACATTCCGATTTGGATTGCAAGTTTAACAATTCCTTCAAACCAGTGTGGATGGATGAGTTCTAGAACAGCCAGTATTGGAGAGCAGAATTGTCATAATTTATTACCTTATGTTTGTGAACGAGGTGAATTAATTATGTATTTAGTTGAAGTCCTTTGGTGTTATATTTATTTAAATGAAGTTAATTGTCTATCAAAATCTTTAATTGTTTATAACAGGGTTACGATCGACAAAATGCCACTCAAAAGTATCAAAATCTTGATTAAAAAGTATATAGGGAGAAAATTTGTAAAAAAAAAAGTAGTCTCAAAATTAAATCAGAAAATATTTATTCGTGCTCAAATCTTTTATATTTCTCTCCTAAATGAATCTTTTCTAATAATTTCTTGTTTCAACTGAGCATTTTTGTCAATTTCAATGCACCTTTTGTGGCGCCGAAGGTGCCAAAAAATCTATTTTTTGCGCCGCAGGCGAAAATTTTGAGAATTTTGGAAGTCCTTAAGCCAAATTTCTTCCATTTCTTGCGCCGCAGGCGAAAATTTTGAGAATTTTGGAGCCCAAGAAGCTAGATTTCTTTCTTTTTTAGCGCCGCAGGCGAAAATTTTGAGAATTTTGGAGCCCAAGAAGCTAGATTTCTTTCTTTTTTAGCGCCGCAGGCGAAAATTTTGAGAATTTCGAAGGCCGTAGGCCAAAAAATTCACTTTTTTGCCCAATCCCTACCCCAATTTCATTTTCAATTCAAAATGTTGATTTAGAAGTAGATACTTTCAAAAAAGTATAAATTCAATTTCGTAAGCATGGAGGTCGATTTAAAAGTAGAATACTTTTAAAAAAGTAGGAATCGTAACCCTGGTTTATAAGCTTATATTATTTTTATATTAAAGGAACTGGGCCCTATCAAGAACCTCTTTTATGGCGAGCTGATTTTTTACTTGTTTCGATCTCAATAATTTTATTTTTTATTGGCATTTTTTTACTCATCATATGTGCATTTTGTAAATCAAATACAAAAGACAGGCAATTTACTCGAAGAAAACAATTTGTAAGAGATTCTATTAGAAGTAGTCAACAATTAATACAAATGAGGCAACAACAACAATTACAACAAAAACCTATGGAAGGGAATGAAAGTTTTTCCGAAAGTTTTGGAAGCCCTTCAAGTAACTCTTCTAATAATTCTGGACATTATTATGGTGAATGTTGTTCTAATAAGGAAGGAAATGCTGGGGAAAGTAGTTATTATGCACAATTACCTGAAGATGATCAACAAATTAATGAATGTTGTTTTCCATCAATGTATGTAATTAAATGATTAATTAACGTTCCAAAATCTCTAAGACTGTCTTTATTTGAATTATTTTAAAAAAAGTAAAGATTGTTGAGGACCCTTAAACCCAATTGATATAATTTCTTAGCGAGTAAATACATAATATGTATATTTTTTAATTATCGACTAGGGCTAGTTTCGAGGCAATTTTCTCCTAAATATTATTGAAAAAATAATAATTATTTAGGAAAAAATTGCCTCGAAGCTAGCCCTAGTCAATAATAGATTAACGTATTTACTCGATTAATTACTCTGAATAATTATTTTTTTCAAAATCTTGCTTGAGTGGAGGGTAGTAGTTTTGTTTCATTATTTGGAGTAATTATTCGAAGGAGGATATTTAATCTAATCTACTTATTAATTTATTTAATCCATTTATTTAGAGATACTAATACTTTAACAACAACCCCAACATTTGCTTCTTCTACTCAATGTAGTAATTCTTCCCCTTTTACTTCTTCCACAAATAGTGAAAAATACTTTGATTGTTTGTAAGTTTATTTTCCAAAAATTTATTTAAAATATTAATTCAATTAGAAATAATTCAACAAATAATCCTTCAACTTTTAAAAACCCTAAAAAATGTTGGATTAAAAATTTTAGCTCAAATTCAACATTAAAAATGGAGAAAAATGATAAACAAAATTATTTATCTATTGAGGTAAATAAATAAAAATAAATTTAAAAAAATATTTTTTAAATTATTTAAGAAGATTAATAAATTAACAACAAACAAATTAACTAAACAAGAAAGGAATAAGAGAAGAAAAGAAAATTATAATATACCCTCAACAACAATAAATGAGGAGGAATATATTAATATTAGGATTAGGTAAATCTCAATTTTTGTTTTGGCCTAATTAAAAAATTATTTTTTATAAAATTTCTATAAAATTTTAAGACCTTCACTATTCCCAAAAAATAGAAGAGATGAATTTACACGTGAAACTTCAATGTAAAATTTTATGAAAGACAAGGAAAATATATAAATTAATTTTATATTTCCAAATATTTGTTGTTTAATTTATTTGATCTCTACTTTTTACATAAAAATAATTTAAATTATTTTTTTGTATATTTTGATGATTTTTAATAATATTTTTAATAATAATTAAAATTTCTTTATTTTTATTATAGCCCAAGATTACATAACTTTAAATTCTCTAACTCAAATTTTTGAAAAATAACCCTAAAAAATAACCCGTTTAGCAAAATAATCCGTATTCCGTCACGAAATACATAGGTTCAGAGACATTATTAATTCATTCATAATTATAATACTAATTAATTATTTAGCCTAGGGAAATTTTAACACATTAAATTTAAAGTTAGTTTATGTATCGCGTATTTAAACAAATTAGTTTCAGGCTGTATTCTGTTAAGTTTAGTGTTTGACACAACTTTAAAGCGTTTTTCAATAAACATTTTCAATAACCATCTTTAATTAAAAACAAATTTTTTGTTTGTTTCATAAAAAATAAAATCTCAAGAATATTTAAGAAGTTATAAACATAAAAAACATTTTTTATACATTTTAAAATTTACAAAAATAAAAAAAAATTTACAATAAAATTTACAGCAAATTTAAAATAAAAATTTATTTTTTATTTTAAATTTGTTTAACTTCAAAAAAGTATTGTCAAGATAAAAAAATTTTGTTTGTTTGTTTACATTTGTTTACAATAAATTATTTTTAAAAAATAATTTAAAATTCTCAAAACATTCCATCCCATAAATTTCCAACTTTCCAATCCTCCATGAATTTAATAATATTTCCAAGTAATTTATTTTCGAAAAATATTTTTCCTTTTGCATGTCCAATTAAAACATTAAAAGTCTAAAAGATTAAATCTTAATTAAAAAATAAAATAATTAAATAATTACCGATAATCTAAATTCAATTGTTGTTAAATTTAACTCTTCTTTTTGGTCTCCATTAAATATTTTCATTTGTTCCAAAGCTTTTTTTTCTATTTTTTCTAAAAATTCTTTTGTAAATATTTTAACATTTTTTTCATCATTTTTAACTTTTGTTATTCCCTCTAATTTATATATTAGATATATAATTGCCGCTTTGTTTCGAATTTGGTTAAGAATTGGTTTCAATTCATTAATTAATGGATCTGAAAATTATTTTAAAAATTTATTTGTAAATATATTTTCCGAAACTCTCGGTTATCCTATCTTTTCCTCTTCCGGATATTCGAAATTTATTTGTAAACAAGGGATTTTGAGAACAAAGTTTTCCAAAAAATTGACTGTGGGATATTGATGGCAATTAATGACCCCTAATAGTCCCCTAAATATGTAATCCCTAAAAAATATTTTTTAAAATTAACAAAATTCTACTTTTATCTGCTAGAAATTTCTCTTCCAATTCGGTATATTCATCTTCTAATTCAACTTTATTTTCATTAAATATTCTCAATTTTTTAAATTTTTTCTTAAATTCTTCTAATTGTTTTTCTTTCAATTCTTCTTTATTTAACTGTTTTTCCCCTTTATTTTCCTCAATAATTATTTTTTCTCCACCTTCTTTAACATATTTATCAGCTTCAATTTCATTAATAATCCCTTTTATTTCATCTTCCAAATCAAATATTTTTTCATTAAATAAATCTATAGAAGTTCCAATATTTTTAATTTCATCCCATTTTTTCTCCAAATTTCCACAATTTTTTAATAATTCTTCTATTTCTAATTCTGCTTTATTTTTTGTTGTATTTTTAATTTCTTTTGCCATTGTAGCGAGGCTATCAACTGATTTTGTTCTAACAATTTTCATCAAAGATTCTTTCTTTTTTTCATGTTTAGTTTCTTCCTTATTTTCTTCCTCCTTTCCTTCTTTTTGTTTTCGTGTTGGTTTTATATTAACTATTTTTTGGGCTTTAGAAATTATTTCTGTAAAATTTTCTTCTGCTTTCATTACGTTTTCCAAATTTTGTTTTTCTTCAATTGTTAATATATATTTTTTTAATTCCTCTTTTTCTGTTTCCAATTGGGATTTACTATTTTTGTAAAAAATTTTTAAGCTATTTATCTGAAAATAATTTTTTAAAAAGTAAAGCAGCTGGGCTATAGCTATTTCTCTCCTTAAGCTAGAGCAAAAGATTAATCGGCGGCTGGGAGCGATCCAGCATCTTCAGTAGACCGGACTGATGATTAGGAATTAAATAGCTATATGCTTTACAAAAATATTTAGTTGATTTTTTGGTTAAATTAGGAATAGTTAAAGGTACTGGTCATTGCCTGTTTATATCACCTGAATACTTTGTTTTATTTTGTGATTAGGAGGGAACTTATGAATTTTACTTGAACTTTTTTACAATTTAATTTTGTTTAACACAAGTAAACAAACAGATAACTCTGTTTTATCCCATGTTATTATCCACAACCCCAATTATATTAAATAATTTTTTTTTAATTTAAAGGAAATATTTCAAAACCTTTTTTTCTTTTTCACTTTGCAAATCCGAATATTTATAAATTTCTTTAATAATTTCATTTCTATAATCTTCATAAATTTCAACAGATAATTCCTCCATTCTATATATAATTTTATTTTTTAACTCATCCCATCCATTTTCTGCCAATTCTTTAGCCTCTTCAACCTCTTCATTTTTTGTTATTTTTAATTTATTAAATTTTTCAATTAAAATTTTTATGTTTTCAATTTTTGTTTCAGATCTATTTTTTAAATCTTTTTTTATTTTTTCTAGCATTTCTTTTTTTATTTCAATTTTTTGTTCATCTTTAATAAACTTTTTTAAATTTTCAATAAAAAGAATATTTATATCTTTATTTTTTATTGATTTGGAATTTTCTTCGGGTTTTGCTGATTTTTGGATCAACATTTTATTGTCGCTTGACAGTTCTGGACCGCTTTTTAAATTATTTGCCATTATTTCAATTAGTTCGACGCTAGCATCTTAAAATTAAAAATATTTATTAAAATAATTAAAACGATAAAAACAAGGCAGTTTATATGTCTGTTATTTTAGCCTTATTTATTAGAGTCGAGATATTTAAAGACAAATAGGCTGGAAGCAGGGATGGGACGGTAGAACGTGTTTTTTCGATCAGATACCCAAACCCGACCCGAAAAATTTTCTTTTTCAAACCCCGACCCGACTTTTTTCTCAACCCGTCCCATCCCTGGTTGGTAGAAACTTTGCCTAATGCACATATGTATCTACTCTTTTCTTCATTCTATCCTATTCTTTTCTCAATCAAGGGGAAAAATTTTCGCTTTCCTTGATTCGACCCGACTCCGAAGCTTGGAATATTTGATTTTGAAATTCTATCATTTTAATGTTTGATTTTACAACAGGGTTACGATCGACAAAATACCACTCAAAAGTATCAAAATCTCGATAAAAAAGTATATAGGGAGAAAATTTGCGAAAAAAAAGTAGTCTCAAAATTAAATTAGAAAATATTTATTCGTCCTCAAATCTTTCATATTTCCCTCCTAAATGAATCTTTTCTAATAATTTCTTGTTTCAAATGAGCATTTTGTTAATTTCAATGCACATTTTTTGGCGCCGAAGGCGCCAAAAAATCTATTTTTTGCGCCGTAGGCGAAAATTTAGAGAATTTTGGAAGTCCTTAAGCCAGATTTTTTCCATTTTTTGCGCCGTAGGCGAAAATTTAGAGAATTTTGGAAGTCCTTAAGCCAGATTTTTTCCATTTTTTGCGCCGTAGGCGAAAATTTAGAGAATTTTGGAAGTCCTTAAGCCAGATTTTTTCCATTTTTTGCGCCGTAGGCGAAAATTTAGAGAATTTTGGAAGTCCTTAAGCCAGATTTTTTCCATTTTTTGCGCCGCAGGCGAAAATTTTGAAAATTTTGGAGGTCCTTAAGCCAGATTTTTTCCATTTTTTGCGCCGTAGGCGAAAATTTAGAGAATTTTGGAAGTCCTTAAGCCAGATTTTTTCCATTTTTTGCGCCGCAGGCGAAAATTTTGAAAATTTTGGAGGTCCTTAAGCCAGATTTTTTCCATTTTTTGCGCCGCAGGCGAAAATTTTTTGAAATTTGAACCCAAGAAGCTAAATTTCTTCCTTATTCAGCGCCGCAGGCGAAAATTTTGAGAATTTCAAAGGCCGTAGGCCAAAAAAATTCACTTTTTTGCCCAATCCCTTCCCCAATTTCATTTTCATTCAAAAAAAAGTATATACTTTCAAAAAAGTATAAATTCAATTTCGTAAGCATGGAGGTCGATTTAAAAGTAGAATACTTTTTAAAAAGTAGGAATCGTAACCCTGTTTTACAACAATATTTAAGATTACTGTGTAAATAAATACAAAAGCTTTTAATGGAAAAATGGATTCTTATTTTTTACTTATTTTTTATTTTAGAAAAATAATTACTTATATAATATTTAAAAATTAAAAATAAATAAATTTATTTACTTTTATCTACATTCAATTCATTCCAGAAATTCTCAGAATTTCTTCCTTTTGCTTTATAAGAGAGTACTCCAGCAGACAATACCCGTTTTAAGTCCGACATATTCACGCCTGCTTTACTTTTCGAATCAGATTTCTGTTTGATTTCTTTTTTTTCTATTTCTGTTTGGCTTCTTTCTTCTTCTGGCTTTACTTTTGCTGAGGCTTTTGTTTGGGAATTCTTGACATTTTTGTGAGTTGAATTTTTTGGAATTAACGGTTTTTGTTTTGGACTTTCTAATTTAACTTCAGAATTGTTAGTCTCAATTTTAGTATTCCCGATTCCATGAATTAAAACAAAAATCGTTGTCAATAACAAAAAACAAATTAAAATTTTGTTTTTCATATTTTATTCTGAAAAAATAAAAAAAAATTTATAAAAAAAATTATTTTCTTAAAAATTTATATATAAATAACTTCCTTTAAACATGTTTGTAGGGTAATTAAAAATTAAAATAAAAATTAATTTCAATAGATTGACAATATTCTTTAATTTTCCTCAGGAATTTATTCTGGAAAGAATCCTGGCGAAGAGGCAGCTTCTCCGCCCTGTCTAGACTTCTTTAATGCCATTGAAGTTTTATAAAGGAAAATGTGACTTTAATTTTCTAGACAATGAAGTTAAAATTTAAAAAATTTTAAAGACAAAGGAAAATTCTAGACGTCTCTTTAGAAGGGCAGACACTCCTCGAGAATGCCCTTTTCCTCTTCCCTTTTTTAAATTTAAATTTGGCATTTTAAAAAAAGTTAGCCGTGTATTTTAATTTCTTGTTTGCCTATTAAAGTTTTAAATTAAAATTTAATTTTTATTTTTATCTAAAATTTTGTTTTCATTTTATTTTGTAAATATGTATATCGCCCGGGGAGGCTCTCCCAACAACCAGTGGTCAACAAATTTTAAAAATTTTATTTACAATAAAAGTCCCTAATTTCAAATTATTTTTAAATTAAAACTTTCTAAAATAAACAATTCTTTTTTATTTTTTATTTAATTAAAAGATTGATGACAGAAAAAATTATAACTATTATTAAAAGAGATCTGTTTTCGCGCACTCATCTTTACTCAAAGGCGCTTTTTAAAATTAATTATTTTTTACGTTAATATTTTTCAAGGTTATCTAATTTATAAATTGCTTAAAAAATAAATTTTTGAATTAAAAAATACAAAAAAATATTTTTTCAAATAATTTAAATTTATATTTAATTTAAATGTAAAATGTTTATTTTGTTATTTTTACGGTTAATTTAACATGTCATTAAATTTATTTAATTTATTTACACTTTATAGAACGATACCTATATTTATTTAAATAAATCGAGAATTAATTTAATGCTCTAATTAATCTCTCGGAATTTGTAAAAGTCTGGCAATTGAAGTTTATATGTCAATAACAACAATTTCCCCAATAAAGTTCCTTAAAAATTAAATAATTTACTATTTAAATTATATTTATTTTCATTAAAATTACTATAAACTTTTATTTTTTAATCATTCAAAAAACAAAAAAAATAATTATTAAAATTTAAAAACAAAAAAATGAGGACAGTCATTCATAATAAAAAAGATCCGCTAAAAAGATTAATAAAAACCCGCAATTGAAGGGAGATGATGATGAAATTTAAAAATAAAAGAGAGAGAAATTAAAAAATAATTTATTAAAAATTGTCAAAAAAAGAAAGAAAAGGAGAAGATGCGCGAGAAATTTTGATGAAAATTAAATTAAAAAAGTGTGATTAATGCTTTTATTTTATTAAATTATTTATTTTTCAATAAAGTTCCTTCTATTAAATTTAACTAAAAATAATTTTTAATAAAAGAAATATTTTTAAAGTTTTCAAAAATTTAGCGAAATTTGGGAGAAAAAACAATGAAACTGAGTTTTGTTCAGCTGAATATTTTTCGTCTATAGCTAATGAAATAAATATTTTTTGATGCTTTCAAGTGCAAGGTTTTTAAATTCTTTTTACTTCGAGATTTACTATAACTTTCATCAAAAAATTTTATTTACTTATCTGAAATAAAATTAATTTTCCAATAATTTTTTTAAATTAATTTCTTAATTATTGAATAATCGGAATTTTAACACATTTCCCATGCTTTTAAAAATATTTGTTGCAAAATGATAAGAATTTGGACGATGACAATCGTGGGAATTTTAATTAAAATTAATATGTAAATAAATTAATTTAAATTAAAATAAAAATAATTATTTTCTTTAAATAATTATTTAAAGACGTTCATTTAAATTTAAGTATTTTTTGTGTTATTTTTTTCCAGTTTTTAATAAAAATTTTAAAAAAAATTAAATTCTCATAAAATATTTAAAGCTATGTATTTCTTTTTGTATTTCTCAATTCATTTCCTTTTCTAACACTTGAATAATAAAAATAAATAAATGTTTCAATACTTAATTGAGAGAAATATTTATTTATTCAATTGCCCTTTTATTGAAAATTATTCACTTTTGAACAAATATTTGTATTACAATTTTAATTTCTTTAAGGAAAGTAAATCAAGAGGATTTTAAAAGGAAAATGTATTTTTAAATAAATAAAATTGAAAGAAAAATCCGAAAAAATTTTTAAAAATGTTTTTAAAATCAAAAATATATGTGAAGTTTTCAAATATAATAGGATATTCTTTTTTCGTTATAACAGCAAGTAAACCTTGCTTTAATAGGTATCTCAGAAAAATGTAATCTAAAAATCTCTAAAAATTTTTTAAAGTATTTTTTCAATTTTTAAAATTTAAGAAGCATTTTTTTTGAAATTTTTTTAATTTTATTTCAAATTAATTAAATTAATTTAAATTTTATTTTATGAGTCACATCCAATATCAGTCAGTCTCAATTAAATTTATCAAAAACTAATAAATACAAACTTTAAATTGTTTTTTCTACAAAAACAATGAATCACCAAATATCACTTTGATCAATTTATCAAAATCCAGTCTAGAAACTAATGAAAGAAGAATTTTTTATTATCATTAACTTGTTTTAGAGAAGGTATTTAAAGAATTAGATTTACTGATTTGAAAGTTTAATCATCTATTGCATCCAATAATTAGAAAGAACGTTGGTGGGTGTTTGTACTAATAATGCTCCAAAATATTCGTTAACAGAAATTTTCCGAATAGAAAAGTCCTAACTATCATTATCTATCGAAATTATAACCAAGATTAATTTATATCTGCTTATTTTTATGAAATTGCCTTACTTGGTAAAAAAATATTTAAAAACAAAAAATTTGTTTTTCATCGTTTACTTTTCCCGTCTTTCAATTACCTCCCAAAATAATTGTAAAAAATATTTTAGTTTAGTGTTGCATTCCCCGCATTTTCCTTTTCTTTTTAATTTTAATCCGCTTTGACATAATAAATAAAAATAAATAAATAAAAGTGATACCTTCAAATTAATCCAATTAATCCGCACACAATTTGTGGCTATTAATATATTTTTGTGTCTTAATTAAAGAAGATTTGTGACCTCCAATTAAGTGAAAGGAAACATCAAAAAAAGGGAGAATAAAAAAAAGTTTTTTGAAAAATAAAAATAAATTAATTGAAGACTTTAAACAGAAAAAAACTTTTAAAAACCAAAATAATTTTTTTTTAATTTTTTATCAAATAATTAAATACGTATGTTAAAATAAACAAATTAAAATAAATTTTAAAAAACTAAATAAGTCCCAATTACCTATAAACCTTGTTTTTCTTTAAATAAAAAAAATAAAAATTTTTTAAAGAAATTAGAGTCAATTTAAAAATATTGTAGACACTTTTTAAATTAAGTCAAATCTCGTTATAATATACCAGTCATGTATATATAATATGATTTAGTCTAAATTTTTTAAATTTATTTGAACATTGAGTAGAGATGTATAAGTGGGAGATGTATAAAAACCCTTCAAATTTTTATATAAATAAGATACTTTCAGCATCAATAAAGTATAATACAATAACGAGAACAAATGTAACTAGTTTCAGAAATATTTTCTAATTTTACAGTTATTTCAAAAATCTTTAAGGGATTAGAAATTGGATAAGGAAACAATTTATGATCAAATTTAATCTATGAAAAGATTTTTAGCTATCATATATTTAATTTAAATAATTTGACATTTGTTTTCTTTTAGTGTTAAAAAATGAAAATATTTTAATTTAAAACAATAACTGTATCAATTGTTTCAAAATTATTTACTTAAATTAATTTTTAAGTCCTTTAAAACGATTAAATAAAAACTGTCAATTCTCTCACTTCTTTTTAACCTTCAATTAATTTTTATTTATTTTATTCCCTCTCTATATTAAACGAATTGCGGGAGAAGTAAATTTATATTTGGGTTAAAAATATTTTTTTTCATTATTCGCTAACCCCTCCCCTTTTTTTAAACTTCTCCCCCCCCTCCTCTCTATTATTTTTTTGACAATTTAAAATTAATTGAAAAATAAATAAATATTCTTAAAATTAACCGGTCAATCACTCCTCTCTTTTTTTATTTTTCCCCTCTCTCCGTTCCATTCATTTGCGCAATATTTATTAATTTAGTGCCACTTTTTATTTTCTTTTTTTAATGCGCGAGAAACGTCGCCTATCAAAACCATTTTATTATTTTTCCCTTTTTAATTTTCGATTATTCATCTTTTTTTTAATATCCTACTATTTTCTTTTATTTTATTTTTGATAAATTTTTGAATTTTTTAAAATTATTTGAGAATCCAATTTAAATATTATTTTATTATTTATATTTTCCTCTTAATGAAAAATAATTAAAAAGGAAAATTAAGGAAAAATTAAATTTTTGATTATATTTTAGAAATTATTTTCAAAAATATTTTAAAATAATCTCAATTTTAAATACTTCTCCCTTGATATAACGAGGTGAACAACCAGATTTTAAATGGAAAGTTATTTACTTTTGGGAATATTTAAGTTCTGTGTTCATCTATATTTTTAATTTTGTTTTGTTTAATTAATTAAATGATCCAGAAAATATAAATTAAAAAGGTAAAATGATTGATATACTTTAACTCTCTTTTAAGTGAAATTAATGATACACGCCTTTTGCTAAAATATTTGGGTTAAATATTTCCCGCAAAAATTTCCGAATTAACACACACAAAGAGTTTATATTTCATTAAAGGTGATTATGCAACAATTTTAAATGAAATAGAAAAAATGTTTATTTTTTATTAACAAATTAATAAAAATTATTTATTTCTTTAAAAATTTTTAAATTTTTCTTTTTTAATTATTCTCTAGAAAAAATTTTGGAAAAGTATTTTTTGGAATTTTTTCTAAAAAAATTTGGAAAAAAAGAAAAATATTTTTTCCAGAGGATAATTAAAAGAGAATTAATTATATTTCAATAAATTTTGTAAAATTTCTAAAATTTTGTAAATTTTTTCAAAATCAACTCCCTCTTTGCATCTTCTTCCAATAATTAATTTATCTTAAAACTCAAAAAATTTAAATATCCTTTTGGATAAACTTTCTGATTATTTTAAACTAGAGTTGCCCCTACCCCGTTTCCGAAAGATTTTTTCGGATTCTCCCCGACTCAAACCTTATCCCTAAACAATTCAAAAATCCCGTCCTGGGGTACAACCCTATTTTACACATCCCTAAAATTTCATCTCTCAATTTATTTTTTTATTAATTTTTTAATTTTTATTAGATTATACATATATTTATCTCCACAAAACTAATAATTATTATTTTTTAATTTCTGGACATTTCCTTATTTAGAAAACACAAAAAATGTGATTATTAATCATTTAAAAGTCATTTGATTTGACCACTAATTATTTAAGACAATTTAAATAAAAAATTATTTTATCAATTTTACAGATATTTTTTTAACATTTCCTCCCTCCCTTTTTTCTTCTGCAAACATTTAGCCCCTTTTCTCGCAAAAATAGAAATTCCAAAAAAATTTTATTTTCGAGAATGCAACGGTTTCTCGCGCAAAAATTAAATTAAAAAAAGTAAACAATTTTATACTAATAATTGGCAACAGAAATTGATACAGAAATAAATATTTTTTTCTTTTAATGTTCCAAAAAATGATTGGAAAAAGCAAGACAATTTTTATGTTTAATTGAGGGGAATTGAAGAAGAAAAAAGGAGAGAGAGGGAGACTTTTTAACGGAAAAAAATAATTTTTTGAGGGCGGGAAAGTAAAGTGGGGGGAAGGGAGACACTTTTTTGAAAAAAAATATTTCTTCTTCAGGAAATGATTAAATTAGTGTGTAAAGTAGAAATATAATTGCTCTTAAATGGCCAATTCTATAAAGATACATTAAATAATAAATAGTCGTTATTTTTGTGAGGAAGATTGAATTGAGAGCTTTACAGATATTAAAAAATTTGTTAGATTATTTAAAAATTTATTTAAATGAATTTTATCTCCTTAATTTAAGTCACTCTCGAGGTTACACAGTTCCAGAACGATGTTCTTGGAATCAGCTCTTGGAGTCGTGAAATTACTACTTGCTATAGCTGTTTTAAGATGGGGTGAGTCAATTCTAAGAGAGATGCGGCTATCTTTTGAAAATTTTTTAAAATAATTTTGATAATTTGTTTACAAACAAACTATTAATTAAATCGGCAACATTTCCTTCTAATTCTAAACAAAATTTATTCAATTCAGAATTTATTAGAATAAAAAGAGTTCTACTTCGAATTAGGTAAAGAGTAGCTGTTAAATATATGTATATTTGATAGTATTTTTAATTAATAAAATAAAATTTTATTTTTTAATTTTTTGTATTAAATGTCGCCCTCATTTTATTTAAATTACAAAAAGTTTTTTTAAACGAACATTTGTCCCAAATCGGATTAACTAAATATATTTTGTATTCATTTAAGATAATATCTCTTCTTTATTTACTTCCAAAAAACATCTCTCTGCCCTCTAAAATTTTCTACATATTTAATCTAAATAAAGTACTTTAATTAATTTAAAAATTATTTTCTTAAAATTTTTATTTCTTTTAGATATGTTATTTTTAAAATTAAATATTTTTAATTAAAAAATATTTATTTTTTAAATTCTCCATTAAAAAGGGAGAATAATTATTATGCCTTTTAAACTTTCCCCTTTCCTTTGGATATTTTTATTTATTCAATTATTTATTCACAATGTTAACTTATCACCTATAGATCCAAGAAGAAGAATAAGTAGACAAAATAAAATTAATTCAAATAATGAAAGAAGATTAAATTTAAATAGGATAGAGAATTTAAATGAATTGGAACACAATAATATTTCTCCACCACATTGTACAAGAGCAACTGTAACCTTTACACAAGGATCTAAATGTAAGTTGATTTTGACTTGCTGTTTTAACGCTAAAGGAATTTAAATAGTTGAAATCCTTTCCCCCTTAGGCTGATTATAATGTAGTTACCGTATTTTCTCGATCAATTCCCCTGTGGAATTATTTTTTTAACCCTTATTTGGCATGGGGTTTTGGCATTTGAACGTGCAGTGGGGTATTTGGGGTTGGGGAATTATTGTTTCAATCCAACTCTAGCATGTTGGATTACTCGAGAGGTGGAATTATTCAAGGAAGGGGAATTAATTGAGAAAATACGGTAGGTATATGTACAAGTAATAATTGTTCGGGGCTGTCTAACTTATATTTTGGTTAATTGAAGTATTAGAATTTGTTAGAAGAATTATTAACCAAATAAATACTTTTAAAATTATTTTAGTAACAAAAAGACAAGCAAATTCCTCATCAGCTTCTATACGTTCACCTACATATTCCACACAACTTTCTTTAAATGTTGGTATTGGTCAAAGTGTTTGTTTTACTGTTGGTATTCCTCAACCTGTTAGTGCTGACTTGCAAATGAAGGAAAATAAAAAAGAAGAAATCAAAAAGGATGAGGAAGAGGAGGAAAATGAAGAAGAACAACAAGTTATTACTCAACAAAAATCAAATTATTCTTTTATTGTTTCCTTGGCTACAAGGAGAAGGGGAAATATTAAAAATTTAAATGAAAAGTTAACAACACCACCAAAAATTGAAATTGAAGAATCAAACGAAATTGAAGAAAATATTTTGCATTCTATAACTGTTTTGGGGCTTGAACAGTATCATGCAATTACAGAAAGGTTATCTAAAAAATTTAAAATATAAAACCTAATATATCAACAAATCTAGTCGGGGTATTCCGGCATTTTTTATCCTCTTCTGAATTTTTAGTTAAATAAAAAGATAATTTAAAATATATAAAATTAATGTTTAGATTTAAAAATGAGTAAAACAAACACTTTATTTTTTAAATTCGTAATTTATTAAAAATTCTCCTCAGATATCGTTTTGCCATTCCCGAGATGGAAACTCGGTGTATTTGTGAATGTGAGTCTGGAAGTGCAAATTGTGCAGCTGCTCACTACAAATATGGGCAATGTTCGGATGATGAGATAGAAAAAGACAAAGGAGGAGAAAGTGGGGGAGATTATGAGCAAATAGAAAATTGGGCCTACAAAAGAGAAGGAAATAATAAAGAAACAGTAAATTTTAATTAAAAATAAAATAAAAATTCAGAAAAATTTAAGTCGCCATCAGTCTGTCATCGAACATTTTTTGCCAATCAGCCAACAGGAGAGCATTGTTCTCGTCATGAACAATATTCTTCTAATGCAAGGCTGTGTTGCCAGTTGAGATTTAGAGCTTTTCGGGACAGAAAATTTGTTGCTCTAAAATTAGAAAATGCTGTTAGTTCTGTTCTGCTACAATATTCACAATGGAGTTGGAAGGAGAATAATGAGAAAAAATTAAAAGGTCATTGGGAGGAATTGGAGAAAAGAAAAATTCGAATTCAATTAGATGGAGCCATTCACAATACAGTGAGGGAACTTAAAAGGAAAATTTTAAAAAATATTTTCAGATTTTGAGTGAAATTTCTGGCTTAAAATTGTCGGTTTTGGGTCTGGCTGGAGCTAAATCGGCAGGTGTACAACTTGATGCTGGCGTTTATTTTGCAGAAATCGGATCTGATGGAACGATTGGAGAGTTGATTGGGCAAATGCCTGTAAATAGAATAACAGAACATGAGTATGTTTTTAAATATATTTATAGTGTGTATGGCAAGGATCAGCCTTGCTACCTCTTAAAATCCTTAGGGGCCATCTCTAAAGCGGTAGGGTAAATAATAGGGATTCTGCAGCCCATCCCTGCTGTATAGGATGTAGGTTCCTCAGAGATGAAGGATTATAAATAAAATCCTGATCTCTTCTTAGATGGGTTAATTAATATATATTTTTATTAGTTTCCATAAATTGGGATGGCTTCGATTAGATGAAAGAAATAAACCGTTCGTACAAGCTGGCGAAGTGTTCATAGATAAAATTCATCACGCTCGTGCTGAAGATTGTGCCACACAGAGATATCGTTCTGTACTTGATGCTAGCTATTATATTAATGCTGACAATAATGTAATTACTAATTAATTTTTAATGCAATATATCCTAAATTATACATATCTTAAAGAGGTGTAAGTTCGAGGATAAAAATATCCTAGACCTATACATTTTGTCTTTTGATAGAAAGATACAAATAATATTTATGCCTTTGACTAGAAAGAATATATTTTAAATTTTCAGGCAACTACACAATTCAAAATTCCAGAAACTTTAAACAAAGTTAATAAATGGATTCGTTCTGCTCGAGTATTAGATTCCAATCAAAGAATAGCTTTAGTTCGTGTCAGTGAAGGATTATCTTTAGAATTAACACTTTCAGCACAAAAAGAATTTTTGAAAGAATCAGAAAATCAGAAACAAAGGCTAATAACTTTTGTTCATAATTCTTCGAAATTGGGAGATTTTACTGCTTTATTAATTGTTGACAAATTTTCTAATTCATTGCTTAATTTAACAGTTAAATTAATTAATTATTTATAATTAAGGAAAGATTATTTTTTTAAGTTATTTAATGCTAGTGGTGTTTTAAATGGATATGTTAGACCTTTAAATGATTTATATGGAAATACGGAAATTGATGGATTTAGTGTAAATGTACCTAATATTGAAGAAAATATTAAAAATAATAATAAAATATGGATGCCAATATCTGTTCAAACAAGAATTAAACCATATCCTTTGGGAAGTATTCATCTAGTTTGTTTAAGGTGATTTTTTAGTTTATTTGAAACATCAAATTTTTATAAAAAAAAGTAAAAATTATAGACCAGACGATGGCGAATTATCAAGAGAATTGTGTCGCCCAGTCCAATCAGTTTATTATGAATTAGAACAAAACACAATGCAAAATGAATGGAATGAGGCTATTGGGGCATGTAAACAATGCAATAAAATATCAGCTGAAGGATTTGCAAGATATTTAAATCCTGCTAATTGGGTTAAAGGAATTGGATCTGTTAGTGAAGCTTTAATGCTTGCTTCTGATATTCTTGGCTATTTAATTGTTATTTTGGTTAGTTTTTGAATAAAAAAGAATTTTGTAGATGGATTGATTGAGTAATTGATCGAGGGGTTTTTTGAGTTTTTAAAAGTTTTGTTGAAAGTTTATCGATAAAACTCGATCAGTCCTCTTATTTGTTAGATATGAAAGTACAAATAAGCCCCTCTCTCTTCAAATCGAAACTCAAATCACAAAAATACCCTAGGTAAGGCCAAATCTTCCTTAATGATACTAAGATTAATATTTTATATATTTTTTGAAAATATTATACAAATTTAAATAAATTCTTAATTTCTTAGATTTTTTATGTTCTACTCAGCAAAGTTATAATTCCTATATTTGGTTGTTGTTTCACTTGCACGCCTACTTATAGATGTTTTGGCAGGAAAAAATAGTCTAAATTTTGTTTAAAAATATTCCAGAAAATTATACGGGTTACTTCTACATTCTCAAAATTAATTTGTTGATTTACTAGAATTCGACATCTCCAAATTGCTGGGTCCTGTATCTGAATTTAGTACTTTTCAAACTGACACGGGTTGGGATTTCCGGTTTAAACCCTTGGAAATTTTGAAAAATGGATATAATCAGATACTCAGTTTCTGGGCCCGGGAAACCCTTCTCACATGTAACATATCGGTGTCAAACTCTACTTATATTTATTGTTCTAATATTTAGTTTTAAATTAATTTAATATTTCAAATAAAGATTGTGCCTTTATTAAGACCTGATTTGTTTTAATTTATAATTTTATAATATTTTTATTTATCAAATTACTCATTTGCCTTGATAATTGTTTTTATTTTCTATTAAGTATTTTGTTTTTTTGTGATGAATAATTAATGGCCATTCAATTCTGTGATATTAATTTGTACAAATTAGTAACTAAAAACTCTCATTTCATTTAATATTCAGGGTTGCTGGTGGTTATCCAAAAAATTTGTAGGTTGATCGGAACCGAGATAAGCCCGATCAACCAACAGCAACCCTAAATGTAATATTTTATTTTTATATAACTTCTCACTTAGTCTATCCTCTTAATAAATTTTAATATTTGAATTAAACCATTTCATATACTATCCTTGTTTGATTTTTTAAAAATAAATTGAAGTTTTAATTAATTTGTACAGAAAAGAGACCTTTTATTTTTTGTCCTAACTTTTCTGTCTTCTATTCAAAATAATTTGAATAGGCAAAAATTAAATAACCTGAACACCTAAATAAAAAATAAACACAAGTTTTTCCAATTTCTTTTATTCTTCAAATTCTTTTAAAGGGGAGCACAAAAGCCTATATTTTTAGAGAAAAATTAAATTGAATGTTGGATGAATGAATGTGAGTTTATAGGCTTTTGTCTTTTATAATGATTATTTTGGGGGTGGAACAAAAAATGAAATCGAAATAAATTTTTTAAATATGAATCAAACAAAATAATTTAAATGTGATTCATTATTTTTTAATATTCTTTTTCTTTTCTCGTCGCAAAACGCGACATAATTCTGGGTTAAAATTTGTATTTTTATTTAAGTAATTTTGATGAGAGTATAATTTATAATTGATAATAAAAAAATCTTAATATACGGAGCTCAACTAGGTGGAAAAATGTGAGTGTAATATTTTTAATTTGATTGCCATTGTTCACGTGAGCTGCTTAAGCAACACCACAAGTGTGTATACATCATTATATGTAGTTCTTCAATTACAAGGATGTAAATTTAAGTGAGGTACAACATTCTTTTTATTTAATATGCTGAGCTAATAACTTGAGAGAACTCGCCATAAACTGAGATTTCATTGTAAATAAATAATCCAAACTTTTTTTCTATTTAATTATTTTCAAATTTGGCAATAGAATTATAAAAATAAAATTTATTAAAAAATCAACTTTAAAACCTACAATATATTAAAGATTAATTAGAGAGCCTATCAGGATCAGCTAAAAATGAATCAACTATTTTTGAAATTAGCCACAAAATTCCATCGAAAGTGCTTTTAAAACAAATAAAATTTATATTTAAAATTAAAAATTACAAAAACAGAGTTAAAAAGGCGCAAAAACTAGCAAAAAACCAGGTAGTACACCTATCACAAGGGGCTTGTATTAATTGATTACAAGTTAAGCAATGGCGCTATAATTTATGATTAATAATTTTAAAAAGTTTGGTACGCGATCCTCGTATCTGCCCGACGATGATTTTTAGGTTCCCCAACGGCTGGACAGTTTTTCCTATTCTGTGGACGAAAAAGAATTCTCATATTCTCCATCATGGAACGACTACGAAACTGGAACTGCGGGCTATGAAAATGTTCAATTTTGCGTAATGGAAAGTTCGGGAGAAATAGAAAATTGTAGACCCAATGATAGTGTATATTTACTTACATCTCCTTCTGAATCTGTGTAGAAAGTTTGTGTAATAGGTGGAACATTTAGTGATGTCGACTGTGTTAAAGAAGTTGCTGGTGTTTCAATATAAGGTGGAGGTGGCACGTTCATTTATTCTACGGAGTATACATACATATGTACATTAGATATACTTTAATCCAGTGCTGTCCCAGAATTTACAAAATTTCTCCTTCTACCTACAAGTAATTTATGTAGTTATAATAAATTACTATTTGAAAAAATTAATTTAAAAAATAATTTTTGGTTAAATAAATTAAAGATTGCCAATAAATGTTCGTTCTTTAGCTTTAAATAAAGTTAGGATAAAATGCTGTTACGGCTAAAGTGTGAAAGGCTATGTATTTGTCAAACAAATGACAGCTTCTTTGTTATTAAACAAAAAAATGAGAAAGAAAACATATCGATTGTTAAAAATATTTTGGAAAGGCTGGCATGAAAATTTTTTGTTTGTTTTTTAAGTAAAATACTTACACAAAATTTCTAATTATTTTTGAATAATTAAAATATACCTAGCATTCGGTCATTTCCTAATACACTAACCAAATAGAAAATATTATAGAATCTCGAATAAGCTTGTTTAGTTTACTCTGAACAAAAACTTTGAAAGGATTAGAAAATACATAAAGTTGGTGTCATATAATTTAAAATATAAAAAAAAGCTAAAAGAAGATTTTACTATTGTAAAAAGGGAAACAAGTAAGTAATATTAAAAATTCATTAAGAGAGAAATGTAAAGGATTTGGGCAAAAATAAAATTTTTAATTATTACATTTAAATTAAACTTTTGGACTTCAACTTTACTTTCTGCCAATCCAAATCTTTTGTTAGACTCTTTGTTCCTCGTTACAAATGTGTTTTTGAATTATTTTCGTTCAGCTAGTCACGTATACTTCAAAATCTTGGGCAATTTGGTGAACATTTTTAATGAACGCAAAAATACTAAATATTCTTCAGGAGACTAGGCATCTTCCTGGCTTTGTTTGAGAGAGCGAGATGAAATCTGTAACCAGAATTACTGGGTTTCCCAGCTTTCTTGAAGCCTACTTTTCCATTTCCGATTCCTATTTTTTCATTTCTAATAGTTATTTCATTAGTTAAATGTTAATATCGTAGTGCTTAAATTAATTAAACAATCTCTAACTTTACAATTCATATTTTTAAAATTTTATTTATTTATAATTAAATTTATATATTGGTGGTAATTTATTTATTTAAAAATATTTCTTCATATTTAAAAAGCAATGCCATTGATTTAAAAGTCAATAAAGTGAGACCTGTCAATTAAAATATAATATTTACACTCTCATTTAAAATTTATATTTTTATTTCTTAATTAAAATTAATTTTTTTAATTTTTTTATTTTCTTAATGAGGAAAAATAAAAATGTTGAAATAATGTTGATTGAAAATTAAACAGTTATTCTGAGTAATTCTCGTTTACTTGAAAATTTGTGAATAAATAAGGAGACTAATCGTAGTAAAGCAGTTGGGCTACTATTTTTCTCCTTTAGCTAGTGCAAAAGGTTAATCGGCGGCTAGGAGCGAACCAGCATCTTCAGTAGACCGGACTGATGTGTTAACCATCACACCACGCCGCCTACTGCACAGCCTTAGAAATTAAATAGCTATGTATATGCTTTACATCGTCTTTTTACGAGACTAGTCATCTTCCTGGCTTTGTTTAGAGGGTGAAATGAAATCTGTAACCAGAATTAGAGTTGCACGAGATCGATATCTCGACCGAGACCGAGACGAGAATCTCGGCCATTTTCCAATCTCGGTCTCGGTTTTGCCGAGACGAGACCACCTAACCGAGACGAGATTCTCGGCACTTAATCTCGCCGAGATCCGAGATCAGTATACACCCCTAAAGATTGACCTTCTTGAGATTTATTTTTATTTTGCAAAATATTTAAAATTTCGCTATTGGTATATTGTTGTGCTCACTTTAATTTAGTTGTCTAGTGAGCGGGGCAGGACAAATAGGCGATGCCGAATAAACATCAACCTTCGCGGAAAAAAGTTTTTGCCGCTGCGGAACAAGCGGGCATGTCGAGAGGAACGACGGGCGCCGCTTTGCTACGGTCGCCGCTACGCTCGCCGCTACGCTTCGCTGCGGTCGCCGCGACCGCAGCGAAGCACGGCCATCGTGTAGCGAAGACTTGCGGAACCCAACCCCAACCTTGAACACAAAGAAAAATTAAAAATTTGGGGCTTCACTCCCCAATTGGCCGGCCAAATTCAATTTGGACAAGAATGTAATTTGGACGGTGACATATATAAACCGTATTTTTTCTAATAGTGCGACTGTCTCTAATAGACCGACCCCTTCTAATAAACCGACCTCGTAGAGGAAGGTTGAAAAATAAACCGATTGTCTCTAATAGACCGACCCCTTATAATAAACCGACCCCGTAGAGGAAGGTTGAAAAATAAACCGACTGCCTCTATCAGACCGACCCCTTCTAATAAACAAGTGTCCGTACATAAGTGTCCCCTACCCTTTATACTTAAGTCTTTCTGGAGAAATGGAAAAAATTCTAGTTGTAAAGGCAAATATGGATAAACTGTTGCTTGGTCCACCAACTGAAATTGATTCTGATGAAACATATGATTTTGATGATAGATATTTAATTAATAGATGATATTTAATTAATTTAAATGGGTTTTGGTGGATAAAAAATGTTTTGAAAAATCTCGGCTTATCTCGGATCTCGATATCGGTCTCGAGTCAAATTTTGCATCTCGGTCTCGGTCTCGGTCATGCGAGTCTCGGTCAATCTCGGTCTCGGATTTATTCTAAAATCTCGATCTCGTGCAACTCTAACCAGAATTACTGGCTTCCTTAGCTTTTTTGAAGTTTTCTTTTCCGTTTACAATCCCTATTTTTATTCAAGTTTACGATCTCGAATATTTATTTCATTAGTTAAATGTTAATATCATAGTGCTTACCTAAATTAATTACAATATTTATCCTCTTCTAACTTTACAATTCATATTTTTAAAATTTTATTTATTTATAATTAAATTTATATATTGGTGGTAATTTATTTATTAAAAAATATTTCTTCATATTTAAAAAGCAATGCCATTGATTTAAAAGTCAATAAAGTGAAGGCAAGGCTGTCAATAACCTTATCCCCTCATTTATAGTAAAATTAGCCTTTTATTTCTTAATTGAAATTTATCTTTAAAAAATTTTTTTATAAAGAAAAATAAATAAAAGTGTTGAAATGAATGTTGATTAAAAATTCTGAGTAATTCTTATTTACTTGAAAATTTGTGGACAAATAACTTATTATTAAACAAACGGCCCCTGTCTTGTGTGGCGGCAATCTCTTAGGAATGTATTTCTTTTTTGAAATTTTTTAAATTTTGAGTTAGAATTCTTGCGGTTTTGTCTTCATATTTATGAAATCCTCTTTGAAGAAAGTTTTGATTTTTTACTTTCACCAGGCTTTTAATTAAGATTAACAAAATTTAAACTTTAATTTAATTTAACTCTCTTATTGAAACTCAAGTTTTTCACTTTAGTGTTTAAATAATTCAAAAAATTTAGATAAAAACAATTAATTTTTTAAAGGCTAAAAATTCCAATTATTAATTTAAAAATTAAATGTTCTTCAAATTTATTTTTATTCCCATTTTATTATTTTCATTATTTCAATTTTTACCACCTTTAATTCATGCGCAAACTTATTGTGATATGTGTGGATATAAATTTAAAGGAGAAATTGAAGAAATAACTTTAAGAGTTTTTCCACAGGTAAAAATAAGAGGAGGATTACTATCGGAATTTTTCTCTTTTTTTACTTGAATTTTTCTCTTCAATGCAGAATTTTGCCCTCAACAAAAACTTTTTTCCTCAGAGATTACGTGTAAAGGGGCTAAAACAAATTTTCAAAACTTTTTACACTCGAATCAAATAACAGTGATTTAACCACTGAGTGGATTTGGGAGCAACATTTATCTTTGGAGCAAAATTTTGTTTAAAAGAAAAATTCCAGAAAACAAAATTCCGTAGATGCAAGTTTCTAAAAAGCAAATTTCAGATTTCCAGCCCAGATGGCGAAATTATTACACTTGAATATGATAAAATAAAGATAGGATCTGGATCATATTCTGAGGTAAAATAAAATTTGGTTATTTATTAATATCCCGCCCCAACCCCTCCTATTTTCAGATTAATTTTCCTTTTTTTACTGTCAATCATTTTTTGTTTCAAACATTATAGGTAAAAAAGCAAATTTCAGATTTCCAGCCCAGATGGCGAAATTATTACACTTGAATATGATAAAATAAAGATAGGATCTGGATCATATTCTGAGCTAAAAAATTGTTTAGAAAACTATCAATACAATAAAATTAAGAAATTAAAAAAATTAATTTAAGGTATATCATGCAACATTAAAAAAAGGTAGAGGTAATTCCCTTGGAGGAAAAAATCGGGCACAATTAGGATGTATTGCATTCAAAAAAACGAGTATACCTAACGACCCAAATGAAAGGAATTCAGTTCAATTAATGCAACTTAATGAATTTGAAGTTTTAAGTTTATTTGGTCAATCAGAAGAAGATAATCAACGAAGAGTTATCAAACTTCACGCAATGTTAATTTTTTTCTTTAAAAATAAAAATTTAGCACTAATTTTTAAATAAAGAATTTAATTCATTTAATAAAACTAATAAAAAGAATTATTTTTTTAGTACTAGAATTGATGATCGAAATCAGATACCGAGAATTTTTTATTCATTGTTAGAATGGGGAGGGGGTGGCTGCTTCAAAGATTACATTTTTGAAAAACATAATGAATGGGGCTGTGGAGAAAATTGGGAAATTAATGATAATAAAGTTTTTGGAGTTATAAAAGAAGCTGTTATTGTTCTTAAAGAATTAAATGAAAGTAAGTTTTATTGATAAAAATTGGGATTACAAAAATTTTTTTTGTTATACATATTTTCAAGACAAAGTAAATACATATTTGCCAGAAAATAAAAATTTTAGTAATAAAAATGCTGAATATGTATATGTAAAAATAGTTTTTCTAATTTCACATTATTCGGTATATTATTATAATTGATAATTATTTATTGAATAATTATTTGTAATTGGTAATTATTTGGTATATTAACATTTTTTGGTATTTCCCTCTTATGTACCTATTTGAATTATTTTTATGGAGCCATAACATATTTTAATATTTTGGAAAAGGTCACATTCATTTGTTTGCCATAATTCCCTCTCAAATTTTTTTTTATTTTTCATAATTAAAATTAATATATTTTAGAAATAGTACATTTGGATTTCAAACCACATAACCTTATTTTTGTTCGAAAACGTCGAAGTCGGGCAAATAACGGAAGAGGAATTCTAAAAGCTATAGATTTTGGAAGTGTTAAAGTTTTTGATAAAGAGGACAATGAACGTTTTTATAAAACGATAGTATTTCAAAATCAACGTCATATAATTTCCGGAAAGCCCCCACTTTCATCAGAAGCTTATCGAAGTCCCGAACATAAAAATACACATTGTTCTAAACATAATATATGTCCTGTACATGGATTTTTATGTCCTCATAATGATATTAATTTATGTCCTGACCATAAAAAGGCATGTCCTTTTCATTATTTACTCAGCGTGAAATCGGATGTTTGGGCGATTGGTATTATTTTATTTCAAATTGTTATGGGAGATTTAAATGCTAAAGTGAAGAATGAGAAAATTAAATTGGATATTAAAAATAATAACAAACGAGTAAGTTAATAAATAAATAAATATTTTTAATAAATAAAGATATTAAATATTAATAAAAAATTCATTCTTCGTGAGATTGTAATCAAAGCCTCAAAAATAATATTTAAAAAAATAATTAAAACTGATACTAAGACAAAAAATATTTTTCTAAACATTTATTAGGAACACAAATAAAGTCTAAATTTTATTATGTTTTAGCCAAAGTATGGTCAAATTTTGATTTGGATAAATGAAAAGTATAAAATGGCAACAAGAAATTATATTGAATGGTATAGAACTTTATTGAATGATTGGGAACATATTTTTAGTTTTTTGACGTTAATTTTGCAAACAAGAATCTGTTGTCCAAAAACATATCTTCTGATTATTGTAAGAGAAAACTTTAAAAAATAAATTTAAAATATAATTTAAAATAAAGTTTTCTGACCCTATTAATTTATTTATAACTTTTTTCCTTCTCAATATTCTTCTTTGATTTTATACCTATTTTGTGGCCTATTCAATTTTCTATTAGATGACAAAATCTAAGATTCTTAAGTCTTGTTTTAAAAAATCTATAGTCGTTTCAGTAGACCATATTAAAAATTGCCCCAAAATTCATTATCTTCTACGGGAGATCTCAATGGAATTGAATAACATCGACGTCGATATGTAAATCGGTTTTTGGATGCGAGGGGAGGAGGATGATTTTTTTTATTTTAAGAGAGCACCCGCAATCGGTTCAAGCACTGAAATTTCTCCTTTATACTCCTAGAAGAAAAGATCCCTTTGCTAAGGGGGTTGCTAATATGGGAGAGTTAATTATTTAAGAGAGAATAATTAGCTGAGTAAATAAATGTTTCAATAAACACATTTAAATTAAAAATTTTCTTTCAAAAATTCTCAAAAATTTTAGGCAACACTCCGATACAATCCTCATCATCGTCCAACAGCTAATGGTATATTGTCATATCTGAATGGGGAATGCCAATTATTGTTTCCAGAACTGGAAAATATTTCTGAATTGGATAAAATTGAATTTCTCCCTGGACTTTCTTTAAATTTATTGAAAGATATTTTATCAAAAATTGCAAATGAAGTAAATAAAAACGAAAATTTTGGATTAGTAGATAATTTGGCTTATAGTGAAGTGAGGGTTGATGGGAATATTTTTAATTTGCCTTTTTGTGAGTATTACACGAAGAATGGTGAAAATTAAATATAAAATGATTTTAAACAAATATAAGAAAAGATGTTGAGGTTTTTTTATAATATTTTAAAAGAATTTTTTGGTGAAACATTAGTGGCATTTTTTGCCGATTTTATTTTAATTATTTTAACAGAACGAAGTGGGGCATTGAATTTGGTCTACCTTTAACTGTCTATCAAAATTATTAATTTTTTCTTCAATCAAAATGAATATAGCTATTTAATTCCTAAGGCTGTGCAGTAGGCGGCGTGGTGTAATGGATAACACATAAGTCGGATCTACTGAAGATGCTGGTTCGCTCTCAGGCGTCAAAAAAACCTTCTGCAACAGCTGAAGGAGAAATAGCTATAGCCCAGCTGCTTTACTTGAATAAGCGCCCAATTTTTTTAGTGATAAATTGTGTTTGTTAGAAACTAAAAATGCTTATTTATTTTTGACACTAAATTTTTATTTTTTCTTTTTCACAATTGATTCACTATGTAGTTTTAGTTGATAAATTTTATTTAATTTAAAAGAATTTATTTTCAATTAAATAAACAAAAGCAATAATGCAGTAAAATTGATATGAATATTTCCAAGTTGCTTTTTTGTACAGTGTCGGAAATAAGTATTGCACCAAAGAGTGATTTATTATTTAAAACCCTATATTATTGAAAAAAAAACTCTTAGCAGTTGTTTCAGTTTTGAAATATGTATATAAAAATGTTCCTCTTTCAAAAAACATTGAAAATATTCCGTTTATCAAATTTTCACTATCCACAATATAACGAAATATGAAATAATGAGGTCTGTTCCGCGGCCGTATATCCTTTATACGGACTCATATCGGCGAATATTCGCTTTTTGATTTTTATTATTTATTAAAGTTGAATTTAAATTTCGATACCTTTTACATTTCAATTAACTTTGTCAAAAGATTTATTTATTTAAAAAGTTAATTGTCATAGAAATTTGTTTAAAATTATTCAAAATACCTGTTTTCAAATAAAAAAACATTTTTTAATTAAAATCATTATCGTTTTCTTGATTATTTTTGTTGATATTTGTAAAATTAAATTTTATTTATTCCACATTCTTTTCCTTTTATCGGAAATCAATCTATCACTGCAAGAGGTTTATTAACTTGTTTTGGTATTCGAGGATGAACATTTAATGTTGCAACTTGATTCGATGATTTATTTAAATAAACTAACAGGCATTCATTAAAAGCAGCACGATATTTTTTACTGAAAATTTTAAAGCTACTAAATTAGTAATAAAATATTTATTTTTTAAATTTGTTTATGTAGATTTGTAAAAGAAGACGATTTCAGAAACTGCTTAGTAAATGACATATGTACATATATGTACTTAAATAAATTTATTTTAATTATTAAATAAACTTTTATTTTTTAACTAAATAATTAACCAATTAACCCATTCCTCTTTCTTTTCTAAATTATTTTAAAAATTAATTTTCTACCTGAAAAAATAAAGAACAGGTGCATTCGAACTGTAAGCAACAATATTTAAATGAGAATTAATAAATGTTATAAAATTTTTTGTGACAACATCAACATCGACAAAATTATAAAATTGCCTTATAACATTATTCATAAAAACACCAATCAAATTTATAATCATAATAATTAATAAAGATTTAATAATTCGACGCTTAGAGGGAGAAATGGCTTTAAAATTATTTTTAAATAATTTTTTTTAATTTTTATTTTAATTTTACAATTTTCAGAAGTTTTTCTTAAAAAAACTAAAAACCAAATAAAAATATAGGTAATCATTAATATAGAACTGAGAATAATTCCATTAAAATACATTATAACAGACCAACTGCCACGGCCTATATCATAACTTGAACAAGTAACCAACCTAGATAATTTTTGAAAAATGATATTTGAGTACCGTATTTTCTCCATCAATTCCCCTGAGGAATTAATATTTCAATCCGTGACATGGGGAATCATTCAAGGCAGGGGAATTAATCGAGAAAATAAGGTAGTTAATTGTTTTAATTAAAGCTAGCAACTAAATGAGGATTATTTGTGTTTTATTTGTATATTCTATAATTTTTTTATTAAATATTTTGAAATTTTAATAGTAAAAATTAAAATTAACGTTTCTCCATCTGTATCTGCCAAAACATTTAGATAAAGAAATAATTGATAACTAGCATATAAGATTAAAATTGCCCCAACTACCAACATATAAAGCTTTGTATTTCGAATTTTATACCTAAATATATAAAAACAGATATTAGAGATATAAAGAAACAAATTAAAAAGTTGGGAGTGGATTTTTGACAAAATCAAAATTTTGCGTTCAAATTTTGACTGAATTTTTATTTTGACACAAAAATGTCAACTTTTAATCTTACAAAAATGGGATTCGGAAGGAGATATATTGATTCAAATTCGAAAAATATATTTACCGAACAGGCAGTTTAACGGCAAATAAACGATCAAATCCAATCAAAACCATTGTCATTTGTGCATTATTTCCTGTAATATTTGACAAAATTTGTAGCCGAAAACAAGAAATATATTTAATAAATGGATGTCCAATTAACGCCAAAATGAAGCTGACAAAATAATTTAAATTTAAAAATATTCCAAAAAAACTTTCCAAAGCTATAAGTATTTGGCAAGAACTGTGGAGAGATCTGATAAAATGAAAAGAAATTGGAAATAGACAAAAAAATTTTTATTTAATATTTTTTAGGACACAAATTCTGTTGAATTTGAGCAATTTGGAAAAACATTATAAAACGTTTACATTATTAGATTTTAAATTCTAGTACATTTTAATTTTGTTTTATTTTATTAAATTTAATTAAATTTATGTTCATTTACTTATTTATCAAAGTAACATAAACAATTGACAAATTAAATATTAAAGCAACAAAAGCAATAATTGAACGAATTCCATACATCTCAATTAAAGTAGAATAACCTTTTTCGTTATTAAAATACAAATACCACTTTAAATTGAAAAAATTATATAAACATATTAATTATTTATTTTACCAAATCAGTTGAAGAATTATATGGAGTAATTACCATTATTAAATAAAATTTTTAAATTTGAAAAAAATTAGATGGGATTCGCTGTATTTAATAATAAAATTAAAAGATTGCCTGGAAATAAAGACAACGTAATTTTAGAATTAATTTAAATTTTTGAAAAAGTTTTATCACCAAATCTTTGGAAATTCTGTTCCCAAAATATAAAAATTATATAGGATTCGCTATATATTTACTCCAAACCTAAAGTATTTTGTTTTGGTTAAT
The DNA here is from genome assembly GCA_963681835.1 of Meloidogyne enterolobii. NCBI lineage: Eukaryota > Metazoa > Nematoda > Chromadorea > Rhabditida > Meloidogynidae > Meloidogyne > Meloidogyne enterolobii. The sequence continues at coordinate 833,157 of CAVMJV010000049.1, read as the reverse complement.
GCTTTGACATAAACATACAAAGTATTTAATAATTTTTCATGTTTTTTAAACGGCAGGATATAAAAAATCCAAAGTTTATTACTTTCAATAAAAGTATCTTGGTAAACAAAATACCAAAGATTGGATGAGTAAACCCCGAAGATTTAGTAAACCCTACTCATTTTACAAGATAAAGATATACCAGCTAGAAAAATTACATATTTTTTAATATTTTAAATTAAATTTTCATAAAGTTAAAAAGTAGTAAACAACTTTTTATTTTATGTGACAAATATTTAGACGTTTTTATGAAAGAAGGAATTAATTTTACTTCAAAAAATAATTAATAGTTATACCTTAAAACGTAAATAATAATTAATATATTCACATCTCTTCAGCGCTGCAGGTGAAATTTTGTTGAATATCAACAACAATTTCCACTCAAAATTGTCACCTTTTCTCTTTTTGGGGGCATTAAAGATTTAACAGTAGTCACAACTAGAGGTATATGTAGGTACTTAATAAAAATTTTTGAAAGCCCCATAACAATTTATAATCAGATTTTTACTCTTTTAGCATTTTGTTCAGTATTTTAGATACACATAAAAATATTTATTTTAATGTTTTTACAACCCAAAAATCCGATACTTAGGTATAATTAAGACTTAAATAAAATTTTGTTCATCAGTCACATTATTTAAAGGAAAAATTTCCGATATTAAATCATCAACAATTTCTTCCCATTTTGAACATCCATAAGGTTTTGGCTGTTTATTTATAAGCATATCCTTTACAATTTTTCCTGATTCTGTTAGATAATGATAATCGTCAACATTCCGTGAAGTAGAGCCAGGTATTAGTGCAGCACTACTTTCTCGTTTATTACTTATAGACCAATTAATGTATGGAACACCAAATTGATCTAACATTTTCCACCTACATATAAGTATTTAAATTTTTATTTATCAATTTCATATTTTGATTGTAAAATATTTGTTATAGTTTTATTTGTCCATTCATTCAACATTTCTATTTCCAATTTAAATTAACTTCAGTATTTTCCCCACACAAAATATTATAAAAATTAATTTTAAAATTTTTTTTACCATTTTTCTGTTTCATACGCATTAACAGGTCCGTCTCCATTTCCTAATGTTAGTCCATATTCTGTTGAAAATAATGGAAAGTTCAGTTCTAACGCATAGAGAATATTTTTTCGCAAATTTTCAACACCCTGTTCACTTGCATAAAAATGTAGTGTATACCTAATTAAATTTAAATTAAATTAGAATATTTAATTTTAACCCCGTTTATTCATTTTCGATCTATTTCGGTCATTTTTTTATATTTTTTTGAAACTAAATACAAGTACAACTTACGTAAAAATGTTCATCTAAACCAAAGAAACTATATAATAAGAATGTATTTTAACTAAAACATTCATAACTAGGGTTGCTGATTCGTAGAAAATCTTCAGAACAGAGCAGAAGTTTCCTTTGTTCAGTTCTTCGTTTTCCGTTTTTCTTATTTATCATTTCTGCTATTTTGTTCGCAATCTTGATTTTCTATCCTAATAAGGGTCTACATAAAAAAAAGCCCCCAAAAAATAGATTTTATTTAGAAAGATTTATTACTTAGTTTTAAGAAAAATAATTATTTTACATTATATTGTAGTAATTAGTAATTGGGTTCTTCATAGCCTCTGAAATGTGTTGATCATAATAAGGTGTAGCACAAATAATTACCGCATCTTTATCATTTTCTCGAATTGCCTAAAATAAAAATAGTACTTATTGAAAATTTTTTTTTGAATTTTTATAATTCAGAAAATTAACCCGAAGAATTTAGGGGGTAATCGAAAACGACAACCGAAAAAGACAATCCGTCTAATTGAAAACGAAAATCCTACTCATAAGGAAATCGGGCCATTTTTTATTTCGGGTTAGAACTTTTTTAAAAATCCATTTATTTTTGAAACCCTTCATATCCTTTTTTCACTTGCCTTCCTTCAAAAATTTTTTTAAATTTTTTATAATTAACATTATACTAAAATTTTATTAAGTATAGAAACTTACCCGAATAACATTTTCATGATATTGCTTTAATGTATACCAATTATTATGTATTGCTTCATTGTAAATTTCATAAATCATATTCCATCTTCCTTTATATTCATATGATAACTCTTTAAAGTATTCAAAAGCTTCTTTTATGTACAATGTATCTCCAGTATAATGAAAACTAACAACAACATAAATATCATATTTAATTGCAGCATCTATTACTGCTTTAACTTTTGCCTTCTCCAATTCCCTGTGTGCAAGATAACCTCCATTCCCATAATTCATCATACCCAAACATGCACGAACCTTTGATTATTTATAAATATTTTGATTAATGTATATGTTAACTTAATCATCTTATCCGAACTTTTTAAAAGGATATGAACATCAGTGGTTGTTCTTATAGAGAATTAGAAGAGTAACTCTATGAAAATTGGTTAACAAAATTGAGAAAACTTTCTATATATTTGAATTATATGTATTATTTACTAATTACGACAAAAAGGGCTGAATCTGTTCCTAGTTAAAATTATTTGTAAAAATTAATTATTTTAGTCAATTCACAATCAACAAAATAGCCCTAATTTTACCCAATTTTTAACTTGTTAATTGTCCATTTAAAATAACTTACAACATTAACATGCCAATTACATTTTAATTTGTAAACAGTCTCGGCATTGTAAAAGCCAGAACCTTCAACCATTTGGCTATGAAACAAAGACATTCCTCTTAATTGTGCCCATCTGCCTCCGTCGCCCATTAACTTTCCATTTTTTACGTATAATTTACCAAAAGGTAAAGAAGCACATAATAGTAGAGGATTTAAAATAAAAATTATTTGAAAATATTTAATTGAATTTTGAAAATAAAAAGTTATTGACATTTTAATTGAATTTTATTTTTAAAAATAATTTATTTTATTTTATTTAAAATTATTCTCTGTTTTGAACCCTTTTAAAGGTATTTACTTCACCTGACTTTCAATTTTTACAAAAATTAATTTTTAGCTTTTTTTGGAAGAAATTTTTCTAAAAATTAAATGAATTAATAAGCTAATCCGTTCTAAAATTTTATTTAATTTTTGATTATCTAATTTTAGCTAAATTATTTCCAATAAATTTTTTAAATTCTTATTAATTTTATTACCAAATTTAATTAAAAAAAATATTTTTCCTTCCATTATTTTTAAATAAAATTAGTTTAAGTTTATTGGAAAATCTTGCATAATACTATACTAAAGCTAAAAATAAATAATCAAAAATTAAGTAAATTTTTAAATAAAAAAATATATTCCCAATATGCAAACAATTTATGATGCAAAAGAAAAATCCTCATTTGACAAAACTCAATAATTAAAACTTTTTATGTTTTTATTAAAAATATTCTTAAATGATTTTTAATTGATAAAATCATTTTTAATTAATTATTATTTTTTGCATTTATTGTGGCATATCATTAACAAAAAAAATTTTTTCGAACTTTTATTTTTTAATAGACAAAATTTAAAGAAAATACATATACATAAATATTTTTGTATTTAAAATTAAATTTTTAAATTAATCTTTTCACCAAAATATCCATTCACTCATTTGATTGTTCAATACTTAAAGGAGTATTGGAAGAAGTTTTTTGTTTTTGAACACCTACAGTCTGTGAATAAGTTGGCAATTTAGATGCCTCATAAGTTGGAAGTGACACAACTAGTTAGGTAAATAATTATTTTTTACAAAGAATGGATTTAAATTATTAAAATACTTTAAATAAAAAGTTAAAAAAAGAATAATTTAAAAATTCTCTAATAATTTCCCGACTTGGTAATTGACAGGGATTTTGATATCCGTATACCCCCCCCCCTCCCCATATTCCTAATTTCTGGAAATTCCCGAATTTTTTTCGTTTTCTATTTTAATATCCCTCGTAAATTCAAAAAATTAATACAAAACCATTTGTTATATTTTGTGTGGTGGTAGAAGGTGGAGGAGTTTGCCAAAATGGAGGCGGTGGTTGAAAAACATTTTGTTGCATTGCAGAAATATGCACACCACTAAAAATAAAAAGTACCTAGTATATATTTATTTTAATTATATTTTAAACCTTCCATTAAAATAATGTGCCGAATGAATATTTATTTTTTCATTCCAAACCAAATATTTGTAATACTGAGAAAAAACACGGACAAAATAAAATTTGGCCATAGACAAAAGAAATAAAAATAAAAGAAGTTCTATATAATCTAAATAAAAATAATTAATAAAATATTTTATAATAATTTAAAAAAATATTTTTATTAAGTCCTTCAGTCTATAATTAAAATTTACCTTCAACAATCGCTGTCCTTCTACATATTTCGCCTGTTTCAAGTGTTCCATTGTAAAATCTAGAGTAAGGCTCGCAGCGTTGATTTGGAACTTGGAATAATACCAAAGGTAACAAAATATAAGAAATTAAGGCAAAATAAAAAGCAATTTGGAGGATCTAATGTTTAATAAAATTAAAAATTATTTTAAAAAAAAATAAAAATAGGTATAATTATTAATTATTTAATTATGCTCTCAAATCTCTCATTTAAATTTTTTAAATTTAAAGCATTGAACGTTAGCTCAAAAAAACATTTAAGGTTAAAATTCTTTAATATTATTTTCCTTTTCATTAAAATTAAAAACTCCAATTAACCTCAAATATTAAATAGACAACCACATATTTCTTTTCATTAACTCTAAAAATACTTTTCATTAAAAGGCTATAAACAATAGCACCCCAAATTATATAAAACATTGAGAGAGCCCCAAAAATCAAAAGTGAAATAATAACAAGACAAAAAAACAATGAAAGGCTGATAACACCGCAAAGTTGGACATGATCCTAATAAATTAAAAAAATTAAAAATATATTTTAGTAAAAATTATCTAGAGAATTTTTAGTGAATTTTATTAAAAAATAAAAGGATTTAATATAAAATGGGTAAATTTTTGTTTTAAAACAATTTTAGTAAAATATTATCTTTAAATTATATATTTTTAGGTAATTAACTCGAGAATATGTCTTCCAACATAAATCGTTAACTTTAAATTTTAATTTTTTAGATAATTTTCCTTTAATTAATTTTCCAAATATAATTTTTATTTTTTTAATCATTTTATAAATTCAGCTTAAAATTCCTCATAAAAAATTTTATTTAATAGATCAGGTGGGATGTAAAAGATTTATTGTTTAATTAAATAGCCAAAATATTAAATAAAAAATATTAAAAATCAAAACTTACTTTTATGTTAAAGCTGAGACAACAAGAGCGGAAAGAAGTATAAGGATTGGAAATAAATCCAGCCGAATAAATGCGCGATGTTTGGCAATTTTGGAAAGTATTATTTTGTGTCATTTATTTCTTCTTTAGAAAAAAATCCATAAAAATGAAAAAAATGAATAAGGAAAACGATCGGAAAGTGGGGAAAGTGAGTGGTTGGGGGACGGGAGGAAGGACTGACTGTAAATAATAATGGTAAAAAATAATATAATGACGAGTGTTAAAAATTGAAAAAATAAAAGTAGCTTATACAGATTTTAAAGGAATGTTTGTCCTTTGGAAAATCGGGAAAAAAATATGTAGATAATAACAAAAATATAAAATAAACAATTTTTTATAAAAATAATTTTTAGAAAACAAAGATAATAAAATAAATATTTTAACTAATTTTAACTTTTACTAAATTAAGCTGAAAGTTTAGTTAGAATGTTTTTAAACATTATTAAGAGCTTTGTTTTATTTAATTAATTTAAATATTTTCAAAGCATAGAAAAACAAAAATTGACTAAATTTTCTTTAAATTGATTTAAAAATTTTTTAGAATTAAATAAATAAATAATTTTGATAAAATTAGAGAAAATAATTAGTTTAACTTTTACTAAATAAAAATTTTAAAATAATTTTATCAATATATTTATTAAATTTAGAAATATTTAGAGAATAAAAGATTAATTTTTATCATTTTATTAAAGTAATTATTTTAAAAAATTTTATTGTTTGCTTACAATTGCAAATTAATTTTATATTTTGGTGATAAAAATTAAAATAAAATAAATTTAAGATGAGTTTTAATGAATTTAAAGAATTTTTATTTTATAATTTTTTTATTTTCACCCTCGATTTTGGAAATGTAAACAAGTATAATTTTTTAAAAATGGAAAATGTTGAGAAATGTTATTGAGATTGGAAATAATTTTTGGATGTATCTAAATCAAGAGCTGGCCAATCTACAGCTGCTTAACCTAACGCTGACACAACAACTAGTGGTCACCCCATCTAAAAGAAAGCCTGTAACTGTCTTAATTGAATATTTCCTTTTTTAAGTAAAATAAATAAATATTTAACCAAATCAATGTCTGATTGTATTAATTAATTAAATTAATAAGCATTCTTTTAACGTTAAATATTCCAAGTTCTTCTTATTTATTTCCATATTTATTTCTGCTTTTATGTCACAGACAAATATTTATAAATTTTATTTTATTAGAATAATTATTTTATTAAATTAAAATTAGTCTAAAATAATTTTATTAAATTAATTTTTGTACGGCTATTTAGACATTTAAAAAAGGAAATATTTTATTAAATTTAAAAATTAAATATTTTCTTTTTAAAAGTTTTTCTTATTATTTTTAATTTTAAAATTAAAAATAAAAGGATTGGTCAAATAAAACTTCTAAGAAAAGTTTATTTTTACAATTTTTATGATTTTTATTTAATTAAATTTAAATATATTTAGAATCTAAAACGAGCCAAGTAAAATAGTTTAAAAATTAATAAGAGACATAAATTTAAAAATAAAAATAGAATTCAACAAAATACCCAAAAAATTAAATTTTAAATATTTCTAGTAAAGGATTTATTTTTATTTTGTTGAATAAAACTAAACAATAAAATTAACATTTTCGGTCATTCAAATGCTTTGAAATAAAATTAGTCTACAATGATAAGATTTTTGAATAGGAAAAGCTTTTGTTGTGGTTTGACTGTTTCAATGTTGTTTTTGGTTTTGTCTCTACATATATAAATAAATTAACAAATTAAGTATATCCCAACTTAAACCTACAATATTTATTTTTAAATATAACACCACCAATTTGTATTTACAGAGATGTCCAGAACAAAAACGAGTTCAAAAAATCACGAGTTCAAACTCCAATTCTAACACTAGAAATCCTCAATATATATTCAATTTCTAAACGAATTTTTATTTTTGTATTTATTTTACCAATTATTTAAAAAATATATATATTTTCACGTATTTTTATAAAAACTTAACTTTATTTTTAATTATAAAACTTTAATTATAAAAATAAAAAAATATATTTCTAAATAAGGACATTTTAATAACAAATAAATATATATTTACGTATATGCTTATTAAATTGCTTCAATGAACATCCTCTTTAACAAAAAAAACAAAACTATTTATATATAACAATAATTTAAAAAAAATATTTTTTCATATTTTTTACTTCCTTTTTTCTACAAAAAATAATTTTTGGCTCCGGTACAAAATATGGAATCGTTAAAATATGGAATAGTTAAAATCGCGAATAGGCTAAAAAGGGGTTAAAATACCGAATCGTTAAAATATGGAATGGTTAAAATATCGAATCGGGTAAAAAAGGGTTAAAATATGGAATCGTTAAAATATGGAATGTTTAAAATCTCGAATAGGCTAAAAAGAGGTCAAAATGTCGAATTCTTTTAAAAAAGGGTCAGATGAGTACCGTACGTTGATTATTGATAATTTTATCAGCTTATCGACCTATTGTTGATAATTTGGTTGATAAGTTTCGTATTTCATAGTCCGGCGCAATCTTTTCTGCCAGAGTTCATTGTATTTTACCGAGTAAAACCGGAACGGATAAATCAAGCATAATCGACCTGATCCGGTCCGGAATGATCGTGCGGATCCGGAAAACATAACGCGATCTTGATACGTCAAATTAGAGTGGAGTGCCTAGCTTCTAATAAAACCCGGAATTTTTTAACTGTACCGTATACGGTACGGAATACCGAAAAATACCGATTAGCTTTTAAATTTTATCGGTCGGCATTCCTTACCGTACTACCGACACGGAATACCGAAAAATACCGCGGGTATTACGGTACCGTCCGGATTCTAGTTTTGGCGCTATTTTTAAAAAATTCGACATTTTGACCCATTTTGACCGTGTCGACATTCTATCAATTCGATATTTTAACGATTCCACATTTTGACCCCTTTTTACCCTATTCGAGATTTTAACCATTCCATATTTTAACGATTCCATATTTTAACCCCTTTTTAGCCTATTCGCGATTTTAACCCATTTTTACCCGATTCGAGATTTTAACCCTTTTTTAGCCTATTCCATATTTTAACGATTCGATATTTTGTCCGGACACGTAATTTTTCTTACTACATAATATCGTTCTCTAGAAATACCAAGATTGTTCCGGTTCAATCCAAATTTTTTTAAAGCAAAATCTGCAAAACTATTATTAATTAAATATTCAGAATTTTCTCCAAATAATTACTTCCAAAATAATTTATTAAATTAAATTTATTGTCTCATCGTTAACACAAAAATTAATATCATTATACCCAATTCCAAAAATATTAACAGTAACCATTTTTATCACCCCCGCATTGGCATATTATTAAATAAAAATAGAAAAAGATTTTTTTCTAATAAAAAAATAAAAAAAGTTAAAACACGCCTCTTGCATTCTTTTATAGTTAGTGCGCGAATGCTTTTTTCAGCTCAGACTTAAAATACGGCATTTAAAAAGCATTCTTTTTGTAAATATTTTATCATTCAAGTTTTTAAAAAATAAAATATTATTTTTAAAAATTAATTTTTAATAATTCAAAATTATGGTTAAAACATCAAAAATAATGTCTTTTATTCTAATTATTTATATTTCCATTATTTCTATGCCTTCATTTAATTTGGCGATTTCTTTATATGGAAGGAATTCCCTTATAAATAATAATTCTAATAATCGAAAAATTCGTGCATTTATGAATTTTAATTTTGGGAGAAGCGAAGAAGGACAAGTTCAAGGAAACAAAAGGATGGACAAAGAATTAAGGTAACACATTAATTATTTAATAAAAATATTTAATAAAAAATTATTTCCTTCTCTTATTACCTTGTAGAAAGCGAAACAATGCAAAATTATAAGAAATTATATTAGGGTTATAGTTAATTATCTTCATGACTTAACAGACCCAGTAAAGATATAATTACTGACTGTCTTATAGATCATTAACATTTAATCATAACTATATTTTGTGACATATGTAAGCTTAGATTAAGCTTTTAGTCTTTCGACTTTGCATCTCCTTTTCGTTTTAGGCGGTCTTTTAATTATTTTTCCTCATCTAATAATGTTTTATATTTCACAAAAATAATTTTAAAAATCAACTAATTCTCTAATTAATTAATTAGCTAATTAATTAATTAAAATTATTTAAAGGAAAAAGAATCCTTCAGATACAATTGACAACGTTTTACGGTTAATTGAGTTAGTAGCATCACAATTGAATTCTAAACAAACTTCTCTTATTGCTACTACTCACTCCTTGTCAACATCTCCTTTTTCTCCTCAATCTCCTTCCACATCCTCATTTGGCAAATTGAATGAATATAACGTGGATGGAAGTGAAAATAAAGAAAATTTTAATAAAAAAGATAAACAAAAAAATGAAATAAAAAAACTGAAAAAAATAGAAGAAGAGCCCCTCGTTATTAGGCATTACAACAGAGATTGCTTTTTTACACCAATTAATTGTTTTGTTGGGAAAGCGGGTGAAGAAGCTACAAATATTGTTGGAAGCGCTTCAAATTCAAGAAAACATGTTCTCTTTATAAGACGAAGAAATTAAAGAATAATTTTTGAGGGGAAGGACGGAAAAAATGTTTGGAATTTAATTTCACTATATCTACTATGTATTTTTGTGTGTATATATTTTTTATATATAAATATGACGATTTATTTTTAATGACGTTTTTAAGTTTATAAAACAAATAATAATGTAAATCTTAATATAGAAAAAAACTAAAATATCTTAAATACTCCATAAATATCCTTTGTTAAATGAGACAAACAAATAATAAAAATTTATGATCTTTGTAGAAAACAAATCAAAGAACGTTAAATCCATATCCTTCCATATCCTTGAATGTCAGAAATGTTAAATCATTAGAATTGCTTCGCAAGTCGTTCCCAAATTTGTACTCTACGAAATACAAGTGAGAAGCTGGAGAGTACGCTGGAGGGTACCAGGTACGAGTCTGGGCAAATTTAGCTAACACTTTCTTGTAATATCCACATTTTAGCTTAGCATTTTTGATAAAAATAAGTGTTTTGTTGGTTAATGTGTCAGCTTTCACTTAATTTATTTAAATACTTGATTTTGTGTTTTTCTTTCAAAAATAATTAATTTTGTTTTTATTTAAGAAAATTTTTCCAAGTGCGAGAAAATACGAGGTTATAAGTTTAAAAACAAGAGCGGAACGAGGTGCGAATACGAGGAACTCGAATCACTTGTCATAATAATTAGTCAAAAATTCCTAATTAATACAAATGATGTAGGTAATTAATTTTTTCATTTTTAATTATTTTCACGCTATTAATTTAATTTGACGATAAATGATGTGCACTTTAATAAAAATAGTCAGAATTTAATTAAAGATGTTAATATTTTTTTTCAATTCATTTCATTTGCCCTTAAAATAATTGGGAAAATAATTATAATATTTTGAGCTAATTTTGTTGAATTTTTTTTTGTATTTTATTTTAAAAAATGTGTAATTTGGAAAAAAATGATAAGGAAATACAAAATTATTTTTAATTCCATAAATGTACCCATACATTTATGTCATACATAGATTAGAGAATTTATACAATTAAACATGCAAATATTTTAAGAAAATTCTGCAAATACTGAGCTTAAATAAAAATATATTCTTGATTTAAGTATTTCGCTAACCTAAGTATTCGTTTCCAAATTAGCAAAAGTTTTTTCTCAGATTCTATTAAAATAATTATTTTATACTTTTTGAGACTGTATTTAGGGTTTATTAAAGAATATACATATAGATACATGTCGACAAACTAAATTTTTAAACAAAACCTCGCCTCGGTTATTTATATCTTTAATTTAAATCAGGCCGACAAAATGCCAATCAAAAGGACAAAAATCTCGATTTAAAAGTACAATACTTTTAAAAAAGTACGAATCCGAGCCCTGATTTAAATTATAATAAATAAATTCCTTTATGTATAGAATGGTTTCAAATATTTTTTAATTTTTTGGAAAATTTCTTTACTTTTCAAATAAATATTCTTTTTAGGAACATTTTCAATTTTCTCTTTGTCTAATTTTATTTCTTCATTAAAATCTTCTAAAGGAATATCAAAAGAATTATTATTATTAATTTTTGGACTTTCTTCTTCAATTTCTTCAATTTCTGTTTTAATTTTGAAATTTGCTATTTAAAAGTAAATAAAAAATTATAAGACTGTATCCCATAGGAAAGTAAAATTTAAAATTAATTATAGCATTAATATTTTAATTCAGAAATAATACCAAGCATTATTGGCCTCGCAAAATGGCTATACTTCTTCCAATCGTCTTCCTCACAATTTTTAAATAAATGTAAATTAAATTTATCAAAATAAAAATGTTCAATTTCTGCCCCAAAAATATAATAATTATTTACTTTATAAAGTTCTCTAGCTCCCTTTACATTAATTTCTTTTTCCGGAATTGGATTTACAAAACAATGACTATTTCTCATTAAATATGTAGAAATTGAATAATCAAAAATATAATTTTCACACTAAAATAAATTAAAATTGTGAGATCATTGTTAATGAACTGTGGATTATTATTAGATATTTTTGGCCTTATCTTGAGTTTTCTTATAAATTTGTTTTAAATTTTAATTAAGTGAATATTTGTAAATTTTTTTCATAGATATTAATGTAAAAAAGTTGAGGATATTTAATTTTATGTATTTTATAAAATAAATTTTCCTCTATTAAAAATTCATTTAAATATTAGTTATTAAGCAACCCAAAAATATTTTTCAAATTCCAAATTATTTTATTCAAATTTTGATTTTTCTATCACCATTAACTATTTATTTTTAAATTTACCAAATCAATTTGTGCAGTCATTTCATAAAAATTAAAATGTTTTCCATTTTTTCCGCAAAGTTTAGCCTTTTCAAATTCAATAAAATAAATATTTAAAGTTCTTGGAAACGAAAATATAAAACAAAACTTTTCTTCTTCATTTAATTTAAAACATTGAAAATGAATATTTTTTAATTCTTTTATTTGATTATTAAAATGTTCAACAAAAATACATTTTTTTGAAGTCTGAAATTTATGAAATAATTTTTGCAATAATAAAATATTATTTTTCATTTATTCCTTTGTAATTCGTTAAATCGAGGGCTATTTAATTCCTAAGGCTATCCAGTAGGCGGCGTGGTGTAATGGATAAAGCACATAAGTCCGGTCTACTGAAGATGCTGGCTGGTTTCAGCCGCCGATTAACCTTTTGCACTAGCTAAAGGAGAGAAATAACTATACCCCAGCTGCTTCACCTTATTATACTTAATTAATTCAAAAAAATATTTTTTAACAAATAATTTATTTTTAATTTAAATATTTAAATTTACTTCAAATTCATCATATTCAATAATTAATTTATTATCAAAACAAAAATAAAGTTTAAATAATAAATAAAAAATAATTATTGTTAACATTTTAATTATTTTTTTAATTTTAAGATAATTTTCTGGGCAAATAAATACTTGTGACAAATGATTAAATGAATTCTAAAATTAAAAATATTTATTTATTGTGAGAAAAATATTTTTTTAAATTAATGTGAAAATACTTTTTTTAATAATTAATTTCATAATTAATTTTGAAAATATTTAAATTTAAAAATTAAAAATTAAGAAATAAATATATGTACTTTAACTATACTTTAATTAATTGTTGTTAATTTTAAATTAATTTGAAGATTCTGAAGGCTCAAATTTTTATGAAAATTTAAAATTTAAAAAATAACTAATAATGCATAGATATAGGTACGAGAAATATCATAATCTAACAAATAAATATTCATCCACTCCTTCCAAGATATCACAATAAATTTATTTTATTTTGTTATTATAGCATGCAAGGTCACCACCTATTTATAATATTAAAAAAAGAATTCCCATAATTGAGCATTTTCATTTCCTTAAATCGATTTATTGCGCATTGTTTAAACAAAAAAAGAATTGTTTTTAATTTTTTTAAATGAAATATATTAATTTAATCCTTTTTCTTCGAGTTTTTAATATTTTATTAATTATTTGTTTACTTCTTCAGTTAAATAATATTTTTGACCAAATTAGCAGATGGAGGGAATATTGGAAAATTAAAAGAATTGAGAAACTAGAGAATTATGATAAAAAGTATTTAATAATTAATTTTTAATTTGAAAGTAAATAAAGATTAAAAACAGAAATTGAACGAAATTTAGATTTTTGAAGGTTAAATTTCTAACTCTAAAATTTATTTTCCATATCTGAATTTTCCAAATAATTTTATGACAAACAATAGAATCTTCATTTTAATTTAACAATTTTGTTATTTAATTCTTTAATTCACTGGCAAATAATTTACATTTAAACTTTTTTAATTTTAAAAATCAGAATTCTGTCAGATCAACCATTATATACTCCAAACCCTGCAGGAACACTTGAATTAGAATCAATTCGTTTAAACGAACTTTTTGCTAGGCCAACACATAAATGTTTAGATAGAAGAACATTGGGAGGATATAGAGATTCTTTCTTTGTTTGTTTTGATGAAGATATGGGCATACAAAATGAAAAATTCGAGTAAAGTTTAAATTATACATATTTTGAGTTTTAAGCAAATTTTAATTAATTTTTTGAATAAATACCTAATTATTAGATCATTTAAGATGAGGTGGTTATAAAATAAAAAGTTAATATAAAATTTCCATAATTCCGCCATACTATTATAATAGTTTCACTATTTGGAAAAAATTATTTTTTAATTTAAGGAATGGATTATCAATAAATGGTCAAAAAATAACAAAAGAAGCTGAAAATTTTGAAATTTCGCTAAATATAACAAGCTGGACTTTATTACTTCCTCAAAAAAATAATCTTGTTGAAAATCTACAAAATAATGTTTTTATTCAATATATGCCAGAATTGGAGGAAGAAGGGCATTTCCCTGAAGATAGAATAGCTGCAATGTTGGATAATGATAATCAAATATTCAATTTGGCAAAGATTGATTTGGACACTGAATTGTTGAGTGATAAAAGAAAAGAAACTAAAGTTAGAATTGAATTGCTAAAATGGATTTTAAGAGTAAGTTATTTTGGAATTTAGATATCTAAACTCTTCCTTTCTCGCATATAATAAACTTACATTATTATTAATTAAATGCTCTCCCTAAACGGCTAAAATGTTACTCCCCGAACAATGTCAAGACAATCTTAATTAATTATTCATAAATTTACTCAACATTTTTCCATATAATCTTCTCTCAACTATTTCTAAAATAAATAAAAAAATTTTATTTAATTTTAATAAAATAAGTATTTTAAAAAGATTTTAAGAACAAAGCAATTATTAATTGTTCTAAGACCGGGACTTGATAATTCTTCTCTTCAAGACGAAGATGGAAATGTTTTACTTTTGTGGTATAGATTTATTTATTCACTTTTCTTTCAATGGAAATATGCTTTACTTGGTGATTTTGTCAATAAATATTTTTTAATTAATTAAATTAGGGGCAAGATCAAATAGTCGTTGTGGTCAGGCATTACAGAAATTTGACTCTAGACATTGTGAATGGAGACTGAGTTTTGTTCATTTTGAAGATTTATGGTCAGCAAATGATGTTCCCGCTTATGGAGCTGGTTAATATAGAAATTATGAAAAAATAAATTTTAAATTTTATATTAATTAATTATATTGGATATGGTTGTCGTTTTTAATTAGAGCCGACTTTCGAGACTTTTTTTTGAGATAGTTTTATAGCGAGTCGAGGTTTCGAGCTCATTTTTGATTTTTCAATGTATGTCTGTTCATTTCGAGCTTAATTTATTAATTAAGCTCATATCAAGTCCCGAGTATCGGGCAATCTGACAACCCTAAGCATTGCTGGATATTGGGCATTTGTTGGCTCCGGCTCCAGCTCCGGGGTTTTCAAAATCTTAGCTGGACTAGCTCCCGGGCTGGAATCTTAGCTGGAACAAGCTCCCGGAGCATACCTAACACTGACTCTAAGCATGAGAACATTTAGTAAAAATAATAAATTTAAAAAATTCTCTTTAATTAAAAAAATTTTTTAATAAAATAAAAAATATTGTATTTTTCTAGGTTCTCCTCTAGAAGAAAAATTACGTTTTTTACGTTATTTACTTAGCCATCAAACGTTACCACAATCATCCCTTTGTTCTTTCAATTCTTTAAATAATAACAACAATAATTTTCTTCCATTTCCAATTTGTCAAGAATTAATTAAAGAAAAAGAACCTTTATTTAATTTATTTGTTTATTTTCGATATAAATATTTTTCAAATGAAGAATTAAATCAACTTGAAAATTTATTAGAATTAACAGAAGAAATGGCTATATTCTTTCCAGAAGTTTTTAAAGGAGAAAAGTAAAAGGGGGAAAATTTCTTTTAAAAAAATTAATTTTTTTTTTATTTTTCAGTTCAATTTTTAAAAACAAAAAATTAACATTTTTCAATGAAGGAATATCTCATTATTTAAATAAATCTATGAGGATGCCTTTAAATATTAGAGGTTAATTATTTAGTACTAAATACTATTTTTGGTATCTCCCAATGTTTATTTTATGATCGTGGAAATAAAAATGAAATTATAGAAATACAAAATAAAAATTTTTTAACTTGCAAATATTTAAAAAAAATTTTTGCCAAATTTTTAAAGGAGAAAAGTAAGAATAAAAGGAAATATTGGGAGATATCCACTAAATGTACCTTTCTTAAAAATTATTTTTTAAAGATAATTCTACAAATTCAACAATTTATTTAAATTTAAACCCTTTCAATGGTTTATTAAAAGAAATTCAATTATTCCCTTACAAAAGAAATATTCTCTTTTTTGATATTGACGGTGCTGAATGGGATATATTTGGAGTTATTTTAAATAAAACATTTTGTGATAAATGGCTTAGAAGTTTTAGACAAATTTGTTTAAAAATAAGGTAAATTTAAAGTTGGATTTTTCTAAAATTGAGAGAGTTGGGGGGGGGGGCTTTATTTTAGGTAATGTGTTATGTAGAGACCGGAACGAGATGAGATCTCGAGCGAAAATCTCTGTTATCGAGATCGAGTATTTTCCGCGTATATCACTCCCAGTCCATTCTCTAGTGTTATGTGTCTACAAAGAAACAGCCTCGATAGAAACCTCTCGATTTAACAAACTTTTTCAATAGCCCCCTTATTTTTTATATCAAGACCTAGCTATAAGTCTTGATATTATACCCTTTACTATTTTTCTCTAAAAAATTTTTTCAATGAAAGAAAAACTTTATTTTCTATTTTTATTTTTTTCTTGTTTATTTTATACAATAATTAATCCCAAAAACAAATTTATTGAATAAAGCTTTTGCTTTAATAAATAATTGCCTTTATTCTAATAAATAGTAAATGTTATTTTTACAAAAATATTTTTATTAAAAATGAGAAATTTTTGTTTTAATTTTTTAATTATTTTTATTTTATTTTTAACAATTTTTTGTATTTTTGCATTTATTTTTACAATTTTTTTGAAAGAAAATTTAAATTAATTTAAATGTATTTATTTAAATTCTTAATTCTTTTATTTTATTTTTTTAAAGAATTTGGGGAATGGAAGAAAGTGAAAATTGGAGAAGATTTTACCTTTGGCTTTTGAGAATAGAAGAATGTGAATTTAAAAAAATTTTTAGTTATCAAATAAATCAATCAACATTTCTAATTGTATATACACGAAAACAAATTGTTGGTAGATAAAAAATAAATTTAAATTAAAAATAATTTTTATCTAATTAGAATAATTGTAACTTTTAAAAAATTGAAAAGTTAAAAATTTGAAAATTACAACTAAATTGCCTATATACATACATATAATCTCATATAGGTAATCTACCTGTAAATCTAGGTAATTTTAAGAAAATATATTTTAATTAATAATTTCAAATTTTTGAAATTCGAATCTCAGAGGAAGAGTTGGTGGGCAGAGGTCGATCGGAAATGACGAATGTGCCGGAAATCGGAAATCAGCCTAAATTTTCGGAAATCGGAGGGAAAAACGTCGGAAATCGGAATTAAAATGAAAGAAGCTCAGAATTCCATTAATTTTTATTTAAACGTGGTGGTGCTGTTAAAGGATGATTGTTGTTATTCTTTTTTTCGTTTCCATGCCATGATTTAATCATTCTATTAGCTCTTGCTACATTAATTATTTTAACTTTTGTTTTCTCATCTTGCATGAGAGATTTCTTCTACAAGAAAAAAATTTACAAAAAAATTTTTATAAAATTTTTTTACCTCTCCAAAGAGAAATCTTCTAAAAAGTAAAATAATACATCTTCTATAATGTTTAACAACCATTAAACTAACAAAAGGATTTAACATTGGAGCCCAATTTAAAGGAAGTGTGACAAATAATTGTAATGTAAGAAATATTGTTCCCATTAAATCAGAAGAAAAAAATATAGAAATAACAGCCAACGAACTTATTAATAAAGGAAATGCTGGTAAGATAGCCTTGAAGTTTTAAATTTAATTTCTTCCGAATATTTTTTTAAAACCTGAATGAGAAGAGTTCTAGTAATTTGTCCATTTAATTCCCCCGAACGTTTAGATATCTCCATATGTGCCATTTGTTCAGTAATCGCTTTCCTTATTTTTGCAGCACAATAGAAAATTATTAGATAAAGCGCGCTATTGTATAGCAAAAATAAAACAATCCAACTTAGAGCAATTGGATTTTTCTTTAAAAAAATATCGAAATATTTTTAGAAAATTTTTCAAATTTATATTACCAAATCCATATTTAAAGCAACAGACCATTTCCCATTTTGTGAAGGCCCAGAACCTAAAATTGAGGTTACTTTTCCATCTTCTAAAAATTCATTTTCAACAGATGTTCATTTTCAAAAATTCATTTTCAACAGAAGTTTTGATGGCACTTTATTAGAGTCCTAAAGGATTTACTGTATATAAAATATCTATTCCTGCTTTATTTAAAAATTGTAAAATGTGAAATAATTCACAATAATGGTCTTAAAATCATAAGTTCTTCAAGGATAAAAGTGAATATGGCACCTAAAAACAAGCGAATACTGTTAGACAATAAATAGTTTTTTAATGACAAGTATAAATTATTGTCAATTTGACAAATTCCACAGATCAGAGTCGGTGAAATGTTTAAAAATAGAGTTTAAAAAATAATATTTACTTGCAAAGAATTAAATATCTGTATATAAATTGAATTCCAAGTCCAATCAGTGAAAAATAAAATATTATAAACCAAACAATAAAAACAAAATGATAAAAAGGGTTGGGCAAAAAACTTAATTGTCCAATCATTATATCTTTAGCAACTCCATTTTGAACAAAAAATATCTAAGAATTTAATTTTAAATTTCAAAAAATAATTTAATTAACCGGTTGGACTAACTCTCCCATAATTAATAAAAGAATATCTATAATACATGTTTGCAATAATATTTGGCTATAAATTTGTTTTTCTTTTGGGGTTTGTTTAAAAATAAGCCAAATTAAAAGAATATTTAATGAAACACCGATGGAAAGACAAAATAATGAATTTATATGATGAGCCAAAATGAGTGCAGAAATCATTTTATTGTTTGTCAATTTAAATTTTCTAAAAGGAAAAAGAAAGCTCCTAAATAAATTTTGTTGAAATTGAACTCAGTGAATTCAGGCATTGATAGTATGGCTGTGGGAACCAGCTCCGGAGCCGGCTCCATCCGATGCTGGAGTGGGAGTCAAGATTTAACACAAACCTTCAAATACTCAGACTGAAATTATCTATTTATTTGCTTTTTAATTTTAATGTGTTCTCTATAATTAGCAATTTGTGAAGATAAAGGCGGCAATCTATACCAAGCAACTTTAAGAATGTACTTATATTTATGAATTTTATAAGAGAATTAAAGTCGTGAATGTAGGGGAGGGGGTGGGGTTAAAATGCTATCTAGGGATTGGAGGAAACCATCACATTTACAAAAGATTAAGAGCTCGTAGGTTAATTTAAAGATCGAAAAATATTTAATACATCATTTAATAATTTTTTTTCAATTTTTCCGCTAATATTTTATAAAGTAAAAGAAAATAAAAAATTCAGAATATTTAAATTAAATGTTCAAAAGTAAATGTTCAAAAGAATAAAAGGCAGGTGATAAATAGCTGTTAATAAACCAAAAGATTTTTTATTCAGTATGATGTTTAAATTAAATTAGTTTTTAAACGAATAATTAAATAACCCTTCAAGTAATTTTTATTTTCAAATAAATAATTTAAAGAGAAATACTCCAATAATATTTAATTTGATTGTAACAAAATTCAAAAAAAGTAATAAACTAATAATTATACCCCTTTTTCTCAGAAATGAATTTTAAAATAAAATTAAAGAAAAAATTTTACGATTTTATTAGTATACATATAATTAATTTAAATAAAAAAATGCCCTCTTAAATTATTAAAATAATTTTAGGTTCAAAGTGGAGAAGCAAAAATT
Organism: Meloidogyne enterolobii; assembly: GCA_963681835.1. Lineage (NCBI taxonomy): Eukaryota > Metazoa > Nematoda > Chromadorea > Rhabditida > Meloidogynidae > Meloidogyne > Meloidogyne enterolobii. Next base: position 813,266 of record CAVMJV010000049.1, on the reverse strand, counting down.
TTATAAAAATTTAATAATTTAAAGAAGTTGCCGAAATTAACTGAATTTCTTCTTTTTAACGATTTTGAGGTTGTTTTCATAGAGAAATTTCGGAATTTTTGGGCCAATTCAGGGTTTTTATTTCCCTTAGACTAGGGCGGAGGAAATAAAGTCTTACAACTATAGGCACTTAAAAAGTCATTTCCAGCACATAACTAATACAATTTTTCACTACCCAATCATTTATTAAATATATAAAATCTATAGAATTATAAATATTAAAATTCACAATTTGATATTGGCCTGCTACAATATATACAGCAAGCAAAAAATAAATAATTATGCTATAATAAAATTAGTATATAAAAAATTATTTCTTTCAATCATCAAACAGATATAGCTGTTTTACATAAATGAATTATTAGTGTATCAAAAACATCAGTCATTCCAAAATGGGCAGCTATTGAGGCACATTTTCTATAACCACCCATACATTTCTTTAATAAAAAAATATTTTATGAAAAAAAGAATAGCCGTGGGAAATAGAAAAATATATCTTAAGGGATATTTAAAAATGTCGGTATCGCTTAGGCAACACCCCAACAGAGCAGTTCCGATTGATTTTCGAAGTTTTTACTTTTGTTTTCGAATTTGAAAAATTTTGCTTTTTTTTTGTGGCGTTAAAAAAGAGGAATTTCGGCTCCTTGGACAAATAAAATTCAAAGATTGTCATCTGCGGTTCAGACAAGGAGAACTTCTTTCGATTTCAGATTTTCTATGAATTTTATATTCGAAACGGCTCTGGTAGCCAACAAAATTTTTAAAAAATGCACCAAAAATCGAACAATATCACAAATCTTATCCTAAACTAATGGGGTCGACGGTATTTAATATAAAATCACCGTAAGAATTGTATCATCTGCAGTTTTGTTCATAACGTAATGCAATGAAGCAGTTAAAGGTCCCCATAAAACGCAGAATAAATCTCGATCATTCCAGCTTTGTACACTTGACATTTGCCAATAATGACCTTCAGAAGTATGACTGCGTCGCATCAAAACACGCCAAAGATAATTCTCGCGTACTTGACCAACTTGTTCAGCAGGCATTACAATTTCTTCACTTCTGAAAATTAAAAGAAACTTAAAATTAAATTAGAAAGAAAAATTTTGGTTCGGAATTCATTATAAAAATAATAGAATTGACAGTGTTCAATGAATAAATTCAATAGTATTTATTAAACACAGAAAATATAGTATTTAATCAGCTAGTTTTTAACCGGGGAGTTAAAAAAAAAGGTTTTTAAACGGGGAAATTAAAATTCTCTGTATTAATCTAAAATAAACATTATATTTAATAATTATTATTTTACTTTATAGCATTGTAGATTTGTTCCAGCATTTCTTGGTCGAAGTCCTTTCCGTGGTTAGTTCCAGACAAATTGCGCTTGAAATCTTCCACACTAAATAATTAAAAATATTTAAAAGAATCAGACACTTGCTTAAAAAACCTCATCAATGTCTGATTTCGCCGTACTTGAGGGTTATGTTGGTCTGTATTCAACATTAATATTGCATAGGCAAGTGTATAAGCGGCATCAACATGTTCAAATGGTTGGTTATTTGAATTATGCCAGTGCTCTATAATTAAAAAAATAATTTAAAAATTAAAATAGGACCCCATTTTCCATGGACCCTAGGGACATAAAAGATAAGTGTATCCAATAATTTTATAAAGGCATCCTCTCCCCCTTCAACAATTTTCCAATCAAATTGGGAAAATGCACAATATTATTAATGTAAGTAAATGTAAAATTGAGGACTGGTGTATAAAAAATACCAGAAAAATGATTGATAATTTTATCAATTTCCGCAGCATCACCAGGTAGACGGAAAGTTTCAAGAAATTGTCTCAATGCTAAATCTAATCTAAGGCCATGAAATTCAAATGATTCAACAAAGGCACGAAGAACTTCTAGTCTTTTTCTATGACAAATATACTCGGCAATTTTACATTTTTCTAATTTTGGATTTTGACGCAGCCAATTAACAACATCCTAGAAATAAGAGAAAAATATTGAAATCAAAGAAAAAATTAAAACCTTTGGATCCATTGGATTTTTCAGCAATCCCTTATCACAAAGAAATTCAACTCCTTTTTGTGGGGAATGTCTGTTAAATAAATCAGTGCCTTCAGTCATTAGACGTTTTTGCTTTTTCACGCTAATTAATTCTGCTAGTGTTGGTGGAGATAATTGATTAGTTGATTCGGGTTGATTAGATATGTGACATGAAATTGTTGAGGCGGCCGTCTAAATTAATAGGTTTAATACAAAAAATGTACAGGATTCTATGCTCATGTCAGGAGAATTTTTAGAAATTCAGAGATGAAACGGAATTCTCTGTCGCGGGATTTTTACAAAGTTTCGCTGTACTTAAGGATTTTACTGCCATTCGAAGACATGGATTCGAAAAATTAAAATTAAATATAAATAAAAACCTCATTAAAATCTCCTTTTGATTCATTCCCAATCTTTCCTGAAAATTCATCAGTACTTAATCCATCCAGACTTCTCGCCAAAGCAATGCTTCTTTGTTGATGTTGCCGTGCAGTACAATTACGTTCAATAAAGTCAACAACAGTGAGGACAGTGTCAACAGATAGAATGTGTGTTGAAAGTAGTGGTCCACTAGGGAAAGCATTTTCCAATAGATTTCGGACCTTAAATTTAAAAAATTATTAAAGAAATAATTTTAAAAATTCAAACCAAATCTTCAAATAAATTCGAGCAATAAAGTGAACAATCATAATTGAGGTAAAGCTCAGAAACTAAATTAGGCAATCTCCACATGTCAACAAGCGCTTCTAATGCCAATTCTCTAAGTTCATAACTGCTAGTAATATTGTTATTATTTGTTGTTCTTCCACCTCCATTTTGTTGTTCAATTATTTTTTGTTGTTGTAATTGAGTAGGGTGGGCATTTGAAGAAATTATTTGTGACAATTTAATAAAATAAGCTTCCATTTGGAATCTACAAAAATTAGAAATTTTATAACATATTAAGCTACTATATTGCGGAAGCATAAAGTGTTCTGATAATTTTAAACAAAACTAAAGCCGGGTGGCCAGGGAAAAAAGTGAATTTTTTGGTCTATGGTCTCCTAAAATTCTCAAAATTTTCAGCTTGCGGCGTAAAAAATAAAATTTGTCGCCGAAGGCGCCAAAAATTCGCCGCAGAAAAATTTTCACATCTTGGCCCTCGAAAAAATCCCTGCTACGGGACTGCCGTGTGGTATATGGAAAATGTTACAATGACATGCTCCCTAACTTAATAAAATGATGGAACGCAGAAGATCATCACATTTAAGAAATAATTTGAAATTAAAAACTAACTTTAAATGTGGTCTAAGAGTTTCAAACAACAAAAAACACACTCTATTAGTAGCAGCAAATATTTTTAATTTTTGTGTTCCCAATAATTGTAAAAGAGTATGTGACAATTCATCTTCTAATAACGGAAGAATTAAATCATTTTCTCTTAAAAATTCATTTCCAGTTTCGAATGCAACAGTTAAAAGGTGAAGTCCCATAAGGATCATTTGAGGAAGATTTGTGCGATCATGTGGATTACAAAGAGCAATTAAAAATCTTTAAAAAGGGAAAAATTATGAAAAGAAAAAGTTTAAAAGAAAAGAATAATTTTTTAGAGTGTTCAGGTTTAAATAAATACTACAACTATGAGCCAACAAGAAAGATTTGTTGAAAAAAAAATATTAAAATTTAAAACAGAAACCTCATAAGTTCTTTCAACCCCATTCTTATATCTTGTTCAAATGTTGGCATTGCAGCAAATAAATGTCTACACATATCTGCCAAAGCACTTTCTGCAGCAACACGTAAAAGTTCAGGCAATAACTGTTCAAGGCCAATACGAAAACAACACTGAAGAATTTCGCAAACTGTTGCATTGCTTAAATGTCGACCACCAGGAGATAAAACCAAGGAACGGAGAGTCTAAAAAAATTTTGGAATAAATTAATTGAAGAAAAAAATAGATATAGTACAAACTAGAAAAATCTAAATTTGAATGAAACCAATTTTACTGATTCTAGTAACTTTGAAACTTTCAAAAAAGCAAAATGAAAAAGCCAAGGCAAAAATAATGAAGTTAATAAGAAGAAGAATATTGAACCGGACAGACCTCTTTTTTTCCTCCCCAATTTTCCCCGTATATTTTTGCAAAATGGTCAGACTTTTTCCTTTCTTCCATCCAAATTGCTTTTCTAACTTTTGCCTACAATCGAACAAAAATGATTAATTCCATTCAAGTGCAAGTACATGCCAAAAACAAGTAAAAAGAGGAAAAGTATAGGGAAAATTGGGGAGGAAAAAAGGGGGTCTGTCAGGTTCGATATTACCTTAACAATAAGTAGAATTTTCACAAAAATTATTTTCTAAAAAAAATTAAAAAACCTGTAAAATCTGAAAAAGAACACACTCATCAATTCCAGCCTTTGAAGTACCAATAAATTTAGCTTTAGTCACAGCGTCAGAAATTGACTGAACAGCCCCAGCTATTCTAATACTTAAAAATTAATTTTTTAATTTAAGACTGTGTAAAAAACAAACTTGCTAAAGGACAATAAACCATAAGAAATAAATTTTTCAATTGCAGAAAGTGCTCTAGCAGTTATGGGCCCGTCAGTAGCATCTGATTTTATAACTTCAAGGAATGGGCTGATAAATGTGTCAAATTGAATTTCACCGAGGTCGTTAACCTAAAAAAAATAAATTTCTAAACTGGCAAAAATTATTAAAATAAAATTTTAAAAATCTCAGAAAAACAAGAAGATATTCAACAATTTTCTTTTCAAAATAAAAAATTTAATTTTTAAAAGTTTGGGCTTAAAAACCTTATTCAAAACATCTCTTAAATCGGCAAAATTCCTCAATAAAGGATTGTGTTCATCCAATAAAGGAAGTTGTTGTCTTGTTTGTGATCTTCTGAATTTGCGTAAAAGAGCTAGTACAGCATTTGCCTCTCCTTGAACAACATATAAACCATTTACCAATGCCATTTAAATTTATTAAAAGTAAATTTCTGAAATTAAAATGATTTTAAATTAATTTAAAAATGTTTTAAAAAATGTGGTTAAAAATTTGAAAATTTTTTTAAACTTTTTAGTGAGTGATCAAGATGATATACATAACTAAAATCGGATTGTGTAAACATAAAAAATATGCCGTCAAAGCTAGCTGGCAATTAATACTCAACCGCCCCGTTGTTTCGGGGTAGGGGACTTTTCAGAGTAGCCGATTCAGAGTACGAAGAATAAAATTAGAGCTAGGAACGGGTCCGGGACCCGGACCCGTTTCCGGGTCCTTTTTCCCGGTTTTTTTGAAGCAACCGGGTTGAAACCGGGAACGGGTTTTCCCGGTTTCCCGGACCCGGAACCCGCCCGGTCCATTTTTCAGAACCCGTTTCCCGGACCCGGTCCCGGCTTTTTTTTTCACTGGGAAACCGGGAAAAATATTTAGTGTATTTGCGTACTTTGATATTAAATTTTTGAAGGAAAAAGCAAAGGAATATTTATAATTTCTCCATTTTGCATTTGTCGGTCGATAGTTGAGTGGTTAAGTTTACTTACTTCACTCATCTAGTTATTTTGATAGGGATGGGGTTCGAGTCCATGTATGGAAATGTGGCTGAGAAAATTTTCTTTTCAAAGATAAATAATTTTAAACTTTGATTTTGATTTTAAATTTGCAAACTTTTTTTGATGTTTCAAACTTGAAAAAATATAAGAAATTTTAATTATTTCATGAATTTTCCAAAATTTTCGCCTGTGGCGCAGAAGATTTAAGAGTTCTGGCTTCATTACCATCTAAACTTCGAAAAATTTTTTCGCCGGCAGCTCTGACAATTGAATTTTTTTCTCCTAAGGCCTTACAAAATTCTGTAAATTTTCGCCTACGGCGCAAAGAATTTTTAATTTAATATGATTAAAAAGAATCAAAAGGGATATCTAAGGATTCTGAAGGAATTAAGGGGAACTAACATTCTGAAGGAACTAACATAACAACCTCTCGGCCACCATATAAGGGCTATAGAAAGAAATTAAACATATGTAGTATGTCTTTGAATTTTCCATTAATCCCCAGTTGCCGACGAACTTATGTTTCAGACAAGGGAATTTGATCTTTAGTTAAATAATCGTGAATGACATTTACTTACATTAATAGAGGTTATTTAGAATAAGTATAGGAGGATAGTTGAAAAATACAGCCCTATGTGGAAAATAGACCATCATTTCAACAAATTAAAAATTTCCCGGTTTCCCGGCCGGGACCCGCCCATTTCTAGACCGGGTTGAAACCGGGAACGGGTTTTCCCGGTTTCCCGGACCCGGAACCCGCCCGGTCCATTTTTCAGAACCCGTTTCCCGGACCCGGTCCCGGTTTTTTCAAAATTCCTAGCTCTAAATAAAATATCCTATAAATCGGGATTATTGGAATGCAATTGTTTTATTTTTGCTTTTTATTCTTTTTTGTTTCCTTTTATTGTTTTAGAGAGATAAACAACAATTTGCACAACCAAAGGCAATTATTCAATGCCACAAAATAATTTTTAATAAAATTTTTTAAATTTTCTTTAATTTTTCGGTTTTGTTTAGTAAAATCGGTTTGTTTATTAAAATGATGAAATAGTGTTGTTATGCTATAATGGCATAAATAATCTGTAAAGAAACATGAAAACAATTAATTGACTTGAATTATGTCAAAAAGTCAGCAAGACTCTTTTGTCTTTACATTTATTTTCAGTCTCAGCACAAACCTAAACCTTTAGGCTTGCTTGTCAATAGAGTCTCGGCGACTTAGCATCGAAAAGCCTTTTTCTATGCCATAACTTTTTTTATTTCGATCATTTCCAGAAATTTTCTTTATCAATTAGAATCTATGTTTGTTTTTATTCTTTTTATTAACTTTATGAAAGGATCCGATCGTTTCTTAGAAAGTTACACCCGCCTAAGTATGTTAAATCACGATTATTCGCAGTTAACGGCTCCTAACTTTTTTTGAAAGTCGGTAAAACTTAACAATTTTTATGAAAAAATAACCAGCACATCCAGAGCTTTTAATTAAAGCAAAAATTATTTGGATTGATTTAAAAACAAAAAAGTTATATCCCAAAAACTTTCGTTTTGATGCCAAATTTTAAGACTCTTTCGTTACCTGGTTACTTTTAGCCTAAACCTTTTGAAGCCTAAACCTTTAGGTTTTTAAACATTTGAGTCTCACCACGTCTTCAATTTTTTTTAATTCTAGCTTTTTTAATCGTTTGTTCTTCTTAATTAGTGTATAAAGATGAACCAGAACTGATATTCTGGAAATAGAAATCCCATAAATTAAGAATCACATACTCTTTTTTTTAAAGAATTCGTTCACTGAAGAAAAAAAGTCGAGACCGAATTAGCCTTGAACACTTTGTCGCAGATCTTTTTTTCGCGAGGGCTTAAATTTTCCTTTAACCTTATCCATTCTTCATTCAACTAGTTGTTCCAACTTTTGTGAAAGATCCAAACAACAATACAAAGTTATTCCGAAAAAATTTTATCTAGCTACTGTCTGATTACTTTGCTACAAAGCGACCACTACAAAGTCGTGCGACAAAACTTCCGTGTCCCCCGGTTTTGGCTAGGGGATTTTTGAGTCCCGCTGATTCAGTTCCGGGGCCATATTTTGGGTAGAGCTAGGAACGGGTCCGGGACCCGGACCCGTTTCCCGGTTTCCGGGTCCTTTTTCCCGGTTTTTTTGAAGCAACCGGGTTGAAACCGGGAACGGGTTTTCCCGGTTTCCCGGACCCGGAACCCGCCCGGTCCATTTTTCAGAACCCGTTTCCCGGACCCGGTCCCGGCTTTTTTTTTCACTGGGAAACCGGGAAAAATATTTAGTGTATTTGCGTACTTTGATATTAAATTTTTGAAGGAAAAAGCAAAGGAATATTTATAATTTCTCCATTTTGCATTTGTCGGTCGATAGTTGAGTGGTTAAGTTTACTTACTTCACTCATCTAGTTATTTTGATAGGGATGGGGTTCGAGTCCATGTATGGAAATGTGGCTGAGAAAATTTTCTTTTCAAAGATAAATAATTTTAAACTTTGATTTTGATTTTAAATTTGCAAACTTTTTTTGATGTTTCAAACTTGAAAAAATATAAGAAATTTTAATTATTTCATGAATTTTCCAAAATTTTCGCCTGTGGCGCAGAAGATTTAAGAGTTCTGGCTTCATTACCATCTAAACTTCGAAAAATTTTTTCGCCGGCAGCTCTGACAATTGAATTTTTTTCTCCTAAGGCCTTACAAAATTCTGTAAATTTTCGCCTACGGCGCAAAGAATTTTTAATTTAATATGATTAAAAAGAATCAAAAGGGATATCTAAGGATTCTGAAGGAATTAAGGGGAACTAACATTCTGAAGGAACTAACATAACAACCTCTCGGCCACCATATAAGGGCTATAGAAAGAAATTAAACATATGTAGTATGTCTTTGAATTTTCCATTAATCCCCAGTTGCCGACGAACTTATGTTTCAGACAAGGGAATTTGATCTTTAGTTAAATAATCGTGAATGACATTTACTTACATTAATAGAGGTTATTTAGAATAAGTATAGGAGGATAGTTGAAAAATACAGCCCTATGTGGAAAATAGACCATCATTTCAACAAATTAAAAATTTCCCGGTTTCCCGGCCGGGACCCGCCCATTTCTAGACCGGGTTGAAACCGGGAACGGGTTTTCCCGGTTTCCCGGACCCGGAACCCGCCCGGTCCATTTTTCAGAACCCGTTTCCCGGACCCGGTCCCGGTTTTTTCAAAATTCCTAGCTCTAATTTTGGGCCATAACTTTTTGGGGTTTCAACCAATTCGAATAAATCTTTTATCATTTGAAAGCCCTGAATGGAGGATTATTTTCACCAACTTGATTGATTTGATCAGACCATCCTACAAAAAGTTACATCTAGATAAGTGCGCGTAATTGTCATTTTTGATCTTTATTGGGCTGTAACTTTATGTTTGTTGTTCTGATCAAATCACTCCTCTTAGATAAAATAATCCTTATAGCAAGAGCTTTCGATAGATATATTAATTATCTAAATCGGTTAAGAATTGAAAAAGTTATGGCCCAAAATATGACTCCGGGACTCAACCAGAGGGACTCAATGATCCTTTCCGTCCGGTTTTTGCTCAAGTTTTTCATTAACTTTGTTTATATTTGTTTTTTTTTCTAGTTTTTTACAAGTTTTTTTTCTTTTTTTCTTTTAGATTGATCAAATATTTAAGTTAAATTAAAAACTTAAGTTGAAATGCCTCGTGAGATTACCGATATTAAGGTTTCTTATTTTATTTCTTTAATTTTAAAATTTAATTTTTAAGGAGTTTTTATTGACTGCTCGTCGAAAGGATGCAAAGTCTGTCAAGATTAAGAAGAATAGGGAGAATACCAAATTCAAGGTTATTTTTTTCAATTACTGACATGAGTAAGCTTGCAATAACACCATTGATAATTGGCAATTTCAAAAAGCCTTGATCTTGATCCTTTTTTGGTTTCATCCGCCGATATTAACCAGTTAGGAAATAACGTTTTCCCCCTTAGCTCTATAAGGATCTGTAGAGCAAAAAGCCTATCTATTTGACACTTTCTTGAAAAGATTTTTTAAATCCTTTTTAATTTTTTCTCTTTTTGATTGATTGGACACAACAAAGAAAGGAACTGTAAAGAGTGTGGAACAAAGCTGGGCATTACTTTCAGTTTCTTCACGCGAGTCAAGAAATTTTTGATATGTTCAGGAAACTTTAAATTTTTTCGTTTGTTTTTATCAAACATTCCTCCCGTCCAATATCAGGGCATTTTTCAGAGATCCTTAACTTTTCGTGTTTTTGTTTTTTTCCTGTTTTAAGCTTAAAAATCTGATCAGCATCAAAATTAAAGTGATGGATCGAGATCAAAGTTGTTTGATTATTCCGCAGTTTGACAAAGACCCCTACCCATCTGGGCTTCTTTTAATTTTATTCTAAATATAAAAAGAATATTAAAAAATATTTTGTAGGTTCGCTGTAGCCGTTTCCTCTACACTCTTGTGGTGGCAGACAAAGACAAAGCGGACAAGCTGAAACAATCGTTGCCTCCAGGGCTTCAGGTTAAGGAACTTAAATGAAAAGGAAAAGATAAACAGGAGTTTTTGATGTTTCGGAACGTTTTTATGTTAAATTTGTTGATTAAAATCGTTTGATAAATGTTAATGAAAAAAACAATTTTTCTCATTCTCAATTAATAGGAAAAAGGTTAAGATAGTTTGAAATTTTGTTCAATTTAACTAAAAGTTAAAATTCAACATACACTCTGCTTAATAATAGTGGAAAAAATTCATAAAATGAATTTTCCCCGAGATATATGTATTGTTCTAAAAAATTTTCTGTGTGTGTAGATAAACTTTTACACCCCAGTGTATTAAGGTTCGCTGTAGGCGATAAATGTTGATTCAAAAAATAATTTCTTTAGTTTTCTAAATAAATAAACAAACTACATATATAGTTTATAAAAATGTAATCATTAATATATTCTAATTTTCATACCAAACAAAACATAATATTTCAAACAAAGGTAACAAAAATAAATTTGTTAACATTATTGTAGTATTTCTTATATGCGTGACCATTGCAAAGGATTTCTTATTTAGGCATTTACAAAAGATTTTATTAACCAAAATAAATACTACAATTTGAGATTTTTTTGTCATTTTTGTTAATTAAAATAAAGGCGGAGTAAAAAAATAATATATTTTATTTTTGTTTTTATTTTAATTTAATTGTGATAAATTAAAAAATTTTTTTAAAATTCTATTAATTAAAGAATAATGAGTGGAAACAAAAAGACGGTTTTTTCTTTAAAAAAATTTTTTTTGAAAATTAAATTTAAAGCTTTTTGATATTTATGGGGACAATGGCCTTCCAATTGATTTGGTTATTTTAAATGTTATAAGAATTGTTTTTTCAACATTTGGTATATTATTTAATGCTTCTTTAGTTTTTGTTACAGCAAAAACAAAGTTTGTAAAATTAACTTTGGAATAAATTAGGGATAAATAAAGGGTGAGGGTTGGGAATGTAAATCTTAAAATTTTGAAAGATTTAATGAAATTTTCGTACTATAAGGTGTTGAAGTATTAATATGTAGGAAATATCGTATTATTTCCTAATAAAATGATTGTTACGTCTCGACAAAATTGGAATGACTGCCATTATTTTAGGAAAAACACGTATACCGTATAACCTGTATTAATTGCCCTTACTCAAATAATTACTCCATTTCTATTAATTACCCTCTCCAGCGGGAGGTCGAAACAATAATACCCAGGGTAATTATTAAAGGATATACGGTATCTTTTTTTCTGAACTATTAAATAGGCTATTTAATTATAGTAGTAGAAAACTTTAAATTAATTTCTTATTGTTCACCAAACATTTAAAACTAAAGTAATTAAAAAAAGTTTTTTATAGAACTTTAAAATCCTCCTGTCATTTATTAATTGCTTTTGATTGTTTGGTTTCTTCTTTTTATCAAATAAATAGTTGGTTATCAATTACTGTTATATTTAATGCTGGAAACCAATTCCTTCAAATTCGTCCTTGTTGTCTTGAAATGCTTCCAGCATTTTTATTTGGATTTACAGCTTCATTTATTTCTACTTACTTAATCTCATTTGACAGACTGCTTAGTGTACTCTTCCCTATGTGGTCAGTTTACGTGTTCTACCCACACCCCCCCCCCTCCCTCCCCTCCAACCACTTTTCCTTGGGTTTTAGCTACTTCCAAGATTCCTTATCTGACTTAATTTTTGAGAAAGTATTGTAGTCGGTGTTTGATCTTTTAGTTAAAAAATTTTAAAGCTCTTAAAATTTCCGTTAATTAATTCTCAAAAATTATGTTAATCTTTCAACTACATTTTATTTATTTTTGCAAAAAAAAAAATCAAATTATTATTTAATTATTTTTTGTTGCTATATTTATTTTAAAAACAAAAGAATAATTTAAATAAAAAATTTAAAAAATATTTAAATTGTGGCAGAAACAAACGAATTCTAAATTTAGACGTATTGTCTACTTCCTAAAAAGATTTAGACAAATCTAACAATAAAATAAATAATTTTATTGCTTTGTTTTTATATAAAATTTGAAAATAAAAAATATATTTTTTTAATTTTAATTTAAAGGTATACTAAAAGAGAAAAATCAAAAAAGGGATATTTAATATCAATGTTATTTTGTATAATTTTTTGTCATTCATTTATTGCTTATAGTGGTTATCAAATAATTTTTACAGTTTCGGAAACAAAGTTTTAATAAAAAAATAAATATAAAACTTTTAATAATTTTTAAGTAAAGTAATTTGTGCCCCACATGAATGTTTTTGGGGTTGGGCAAGTGATTTAGTTTATGTAATGTTTTCTTTCTTTTATGTTCTTACATTTATTAATTATGTAATTATTTGGATAATGTTGAGGTGGACGGCAAAAAATAACCAAAATCAAGGTAAATAAAAAGGAAACGAAAATTCTTAAATATTTTTTAAATTAATTTTTTTATCAAACAAAATGGGGAAGAATACTCAACCAGATACATATTCCCTTACAATTTGAAATTAAATTTTTTTACCCAAAGATTTTAAGGCTTGTACAAGGCTATGGGTTTATTTATAAGAATTATTTATCTGGTTTTGAGATAGTCACACTCAATGAGCTTTTTTTAATGTCGTTTATATCTAGGTACTTATTGCGTTCTATCACACTCCTCCACAAAATTATAGCTCCAATTATAGCACAAAATTATAGCTAATTATACAAAATATGTACACAAATTTCTCTCATTTTTTAGCAAATGCCTGGGCTTTTCGTATTCTGAAAACTTTATCTGTCTTAATGATACTTAATTTGATTGGATTTTCAATGAATAGCATTGTCAGATTGACAGTTCCTCGTTTTGAATTAGATGTTACTCAAAGGACTATTTTAATTCACGCTTTGAGCTGCTTAACAAATTTAGTTATGGCCTCTAATGCTCCAATACTTTTTATTTTCAAGTTTTTCATTTTACAAAAATCTTTTAAATTATTTAAAAAATTTTTTAGTCAAGACTATAGACGAGCTTTTCAAAAAGTTTTTAATCTGAAAAAATTTTCTGTAACGTCAATAACAGCTGTTGCCATAACACCTAATGATGCTAAAAAATGCACACCAATGAATATTAACAATAATAACAAAACTATGCTTACTCCAATAAATTAAATAATTTTTGGATTTATTAAATATACATATTAATTTTGTTTTAATAATTACATATCCTTAAATATTTAATAAATTTCTGAAATCTTATTTAATTTCTTATTCATGTCTAAAATCACAAAATAATACAAAAGTCAAACTGATTAATTAATTATTTTTTTATGTTAAATCTAATGAAGAGTGAAAGAAATATCGTTAATTTTATTCTAAATTTCATTTATGATATTTTCGTTATGATTCAATTAAATTATTGTCCCTAAGCTAATTTTAGTATTTTTAATTATTTACTACATTACTTTAAAAAAATTTTCTCTATATTTAATTGTAGTATATATTCTAACAATTTAAATTAATTTATGATTTTTTATTTTTGTATTTATAAAAATAAAATAATTAGAATAAGAATATTCATTAATACATATATGTGCCAGGGAACGAGACGTCCTAATTCCCGAAAATCGGGAATTCCCGACATTTTTTTGGGTCGGGATAACGATTTCCCGTTTTTTTGCCGGCTCAATTCCTGATATGTATTTATGTACATTCTAGATTTGGAATGGTAGTCACGGGTCCTGCAAAAGATTGGATGACGATATTTTTTGGTTCATTTACGACTATAACCAGATACCTAAATTGTTTCCTTTTTAAATTTGTTTAGATTCAATTGTTGGGGTAACCGTTGCTGTCATTGAACTTCTTTTATTTTCTCCATCATTTGACAATAAATATTCTCCAAGTATTTTAATTAATAATTGTCCTGTTGGGGCAGTAAATAAAATACTTAAAATACATGTTTGTAAAATAAATTGAGAATTATTTTTAGCTAGTAAATTGCTGAAATCGAAGAGAATTGGAGCTAATGCGGCCTAAAAATATTTTTAATTTTTAAATTCAAAAATTCCCAATCCAAATAAAAATACCTGAACAGTTGCTTTAGGAATAAAGACGGACGAAAAAAATAATTTTTCTTTTAAATTTAAATTTTGATTAAAATTTGTAATTAAAAATACAACAAAAATTCTAATAATTAAAGCAATTAAAATAAAAATAATTGAATTACAAAAAATAATAAAAGTAAACTTGAAAAGAAAATTTAAATTAAAATTTATAGTAAAATAAACAAACATTTGAGAAATTGAAAAGTAAGCCAATAAGAGAAAATAAAAGTGGAAGAAAAATTAAATCCCAAATTAAACAAAGAGCTTTAGCTTCGGGTCGAGCCTGAGTTTAGGAAAATAAAATTATGTGTCAGAATTAAAGTAAAATAAAAACCCTTTTTGGATTGTCATTAGCCCAACCAAAAGCTGCCAAAAAAGCTGTCAACAAAACAGCTATGGGCCCGCTGACTGATAAATGTAAAGCTTCCAATCCAAAAAACAAAGCAGTTGAAATAAAGCAAAGAAGAATTGTACGGGAAAAATGTAATTTAGGTGAAATTTTGTCGTCAAAATTTGATATTGGAATATTTCGAATTAATATACCTAAATATTTGAAGGAAATATTTAAATAAATACATAATTGGATTTGTATAATAATTAAAACGGAAATGTTTGTGGTTTTTAGTCTACTTATTTTATAAGGTTATTTACCAACCCCCCATAGAATATTCAACCATTTACTTTAAATTTATCACACTTTTATTGAGAAGTCATAAAAGTTATTTACCAAAAAATGCTCCAAGTAAAAGACCAACCAAAATTTGTATTGGTACAAAAATAAGTTTAGTTAAAATTTCTTCTTAAATAGTTTAAAAATTTAATTAAATATAATAATTAAAAGAACAAAATAAGTATGAATTATTCTCCCTCCCCTCCCGTTTTGTTTTAAAAATTAAACCTTTTGATGAAGAAACAATTTCATAAGCTATAGAAAAGGCAGAAATACAAAAAATATTATCAATTAAAGCACTAAATATATTTAAATAAAAATATATTTATTTTCATTAATTACCTAGCCAAAACAATTGTTGGAATTCCTTTAGACGTCTCTTTATATTTATGTTGTAATTCAATCATTGTTGGGACTGTTACTGCTGGGGAAGTGGAAGCTAACACAAAACTTTAACAAAAAATATTTTTTATTTTATTAATTTTTGAAGAAATACCCAAATAAAATAGACACAGAAATATCAACATTAAAATAAAAATGTGCAATAATTATAATTGAAATAACTTCAATAATTGTTGTTAAAAGTCCAAGACTTGAACAGAATAACTTTAATAATTTTATTTAATTTTAAAAAATATTTTCCTTTTTTTTCTGACCATTTCTTTACGTAATATTTTTGGATTAAGTCCAAAACCGCATCGAAGAAGAATTAGCAAAAAAGCAGTCTTTCTAAGAAAAGTCCCCCAACTTTCTCGAATATATAACCATGGAAAATTGGCAAATAGAATGCCTACAAGAAGCATTCCTTAAATGATTTAGAACTTAAAATTTACTTTAAATAAATTTTA
Organism: Meloidogyne enterolobii; assembly: GCA_963681835.1. Lineage (NCBI taxonomy): Eukaryota > Metazoa > Nematoda > Chromadorea > Rhabditida > Meloidogynidae > Meloidogyne > Meloidogyne enterolobii. The sequence goes on along the minus strand of CAVMJV010000049.1, from coordinate 797,483 downwards.
ATTGCCTAAAAGAGGGGGCATTTTTGCATAATATGCAACCCTTCCAGCAATTAATGCTGATGCCCATAAAAAGAAAATTGAAAGAAAATTATTTTTAATTTCTTCAAAATTATTTATTTGTTGTTTATTTACTTCTGTTTTGTTTATTTTATTATTTTCCGGAACAAACGGAAATAAAAATTGTCTGTGTAAAACAGAAACAAAAGTTATATATAAACAAATTAAAACAATAAATGATGTAATTAATGTGCTGATCTACAAAAAAATAATTTTTTTTGAAATTTTTATAAGAGAATATTTTCTTTCTTACTTCTTTTCTTAATTTTATATTTTTCACAAATGTAAAAAACATAATTAGGTAATAAAAGGAATAAATTAAAAATTAAGATTCAATAAATTTAAGGATTTTTAGAAAAATAATGGAAATTAATTAAATTTAATTAATTAATATTATAATTTAATTTGGTTGATTTTAGGCAATAATGTAATTAAAAATTAAATCAGGAAAATATCACATAATTTTATTAGTTTATTTAAAATGTAATCAATCGATCGAATAAAAAATATATTAATTTTTATTTGAAATTAAGAGGTTTAAATACATTGCGCGAATGGTTTTTTAATACGTAGAAAGAATAACGTAAAAAGAATAATATTTTTCAATTCAATAAATTTTAAATAATTGTAATTATATTTTAACCACAGAGTTAAAAACGGCATCGGAAAAGGTTTAAATAATTTTCATAACTTGGTAAATTTTATTTTAGTCCAAAGCGAATTTTTTTACTAAAAACAATTCACATAACTAAACTCTTAAACCGGAAATAGTTCCGATCCTAAAATATTTTCGATAACAGAAATATTTCCTTGTATTTTTTCGATATGAAATATATTAAAAGAAATCACCACAAAAATATATTCTTTATCATTTAAAGTCATAAATTTTATGAAAATACAAGTAAAAAATTGAAATTTTGATACATATTTATAAGAGATGCTTTTATTAAAAAATAAAACAAATTTATTTTTATTTATCCAGAAAATTATTTCTGAATAAAAAGCAGCTCTTTTAGGATTTTATAAAAAAATATTTATTTTCATTTAATAGGGACAAGGGGTGTTGGGGGTATTTGACGAACTTCTAATGGATCCATAGTTAACGAGGCTGTCACATTTGTCCAATTGCATTTTTCAATGCCAACCAAAGGTAAATTAAAAACAGCTGTGTTTTGACGCCCATCAAAACTTGTTAATTGTAGTTTATATACTCCAGTCATTGATTTGGCCAAATCCTGAATTTAATGGAAATTTATATAAAATATGCATATATTTAGTAAAACGACCGAGCCCATCTCAGAAAATAGCAAGAATTGCATGCTAAGAACATTTTTAATTTATCTAATAGGCTGAGAGACGTCCTTAAAATAGGATGATAAAATTTCGAAAAAATTATAGAATATGAGGTGTCATCTGTAAATTTCAGTGTCTCTTTTACAAAACACCTCAAAGTTATTCTCAAAATTTATATATATGCTACATCATAAATATCAGAGATAATATTTACTTTAGAGAAGCACTACTTTTTTGGGGAAATTCTATTTTAGAAAATCATTAGGTAATTAAAATAAAATTTACTTTAATTTCACAGCTAAATTTGTCTCTCTGTCCATCTTGATGTTCCTGACTAAAATTATATACTCCAGTCTCGTTAGTTATTTCTCTGTCCCCAAAGAACCATTTTGCCAGGGATGGATCAGCATGGCTAGCTATACATTCGAGAAATACTTGACCAAGACTTGTATCTGTAGCAGTTGCACTGCGACTTAAATTTGGGGGCTTTAATGGTCCGTGTCGAATTTGGGCGTTGTGAACGATTGGAGAAGGCATTTTTTGATTAAATTTAGCTTAAAATCTATTAAATGAAAAGGTATTAGAGGTTGTGATTTTGATATATCCCCAAAGAGGAATTTGAGAGAAAAACTTCTGTAGAATGAAAAACTCCTCAAAAGGATTCTTGTGTGTATAAAAAATAATGAATTAAATAAGTTCTACATATTTAAATAAACAAAAATATAAAAATATCAAATTTTTTAAATTGACTTTACCTCCTTAAATAAAGAATGAAGGAAGCTAAGGTCATATGAATATAAAAATGACTACTCAAATTCCATAAAGTTTTTAAATTAAAAAAAAGAAAGCAATAAAGAATTGTGTTTATTACGCAATAAAAAATGAACAGCTGCACACCCCCCCCCCCTGAAAAGCTTTCGAATTTATTCCTTGATCGATCAAAAAAGAATTTTTTAAAAAGATGAACACCGTTCGTTTAAAGAGCAACACATCTGGTTATTTTTATCCTTTATTTTTTTTCTGATGTTCACATTTGTCTCTTTAAATTTTTTGTTTGTTAAAGAGAAAATAGGGGGATAGTGCAAAGAACTAATAATGAATAAAACGGCTGTTGATTGTTTAATTTGAAATATTTTTTCATTAAATATTTTTTCATTAAAAATATTTCAATGTTATGACACAACAATTTAATAATTTTAAAAATTATTGCATAAATAGAAAATTTTAACAATCATAGAATTTTGTAACTAAGTGTGAAGTAATATGGTTAATTTTATAAAATCATAAATAGTTTTAAATTTAGATACGAATTAAAGAGCAAAGTTTGATAATTGTATTAAGCTTCGATGATAAAAATGTCAAATTTACTTATGAATTCTCTTGATTCGTCTACAAAAGTGTTACCGGTTTCAAACTTTAAAAAAATGAAAACATCATACTCGGGTCTGCTGTTCATCGAATTCTCCTCGGCAGACATAATTTTACAAATTAGAATTTCATTGACTCTCTCACTAGAAGTTAAAATAAAAAACATTTTAAATTTTACTTCCTTAACAATTTAAAAACAAAATCTAAATTAAAAATAAATTTAAATAAAAAAAATAAAAATTCTCATTTAATTTTTTATTATTTTTCTATAAATTCTTCGCAAATTCCTTTTTACTCATTCATTATTCATGCGCAACTATTTTAACTCCTTTTATGGCCGTTCCAACGCAATTTTCATTTGAACTAGGAAGGGGAAGGGAAGGGATTGATTACAATTTTATGCTCATCGTCATTCTTTTTTCCCCAATTAATTTTTCTTGTTAATTGTTCGAAAATTTTTTTAGAAAATATTTTCATTATTTTTAATTAGTGATGCCTCTAAATAGTTGAAATTGGCCGTGATTTTAAAAAATCTAATGAAAAATTTTTGCCATAACAGCATGCCAGGCGATCTGAGAATAATTGCAAGTAGACATGGTAATCCTATACATAGTAAATTGTATCTTCGAGAAGTTTATTTTTGCAACAATTTTTCTTTTGTAATAAAACCACAAACCAAAAATACCTAATTATTTAAATGATATCATTTTTATTTTTAATTTATTTTTCATTGATTCGTATATTTTTTTAAACTTTAATTTAATGATGTTGATCATAAAAAATATTTTTATTTCGGAAATATTTATATATAAATATACTCAACAATTTCTTAAATTATTTGATTTATTAATAGGCATTTAATATTTTTTCTAAAAATTTTCCTTTTAAGTTTACATTTTTTAAACAAATTTTAGGTAGAAACAGTAAAAATAAAATTAGTATTTTTTATTTAAAATTTAAATATGTATTTCACACAAAAAATTAAATTAATTTTAAATTAAAAAATTTTTTAGAGGTATTTTGTTTTTAAAAATAGTTCTGAATTATGAAAGAGAAATATCTTTCAGGTGTGTGCCAGTTCGCTTTTCTTTTTTGATAACAGTTTTAACACACACCGGATATGTAAATATAAACAGACTTTTTAATGTCTTTGTTTTTAAAAATATAGTTCTGTCCTTTTAAAATACAGAACTATATTTCCGTCCTTTTTAAATAATTTTCTAAATTTATTTAAAAAATTAAAAATCTGAGATTATACCTAATACTTAATTAATAATTTTTTAATTAAAACAAAATTATTATATTTTTCTGTTTAATTCCTAACTAACGTTTAGGTATACATATTTTAATATTTCGTTTTTAATTCCAAATAATCTGGGAATATTTTATTTATCTGATTTATTGATAGTATACTTTAAATAAAAAGTATATGTATAATGAATAAACAATTTTTTAAAGTTAAATTGTTCATATGTCGAAAACAATTAATTTAAATAATTAATTTTTTATAATTAAATTTTTCCCTAATATTTTTTTAAAATAAATAAACTTTTTTTAAAAATATTTTTTTTCAAAATTAATTCCTTCCGACAATTAAAATATAGCAAAATATTAAATATATATTTTAAAGTACTCCTCTTTTTTAGGGATTTTATTTTAATTCCTCTTTTGTTAAAAAAATTTTTTTTAAACCTTCTATTGTTGTTTATAGGCAATTTATGTATTTAAATATATCATTAAATATTTAACTTTTTTTTGATATAATATTGTAAATGACATCAAATTTAAATAATATTTGGTCCCAGTTTATTTTCAATCAACGAAAAGATTACCTTTATTTATATCCCTTTGAGTTTTTATCAAATAATATCTTATACTTATTTTTTCCCTTTTATCTAACTGTTAAATCTTTATTTTTTAACGGTTTTGTTTAATTTTTAAAGAGAATTTTATTTTGACCAATTTAAAAAAAATTTAAAAATGGTCAAAATCAGACCCTTTAAAGGTAAATTAAATATACCCGATTCATCCTCCTCGCCTAATGCCGCAACTTCTTCCAAAGACGCGAAGAAGGAGGCATCTCATGCAGAAGTTAATATTGTTAGTTTATATTTTTAAATTAGGTAAATATTTAAATTTATTAAAAGGTTGATCATAAATTGTCACCTGAAGAGTTGACACAAAAATATGGAACGGATTTAGAGAATGTAAGCAATTTTTGAATTGAAAAATAAATTAAGTTTAATAATTAAATTGATTATTTTATTTTTGTTCTTTTGAAAGCGGTCCGGTCGTTGTAAAATATTTTATAGTGGGCATTAATATGTATTAGAGGTCTGTCAGAATTCCAATTTCCGATATCCAACACCTCCGACAAACTGATTGAGATGATACCAAAAAAATATTTGCATATTTTTCCCTAAATATTTCTTTATTATTAAGGGTCTAACATTATTAAGGGTCTATTATTTAAAGGGTCTAACAACAGCTAGGGCAGAAGAATTAATTAAACAATACGGGCCAAATGCTTTGGATCCTCCCAAAACAATACCAGAATGGTTAAAAATATTAAAAACACAATTGAGCGGATTTGCTAAGCTTTTATGGGTTGGGGCTTTTCTTTGTGCTGTTGCTTTTGTTGTTGGTTATATTACAGATCCTGTTCCATCTTATGATTATGTAAGTTAAAAATACTAAAGAATTCTACACGATACTATTAAAAAAATTAATAAGAAAATAAATTTTTATTTAAAAAATATTTTCTCTTTAGGTTTATCTGGCTGGAGTTCTTGTATTTGTAGTAGTTGTCACTGGACTATTCCAATATTTCCAAGAAAGAAAAAGCTCTAAAATTTTAGAATCCTTTAATACAATGGTGCCTACATTTGCCAATACATACCGAGATGGAAAGAAAGTTGAATTGCCTACAGAAAATTTGGTTTTAGGAGATATTGTTGAAGTTCGTGGAGGCGACAGAATACCTGCTGATTTACGTAAATAATTTTGAAATTGATAGATACGAAACGAAATTTCTTTTAAAAATCCGGATTTAGAGATTGTCCAATCTCTAGGAAATTAATAAAAAAAATAAATTTATTTAGGAATATTATCCTCGTCTGGCTTTAAAGTAGACAATTCTTCTTTAACTGGAGAATGTGAACCACTTAGTCGTACAGCAGAATGTACAAAAGATGATCCAATGGAAACTAAAAATCTTGCCTTCTATTCTACCTTTGCGGTGGAAGGATCGGCTAAAGGAATTGTAATTGGAACGGGAAGCAAAACTGTAAAAAAGACATAATTGAAATACAGAAAAATTTAATTTTAAGGCTGTTGGAAAAATTGCGCATTTAGCTGCCCATCTCGAACAAGGAAAAACACCTATTGCTATTGGTAAATGAAATTTTGAAGAAATTTTTTTTAAAATTATTCTAAAATTTTTTTTCAAAGAAATTGAACATTTTATTCAACTTGTAACAATTATTGCTGTTACAATTGGTATTATATTCTCTGCAATAGCTATTTTCCTTGGATATACCTGGATTCAAGGAGTTATTTTCCTTATTGGTAAATGCTGAATTTTTTGTAAAATATTTTGTGTAATTTTTATTTTTCAGGAATAATTGTAGCAAATGTACCTGAAGGTAGGGAAATTTTTTTGATAAAATAATAGATGAGTTTTGATTTAATTTCGAGTTGATCTTGGGATTTTTTGGAATAGAATATCGAAGAAATATTGAATATAGCTAGATAGACTTATATCATGGATAGTTTAAAGTCTCTAAAAATAATTTTGTAAAATTAAAAATTTTTTAACCAAAAGCTAGAAAATACAGAAAAAGAATTCTAATTTTAAAGGTATTTTGGCAACAGTAACAGTTTGTCTTTCACTCACAGCTAAACGTATGGCTAGCCGAAATTGTCTTGTTAAAAATTTGGAAGCTGTAGAAACATTAGGTTCTACAACAACAATATGTTCAGACAAGGCAATTTTAAATAGATAAAATTAAAAATAAATAATTTTATAGACTGGAACTTTAACACAAAATAGAATGACTGTTTCCCATCTTTGGTATAAATTATTTGAAAAATTAAATTTAAAAATTTGTGATTATTAGGTATGACCGTAATAGCGAAGTTTGTCACGCACAGTCAATTCCTTCAACACATACACAGGCAAATAATTTTATTTAATAAAATTATTATTTAATCCTTAATTATTATTAAATCACTTTAAGAGAACAATTAATATGTTCACAGCAACTGGTCCAAGAGACGAAGCTTTCTTTGCTTTAATGCGAATTGCAATTTTATGTAATAGAGCTGAATTTAAATTAGCTCAAGTAAATAAATAGATAATATTTAAATTTAAACATTTTTAGACACACATTCCTGTACTTCGTAGGGAGTGTACTGGTGACCCTTCAGGTAAATTGGAAATTATGTCTGTTGTTCACCTTTTCATATTATTTAATATTGAGCTTACTTTTGGACTTCGTATAATTAGTTGATTTTAGGGTTCGGGATCTTGATTCGGAATCACTTCTGACTTATCAGTACTTTTGGTCTTATCAGTACCTTTGGTCTTTTGAATTTTAATTCAAAGTACTTCGATTAAGTTATCACACGATCCCAGACCCAATTTAGGTCTCAAACAAAACTGATTTAATAGTAACAAGCTAACTAGAAAAGAAGGAATAAAGACATTATTACAGATATTATTTGAATAAACTATAATTAAATTTAAACTTTTAAAGAACAAGCGCTTCTTCGATTTACCGAATTAATGATTGGTTTTTCTTTATTTCACAAAATATCTTAAGATTAATTTTTTTATCAAGGCGATGTTGCAAGTATTCGAAAAAGAAATCCAAAATTGGTAGAAATTCCCTTTAATTCCACAAACAAATTTCAACTGAGTATACACGAAACAGATGATGATAATGATGAATATTTATTAGTTATGAAGGTCATAATTAATTGATAATTAAGTATTTTAATAATTAATTATTTAAAGGGAGCTCCTGAGAGAATAGTAGAAATATGTTCGACAATGCTTGTTGGAAATGAAGAGGTAATAGATAAGAAATACAGCCATAGAGATCCCTTAAGTAAATGAGATCTTTAAAATTGTAAGACGGAAATTCTTATATCCGAATCTTTACTAAAAAATTTTTTAATTAAAAAAACTTTTAATTTAAGATTCCATTCGATGAGAGCGTTCGTGAGGACTTTAATCGCGCCTATCTTGAGCTGGGAGGAAAAGGAGAACGTGTTTTGGGATTCGCTGACCTTCGATTGAATAAAAAGGATTTTCCTAGAGGATTTGAATTTAATATTGACGAGGCAATTAAGAATAAATTTTTCTCATTATTAAAGATAATTTCAGGTAAATTTCCCAACTAAAGGTCTCCGTTTCATTGGCCTCTTCTCTCTTATCGACCCTCCAAGAGCATCTGTCCCTTCAGCTGTAGCAAAGGCTAGATCAGCTGGATTAAATGTTGTTATGGTTACAGGGGATCATCCGATCACTGCAAAGGCAATTGCTCGAGCTGTTGGCATTTTGACTGAAAATACTGAAACAATTGAAGATGTCGCTATAAGGAAGGGATGCGATATTAGTGAAGTGGACCCAAAGTAGATTATTTAACTTTATAACTTTCATTATAATTATATTCCAAGTCAGGGGTCGATCGGAATTCCGACGTTTTTTCTTCCGATTTCCGAAAATGTAGGCTGATTTCTGATTTCCGACTTTTGAGCTATTTCCGATTTCCATAGTTCCGATTTTCGGCACCTTCTTGATTTCCAAGCGGCTAAAATTTTTCAAAAATTCAGAGAAGCCTCAGCTATAGTTGTTCATGGCAGTGAATTGAGATTAATGACTAACGAACAACTTGTAGAATTAATTTGTCATCACAAAGAAATAGTTTTTGCTAGAACTTCACCTCAACAAAAACTTCAGATTGTTGAAGCTTTTCAAACTTTAGGGCATATTGTGGCTGTGAGTTTTTTTTTGAAGATTAAATATAAAACTTATATTTCAAAATTATTTTAGGTAACGGGAGATGGTGTAAACGATACTCCCGCATTAAAGAAAGCAGACATTGGAATTGCAATGGGTATTTTAAATTTATCTTTTAATTAGGTGTATTTCTCCTCTTAGATTATTTCTTTAATAATCCCCCTCGCCCAAGCGAGATAACTCGTAATAATAAAAATTGTTTCATTTATTTAAACAGGCATAGCTGGATCTGATGTAAGCAAACAAGTGGCTGATATGATATTATTAGACGATAATTTTGCGTGAGTTTCATAACAATATATCTTTTTTTATCTATACTTTAACACGTTTTCCCCGACTCCTCACATAAGTAATGTCCCGATTTTTCGAGATTACTCGTTTCGGTATTTAAATGTCTGCCAGATTTCCTTTGCTAATTTAAGCAAAGGAATTATTTTTTGTTAATTCCTTTAAAAACAATTATTCATTTTAAGTTCAATAATTGTCGGTGTTGAGGAAGGAAGACGTATTTTTGATAACTTTAAAAAGACAGTTTCTTATGTTCTTCGAAAAAATTTGGCAGAATTGGTGCCTTTCCTTGCTTTTATAATTATTGGAGTTCCCCTTCCTTTGGGAACTATAACAATGCTTTGTATTGATATTGGAACTGATATTGTTAATTTTTATTTTCTTCAAAATATATTTTAATAATTAAAAGATCCCCTCAATAACCATTGGTTATGAAAAAGCAGAATCTGATATTATGTCAAGAGCTCCCAGAAAGAGGACAGACAAATTAGTTAATTTACGTATTTTTGCTATGGCATATTTTCAAATTGGATTTATTCAGGGTTTGAAAATTTAGAAAAAAATTTTTTGTAATTAATAAAAATATTTAAAGCAATGGCTGGATTTTTTGCTTATTTTTGGATTATGGCAGAAAATGGATTTTTTCCACAGAGATGTAAGTTTGATAATAAGCTTGACAAATAATTAAGATAATCAAGGAGCTATAAATATTAGTGACCGAGGCTGAACCGGATCCGGGCGGATTTTTCCGGAGTCCGGGTCCCAAATCCGGTTTTTTTCGCAATTTCAGGATTAAAACCGAACCGGATTAATCCGAAGAAATCCTGCCGGATCCGGTCCGGCTCGAGTTGCAAATCCGGAATCCGGGTCCGGAAAAATTAATTTTACCGGTCACTAATAAATATACAAATGTTTTTAAGTAAACAATAAATAAATTTCAGTACTTTATCTTCGTTCAAGTTGGGATAACCGATTAATTAACAATTTGGAAGACAGTTATAACCAAGAATGGGTTATTTAAAAATATATTCAAAAATATATTTTTATTTTAATCTAGACATATACGAATCGAAAAATTTTGGAGGAAACATGTCAAACAGCATTTTTTATTGCTATTGTAGTTACTCAATGGGCAGATATATTAATTGTCAAAACTAGAAGAAATTCGTAAATATGGAAATTAATTGAAATAATGATTATTTTTTTAGACTTGTCCAACAAGGAATGGATAATTGGCCAATGAATGCAGCTATATTAATTGAAACTGGAATTGCTATGTTTTTGGCTTATACACCTGTTGTAAACGTAGGACTGAAAATGCATGGACTTAAGTAAATATAAAATAATTTTTTTTGTTAAAAATAAATATTTAAAGTAAAAATAATGTGGATAGAATTCACATTAAATAAGTCCTTGACTAGAAAAACCTTCCCCTTTTAATAAATATTTTCTAATTAAAAAATAAAAATTAAAGATTTGAATGGTGGTTTCCAGCTATTCCTTTTGCTATCTATATTTTCAATTATGATGAGCTTCGACGTTTCTTGATTCGTCGAACGCCCGGAGGGTGGACAGAAAAAAATCTTGATTTTTAGTAAAAAGAAAATGAATTTTTTAAATTAATTTACTCGAAATATTAAGCATTTAAATATTCTAATCACTTTTTTTAAATTAAATTTGAAAATCAGAAATTTCTTTGATAATCAAATTGATTATTATGTATAGAATTTAATAATATAAAATATTTAATTAAACATTTCCCCCAAATATTAATTATTTCAGTAAAGTTTCTTTTTGTAAGGAGGAACTTGTCCAGGCTGATTAAGAACATTGGCATAATTTAAAGGTGGCTGGTTTCTTGGAGGACAAGGACAGCTGTTAAAAATAAATAAATTTAATTCCCATATAGTTAATTTTAAATTTACTATGAAGAATCTCTGCTTGGAGTGCCAGGAAATCCTGGAGGTCCTTGAATTCCAGGGGGAGCTGTAAAGTTGTATCTGTAAATCTGACAAAAATTTTTCTTATTTTACCTGGAATTCCAGCAATCCCTTGAGGTCCCATCATTCCTGGCGGTCCCATTTGTCCGATTACTGCTGACGGCGGCCCTTTTAGAAATTATTTAAGAAATAATCAAAAATAAAAAACCTGGATGTCCTTGTGGCCCTTGCTCCCCTGGAGGTCCAGGAAGGCCTTTTGGCCCGGGAAGACCTTAAATAGATACTAATAAATATTGTTATACATATATTAAATCTGACCTTGTCCTCTTTGACCAGGCAGACCTGGAAAAACTTAAGTTTAACATTTTTCAATGAAGCATACCTGGAGGCCCTCTCGGACCATCATTCCCTGGAGGTCCTATTTTTGTTTAAAAGTTTAGTTTATTTTAGCTTTTATGATCATTTCAAATCTATTACCTGTTGGTCCAATATCTCCAGTTACTGAATTTAAATTAATTTAATAGGTAAGAATGAGTTACATCCGGGCGGTCCTGGATTTCCATCTTCGCCAAATTGGCCAGGCAATCCTTGCTATATTTTTATAAAAATAATTATAACATTCTTTGTTCACCTGTCCAGGCGGTCCTGGACTTCCAACTGTTCCACTTGGACCGGGTGGCCCCTGAGGGCCGGCTGGGCATTGAATGCACTCATAAAATATATTTAAGTTATTTTTCATTCATTAAAATAAAAATACCTTTAATCCGCTATCATATCCTTGATTCAGGCTATTGCCCGATATTCCTGGCCTTCCATCCAAACCTCGAGTACCTGGCTCTATATTTTGTATTAAATTAAGCTTGGAGGTGTAAACAAACCTCCAGGAATACCAGGTTCACCTTGAGGACCTGGCGGTCCAGGTGGGCATTTAGATTGAGAACAACCATCTAGATTTAATTTCAAAAATATTTTCCATTCCAATAAAAACAATGTATTTACCACAATTTATTGATGATTGTTTTCTAGGAATTGCATTATAAGAAGATCCTCCAACATATGCAGCTTTAGCCGGAATAGCAGCCGCATATTGCCTTTTTTCCCTTGGATTTGGAGAGAAAAAAGAAGAATGAACTAAATTATTATCTAAATTTTTAGAAGGTAATTCATTCATTCCATCCCAAGCTTTATTTGCAATAATCTTAAAATAAACGTTGGTTATTAATAAAATATATAAAAATATTTTTACTTTAAAATCTTTAACTCCAATAATAATTTCATTTTTAAGTAAATTAATATCGTTAATAATGAATATTGCAGCAATAAAGCTAAATAATATAAGGAGACCACTGCCACTAGATGCAGCTAATATATATAAACGTGAGTGCCCCATTGTCATGTTTAATAAAAATATAGATAAATTATATTTTAAATTTAATAAACTATGATTGAGATTTCCTCCAAAATCTCAAAGAACTAATTGTTAATTACAACATTAACGGTAGCATTTTTTGATTAATTTAATTAACAAGGAAATATATTTAGTGGGTAGTCTAGAATCTTTCCAACTAATTCAACTTTTTAATATAAATTAAGATGAATATATATTTTATATTCTCATCACAGCATGTAATCTAACGCGAAAATAATTGCTTTCAACTACCTGTTCTAATATCTCTTCAGATAGCTTAAAAGAAATAAAAAAAGAAAGAAAAAATAAAAATAAACAAATTAAAAAATATTTTTAAAGATTTTCCATAAAATTTTTTACTTTAATTGAAAAATATTTAAATTTTTAGAAGTTTAATCTGGTTGTGACAAATGTACATACTTCAAACATGTATTTAAATTTCTTGTAGAGAATGTTTACAGTGTAATTCAAGAGAATTTTTTATGAAGCATTTTTCTGTTGGACCACCTTGAATTAGATCCCCACTTTGGAGGGTAGTTGAAACAAAAGACCCACGGGGCTCTTTTCGGAAAAACGGTATGTTCTGAATTATAATCTTCAAATGGTTTCTTGTTGATTTCAATATTCCTTTGCTAATAATTTTCGAATAAACAGTTTACTCTAAAACTGAACAAAAATGTTGATATACAGAAAATTTTTATATTCTTTAAGTTTTTAAGACGGATTTAGGTTTAATGTAATATTTTTTCTCTTTCCTCTTCTCCATTTCTTGGCCAAATATATGTTATATCTCCACTTCCACTTACCTCCTTCCCTCTCTCCCTCTCTATCATTCACTTTTAAAATCCACGTAAAAATTCAATCAGTCAAAAACCAATAAATCTTTTCCCTATAACCTCCTCTCTCCCTTTTCCTCCTCTTCATTTAAATATTACGCAAACATTTATGTAAAATTATAAAAAAATTTTAAATGAAACTTTTTGTTTTATTTTTTATTTATTTGTTTTTTAAATTAAATTTCCAATTTTGTTTTGCCGAAATTGAAAAGTATGCTTTTGAGAGAAAATTAAACAATGGTTATTTCTATATTATTTTTGTTAATGTTTTAGATTATTTATTGGATACTTAGGAAAGATTTAATTAATAATTGTTTCATAATATTTTTTTAATATAACAAAATAACTAATTTAAAATAAAATTCATCAAGAAAACTCGAGATTTAACCTAAAATATGGGTGCCTTTATAATAATGCTACAAACTGTATATAAGCTCTCAGAACTAGGGTTGAGCGGTATCGGGATCCCGGTCGGGATCGGTTTTTTTGAATCCCGATTTTATGTCGGGATCCTGATCACGCTTAAGACCAAATTAAGATAATGTATAAAGAAAATTAACAAGGGAGGGGTGGTTCTAATGTGTGTCCAGTAACTCAAGGCATTTTCAAGAACAGCAACCCTAAATTAAGCTTAATCTTAATTTTAATATCAACTAAATTATTTTAATATTAAACAGATAAAAGCCCAGACTTCCTTCTTCTCAAATTTTTGTCTCATCTAACGCTTAAGACCAAATTAAGATAATGTATAAAGAAAATTAACAAGGGAGGGGTGGTTCTAATGTGTGTCCAGTAACTCAAGGCATTTTCAAGAACAGCAACCCTAAATTAAGCTTAATCTTAATTTTAATATCAACTAAATTATTTTAATATTAAACAGATAAAAGCCCAGACTTCCTTCTTCTCAAATTTTTGTCTCATCCAGAACATTTTATTTTTCCCGAACAAAATTCATTTTACAACAAAACAGATTACAACAAAACAAATATTTTCCATTCCAATAAAAACAATGTATTTACCACAATTTATTGATGATTGTTTTCTAGGAATTGCATTATAAGAAGATCCTCCAACATATGCAGCTTTAGCCGGAATAGCAGCCGCATATTGCCTTTTTTCCCTTGGATTTGGAGAGAAAAAAGAAGAATGAACTAAATTATTATCTAAATTTTTAGAAGGTAATTCATTCATTCCATCCCAAGCTTTATTTGCAATAATCTTAAAATAAACGTTGGTTATTAATAAAATATATAAAAATATTTTTACTTTAAAATCTTTAACTCCAATAATAATTTCATTTTTAAGTAAATTAATATCGTTAATAATGAATATTGCAGCAATAAAGCTAAATAATATAAGGAGACCACTGCCACTAGATGCAGCTAATATATATAAACGTGAGTGCCCCATTGTCATGTTTAATAAAAATATAGATAAATTATATTTTAAATTTAATAAACTATGATTGAGATTTCCTCCAAAATCTCAAAGAACTAATTGTTAATTACAACATTAACGGTAGCATTTTTTGATTAATTTAATTAACAAGGAAATATATTTAGTGGGTAGTCTAGAATCTTTCCAACTAATTCAACTTTTTAATATAAATTAAGATGAATATATATTTTATATTCTCATCACAGCATGTAATCTAACGCGAAAATAATTGCTTTCAACTACCTGTTCTAATATCTCTTCAGATAGCTTAAAAGAAATAAAAAAAGAAAGAAAAAATAAAAATAAACAAATTAAAAAATATTTTTAAAGATTTTCCATAAAATTTTTTACTTTAATTGAAAAATATTTAAATTTTTAGAAGTTTAATCTGGTTGTGACAAATGTACATACTTCAAACATGTATTTAAATTTCTTGTAGAGAATGTTTACAGTGTAATTCAAGAGAATTTTTTATGAAGCATTTTTCTGTTGGACCACCTTGAATTAGATCCCCACTTTGGAGGGTAGTTGAAACAAAAGACCCACGGGGCTCTTTTCGGAAAAACGGTATGTTCTGAATTATAATCTTCAAATGGTTTCTTGTTGATTTCAATATTCCTTTGCTAATAATTTTCGAATAAACAGTTTACTCTAAAACTGAACAAAAATGTTGATATACAGAAAATTTTTATATTCTTTAAGTTTTTAAGACGGATTTAGGTTTAATGTAATATTTTTTCTCTTTCCTCTTCTCCATTTCTTGGCCAAATATATGTTATATCTCCACTTCCACTTACCTCCTTCCCTCTCTCCCTCTCTATCATTCACTTTTAAAATCCACGTAAAAATTCAATCAGTCAAAAACCAATAAATCTTTTCCCTATAACCTCCTCTCTCCCTTTTCCTCCTCTTCATTTAAATATTACGCAAACATTTATGTAAAATTATAAAAAAATTTTAAATGAAACTTTTTGTTTTATTTTTTATTTATTTGTTTTTTAAATTAAATTTCCAATTTTGTTTTGCCGAAATTGAAAAGTATGCTTTTGAGAGAAAATTAAACAATGGTTATTTCTATATTATTTTTGTTAATGTTTTAGATTATTTATTGGATACTTAGGAAAGATTTAATTAATAATTGTTTCATAATATTTTTTTAATATAACAAAATAACTAATTTAAAATAAAATTCATCAAGAAAACTCGAGATTTAACCTAAAATATGGGTGCCTTTATAATAATGCTACAAACTGTATATAAGCTCTCAGAACTAGGGTTGAGCGGTATCGGGATCCCGGTCGGGATCGGTTTTTTTGAATCCCGATTTTATGTCGGGATCCTGATCACGCTTAAGACCAAATTAAGATAATGTATAAAGAAAATTAACAAGGGAGGGGTGGTTCTAATGTGTGTCCAGTAACTCAAGGCATTTTCAAGAACAGCAACCCTAAATTAAGCTTAATCTTAATTTTAATATCAACTAAATTATTTTAATATTAAACAGATAAAAGCCCAGACTTCCTTCTTCTCAAATTTTTGTCTCATCTAACGCTTAAGACCAAATTAAGATAATGTATAAAGAAAATTAACAAGGGAGGGGTGGTTCTAATGTGTGTCCAGTAACTCAAGGCATTTTCAAGAACAGCAACCCTAAATTAAGCTTAATCTTAATTTTAATATCAACTAAATTATTTTAATATTAAACAGATAAAAGCCCAGACTTCCTTCTTCTCAAATTTTTGTCTCATCCAGAACATTTTATTTTTCCCGAACAAAATTCATTTTACAACAAAACAGATTACAACAAAACAAATATTTTCCATTCCAATAAAAACAATGTATTTACCACAATTTATTGATGATTGTTTTCTAGGAATTGCATTATAAGAAGATCCTCCAACATATGCAGCTTTAGCCGGAATAGCAGCCGCATATTGCCTTTTTTCCCTTGGATTTGGAGAGAAAAAAGAAGAATGAACTAAATTATTATCTAAATTTTTAGAAGGTAATTCATTCATTCCATCCCAAGCTTTATTTGCAATAATCTTAAAATAAACGTTGGTTATTAATAAAATATATAAAAATATTTTTACTTTAAAATCTTTAACTCCAATAATAATTTCATTTTTAAGTAAATTAATATCGTTAATAATGAATATTGCAGCAATAAAGCTAAATAATATAAGGAGACCACTGCCACTAGATGCAGCTAATATATATAAACGTGAGTGCCCCATTGTCATGTTTAATAAAAATATAGATAAATTATATTTTAAATTTAATAAACTATGATTGAGATTTCCTCCAAAATCTCAAAGAACTAATTGTTAATTACAACATTAACGGTAGCATTTTTTGATTAATTTAATTAACAAGGAAATATATTTAGTGGGTAGTCTAGAATCTTTCCAACTAATTCAACTTTTTAATATAAATTAAGATGAATATATATTTTATATTCTCATCACAGCATGTAATCTAACGCGAAAATAATTGCTTTCAACTACCTGTTCTAATATCTCTTCAGATAGCTTAAAAGAAATAAAAAAAGAAAGAAAAAATAAAAATAAACAAATTAAAAAATATTTTTAAAGATTTTCCATAAAATTTTTTACTTTAATTGAAAAATATTTAAATTTTTAGAAGTTTAATCTGGTTGTGACAAATGTACATACTTCAAACATGTATTTAAATTTCTTGTAGAGAATGTTTACAGTGTAATTCAAGAGAATTTTTTATGAAGCATTTTTCTGTTGGACCACCTTGAATTAGATCCCCACTTTGGAGGGTAGTTGAAACAAAAGACCCACGGGGCTCTTTTCGGAAAAACGGTATGTTCTGAATTATAATCTTCAAATGGTTTCTTGTTGATTTCAATATTCCTTTGCTAATAATTTTCGAATAAACAGTTTACTCTAAAACTGAACAAAAATGTTGATATACAGAAAATTTTTATATTCTTTAAGTTTTTAAGACGGATTTAGGTTTAATGTAATATTTTTTCTCTTTCCTCTTCTCCATTTCTTGGCCAAATATATGTTATATCTCCACTTCCACTTACCTCCTTCCCTCTCTCCCTCTCTATCATTCACTTTTAAAATCCACGTAAAAATTCAATCAGTCAAAAACCAATAAATCTTTTCCCTATAACCTCCTCTCTCCCTTTTCCTCCTCTTCATTTAAATATTACGCAAACATTTATGTAAAATTATAAAAAAATTTTAAATGAAACTTTTTGTTTTATTTTTTATTTATTTGTTTTTTAAATTAAATTTCCAATTTTGTTTTGCCGAAATTGAAAAGTATGCTTTTGAGAGAAAATTAAACAATGGTTATTTCTATATTATTTTTGTTAATGTTTTAGATTATTTATTGGATACTTAGGAAAGATTTAATTAATAATTGTTTCATAATATTTTTTTAATATAACAAAATAACTAATTTAAAATAAAATTCATCAAGAAAACTCGAGATTTAACCTAAAATATGGGTGCCTTTATAATAATGCTACAAACTGTATATAAGCTCTCAGAACTAGGGTTGAGCGGTATCGGGATCCCGGTCGGGATCGGTTTTTTTGAATCCCGATTTTATGTCGGGATCCTGATCACGCTTAAGACCAAATTAAGATAATGTATAAAGAAAATTAACAAGGGAGGGGTGGTTCTAATGTGTGTCCAGTAACTCAAGGCATTTTCAAGAACAGCAACCCTAAATTAAGCTTAATCTTAATTTTAATATCAACTAAATTATTTTAATATTAAACAGATAAAAGCCCAGACTTCCTTCTTCTCAAATTTTTGTCTCATCCAGAACATTTTATTTTTCCCGAACAAAATTCATTTTACAACAAAACAGATTTAATTTATGCTGTTGGGGGGTTTGCAGATTCCTCTATTAAATTTGAGGATCTTCGAGAGCAAATAAAAGAGCGTTGGGAACAGATTGGGGGTGAACAAACACAAATTGTTACATTAATGAGTGGAATAGAAAAAATGTTTGAAGAAGCTAAATTAAAAATTACGGAGAAATTACGTGCTACTTTACTTGTTTTATATTCTTTGGGATGTAAAATATTAGAAGGAAAAATTGGTTATAGTTTTTATTTTATGCAAAAATAATTTTCACTTTCCCGCTTTCATTTTAAGAATCTCAGCAGTCCCAGTCCTAATAATTTAATTACGCCCTAAAAAACGAAAATATTCAAAAAATTACGAAATTTATGAAACACGAGACGAAAATTTTCGTTCAGATCAGAAGAGAGGTGCCATTTTTTAGTGTTTCCCCATTCATTTTTTGCTTTTTATTCTTCTCAATTTTTTTAAAAAAGTTGATAAACAAAAGGGAATTTGTAATTAAAATATTTTATATAATACATTCATTTAAAGAATCTGGCTACGATGTGATTTTCGAAACTGACAAAATTTTTGCATACGGTTTAAATGATAATTTTAAAAAGGTTTCATCCTTCTCGAAAAATAAAAAATAATTTTTTAAATAAATTTTTAGGTTTTAAAAGTTTTATCAGGCTTAAATCCGGCAAAAGATACTCGTTTAAATGAATTAGTTGAGAATGCAGAATTACTTGATAAACTTGCTGGTATTGGTTCTAAAGTTGAAATTAAATATCCAAAATCAAGTAATCAACCTATAAATTTTGCTTTAATGATTGATAATGTGGGGGATGCAGAGAAAATGTCTGGGCAAATATTGACAGAAATTATTGATAAAATTATGCATGAAGGTAAGCAATCCGACATTACTTGTAATACATATACTATATCCAAAAAGAGACCACAATTTATGATATGGTTAAAATTTGGGCGAACTTTTTAACTTAAAAAGGCAGTTTGAGTTAATGGGAACAATTGATAAAAAAAGTTTCGGAAATCAGAAGAAAAAGAATCCCGACTTTCTTCTTTTTAACTCCAAGGGTTTATTTGAATTTTTTATGTTATAATTAGACGTCAAAAATTTTTTTTAAAAATTTCAAGTTGCTGGAAATGAAGGTGGTTGGGGATATGTTAAATCTGATAATGATGAAATAAACAAAATTAGTAAAGAAGAATTAATAATTAATGAAGAAATAGAAAAGACTGACAAAACTATTTTGGATGAAAATAAAGAAAAAATGGTAATTGAAGATTCTAAAAGTGACAATATTTTGGTTAAATTTTGAAAATATTTTACAAATGTTTGGACAAAATTTATACATTTCTTTTTTTAACAATATAAAAGATAGAATTTGAGAGAAAGAAAGGAAGAAACTAATTGGTGGAAAAAATTTTTGAGTTTTTATTTTTATGATGTTACTACGTACATTGGCGATATGGAGCTGGATTAGGGTTTTTTTCACCTACAAAATTCCCGTATATCCGGACCAGGGCGTGCGCCAAAATTTTCGTGTGGGACATCAAACGCTAAATGCTATTTTTCAAATTCTTAAAACACGCCAAACGAAAAACGCCATGACGCTCAAAAATGCCATGACTTTTTTCGGATATGCGGATAAGGATCCAACAACCCTAATTTGTATAACATTTGTAAGAACCTTCCAATTTTTTTCATTTAACAAAAATCTGTATAATTTATTTATTTTCTCCTAAAATTTTTAAAACAACCGAGACATTTTTAAATTTATAATTTTTCAAGTTTTCTTTGAAATTGAAAAAACTTTTTAACCTGTTCCTAATTTCTAGAATATTTACATTTTTTTCCTTTTTCTAACTTTCTATATTTAAATATCGTTATATAAAATTTCAAAGCCTTTTTAAATTAACATCTGTTATTAAAATTTGAATTTTTCTAGAAATACATATTATTACGTCTATGATAAAAATTAATTTTAGCTCAAAAACCTTTTTTAAAATAATTTACAAACAAAAATGTTAAAATGACATTTATGTATTAACGCAATTTTTTAGTTAAAATAATTATTTCCAAATTAAACTCAAAAAACAAAAATTTGATAATTTTACATTTAATCAAACCAAATATAAAAAATAAGTTAAGTAGTCAAAACCTAGTGTTTTTGCTCCAGCAAATTTCTTCCAAATAACCAAACCAATAAAGTTTTTAAAATAACAATTATAGTTAAGCATTTTTTAATTATTTTTGCTATTTTATTGTTTAACCAAATAATTATTTAATTTAACAATTATATTTTAAAATATTAATGAACTAAAATTTTATTTAAAATTTAACTAGAACTAAAATAAATAAATGTTTATTTTTGACGTATTTTCTTTGTTTTTTTAAATAATTTTTAATTTTAATTTTAACCAAAAATTTCCCAAACCCCTCCAAAAATAACCTTATTTTTTCTTTCTAATATAAACTCTCTCACACAAAACTACTAAACAAAAAATATTAAATTCATTGACGTAATCTTTAATGAGATAAACAAACGTTGTTAAATTTATTTATGCCGCGAAAGAAATTTTTTTTATTATTATTTACATATAATTATTGAATTTATTTGGCATTTGTTTGTATTGACTAAAAATTTAATTTAAATTTAATATAGAAAAATATAGAATTTTTCTTAAAAAATTATGCTTCTTTAATAGTCTACATAGTATAAATCCTTACAATGATCTTCAAAAATAAAAGCTTTGTTTAATAAGGTTTTTCGGATAGTTGGAAATCTTCGGATATCCGGATCCGATATCCGAACCGGACGTTTCCGGATATCCGGCCTTTTTTCGATCCGGATATCCAGATCCGCAACCTCATTGTTTAATGTAGAGAATTTAATGTATTCATGAATGTTTTGATATCAATTATTTCACAAAAATTAGTTTTTTACAGAAAATTTGTGTTTATAAATAAGGTTGTTTTTCAAAAATAATTCATTGTAAAGGATAATTAAAAAATCAGGAGCAAACCCAACTTTGTCACAATCCATCTCAAAGAATTAAATAATTTTTGTAAATTGTCTACAAATTTTTCTAATAATTTAATTTTTATTTTATATTTAATTATTTTTTATAAAAAATCCATTTATTTAATAAATTTTTAAATAATTTTAACTCAATTTCAAATTAGTTTTAAATTTTATTTCTAAGAAAATAAGACGTATGAAAAATTTTTAATTTTTTTTTTATTTAATTGGTATTTTCTGTCCTTAATTAATTTTTTATAGTTAGGTAATTAATTATATATGTCTAGATTTTAAATATAAATTTTGTATTTTTTAAAATGGAAATTATTTGAAATATTTACAAAAAAGTTTTCATTCTTTTTTCAAAAATTCTGTCTTATTTCCCTTATTTGAGTTTATATGTATTTATTAAATTTATTTGGCCATGTGAGGAAATCTACCTTAGTTAAACCCAACAATATTTGTATTCTTGATTGTTTCTATAATTTTTCGGTTTCAATTGTTTAAACATAAAAAAAGGTTGGCGGTTCCGGGTATCCGGAACTTTCCCAGGAACCGCATCCTTACTACAAACTTATAAAAACTTTAGTATATATTTTAAAGATTTTTGTTTCCATTGTTTCAAACATATTAAAAAATAATTTTAACAAATTTTGTTTTGTAACTTTAATAGTAGTTTGTACAACTCATTAAAATTTTATGGTCACGTAAATTTTTTAATTATTATAGTTTAAAATTTATTCAAAATTTAAAAGAATAGTTTTGTTGCGTCACAAAAAAATGTTTTTATTGTTATAAATATTTGTTATTTTAAAATTTAAATATTTTCTCATTTTTTATGTAAACGTGCTATAACATTTTGGTGTTTGGAATTGGCCACCAATTGTGGAGTGGCGAAATTTTAATTTCTTATTTACTTTTTGATCATGCTTTAAAATTGGGTTTTGTTAAATTTTCGAAACCGCCGGATATTTTGACATCTGTTATTATTAAAAAATTAAAGAATTTTAACATTTTAATTTCTTATATAAGAGCAAAAAACGCAAAAATGATTCTCTTATATTTGGATAAATATCTATTTCCTGAAATTAACTACATATTTCCTATGACATACTATCGTTATTTGCTAATTACTTTTTAAGAAAAAATTATTTTTTTATTTTTATTTATTCAATTCTTTTTAAAAATATTTGCATAAAACATCTGCGCATTTTCTTTATTTTCAAATGTCAATTATTTTTTTTATTTGTTATTTTTATTTACCTATATTTTTAAGCAGATATTTTTTTGCGAGTAGTTGGGGAGAACTGTGCTTAGTTATTGGAGCTTGTATTGGAGTATTTCGATAATGTTTTAACGCTTCATCTGAAAAATACCGCTGCTGCAGAAATACTTTAGATAAAAATAGATAGATAACAATACCAAGATTATGGGATCGAAACTTAAAATTTCGTACTTTTACATTATCCCCCCCTCCCCCCCCCCCCCCCACACCTTCTTCCTGTTCTTTTGAACCCTTCCATCATTCTACATATTTTCTTTAAAAAACAAATTGATAATAATGTACCCAATAAAATTTATAAATCTACACAAAATACAAAAATTTTCACTCGTGACGCTAATACCAATTTGTGCATGGGATCATTCTAATTTGGTCGACTCTGAATTTCAAATTCTTGTTCTAAAACTGTTTAAAAGCAGGTGAAGTTGTTGGGGAGAAAAAAAATTAAAAAGAAAAACGCATTAAAAAGAAAAACGCTAAAATTATTCGGAACTTTAAATCACTTTTTATATTTTTTAAATAAAAAAATTTTTTAAACAAAAATTGTGATAAATGTGTACACATATTAAACACAAATTTGCAAATAATTTTGTTGTTTGTGGAAATTATTTTCTGAAAAATTTATTTTTTTATTCTCACATAACTACAGAAATTTTTCTTGTGTTTTTTTGCAAACTTTTAAATTAATTTTTGTTTTGATTATGACTTTAATAAAAAAAAAGAATTTTTAAATTAAAATCGTAGCTATTACGAAGATATAGCGACATTTAAATTTTTTTTTGTTTATTTCTTTATTTAATTTTTGATTTTTTTTCTCAATTTTTAATTAATTAAAAAAAAAGTTAAAGAAAGGCGGCACGCAAATGCTCATGATTCTTATTTTAAAGGCTATTGCTTTCTCTCTCTCTTAACAATTTAATATTTTTATTTCTTTATATATTATAATAAGTAATTATTTTTTTACCTTTCTTTTAAAGCTCCATCGCAACCATTTTTATTAAATTTTAATATTTTCTTATTAATTTTACACCTTTCTCCTCTCAATATTTTATTTTTGAATAAAAAACTTTTTTATTTCCAAATTAATTTTTTAAATAAAAATTTTTGAAAATTTTAAAAATTTTAAATAATCAATCGACGACTCTGTGTCTTGAAAATTAGACCTTTTAGCTTTTCTTCGGTTTGGGGGCTAGTTCCTCTAAAAATTGTTTGTTGAAGTAAATGTTGTGTTGTCTATTAAATTAAAAATTCCCCCGTCTTTTGCTCTGTCAGAAATTCTTCTTATAATTTAAAATTAACTTCTAAATTTTATCAGAAATTATCATTCACATAATTTTTTACTATTTATTTTCACAGAATATTTTTTTAATTTTCTTCCAATTTCAATTAAATATTTAAAAACTAAAAAAATTGTTTCATAAATTATTTCAATTTTAGCTTGGTAAAAAAATTCTTTTTTTTCTTCTTCTTCTTCTATATATTTATCCAATTTAATTTTTGAGTAAATATAATAATGTAATTAAATTGCCTTATTTAGAATATTTTTTTTATTCTCTCATTAATTATTTTTTTAATTAAAAAGAGAAGAAGATAATCTTTAATTTAAAATAATTATTTTATAGAAAAACTTTTGTATTTATTTTAATTAAACAAAAATGGGTTTATGCCAAAGTGAGGAAGCAAAAGATCAATCAAAAAGAAATCGTTCAATTGATAATAAAATAAGAGATGAAGCTAGAGCTGAAAAAAATACTTTTAAACTTTTATTGTTAGGTAAAATAAATTTTTTTAGAAAATTTTTTAAAAATATTCTAGTAGTTATTCTTAAAAAAATATTTAGTAAATTAATTTTAAAACTCAAATTTAAATTAAGCTTCTCACTAAGGTTGGCGGATAGTTGGAAATCTTCGGATATCCGATCCGTATCCACCAACCTTACTACTAACTCCAATATTTCAGATATACTTGTCTCCCCCTCATTTATTTTTATTTTATCAATCTTTGATTTTATTTTATTACCTATCTAGAATTAATTTCCTTTTTTAACAAAAAATATTTATTAACGCTTTTTTCAGGTGCCGGAGAATGTGGAAAAAGCACATTAATGAAGCAAATGAGGTAAAAATAAAAAAAATATATTTTTAATTATTATTTCACAGAAATAATTTAACATTTAAAATTCAATAAAATTTCAATTAATTTTCAGATTTATGCATAACAAAGGTTTCTCAGAAGAGGTTTGTGTCAGAATAAATTATTTTTTTACAAAAATTTCCAAAAATAAATTTACGTAAATTAATTTAATTAAAAATTAATTTAAAGGAATTATTACAACAAAGAGCTGTTGTTTATTCAAATACTGTACATGCAATGGCAGACTTACTTAAAGGAATGGAAAAATATAATATTACATTTAGAGATGAAAGTAGAAGGGTAATTTTTAATTTAATTTTAAATTTAATTTAAAAATTATCAAAATTTTTGTGTATAATTTTAAATAATTTTAATTTCAAAATTATCGAGATAAAAAGAAATATGCATTAAAACCCGAGTTATTCACACCAGGGATGGGACGGGATGAGAAAAAAGTCGGGTCAGGTTTCGGGTCTGGCTTTCAAAATTTTCTTATGATCGGGTTTCTGGTCAAAAAAGTCTGTGTTTCGGATAACCCGTCCCTCACCTGACACACACCACCGTAAACACACCGTTTTTAGCTTATCTTCTCATAACACATCTCCATACAAAACATGCATTTACATGTTTTTTGATGCCCTAATTATATATTTAATTAATAATATTTATAAAAATAAGAGGAATTAAAAATCAAAAATATTATTTTTTATTAATATTTTCAAACAAAAAATACCTAATAATTAATTTTATTTTTGTTTATTTTAAAAATTAAAGATTATTTCCTGAAATTAAAATAAACATTTAATTTATTTATTTTAATTTTTAGTTAGATGCAAAACTTGTTTTTGAAACAATTGCAAAAGGAAAGGAACAAGAAGCATTTAGTGATGAGGTAATTAATTGGAATTAATTTTTGAGTTTTTGATTTTGTAAAATAAATTTAAGTAATTTAAATGATTATTTAAAAATTAAAAAATTAAAAAAATTTCTACAAAAATATTTTTAGCTTGCTGTTGCAATGAAACGTTTATGGGAAGATCCTTCATTAAATAAAGCCACATATTCCCATGCATTAGAACTTAATTTGCAAAGTTCAACAATGCAGTAAGAAAATTAACAAAAATAAATTTTTATTCTTTGTTTTTCAGTTTTCTAGATTCGATTGATCGAATAAGTAACCCAACATATAGGCCTTCTGATCATGATATTTTATTGACAAGAATTAGAACTACTGGAGTTAATGAACAAACATTCACCATAAATGCCATGAAATTTAGGTGATTTAAAATTATTTGATTGGAGGGGGGAGGGGGGGGTGAATTAATTTTGGGCATGTCTTAATAATTTAATTTATTTTTTTGGGTCCAATTTTTTGAATAAATTTAACAAACATTTTAAGGAAATTTTTTAAATATTCCGTGAAAAATACATATTTTTAAATGAATTTAGTATTTTATTTTAGTATCTTTATTTATCTCATCGTTATTTTTAAAAAATGGGTATTTCTAAAAAAATTAAAAATAATTTTTTAGAGTTTTTGACGTTGGCGGGCAAAGATCTGAAAGGAAGAAGTGGATTCATTGCTTCGAAAATGTTGATTCAATTATTTTTGTTGCTGCAGCCTCAGAATATGATGAAGTTTTGTTTGAAGATGGAGAAACAGTTAAAAAATAGAAATAAATTTTATTTTAAATTTTTATCTTTAAAGAATCGAATGGTTGAATCTATGCGTATTTTTGAGTCAATTTGTAATTCTCGATGGTTTTTGAATACTTCAATTATTCTTTTTCTTAATAAAAAAGATTTGTTTGAAGAAAAAATTAAAAGAACATCAATACGTGTTTGCTTTAAAGAATATGATGGTAAGGAAGATTAGGGGGGATTAGGGGGAGAGATAGATCGGTTGGTCCGATCTCTTGTAAGGAGGGGGAAGTTATTGACTGGGGCATTATAAAAATTTCACTTACATTCAAATAAAATTTGAGTGTCTTAATTACAATCGGCCGGCCCTTGATTTTACTTAAACCAACACACTAATTTTATATAGAGATTAAAAAATATTTCTCAAATTAATTTTTTAAAAAAGGTTTCCAAACTTATGAACATTCAATGGCTTATATAAAACAAAAATTTGTCGATTTAAACGCTAACCCACAAAAAATGATTTATGTTCATGAAACATGTGCAACAGATACTGATCAAGTAAAAATAAAATTTAAAAATATTTTTATAAAAAATATTTCTTTAGGTTCAAATGATTCTCGATTCCGTCACCTCAATTATTGTACAAACCTCCCTTGGAAGGTCCGGTCTTTACTGAAATAATTTACAAATTGAATACACTGGAATCCCGCTAATATATACCCAACTCCCCCTCAGACCAAATTGGCCGATATATAAATTAAATTAAATGGATTGAGGAAAAATATTGGCGAGATTGCATTGTATGTATATATACATAAATTATAAATAAATATATATTTTTTATAAAAATTTTTTTAATTGTAAATAGATAGTTATATTAGCAGCTTAAAAAATAATTTTAAAATAATTTGTTTTGATTACATCTTTATTTTCTATAATATGATAAAAATTTAAAAATTGTTTGTTAAATTTTCTATTATATAATTAATAATTAAATAATAAATATTTGAATGTTAACTCATTCGAAAGAGCTCCTCGAGCTGAGTCGGTTGACACCAAAATAAACATATTCTGACTTGATAGGACCGAGTTACAGGCCCGTGAAAGTAACAGGCCCGAGTTACAGGCCCGTTGAAAATCCATAAAAATTGCAAACTATTTATTTAAAATTTGTACCTATTCTGCCTCTTTTCAAAATTTTTTCGACCTATTTATGCTTTTTTCGAACCTATTTAGGTAATTATTATCAGTTTTTTGAACCTAAAAAACTCGCTCTGATAATAAATAATTTCTTGTTAAATAATTATTTTAAATTAAATTCTTTTAAAAGAATTTAAATTTAATTTAGAAAGCTAAAATTAATTCAATTTTAATACTTTTTTTATTATTGACGTAATACTTTTATCTTTAGAAAAATTCTAATAATTACAGATGTTAATTTAAAAAAAATTTTGGAATTTTATATGACGATATTTAAATATAGAAAGTTAAAAAAGCTAAATTTCTTCCTAATTTCGGGTTGGTAAAAATAATCTGGGATATTTGTCATGCTTTAATTTTTGTGAGGTGATACTTTAATAAATAAACATAAATAAATTGGATTGGGGACAAAAGCTAATTGAGCAAAAATTCTAGTCAAAGATACAGAATATCTGTGTAATTCAGTAATAAATATGTTATTTTCTTGTTTAAACTTCAGAACTTTTGGCCAATCATTTGATAAAATTGATAAAATTTTGTCTCGTTAATTTTAAAATAAAATAAAAAAGAATTATTTTTGAAGAAATTTCAGGCACTTCAGGCAGATTCTTTGTAGTAAATTTTAAAATTAAATATAAATAATTTAATTTTATTTACCTATAAATTTTCACTAGTCTGAACTAAATTTGCAACAATAATTATTAGTTTTTGAATTTAACACAAAAGAGAATGTTTATATTGTATTTACATCAAATAAAGTCAATTTATTTTTATTTTCATTCAATTTCATTCTAAAACTTTTTTTTCAATTTTTAAATCCAAATAATTTTCCTAAAAATTTACTAAAACAACAGTTATATTTACTTAAATTTATTTTTAACTTTTAAAGTTAAAAATATTTTTTTTAAAAACTTTTATTTCGGTGTGGCCTAAGCTTCATTTCACAACTATTTGTCCATTTTTTCGTGAGTGATGTTCTTGTATCATTTTACATTTTTTTGCTTTTTTTAACTTAAATAAAAGATGTCAGCATCAAACTAAAAAAATTATAACTTAGTTTTAAAAACAAAAATAAATATTTTTTAAATTCTTTTTTTGTCTTTTTTCAAGATTTAAATTTGAATTATTTAATTTTTAATTTAAATCAGGGTTGGGTAAGCGCCTTTCAAAAAAACTTCGTCGAGGTGGAGGTTTATTACTTTAAAAAATTTTATAAAAAATCGAAAAATCTTCTGTGACATTTCTAAAATCAAAACTGTGTTTCAACCCCCATTACATTCAGGAAAAAATCGTTCGGAACGGAATTGGGATTTTCTTTTTAAATCCACTTTTCTTTTATCCTTTTTAATTCTTTTATAAAAAAAATAATTTTCTGATTCAAAAAAAATATTAAATGATCGATTTACAACACTCTAATAAAAGAGGAAGAGTTCCCCATCTCTTAAAAATCTCTCAATTTTCTTTTTTTTGTCCAAAACCTCTAAAAAGGCCGAGCTTTTTATTTATCTGCTATGGAATTAAGCTAAAGAAAAGAATTAAATAAAAGTAATAAAAAAATAAGAAGAAAATAAGTTTTATGTTCGTATGGTGAGATTAATCCTCCTCCTCCTCCTCATCCTATTCTCTTCCCAATCCACAAAAATTTTCGCTCTTAAAAAGTTTTCCTTAGACAAGAAGCCTGCGGGTGGGAGAGAAAGGAGAGAAAGGGAAGATCATTGAGGGGCCCTTCTGGCGATGTTTTTCCTTTACCTTCAATTATATTGCGGTCTCCAAACGATCTGTCCATTTTTTGTTGTTTCCCACCCTCTCTGATATTTCTGCAACGGAATCCCATCAATTTTAAAGCAATTTTACTTTTGGCTGTTGTTTTGGAAGAACTTTTCTTCTTCAAAACTTTGTCCAAATATTGGGGACAGCTGTTTCTTTTTCTTTGGGAATGGATTTTATGGCTCGTTTGGGCGCAGGATTATTCTAGCTAAGGATTAAAACGGCACCCTATATTATAACAACAAACTAAAATTTAATTATTCAGTAAATGAGAGATTACGACGTCAATGATATTGTAATCTTATAACTGTCAGAAAGTCCACCTTCAATCCCCGTGGGACATAACGACGAGTTTTGGTCTAAAATCACGTTGCGGGGGCCCGATTATGTGATGAGTTGCTCTATTTATCTTTCTTTGTTTAATTTATTTTAAAAAATTTTATTTTAGAATTATTCTGGCAAATTTAAAAGTCCTCGCCTAATCATCACCACGCCCAAATATATCCTTTTCTTCACACTTTTCCGTTCCTCCAAAAACAATATCCCTCATTTTACAATTTTGTTTCCCACACAAAGTGAAGAACAAGAAATTGTTGTTTAAGTTTGTTGTCACCCATCTTTATATTTTTCTTTTAACAAAAAGCTAAAATCGAATAAAAAGTTTCTTGTTTAACAAAATTATTTTTTTTCTCTCTTTAATTCCCTAATTACAATTTTTATTAAATCAAAATTCTCTCATTTTATTTTGTCAAATAAAACTTTCCATTTCCATGATTTTTCCGCTTGATCCAATTTTCAAGAAAAATACTTTTATTTTTTATTTATTTTTCTTTCAATTTTTTTTGAATTCAATAAAAAAAATTATTTTTCTATAAAATGACCTCATTTTCTCGTATTTTTAATTTTATTTTGAGAACAAAATTTTTTTAAAAAGAAGAAAAGGTAATTTTGCAATTTTCTAAAAATAATGGTTGGATATTTTTAACAAATGATTTATTTGGAGGGTTTTATTATTTTTCATGCTTTTAACAAAAAACGCTATTTTTCTTTTAGAAAATTGCTTTTTTAAAAGGAGAATTGTTTAACGAGAGAATATTTTTTGTTATATTTTTTGATTATTCCAAAATATTTTGAGAGTCTTGAACGAAATAATAATAGTAGATATTATACATTAAATAAATTCCAGAAAATTACTGATGCTTCCAAGTCATCGAACCTAATACTTAACTTATATTTTATATTATAGTATTAGATGTTTCTTGGTATTAGATATGTAGTGTTTCTTACAATATTTATATTTAAATTATTCTTTTTGATTTTTTAAAATATTCCTATTAAATTGGATTTTTAAAATTTTCAGTGCTAACATTAATTCAGCAAATCTTATTTCCACAAAAACATAACCTTCTGAACTAAGCTTAATCACTAACCACAAACATTTAAAAACAAAACAATAAACTAATATAATTTAAAATTATTTTTACATTAAAATATATTTTTTTACATAATTTTTAAAAAAATAGTAAATCCCTTCTTTTAACATATGTACAAGAATATGATTAATTAATAACTCAACAGACGTTCATTCCCTTTCATCACTCAAAATATTTTTAAACAAAAACTTTTTAATAATCATTTTAACTTATATTAGTATTTTTTTAATTTTGAACATTTTTCCATCTGCTACCATTTTTCTCGTTTTTTTCTTTCAAAATCAAACTTTTTTTAATTATTAAATTTATCTTCTACGTTTATCCGAATGTTTTCCATATGTTTTTGGATACAAATTTATTCCAAATATTTTATTTGACTTTCTTGATAATTTATATAATTCATTTAATTTTCAGAATTTTAATGCCAAAAATAAAACAATCTGAAAGGTTTTTATCATTAAATAAGCCAATTTCGGCATCCAAAACTTCAATTTCCCCATCCCCAATTCTTTATAATTATTCTCTTTTAATTAATTTAATATTTTTATTTAAATTTATTTTCTTTATTATTACTTTCCTTTTTTTATTTCCCTCCTCTTCTTTGGCCCAAACAAATGACCAAATTCGGCAAAAATGTTTAACCCCTGAAGCTAACCAAAATTGTGGTAATTGTATTGCTTCAAGTCCAGAATGTGCATGGTGTGCTGATACGGTAAAAATTAAAAGAAAATAGATTGAAATTACATAGATAATTTCTAGACCTTGATTTTTCCTGGATCCAGAGTCTAGATCAAGGCATTTTTCAGAGTTCCTTGATTTTTTCTTGACTCAAGGTCCTTGATCCTCACCTAAAATCAAGGTCAAGGTTTTTTTGAATAATAAATTTCCCTTAAATAATTATTTATTGAGGATAATTTTATTTAAAATTTACGAGGTAATAAAATAAGTGGAAATGTTATTTAAAAATATTTATTTATTAAATTAATTTAAATTTCAAGCGGTTAAATAGTAGTAGCCAGCGTTGTGATGTTAAATGGGTATTTGCTTCAGAAAAGGATAAATGCCCAAATCGACAACTTTTTTCTCCAACAACAGAAATTAAAGTTGCACCTCCCCATGTAAATATAATTAATATATTTTTATTTTAACTCGGAAATTTTTTTAAGAATTTACCTTTGGGCGGGAGAAGGTCAGATGGTGTTACTATTATTCAATTAGAACCCCAACAAGTTGAAATTAGAATGAAACCAGGCAGGTTTTTTAATTCAAAATCTTGCCAAATTTAAATACCTGAGTAATTATGAATTTCGGAATAGAATGTTTATTTTTGATAAAAAGAGATTATTGACTAAGAGCCATAAATTTAAAGGATAGCTTTAAAAATTATAAAATTAAGCAATATAAATCAGTTGGTTTTTAAAGTATACCTTGATATTAACAATTTTTATAAAATTAATTTTTTTAATTTGGAATATATTATATAAAAATTTAAAAACTATTTTTCAGGCGATCAAATAGAAGTTCCCTTTCGTTATTTGCATAAATTACCATTAAGTGGTTATGAAGTTCGTGATTTCACTATACAAACCTCAGAATTTCGTTCGCTCGGTATAGACATAGAATTTACAATTGAATGTAATGGGTAATTAATTGAAATTTTTAAATTTAAAAATAAAAATTTTTAAAGAGAAAAAATAATTGGAAGAGTTTGTCCAGGAATTAAACCTGACCAAAAAATTTCTTTTAATGCAACAGTTTCTCTAAAAGATTGCTCAAAACCGAATTTAGCAGCCGTTTCTGTCGGTATTTATGGATATAATACAGTCTCTGCTATTTTTATTACCCCAATTTGTGGGTGTGAATGTGAACATTCGAGACAACAAGAAAGACGTTCCCCTCGTTGTAGTTATTCGGGGAATTTAGTTTGTGGAGTTTGTCAATGTGATCATGGAAAAGGAGGGGTTTGTTAAAAATAAAAATATTTAATTATCAAAACATTATTAAAATGAAGAAACATTAACAAGTTCAAAGGTGATAAAGATGAAAAAAATAAATATAGGTAGCCGAATTTCGATAATTTAGGGAATAAATTTAACTAACGCTTTAACGGGGGATACGTGATAGCCGTCTCTCGCTAAAACAAATCTGTCGGGACCAAATTGTGCAGAGTATTTAGCAAATAGAGAGACATGATAACAATATTTAACTGTAAAATTATTTTAAATCAATTAAAATTTGAGACTAAAACTATTAATAAAAACATTAATAAATTTCTTAAAATAAGAATACAAATTTTATTTTACTAATAAATAATTTTCAAAGCAATTTATCTCTGTAAATATACATTTTTAAAGGAAAGATGTGAATGTGATTTAGATAAATATGGAGTAAGTAAAGCTGAGGAATTAACAGGATTGTGTAGAGAACATAAACAAGCACAAATATGTTCTAATAAAGGTCAATGTAAATGTGGCCAATGTCAATGTGAAGCTGATTATGTAAAGAAAATTAAAATATTAATTTTAATTTAAATTATTTTTAATTAAAGATTAGTGGTCGTTATTGTGAATGTGACAGTTCTAGTTGTCCATTAAGTGTTTCTGGGCAAATATGTTCTGGTAGAGGAACATGCCAATGTGGAAAATGTTAGAAATAAAATTTTAAAATAAATTTAATTAATTAATTTAAGGTGTTTGTGAACGTGGATACAGCGGGGAAGGCAAGAAATTTGAAAAAAATTTCCAAAAAATTATTTATTTAAAGATTGTAATTGTGATGATGATCCTGAACCGTGTACCGAAAATGGAGTAAAAGAAAAATAATTTATATAATTAAAGGAAACTTAATTTAAAGGTAACTTGTTTCAATAACGGTTATTGTGAATGTGGGAAATGTTCTTGTAACGTTGGATGGACGGGGAATAGATGTAATATTCCCGAATCTTTACCCGAAGAATCTTCAACATCCAATTTTCAATCTACAACAAGTGCAGAATTTAATAGTGCAGAAAATGCTGAAGTACACGGAGAGGTTTTGACTGAAGATGATTTGGATTATAAAACATCTTCACAAAATGGAGATTTCCTTCCAACACCAAAAAGTACAATTGAAAGTATTCAAGAAGCACAACAAGTAAATTTAGAAGTTTATATATTTACTAATTTAATTTTTCTACAGTCTGGTGGACAAGCTTCTTCAACCAAAAGTCTTTCTCTTTTAATTTTATATTCTTCAGTTATTGGAATATTAATGAAGGTTTTAAGTAATAGATGTTTTATGTTTTTTATTTTATTATAATCATTAAAGCTTTAATTTAGCTTTAAATTTATTTTTTAATTTTTTTTGTAATAATTCTTTCGAAATTAACTTTTATTAGAGAATTGAATTATAAAAATAAAATAGAATTATGGAACTGAAAAACTCTAAAAATTGTAAAATAAAGACAAAGCTCATTTCTATAAAACAATCACAACATCCCTTTATTTGTATAATTCAATTCCTTCTTAAAAATTTTATATTTCGGGCTGCTTTATTTACTAAAAATTAATTAGATTATTTAAAGCAGCTCTAATGTTTATAATTTGTTGCCTTTACAAAATAATATTAATCTCTTTTTTTTACTGCCCAGAATTTAAAATAAATATTCTTGTTTTTAGCTATTATATTGAGGAAATTAATGATACTTATTGTTAGATGAAAGTGTGGTGAATTTGATGTAGTGAAATTTGTGGTCTCTATAGAAGGGAGGATACCTAAATATCGCCTAGTATTTTTCGTATAGAAACGAGAACGTTAACTAAATGAATGTTTGGACTTTTCGTTCCTTTCCCCGACGTTTTAGCTCAGCTCGGAGCAACCTAATGTGTATAGAAATAGGTAAATTCAAATAAAGATATCTTATAATTCTATTAAAATTTATCCAATTTAAATATATAAATAGTATGTAGGTTAAATTTATTAATTAGTATGCACAGTTAATTAAATGACTTTTTTAAATCAAAACAGCTTTTTGTCCCATTTTCTGTTTTATCATCCAATATAGGACTGAATCCTGGTAAACATTTACAAAGAAATGATCCAGGTAAATTAATACAAAAATTGCCTCTTCCACATTTTCCGTTCTATTAAATTTTATTTTTAAATTTTTAAATAAATTTAAAAAATCCACCTTCCCACTATTTGTATTATCCTTCATTAAACATTCATCAATATCTAAATAGTAAATTAATTATAAATTAAATATTAAATCTTCGGATAAAATTAAAGTGGATTCGAATCCGAAAAAGTATCGAATATAAAAATATTTCATTACCATAGCAATCCTGTCCATCTCCAAAAAAACCCTAAAAAATAATTTATAAAATAACTAGTCTCATTTCAATACCTCTTTACAGCGACAAACAGCAGAGTACTTCCCAGATTGGCAAGTTGCATTTGGTGAACATGATTTAAATCTGCAATGATCAATGTTGCTGCAAACTGGACAACATTCACCGGGAGGCAGCTCTTGCTCTCTACAATCAAGTTTAGGGCAATGAGTGGGAAATCTGTTAAAAATTTTGTTAATTTTAATTAATTATTCCAAAATTTGATTGTAAACATCCATTCAAAAAATTTATTTAACATTTAAATAACCAACTTAAAAGAACATTCCACTCTACCATCCTTACAAAAACAGTAAGTGCAAGTCTTTGGCGAAAAGTGTTCTCCACTTTCGTAAAAGCGACCATTGAATAAACACTTAATTTAACAAAAAAATTTAAACATGCTTAAATTATGTAATATAAATGGTAAATATTTAACGCTAAAATTCATACTCGTACGAATTTTAGTACGAGGTACTAAATACTTGTGAAGGCTTATTCTCTTGTTGATAACTTTCTGGGAACTGTATGTGTCGGGTTTATTTTTATTAGTCAGCCCTAATTTAAATTCAACTAATTACCCGTTTTCCACATTGAGGGCAACATTGCCCAGGGAGCGGTGTCATTGGATAAGGACAATTCAAAGATGGACACCCTATTGGCTTGCAATACAAATTTCCTTCATAATCACAATGGCATTCACTACATTCTGTGTAATTTTGAACAAGGGAACCCGATGCTATAATTGTTGTTTTTCCACTGGGATATAAAATTGGACAACCACGTTGATACATTTCTATTTGGTATATTTGTTGCTCAATGTGTGAAAATTTAAGATTAAGTTCTTGCATTTTCTGATAGATTTCACCTATTTCAGATGTTCTTTCATCTTTAATTTTTTTAAATTATTTTATAAAATTGTTGTTTATCTAAATTTTAAATACAGTTGGACTTCCATTTTAAACCCTCTTGTTCATGAAAAATATATTTAAAAATGAGAGTAATAGTTTGGTTTATTCCACCCCTTTTTCTGAATCCCTTTACAGCATCTGTTAACTTTTTATGACAAATTATATATCATTTGAAGAGCTCTTCGAGTTGAGTCGAATGGCACTAAAATCAACTAGATCTGACTTAAATCAACAAAGTTATGACCGTTTGTTTTAACCACGTGCAGCGCCAGATGTATGATAAATTATAGATCAAGCAAAGCTCAAAATGGTCAGGGTTCATAAAAAAAGGGATGGAATAAACCAAACTATCACCAAAATGAGAAGTAGATATCTTAAATTAAGGGCATTGTTTATACAGCTTTCTTACCAAGTGGCTAACCAGATTTAAAAATGAGAGGTTTCTTGAGTGTTTCTAAATTCAATGTCCGACTGTATAAGAATGTACGTACCTCTCTCTGATCTTATTTGTAATTTTGGACATTGCATCTCAAGCGGAATGGCTATATCCGCTGTAAACTCCCGCAAAACAATGTTGGGCGAATTATTATTTTCATTATTTTTTATTTTCCTCTCTTCAGCATAATTTTCACCAATTGTTGTAATTAATGAATCAATTTGCATTTCGTACATTAAATGACTACATAATTCGAAATCGAAAATTTGAAATTAAAAATTGAATTGAATTTTATAATATTTTAATTAATTAAATAATTATATTTTTTAATTTAATTAAAAAATATCCAACTCGTTTAGATCCTCTTGTATTTTAATTAATTGTTTACAATCTTCTGCAATTGTCAGCCACGGACCGTTAAATATTATATGGAAAAGATGGAAATTAGAATAATCCTCAAGAGATTGACTTAAAATTTCTAATCGTTTAACTCTCCCAGCATCGATATTTGATATAAATTCCAAAAGTATCTGAAAAATAATTTTTTATTTACGTTTTTTACATCGAATCTCGTTATAATATACCATTATTAATGTATACAATTAAGTTTCATTTAGAGTTAAATGTTGTTGCCCACAGTCTGATCTGTGGGTCCTGATCATCTGGTTCTGATGATCAGAATCCCCACATCTGATCCCCCCTCACATCCCCGTATCTGATCCCCTCTCACATCCCCCGCATAAATGTGCAAGTAATTCTCTCATTTTAGTGTATGATTTTCTCAACATTAAGGACTTACACCACAACGAGATTCGAACAGATTTAAAATTAAATTTAACTGTTTTCTTTATTGTCGATGTAGAAATACGGAAAGATTTGTTACTGTCCCTTTCACTAATTGAAAATAAATTAGCTTCTGTTCCATTCTTTTGTAATAATTCAAATTTGAGGGTTAAATTACGTGATATAAATAAATGAGCAAGTAATTCTGACTAAATAAATATTTTATTTAAAAGAAAAAAAGAATATCTAAACCTTTTTAGTATCTAATTCATAGGCACTCTTCATTAAAATAAAAATATAAAAAATAGTTAATTGGAAAATAATTGTTAAAAAATAACAATTAAATAACATCCTTTCAAGTAATGATTTATAAAATTTGGAAATGGTTATGGTATTAAATCCTGAAAAATTAATAATAAAATGGTATTTGATATTTTATAATTTGGAGAATTTAATTTGGAGAAATGTGAAGAGAATTAACTAAATATATTAAGAGAAGCATTCAAGGTCAACAATTGCTTCAAGTTTAATAGGCCAATTTCTACCTTCCCTCAACTTCCTTATGCTCAAAATCCTTATGATATGAATTGAAGGTAAGAAATAAAAATAAATCTTAAACAAAGAAGAGTAGTAAATAACTTTAAAAATGAATGGCCAATTCATAAACTTTCCTAAAAAAAGCTTAAAAGACTCCATTAAATAAAAATTAAAAATATTTTTTTGTAATTGAAATCATATGATTTTATAAAATTAATTATTCATTACAATGAAAAATTAAGTGAAAAATAATACAAATGTACATAATTCAGATTCTTTATATTCATTCACTCATTATACCACTCCATTGCTTAAATAAAAAATAATAATAAATCCTCCAAAAAATCACAATATTTTTTTTTTATTTTTAATTTAAATTACTGTATTTTCTCGATTAATTCCCCTGGGGAATTATTTTTTCAACCCTTCCTTGGCATGGGGAATTAATCAAGAGATGGAAATTATTCGAGTTTTGGCATTTGAACGTGCAGTAGGATATTTGGGGGTGGGGAATTATTGTTTCAACCCAACTCTAGAGAAGGGAATTATTCGAGGGAGGGCAATTAATCGAGAAAATACGGTAAATCTCAAACACAAAATTTCCAATTTACTAAACAATACCTGATTTAATAGAGGGTCAATGACTGTAATTTGTTTGCCTTCTTTTAATTCCAATCTTTCACTGTCTTCTTCATTCATTATAGTACATTCAGAATTTACTGATTCATTTTTATTTTTTGTTTTCGGACTTTTTGTTTCATTTTTTGTTGTTCCCTCAGTTTTTATTAATTTTGATTTAATAATTTTGTTTGTTCTTCTTTTTTTGTGATTTATCATTGGAATCATAGATTCACTTGTGTTACTTTTTTCTATTGTTGAAGCTGAATTCTGTGTTGTTCTTTTTGTAAAAATTTGTCTAAATCCCCTGACAGTCATGAAAACAAAAATAAAAATAATTGAAGCAAAGAGGAAACCCCCAATAGCAACAAAGTACCACGGAAACGGGGAAATAGAAGAACGCCAATTGCCTTTACTGCCGGAAGGTGTTATTGTTGTAAAATTTTGTGAGGATCTGGTTGATCGAGTAGTTCTTTTGGAGATTGTTGTTGATAGGTAATCAGGCGAGTTTTGAAGAGGTTCAGAAGGATAAACAGAAGAAAGAGTATTTAAATTATCTTTTAATTTAGTGCTAGAAAGTGTTGTTATTTTATGGGTAGAAGGGGGTGTGAATGGTGTGCTGCTAAAATTAAAAATTTTTGTAATTTTATAAAATGAATATATTTTGACGTCACATATTTTTATATTAAAGTCGAAACTCGATTTTACATCTACTAAAAAATTGACGTGAAAACGAATTGTACCTAAAATTCGAAGTATCTTAAGCAGATCCTTCATCCAATTACTAGCCTAATTTAAAAAATTGTTCTTAAATTGAGGGGTGTGTATAATGGGTTATGTAAAATAGAGGCCGACTTTATTTTATTAGTTTAGCTATATATTGTTTTAGAAAGAATTATCAATCCCATTTTTAATATTAATTTAACTTTCTAACTTGGTAAATTCTTTATTGCTTGGAGATGCCGATGTCGTCGACAGATTTGATATCTTTGTAGATGAATTGCCTGATGTTTTATGTTTTGATGTTGATGTTTCTGTTATAGAAGTAGAAATATTCATCAAATTCCTTCCATTCTTTTCTGTTGTTGTAGCTTCATCCATTCTTGATATTTTTGTTGTTAATTGTAAAGTTTCTGTTGTTATTTTATTAAATATTTTTCCTTTATTAGTAGTACTTTTTTGTTCATTATTTAATTTAGGAACAGTTAGATTGTCATTTTTGTCAATTGAATTTAATATTTTAGAAATATTTTCAATTGAATTATTTTTCAGATTTAACGAATTATTTAAATAATTATTTTCTTCTTTTTTATTTTTTTCTTTTAATTCTTCAACTTTTGATTTTAAATTTACAGGTTTCCTCAAGTTAGATTTAAACATCGGCATCGCCGGCCAATCATCATCATCCTCCTCTTCTTCTTCCTCTTCATTATTTTCTTTATCATTTTTAAATTCTTTTTGTTTTTCATTTAATAAATTACTTATAGTAGTTGATTCTAAATTTAATTTAACAATTTTAGTTGTAGGAAGGAATATAGTTGTACTAGTATTTGTTTTAATTCTTTCACTAGTTTTGATTGTTGTTGTTAAATTATATTTTTTTGTAGTAATTGTTTTATTACCAATTTTGGAATATGTTGAAGTTGTGGGTACGTGGGGAAATGAAGTTGTGGGGGAAAATGTTGAAGTTGTGGTTTTTGTGGTAGATATTTTTACTGTTGAGGATTCGAGGGGTTTTGAAACTTTTGAGGTTGTATTGGGAGGGTGTTTTTCTGTTTCGATACTTGTAGAGATCAATATAAAAAAAGTGAAAAAAATTGTTGTTAATCTTAGCAATAAATTGGAAATAATCATAATTATATTTTGATTAATTATTAATTAATCTATAAATTTACTTTTTATATAAAAATATTCAAAAAAATAAAGAGATAAAGGGCAATTATTTATTTATTTTTAAAATATCTTAAGGTAACTTTTACTTAAAAATTAGTTCATTCACTTTTTGCCCTTAAGGTCAGCTGTTTCCTGTTAAATCATTTTAATCGTTCGCTTTAAACACTTTTAATTTTAAGGTGGGATTTGAAAGGATATATAATAATTTTAAAACTAAATAAAAATTATTTTTAAATTTTTAAAGGAAGAATATTATGTATTTTAACTGCTATTTACTGCTAAAAAACTTTAA
Source organism: Meloidogyne enterolobii (assembly GCA_963681835.1). Lineage (NCBI taxonomy): Eukaryota > Metazoa > Nematoda > Chromadorea > Rhabditida > Meloidogynidae > Meloidogyne > Meloidogyne enterolobii. The sequence goes on along the minus strand of CAVMJV010000049.1, from coordinate 756,655 downwards.
TTTCATTTTTAGAAATAAAGGATAAAAATCGAAGTATATATTTTTATTTATTTATTTATAAACTAAAAAATTGCAAAAATATACAAAGGAGCAAAAAATCCTTCCAAATACATCGAAATAAGTCAACCGAAAATTTAGGACTAGCAACAATATGAGAGGGGAAAGCAATATATTTTTGGTGTATAAATAATATATGAAATGGTCATTAATAGTGGACTAGCAAAATAAATAAATAAATGTGTTAAAGACTTTTTAAAATATTTAAGTGTAAAAGTGTCATCTTTTAGTTGCTATGGTTTATTAACAAGTTGTATATCAAGATTTTTACAGGAAATTTAGAGGTAAAATTATTAATAAATATTTTTATTCACTCTTGCCCACTCTCTCTTATATTTTATTCCATAAAATTTCGGTGGTGCGAAAAATCTGAGATGGAGGAAATCTGGAAATAACTCAATCCAATGCCCCTTTAAAAATATTTTACTTAAAATGTGCTAAGAAAAAAAAAAGAAAAAATTTGCTAGTTGAAAAAGAAATGAAAATAAATAAAAGTTGTCCTAAATTTATTTGGAAGGAAAAATCTAAAATAAATAAATACAATAATAAAGTTTTGAATAGAAAAGAGGGATTTCAATTTATGAATATGTAATAATATTAAAAAGGTCGCGCCAGCCAGAGAAAATAAATACATTAAAAACAGAATAACAACCTAAGTTTGGAGTGGACACAATTCAGTTACTTCCGTTCACAAAAGTATTTGTGCTCTTTCAATTAAATTTGTATTTTTCTATTGTTATGTAGGCAAAATATTTTTTTTAATTTAGAGAATTGAAAAATATTAAAATTATTTAAGAATGAAAATTATGAACTTATGATAATCTTTACAAAATATTTTTACCTAATAAAAACTATTAAATCATAAATTCTCTAAACAAACTGACATTTTCCACTTTACCGTTTAATTTTGAAAAAACCGTATACCGTTTATCTGAGAACCGTATACCGTTTCGTTTATTTTTAAAGACCCGTTTAAACGCCCGTTTACCGTCTAGTTAAAGAGAGAAATAGCTTACTTAGCTAGCTGGTTTACTCTAGGGCAAAAAAATTAGAGCCCAACATTTCGGAACACAAAAAGTTGGAAAATTCCGATTAACATAACATTTATCAATTCGATAAAAAATTAAATTTGGATAGAAAATAAAAATATTTATTTTATTCATTTTGTTCTTCACTCCGTTCTAATTTCATTTTCTCATTTGTCGACGAATCTTCCTTTTGGCGATTTCTTTTATTTTTCATTGCCGCCTTTTTTTCACTTTTATAAAACTTAAAATTTTAATTTAAAAAAATATTTAAATTTTTAATTACATTAATAACCGCCCCTCTATTTCTGTTAAAATTAGCGTATATTTCTTCTTTTGAATTTTTTCTACAAAATGCTTGTACAGATTTCTTAACAAATTCATCATTTTCGTCAACAAAAAATGAAGGAGAACATTTTTCAGGCCCTCCATATAAAGAAACATTCCCAATCTCTGACTTCGGTTGCGAACTTGTATCATCACCAACCTTAATTTGTAAGAGAAATTTTTTGTAAACATTTAAAGACTAAATGAAATCCTTACTTTTGTTGAACGCCCCATCATTGCAAGAAAACTAAACGGTTCTTTTTCGCCATTTAAAGGGTTTTCTAAAATGAATGGGAAATTAAATATTTAAAATTTATTTTTTAAAGAATATTAGAATAGAAAATTCATTGACTTTCGACCAGTTCTATTAACACCTCTCATTTCATTGTCCAGATTTTACGTCACCGCACTATCGCGTTTTTATCTATTTCTGGTTCACTCTCGTTAACCTAACATCAACTTTTTAATTCCCTAAAACATTTAAATCCCTATCCGAGAGGTGAGGCAAGATGGTGGCCCCACCGTAAAGGTCGAAATACCTAGACCGAATTTTATTTTTAACTCTACATTCAAATATTTAAATGCTTTAAAAACTGTTACTTCCTGACATTTTTTAAAGTAATAAAAATTAACCTGTAGTATTTGAAGAATTTCCCTCAACTCCAACACCTTTCATTTCATCGTCTACGCTATAGTCAACATTTCTGGGTCTTTTTGGTTTATTAAATCGAGATTCGTTGCTAGGTCCCATTATTTTAGTAATCTTTATAATTTTAAAATTACAGGCCGTACGAACAAATATAAAAAATATTTTTGATAAAAAAAAACAAAAATTAAAACAAAAAATTTAATTTTTTAAATTTTAATAAAAATACAAAAAACATGTTATTGTTAATTTACATATGTATATGTATTTTATGGCTTCCATTCGGGCAAAACTTTTTGTCTTCTACCATTATTATTGTTCCGCTCTTCTTCAACCAAACACAGCTGTGGACTAAAAATTAGTATTTAATTAAAAATATTTTTTTAAATTATTTACATATCTCTCCTCAACATAATTTCACGAATTCTCCAACGTAAAGCCAATCGTTTTTGCTCTCCCGGGGGAGGCTGTTTTTCCCATTCAGAACGATATTGTTGTAATTTAAGTTGTTGGCAATGTTTAAAAGGTGCTCGGCCTGGCTCTGGACATTGAATTGGACGTAGAGCTAAAAAATTAATTTAAAATATTTTAAAAGCTAATTTTTAAACCATTTGCTCGAAGAAATTGATTAATTAATTTATTCTCTTCTTTTGGATCAAGTGCTGCTTTACGTGTTTGCTCTGGACGTCTATTTTCCTTCTCTTGATTAATAACCTCTGTTCTTGAAGGCGAAGGTTCTTGTTGTTGTTGAACACTTTCTTGAACCCCTTCCTGTTGTCTAAACTCTTCAGGAATCCTCTCACCTTCTTCAATCTAAAAAAAAAAGGTTTGACAATATTAGATTAAAGAATTTGATATTTTTCAAGCCGCCACCAATCTATTTAACAAATTTTAACAACCCTATTCTAACGTAAAACTTTTTTAAACTAACCAATCTTTCATATTTTTTAATATCTGCAACTATTTCATCTAAACGCTCTTGACCATAATCTAACAATTCTTTAAATCCAGGAGGTAATCCATCAGAGGACTAAACAAAAAAATTTTTTTAAGAAATAAATATTTTTAAACCGTTTGTCCTTTTGGAATTGGAGCAGCCAAATCAGAAGAAAGATTAAATAAACTTTGATCGAAAATAGCAGAACCATCAGGCCCCCCTAAGAAACAAGAAAATAGTCGAGTATCGGAAATGTCGACATTTTCTTCAATTAATCGAAGATCTTGAAAAAAATAATACATTAATTTGTGTGTTAATAAATTTTCAGACAATGGAAGCGGGTAAAAAATTTTAATCTTAGAAAAGCTGAAAAGAAAATTTCGGATAATTAACTTGGTCTTTCTTAATGGATCGAAGATTAGAGATCGGTAAATTGCATTTGCAGGATCCTGTATCCGGATTGGATTTTAAAATTTCGAACAGGACAGCAAGATCCTCCAGAATTAATCCTGGAAACTGAAAAAAGGCAGGATTTCGGACAGGATCCTGAAAAATCCTGTGCAGGATCCTGTCCTGTGCCGATCTTTATCAGACTACTCCTAACAATAAATCATAAAAATAATCTGAAAAATCTCCAAAAAACCAATTTTCATTAATTATTCAAACAAAAAACCTTTTTCAAGTTCACATAATTCATCATTTTCAATGCTATAACCCATTTCATCAATGATGTCACGCAATTCACTAAAACCATCATCACCAGAATTTTCACTTGGTTCACTTAAATCTTGTGAATGATAGCTACTACTCATTCTGAATATTTTTAATGTTAAAATTAAACGAACTAAAAACAAAAAATATTAAATAAGAAATTATTTACAAACAAAATTACTTTTAAAAACAAAAAAGTTAAAATAATTTATTAATGCCTTTTCGATAAACAATATTTTAGTAAATGAGAATTTATTAAAAATTTGTTTATAAAAATTTACAGAACGGAATGAAATAATTGAAATAATCGATTTAATTGAAGAACGAAATGGACAGTCATTTTTTCCTTACATAATTAAAAAAAAATTTTCCTGCAGTTTCCTATTAATTTCTATTTTTTAGAGTCTAAAAAAATTTCCCTATTAATTCACTCATTCTGCCTTCCCTTGTTATTTGTAAATGACTGAATAAATCGATGTTATTTTTTTAAATCAAAGACGGTTACAAATAAAAAGTAAATTATTGAAGGAAGAGTGAGTGAATGTGACTACAGGGAATTTTTTTTAAATTGTGCAAAGAAAAAACGCAATAAGTACCCTCTCAAACTATGCCAAATAATGCGGATTCAAACGTGAAAGTGAACATTTCCCAGAAATCCATTTTTATTTTTTAGCAAGTTGTCGGATTAATTCTCCCAATTGTTTGTCATCAACACTTTTTAGCCATTCGGGTTGTTGTGGAATATTTTCAATTAAAGCCCCATTTATGTTTATCATTATTGATTTTATTTGATCAATTTTATCTTAAATTACAAATTATTTATTTTTATAAAATTCCAAAAAAACCTTTAGGTAATTCCAAGGCTGGTCCCCCCCCCCTTTTTTTCCTTTCTATTTTTTTCGATTTTTTAAACTTTTTATCGCAAATTATATATCGTTCGAAAGAGCTCTTCAAGCTGAATCGAATCGTACTAAATTCATCGAAATCTGACTTAAATAAACATAGTTATGACCATTTGTTTTAATCCCTTTCAACATCACAAAAAGCATGTCCATCGAGGATTTGGCTTCATAATTCTGCTCAGAATCTCTAAATCTGACCGATCATAGTATCATTCTACTCAGCTCGAACAGCTCTTTCAAATGATATATTGTAAATTATATGTCAAGCAAAAAAGCTCAAAATGGTCAGGGAAACATAAAAAAAAAGGGGGAACCAGCCTTGGAATTACCAACCTTTATCCAATGAAATATCATTTGGTTGGTGCTCAATTTTAATATGTTCAACGGGTGGAGCTTCAGGCAAATCAAATCTTTGTGTTGTCGGAATCCAACTTGTATTTGAGGAGGTTGGAAGTTGTTGATAACCATTTTGTTTTTCTGATTCATTTGAAGATTCATCGTCTTCTGTGGGGAATTTATTCGAAATTTTAAATAATTAATTTAAAATAAACCTGAACTATTAGAATTTCTTTCAATTCCAATTCCTCTCATTTCAACATCAAAACCTATCAGCCATCCATCATTTTGATCGTTTTCATCTTCTTCAGTATTATCTACATTTGCAGGCACTTTTGGTTGATTTGATCGAGATTCTCCACGAGGCCCCATAATTTTAAGAAATTTTTTAGAAAATGATGGGAAAAGGTCGATTCAGAGTCGCCAATTCAGAATATGGGACAATTCAAAGTCCGCCATTCAGAGTACGGCTAAAAGGGGACGATTCAGAGTGCATAAATTTTCGGACCTAGAAAATCAGTTTTTCTTGCGATTTTTGTGGTTTTTCTCAGTTCCTACGATCTGATGAACATTCTAAAAAATTTCCAAGTCTTGACTCTAGACTTTTCTTGAGTTTTTTCGGTCCTCATCTCACTTATAATGAAATTCTCCAAGGAATTTATAAATAAATTCAAAAATTATCTATGTGATTCTTAATTTATGGGATTTCTAATGCCAGAATATCAGTTCTGATTCATCTTTATACACTAATTAAGAAGAACAAACGATTAAAAAAGCTAGAATTAAAAAAAATTGAAGACGTGGTGAGACTCAAATGTTCAAAAACCTAAAGGTTTAGGCTTCAAAAGGTTTAGGCTAAAAGTAACCAGGTAACGAAAGAGTCTTAAAATATGGCATCAAAACGAAAGTTTTTGGGATATAACTTTTTTGTTTTTAAATCAATCCAAATAATTTTTGCTTTAATTAAAAGCTCTGGATGTGCTGGTTATTTTTTCATAGAAATTGTTAAGTTTTACCGACTTTCAAAAAAAGTTAGGAGCCGTTAACTGCGAATAATCGTGATTTAACATACTTAGGCGGGTGTAACTTTCTAAGAAATGATCGGATCCTTTCATAAAGTTAATAAAAAGAATAAAAACAAACATAGATTCTAATTGATAAAGAAAATTTCTGGAAATGATCGAAACAAAAAAAGTTATAGCACAGAGTAAGGCGTTTCGATGCTAAGTCGCCGAGACTCTATTGACAAGTAAGCCTAAAGGTTTAGGTTTGTGCTGAGACTGAAAATAAATGTAAAGACAAAAGAGTCTTGCTGACTTTTTGATATATAATTCAAGTCAATTAATTGTTTTCATGTTTACAGATTATTTATGCCATTATAGCATAACAACACTATTATATCATTTTAATAAACAAACCGATTTTACTAAACAAAACCGAAAAATTAAAGAAAATTTAAAAAATTTTATTAAAAATTATTTTGTGGCATTGAATAATTGCCTTTGGTTGTGCAAATTGTTGTTTATCTCTCTAAAACAATAAAAGGAAACAAAAAAAAGAATAAAAAGCAAAAATAAAACATATACACGAAAGCCAAAAATTGGAAAAATATATATGTAAAAATCTGACGTAATTAATTTAATTAAATATAAGAAAAACCCTTCCCCCCCCCCCCCCATTTTTATTCTTTTTAAATTTTTATCAGTTAATTTTTTTTAATTAAATTTCTTTCAGACATTTCTAATATTTTTATATGTCATAGTATTAGATGTCTGAGAATCAATATTCTCCACTAACACAGACTGTTGTTAGAACACTTACTGACAAACTTTATGAAAAAAGAAAGGCGGCAGCTTTGGAAATTGAAAAGTTTTTTTTTAATTTTTTTAAATTTTAAATTCTTTTTTTAGACAAACAAAAGAATTAATTAAATCAAACAATATGGCTGATGTAGAAAAAATAATTTCAGTTTTAGAACAATTAACAACAACACCAAATGGAAATATGAGAAAGGGCGGATTAATTGGGTTAGCTGCTACAGCTATTGCTTTGGGGAGTAAAGTGAGAATAAATATTTGAATGTTTTTTTAAATTTTTTTTTGTTATTTTAGCATTCAGCTGTTTATGCAGTTAAATTGTTAGAGCCTGTTTTTACTTGTTTTTTGGATCATGATTCTCGCGTTAGATATTTTGCTTGTGAAGTTTGTTTACTTTTAAATTTCTAAATTAAATGTTGGCACTACTTAAGATGAGGGTGTCGGGGCCTTTTTTCGGTAAATATGTAAACAATGGTCAGTCTATCAAAGAGTATTTATAAAGCTAGTCGAGCTGTGCCGATTGACACCAAAATCAAAATAAATCCGGCTTTAAATCGAAAAAAGGCCCGACACCCTCAGCTTAACAATAAGTAGTGCCTAAACCTCTCTTCCTCCATTTTTATTTAAAGAAGAAATTTAGGAAAATTTTATTTTAGAAAAATTAATTTTACTTAAAAAGAATATTTTTTGTTCTAGATATTAGTTTCTTTAACTATACATTTTCGATTTTTTAATTGCAAAAATTTAATGATAAATAATTTTAAAATTTTCAAAATAATTTCAAATTAACTTTTTTTATTTTTAGTCTTTGTATAATATTGTCAAGGTCTGTCGAGCATCAGTTTTAGTAAAATTCGACGAACTCTTTAATATTCTTTGGAACTTATCCTCCGATCCCGATCAAAATGTTCGAAATGGTTCTGAATTGTTAGACAGACTTGTAAAGGTTTTTTTTAATATTTTATTTAATTTTGATTATTTATTTTTACAGGAAATTGTTATTTCAACAAAATCTTTTGATTTGCAAAATTTAATGGTTGTAATTAGAGAAAGAATTTATTCTGTTGATTCTTCAAATAAAAGATTTATTATATCTTGGGTAATTTCTAATTTAATGATATTTCTGAAATTATTTTGTTTTACATTTTTATTCAGTTAAGTTACACAATAGGCCATATTTTCAATAATTTAAGTTTATTGAAAAGAAATTAGATAATTTTTAGATATCTGTTCTAAATGGAATGTCTAGTAAATAAGCATTCATAACAAGGAGAGTTTGCGATTTTTGCTTGCTAGAAAGGGCACATTCTCTATCGAATGAGCCCGGTCTCAACTGTTTTTGGGTCGGACACCTCGCAAACTCTCCTAAAATTGAAAATATTAGTTTATATTTTTTTACAACGTTTCCATCCTTATTTTCTAAATTCGAAATTCTTTAGTTTTATTAATGAACTTTTTAATAGATAAGAATTCTATATAATTTTTAAGAAATCATATTTTAATTATTTTTTAAAGCTTTTCTCAATTTTAACTGTGCCTGATTTTTCTGTTAGTGAATATTTTCCAGAGGTTTTGGATGGAGTTTTTAAAGCTTTGGAAGATCCCTCACCTGCTGTACATGAAATTACTATATCCGTTTTGACAGAAATGCAAAATAAATTGGATCCAAAACGGAGTGACAATGTTTATTTTTTTATTTTTTTAAAATTTTTTCTTTTGTTATTTAAAGGTTAAATTAGAGGGTGTTATTAATGTATTGGTTATTCAAGCAACTTCTCAAGTACCTATTGTGCGTGATATTGCAATTCAGTGGCTTAATCAGGTTTTTAATTTTTCATTGAAGGGCTGGCCCCCTTTTAATTTTAAATATTTTGATTTTAATTGGTCAAAATTTTGAAATTTTCTCATTTAAAAATTGTCTTTTTATTTAATCGATACCCAAAAAATTTAAAACATCTTGCCAAACATTTTATAAAATATTAAATTTTAACACCAATTATTCTTCTTTTTTTACAGATTAATATTTATTATGGCGACAAAATTCTTCCAAGTCTCCCTTCCTTTCTTATCTCTATTTTGCCTTATCTTTTCGACAACATGTCAAATGATTTTGCTGGTTCTCGACCACTTTCTCTTCCAAATGATTTAAATCAAAGATTAACATCATTAGTTAAAACAGATTCACAAATTCCTGTAGAGGCTGTTGTTGAAGTACTTTTGGCTCATTTAAGGCATGAAAGGACAGAGACGAGAGTAGCAACATTAAATTGGATAAGACATTTACATTCTACAAATCCAACAAATGTTTGATTTTAAATTATTTAAAAAATTATTTTTAATTTAAAAAAGATGTTTCGTTACATGGACAGATTCTTCCCTGTTTTGCTTGATTTATTATCAGATCCAACTGATGAAGTTTTGATGTTGGATATTATTTTAATAACTGATATTTGTGGACAACCTAAACAACAACAGCAACTTGACATTCGTTCATTGAAATTGGGAGATGAATTAAATCAGGAGGTTTATAATAATTACTATAAATCAAGGGCGTAACCAGGAGGTTTGCGTCCCCTCCCTGAAATCGACCCTCTTTCTACGCCCTTTCTATAAATTTACCTTTATTTTTATTTGTGGGGTTGTTAGACCTTTCCCTTGAATATGATAATTTATTTCATTTGCCTAGTACCTTCTATTCCTAATCCTTAAAATTGATTACTATCTCGTCTTGTCCAATTATAATTTTCCATGTTTTCGGAAAATTCATGCCCTCCAATCAAGAGGGGTTCTTTTACAAATTCTTGTTTCCTTATTTTAAAAGCATCCTTGGCAAATAGTATACATATTTAATTTTTAGTAATATCAAATTATTTTTCAGTTAAAGACGATCTCTCCTTATTTGGTTAAATTTAATATTGCTTTACTAAAAATGTTTAAAGATGATAGAAAATTGGTTGCTGATAGAGGAATTCAAATTATCCGGTAATTTTTATTTTTTAAATTAAATTAATTTTTTTTATTTTAAAGACAAGTTTGCCTTCTTTTGGAACCAACAGATGTTTTTAGAACAATTTCTCTTTTATTGAGTTTTTCAATTAATTTTGATTCCTTTTTCCCTCAAAATTCAACTACACCCCAATTGAATTTAGGGGGAAATAAAGATTTATATATTGAATTGGAATTTATTGCAAAAATGGTTCAAATGTTAAATCAAATTTTAATGACCACAAGGTATAATTTCAACTAAATTTTTTCTAGTCACTCTAGGGATTTTATGATCTGGAGTTGTTATATATTTTTTTGGTATTTATAAACTTATAATACGAGGATTAATATTAGGAACAAAACCCCCTTAAAGTGCTGTTAATATTTTGATTTACATTCAATGGATTTACTTTTTCATACTTCTCTCATACTTAATTTTGTCTTCAAAAAAGTTCAATTAATTCCCATTTTCCATTTAAAAGTTGTTCTTCCTAAATTACTTTAAATTTAAAAAATTCTATCAATTTCATTAAAATTATCCTAAAATTATCTTTTAATTTCTTTCCTTTTTTTCTTTTAAGTGAACTTTTTCCTTTACGTCAACGTCTTCGTAATCCAGACCAGAGTGATTCTACAGAATTATTCCAAAATTTATATAAATGTTGGTGTAATCAACCAATATGCTTATTATCTTTATATTTACTTTCACAAAATTATCAGGTATTTCTTTTAATTTTCTTTTTTAAATATTCCATTCCCCCAGTTAGTCAGCACTTGAATTAATTCCTCGTTTATCTGATATTGACATTACAATGGAACTTTTGATAGAAATCGATAGAATTGTTCAATTAATTGAATCACCAATTCTTGCTTGTAAATTATTTTTTGTAATTTTTTTAAATTTAATTTCCTTTTAGATGTACGTATGGATTTATTACATCCAGACTATCAAAAGCCTTTAACTGCCTTACTTTCTGCTTTGCTTATGTTACTTCCTCAAAGCGAGGCTTTTTCTATTTTACACAAAAGATTACAGGCTGTCCCACACTTGGCTGTGCTTGAGTAAGAAAATTATATTTTTTTGTTCTAATCTGAAAAGGGAATCCCTTCTTTTCTGTTCTGAGAATATCTTGCGTAGATTTGATTTTTTAACAATATAAAACAATATAATTTCCCTGCTAATTTTTCCAGACCCTCTTTATTTCCTCTCGTTTTTCAATTTCCCGTTTTCTCTTTACTCATATTTTTCCCTATCTTATCCTATCAAAGGAAGGATGGGGTCTATGAACTTGGATATAATATCTGGGCAGCTATCAGAATCCTCCTAAAAATTATGCCCATGGATGGATTCAAATTTATTTTTAGTTTAATAAAATTATTTTTTTAGAAGTATGAAGAAAAGTATGGCTCGAAGTGCCGGCTCTTCTTTTTCTCCTCCCAACAAAATAAAATTTAAAGAACTAATTCAATATTTTGACCGGGTTACACAAGTTCGTTCAATGGCTCTACGAGTACATCACAAAAAAATGTTAGAGGAAATAGCCAGACAAAAATCAGAATAAATTAGAAATTAACATTATTTATTCTTATTTATTTTTGTATAGAATATTATTGTAAGATTTTATATTATTTTTTAAACGGAAACAATATTCTAAATACTACAATTTTTAATCAAAAACATTCACAATTTATCAAAATCGAACTTTTGGTTTTATATTTTTACCTAAAAGAAGTTTAATATTATTTTAATGGGTTTATTAAACTTTAAGATTTATTATTCTTATGATCTCAGAAATTTTGTAAACAACTTTATATTCACTTAAAATAATATTACTATTTTATTCCAACCCATAAAAACCGGTTTTACTCTGCTAGATCAAACTTGATCACAATTTTATTTTTCAACATGTGAAAAATAATTAAATAAAATTCAACTCTACACCAGGGATGTCACGGGTTAACCGAAACCCGGCCTTTTTTTCGACCCGAAACCCGATCCGAGAAATTTTCTAAAACCCGACCCGAGTTTTCTCAAAATTTTCGTCCGCGTCGCAGAAAAAGGGAAGATTTTTAGCTTAATGATTCTCCAAAATTCTGAAAATTTTCGCCTGCGGCGCTGAAAAAGGAAGAAATCTGGCTTCGGACCTTCAAGAATTCTCAAAATTTTCGCCTGCGGCGCTGAGAAGAGAAGATTTTTGGCCTTCCAAAATTCTCAAAATTTTGGCTTTTTTTCGACCCGAAACCCGATCCGAAGAAAATTTTTAAAACCCGATCCGAAACCCGACCCGACTTTTTGCTCAACCCGAAACCCGATCGAGAAAAATTTTGGAAACCCGACCCGAAACCCGACCCGACATTTTTCTCAACCCGTGACATCCCTGCTCTACACATCTTCAGAAGACTGGGGTAGTTTTACTTAATGTTTATAGCAGTATTATGTTCCTGGCTGGAAGGGATTCGACTTTCCATTCGAAGCCTAATGCCTCTTTGTCTATGCAGTGCGAAGCAGTTGAGCGCAAGAGACAATTTTGAAAAACGGAAGGAAAGGCCAAAATCTAACGAAAAATTGTAAACTTTGTAAACAGGGTGACACTTTCCAAATCACTAAAAAGGAGTATGGCCTCTTAAAAAAGGAGCAAAATGGGTCATTATTTTCGACGAAGACGTTAATTATGATAAGAAGTATTCGAAAAATATTTTAAAAGTTTTTTAATGAAAAAAATCAAAAAAATATTTTTATAACGAAGACAGTTCTCGAGCGGGATCTCGATCATTATTTTTTTGTACATAAAAATAAAAAACAAAATGTTCTGTTCGTTTTATGGCCAATGATTGTGAATCAATCTACCCGGCCAATCGATTCACACAAAAAGAGAACAAACAAATAGTCGAACACAATCTCTCTCTCTCTCTCTTTTTGTTTATTTGCTTTAGAGACTCTTTGACTTTTTGGCAATATAAATTTATCTGTCGACCATTTTGCGCTCTCTTTGGTCTTGACAAAAATTTAAAAAAAAAGAGAGAAATACTTAAAAATAAATTTTGGCGGCAGTTAAAAGACTTCAACTTCAAAAAGATTTTCTCCTCTTTTCTTATTTCACTCATTTATTCTCGTTCCTCCCGCTACCATTTTTCTATTTTTATTGTTTTTTTTTAAATTCAAGGTTATTAATTTAAATGTTAAAAAATAATAATAATAATAAAATAAATATCAAGGTTATAGAATATTTAAAAATAATTTTTTTTTGGACAAAAAAAAAATTAATATTAATTATTATGACGAAATTAAATGTCTGTCTGTGTTCGTCTTTTTATTTTTTTCATTTTAATTTAAATTTCCTTCACAAATATTAACTAACAATTCTTCATATTGATTGGTTACAAAATCATGTCTAGAAAATTTAAAGTTTTTTTTATAAAAATTTATTTTTTAAAATTAACTTTTAAAAAAATTTCTTTTATTTTTACAGTTAGTTTATCTTTATTTTAAAATTTCAAAATTTTCCCCTTTTCTCTAATTATGTATATTTTGTAATACTTTATTTAACTTTGAAATCTTTTTTTTCCTTCCCTTTTGTTTCCCTATTTTAATTGTTTTAACAATAATTACAATTAATTTTATTTAATAATTCTTTAAATTAGGGGTGGACAAAACCGTTTAACTAAACGATAAAGGGGTTTTTTGGTAAAATTAAACAGAACGGTATACGGGTCTCAGATAAACGGTATAAAGGTTTTTTGTCCACCCCTACTTTAAATAATTAAATTAATTTATTTTTTACCTTTTTTATCTTTTACCATAAAATTTCTTAACTCTTCTTAACTTACATATTTAATTTCTTATTTTTGGCAATTAAAATATGTAGGTAGATCGTTTATAAAATTCGATTTCTCTCTTTCATTTTCTTTTATTTTAAAAACAAATATTTTTTAAATTAACTCGTGTTTAGTTTTGATTTTTTCCTTTATCTTTTCTTAAATAAAATATAAATTTAAAAATAGTCTCTATTTATTTGTTACTTTTTTTCTTAAAATAATTTCTTTAAAAAAATAATTCCACGATTTTTAAATAAAAAATAATTATTTTTAACAAAATTTAAAAAATAAAAAAATGACTAATAAATAAATAAATTTAAGTGATTATTACAATAAATTAAATAAAGTTTTATCCAAAAATTCATTCACAAAAAACTTCTCTCTCTTTCTTAAAAGCTACACACAAATTTTTCTTTAAAAAGAGACTAAAGTTTATTTTTTTAAAGCTTTAAAAATAAATAACCAAATAAATTTATTTAAACATTTTTCTTTACAAAAATTCATTTTCTTTTAACTAAAAAACGTTAATAAATTTTAAACATTTATTTTTCTTTTGATGTTTTACATTTTTGATAAATGTGCAAAAATATATTTATTTTTTTAATTATTTAAAGTCTTTAATTTTTTGGAATTTTAAAAAATTAATTTTGTTATTTAAATTAAAAAAATTTTTTTTAATAATTTAGATGTAAATATTTATTTAAAAATTAATTTTTTTTAAATTTATTTTTAACATTGTAATTTTAAAATCTTTGTATAAATTGTGTACACCCCAACGTACCGCAGTGCTATAACTTCGTTCAAAATGGTCGAATCCGGGACACCCTTATATGGTTCGACTCAGCTCGCGAGATGCATCGAACCATACATGTCGTCCCGGATCTGGCTATTTTGAACGAAGTTATAGCTCCGCGGTACGTTGGCCTGCTCCCTCATAAATTAACTACTCTCTCCGAATGAATACTTCTTTACAGTTTTAGTTTCTTAATAAAATTTTTTTTCGACATTCCCTATTTTTTATTAAAAATATTTTTCTCTAAATTTTATTGTTAAAATAAAAATATATTTTTAATTTTTTAGATAAATATTTAAATGTTAAAATATTTAATTAAATTTATTTTTATTTTTAATATTTTAATTTATTTAATTATTCCAATAAATAATTTAAATTTAAAAGAAGAACGACAATATTTAATTGAATGTAAAGATCCTTTATTTAATTTAAATAAATGGGAATGTAAAATTAATAAAGTTGTGGAAGAAGAAGGAGGAAATTATTCAAAAAATATTATTAATAATTTAAAAAATATTTCTAAAGAAGAAGAAGAAAAGAATAATTTAATTAATTCTGTCAATCCTTTAGAATTATATTATTCTTTTAAAGTAATTTAATTTATTTTTATTTTATTTTAATTAACCTCCCCTATCCCTTCTTATGGAACCAGAAAATTTCAAAAATTAAAGGAATCCTCTCACAAAGGAGAGTGCCTGAGGTGTCCGTGGGACTTTTACCAAATTTCGTCCCGAAGTCCCAAGGACACAACAGGCACTCTCCTTTGTCAGTTATTCTTTAATTTCCCTCAAATAAATTAAAACTTTGTTAAAAAAAAATTTCTTTTTTTATTTATTAAATAATAATTAAATACCCTTTACTCATTTATCTACATATTCCCCCACAATTTTTTAGGTGAATCGTTCAAACGGCCAATTATTTATTTCAGCAATTTTAAGATGGGAATTTACATCCACAAAATTTTTTAATTTTTATAAAATATTTCTTTATATTGAAGAAATAAATAAAACTAAAAGTATTGACATAGCAATTTCTTCATTTAATAATTCTTCAATTGGAAATTTACAAAGGGTAAATAATAAATAAATAAAATAATTTAAAAAATAAAATTATTTTTAAAGTTAAAAATTGTTTTACAATTGGATGATTTATTTAAATTTGGATATTCTTACAATATTAAAGTAAATTTATATTTTTAATTTTAATTTGAATATTTAAAATTTTTTATTTTATTCGTATAATGTTATTACAATCAACCTCTATTTTTAAATATCCCCCAAAGTTAGGGGGATATTTTTTTATTATTTTAATTAGTGAGGAGCCGCCTTTCTAAATTACCGAAAATGACAAATTAAAATTCTTTTTATTTTTTTAAATTTTTTTTTATTTTTTAGATCATTTCTTTACCTTCATTACAACATCAACAACAAAATGAAGAATTAAATAAAAATTCTTCATTTTTTAATTTAACTAATATTGAAGAAGGGATATATGCATTTACTGACAAACAAATTAATTTTGATTCTTTACGTTGGTTTTCTAATATTTTTTTAATATTTCTATTTTGGAAAGGATTTCCTTTTTTTTAATCTCCATTTACATTTACCCATTCATTTTTTAAACAAAAAATTATTTTAAAATAATTTAATTATAATAGGTTCTACATATATTTAATAATTTTGCATTACCACACCTTAAATTAATTTTTTTGATTAACGTCTATATCCGTTTAAACAAAAATTTTTAATTAATTATTTATGTATGAGATCAAAAAAACTTTAAAAAATTATTGGAATGTTCACTTCCATTTTTTCCCCGTTCCAGTTATTTTTACTACATATTTTTTTACTTTTTATTTTTACAAAAATTTTTTTTTAATTTCTTTTTGAAAGAAAAATATTTTTAGAATTTTTAAAAATTAATTTTTAGCAGAAGAATTAAATTCGAATATTTGTCATCAAAAATTAAATGATAATAATGTTGATGATTTAAAAGAATGGAAAAAGCGGCAATCATTTGCTAGTAGATGGTTAATTAATTAATTTTTAAAAAATAATAATTATAAATTGGTTAAACTTATACATAATTATCTCACATTTATTTAATCTTCCTTCCATTTACCAACCCAAAACTCCCAGTTATTTCAATTTTTAATGCTTCGGATAACTGAGAGGGTAGGGTTGTCGGTTCTTTGAAAATCTTCGGATATCCGGAACCGAACCGAAAGATCATCGGTTCTTCGGTTCGGTTCGGTCCGACAACCCTAACTGAGAGTCTTTGTCACTTATATTTTTTAATCCCCAAATTTTTTTAAAGGACAGGAGCACTTCGTTCTGTTGTGTTTTACCCTCTACATTCGGCTATAAATATTTCTTTTTTTGGAGCGCCTCCTTCATTTTGCATTAATTTATACAAAATACAATTGTGGCTATTAAATTCTCTTTTGCAAGAAAAAATTGTTGAAAATTTGATAAATGAAGGGCCGGGAGTATTTATTGGTTTTGTTGAATTTAGAGATCTTTTGAGTAGCGATACAAGATTAAAATATAAAATTAGAATAATTCCAATTGAAAGAAGAGAAGAAGATGGAAATTGTATTTGTGAATTAAATAATAAATGTGGGTGTGTTCAGGCAAGTTTTTAATTATTTTGCTTTCATTTGATCAGAGCTACTCGAAATTTCGATTTTTGACTTTCGATTTTTTCTCACGATTTTCGATTTTCGAATCTTTTCATAAAATTTCGATAATTCTAGTTTTTCCGATTTTCGAAGATTTTCTTATTTCGACGCAGCTCTGCATTTGATATAGGTATTCTAAACCGTTTATAACAATAACCGCCGTCATTCCCTTAAACTTTATTTCCGTTTTTTAAAACAAGTTTCAGCACAAACTTGTTCGAGAATTTTCTCTTTTACCTTAACTAACCCACAATCCGAAAAATCTTAGCGTTGTCCTCAATACTTATAGTTACCGGAGAACTCTCATATCCAACATAAACGAAATTTAAATTTTCTTAGGATTAAATAAAAAAAATTTTATTTCTAAAATAAATTTATTACATTAATTTAAAGGTTATTTCTGATTGGTTTACAATGCCAAATGCTTCTACTTCTTCAATTACCTTTAATCACGAACAAGAAACAATTTCCTTATTAAATACTAGCAAAAATGAAATATTAAAATTAAATGAAGAAAAAACAAATTCTTTATTTTTGTTAATTTTAATTTGTTTATTCCTTGCCTTAACTTTTATTCTTCTTACTTTTGCATTTTTACTTTTTATTTTAAAGAAAATTGGCTGGACAAAAGGAAAAAGACAATCCTTTATTATTATCAGGTAGTTTTTCCTGAATATTTTTTGAATTAAGATGGATATTGGAAAGATTAAATTTTTGTAATTAATCTAAGCGAATTTTTAAAAAAATTTTTGGCTTGGAGAGATTAATAAATAAAGAAACCGAAGATTTTAAATACAAAATATTATATCCTGATATATACATCTCAAACCAAATAATATAAATACAGTCATACTTTTATTTTCAATACCCTCTTGATGCTGAAAAATTTATTTAAAAATGGGTGTCCTAAATTTGTTTAGAAACTCACTCCTCCTACCAATGATCAAGACTAAATTAGCAGAAAATAAGATCGAGCTTTATTTAATTTTTTGGGTGTATTAAATTATTTTAGGATTGTCTGAGTTAATAAATATTTTTTAAATTAAATTTATATTTTAAGAAAACCAAAAAATGAACACAATATTCTAACTACTTCCAAAAAATATAATAATAGTGGTGTTCCTTTATTAAATGGGAATGTTTCTGGAGGTGTTTATTCTATATTATTAGCCAATGCCCAACCAACAAAAAGTGCAGATTTGGAACGTTTTGCCCGTTTATTAGTTAAAAACGGCGTTAGAATATTTTATGATCGTTGGGATAAAACGGCTATCGAAAGGAATTTACTTCTTTGGGTACAACAGGCAACAACAAAAGCTGATAAAGTAAAGAGAAAACAGAATTTAAGAAAAAATATTTTTAATTAAAGGCTGTTTTCTTTTGGGATAAAAGAGCAGAACAATTAATTACTCCAAATAATGAAACATTAAAAACAAGTACAAATATTTCTTGTAATTCATCAGACATTTTTGATCATGTCTTTTGTGCTCTCCATCAACAAATGGATCCGGAAAAGACTGTTAAGAATTTTTTTTAATTACAAAAAAGGGCTTTTGAATTTATACGTCCCCTTTAGTTAAAATCGAAAAGTTCTATAATGTAAAGCATATAGTGCTATTTAATTCCTAAGGCTATGCAGCAGGCGCATGATGTAATGAATAACACATCCGTCCGGTCTACTGAAGATGCTGGTTCGCCTTTTGTATTAAATAAATAACTATAGCCCAGCTGCTTTACTATAATAAAAAATTGAAATTTTAAAATGACGGACCCATCCTATAAAATATAAAAAATTGGAGGGATTGATCCAATAAGCTCCCCGAAGCAAGGTTGGTGTTATCTACCTATCCATAAATTTCTCTCTGATTTGCTATGGC
Source organism: Meloidogyne enterolobii (assembly GCA_963681835.1). Classification (NCBI taxonomy): domain Eukaryota; kingdom Metazoa; phylum Nematoda; class Chromadorea; order Rhabditida; family Meloidogynidae; genus Meloidogyne; species Meloidogyne enterolobii. The sequence continues at coordinate 737,746 of CAVMJV010000049.1, read as the reverse complement.
AGAATTTTTCAAATTATTTTGATTGATGACTAAATAATTCTTCGGGCTGCCTTCAAAAATGTTTTGGCCTAAAAACTCTATTTTCCTTTTATTTTAAAATTTATTTCCTATAAATTTTAGATTTTCGTTAATTGGGATGAATCTGCAATTAATGAGAAACCTCTTGGATGTGTGGGAGAGAATAGGCCATTCCTTTTTTCGAGAGATTTGGCATTAATTTATACAGCATTAAATATTCCAGCGAGTGAATTAGATATTCAAGTACTTAATTCTTTTTTGAATTTTATTTAAAAAAAGAATATTTTTAAAGAAATTTGCTCGTTTACCTTCATCTTCTTTAATTTCTTCTTCAACAACTCCTTCATTAACTATTTGTGTGCCAATTAAGGCAAATAATAAATTAAAAGAAAATAAAAAAATTGAAAAAGATAAAGAGAAAGAAGAAGAAAATATTTTTTTATTGCCAAATAATGAAGAATGTGAAAATGAAGGAAAGAAGGAATTGTTGTTGAATATTAAGGTAGAATACTTAAATTAAATACTTAATAATAATTTAATTAATTTTTTTTACTCTTTAAAAATTAATTTTAAATTTTTTCAGTCAGCTAATCAAGACAAATTAAGAGAAGAAAAAGAAAGGCAATTATCTGCATTCGATTCAGGAATTGATTCTTCTTGTGTGATTGCCTTATAAAATTTTATATTTTTTACATTTATATATACATAATATTTTTTGTTAGAAATTTTTTATTTTATTTATAATTGTTTGGGAAGTTCTTTTGAAGGATTTTCTCGGAACCGATTAAGTACATATACACTCTGTTACCTCCTTTTTTAATTTTATATTTTATATTTATTTTGAAATAACGATATTAAATTGTTTTATTTTTAATAAATTTATATATAAATATACATATTTTTAAAGTATTTTCTAGAGTTCGCCGGGATCGGGATCACGGTCGGGACCCAGAATCGGGATCATTATTCCAAAATCCCAGCCAACTCTAGTATTTTCTATTTATTTTTTAAAACCTTTTAAACCTCCCAATTAAATATTATTTTATTTTTCCAATATAAAGCTCATTTAGTTTATTTTCAATAAATTCTCGAGAAAATCCGTGTGCCACAACATTATTTATTGCAATGCTTATATCCTTTAAAAACTAACAAAATAATTAATTTTAAAAGAATTAATTACTTTCCCCGCATATTTAAGCATAGCATCACCTCCTATTTAAAAATTAATATTTAAAATGAATACTTTAAATACCTGGATGAGCTAAAAAAATTATTTTTTTTTAATTTTTTTATTTAAATTTAAAACATACATTTATAATAACAAGTTAAATTATAAACCTTTAAATAAATTAATTTAAATATTTAATTATTTAAATACCTTTCCATCTTTAATTAGCCAAATATCATCTGGATATTTATGCAAATTAACCTCATCAATGGAAAAATATTTCTCATTTGTCATTTTAGGAAAATTTAATTCAGAAGGAAAGAGTAAATTTAAAAATATTTGGATTTTTTGGATTGAAGCAAGAGATTTAAGGATATAATTGAAATTAAATTTAGGTAAATTCTCGCTATAAACTCAACTAAATTATATAAACAATATCTGATATTGTACATATAAACCATTATCTATTTTTGAAATTGTTTACGTTTGTTATATGTAGAAATTGTAGCCTCTTGGTTTTTCGAAAATTTTTCGCAAAAATAAAATTGTCTTCTTGGCCCTAAAAAATTATAATTTCCCTCCTGGGGCACTAATAAATTAATTATAAGTATTATTAAATTTTCGATCTATCTCTGCTGAAAAATTACTCTCGGTCACTTCTCGACGCACTCGTTTTATTACGTTTGAATGTTTTGACATTAATAAATATAAATATTATTTTTTAAATTAATAATAAACACGACATCAAGCAAGCAAAATTTAATGTACAACTTCGTTAAATAATTCACAAGTCGGGCAGAAAAAGTTAAATATTTTTTATTACTTCAAATACCTACTATACATATTAAAACTAAAAAATAAATTTATGATAAACTACATAACCTATGTAAATCCACAAATTATTATGTAGAAATTAAATGACAAATTTTAAAAATATTATGGGATTTAAAATTTTCGCCAGATTTTTCAGTTTCAGATCTTATTAAGCTAAATTTGGTATCGTTTAAGGCTTTTAGAGTTCTTTTAAATGTGCTATCTTTGTATTTTATTTTTCACTCCAAAAATGCCCCTCCTATATAGTTTTATATTATCAAAGACCCGTAACTCGATCTCTCTGTTTCCCCAAATTTAACCACTTGGATAATTAAGAATTTCTTTTGTTAAATAATATTTTAAAATAAACTCCGATAAATTTAAATAATTTATTTATAAAATTTTTCTTGTTAAAGTAAAAAATATATAGTGTAAGAATATGAGCAAATATATTATAAGTGTAATATTTAATTGGAAAGGGAATTACTTGAAAATAAAAGAAAGACGGAATATTTTCAAATTTCAGCTCTGATAAAGATACAATCCTTATAAATTAAATGAGAAAGATGATTAAAAAAATTATAAAGTTAGCTCCTCTCCAAGATCCCCGCTGTCAATTTTAAAATGTCTCAGGGAAAATTTCAGGTGAGAATTGACAGAAAAATTAGCCAGAAAAAATCTAAATAAATATGGAGGGCTCGAGGAACAAAGGAGGAGCAAAACCATTAGTTTATATAAAAAGACAAATATTTAATTAATTAAATTAATATGCAACTGATAAATATTGTATTTTATTTTTGATATTTAATTTCGTCTTGTTTATGGCATTAAATATTAATGCATGTCCTAAAAATAAATTTTAATAAATTAAAAAAACGAATTTTAAATTGAATCTTTGCCTTAGAAATACCTAGTAATTATGAATTACGTTTAAGAATTACAGCTAACTGTAACTATGGAAAAGGGAAGGATTGTTCCAAATATCCAAATTTTTTTGTTTTTAGCGATCCTCCTCATACCTATCCTAATTTCCCGAAACACACTTTTTTCTCAATTTTCAAAAAACAAAATCTTGTTTACTTGTTAACTACTAGTGTTTATATTAATCGAAGAATTCGAGCATTCAACTAATTGGCTAGTCGAAACAATTTGTTGTTGTTGCCCAATTGTTTGGGGTGCAAAAGCCAAATTATTGCATGTCCCAATACCCAAAGAATTATGTGTTGTTGGTGTTCCTCCAGGGAATAATTGCTTTAAATGCTCGACTCGAGCAAGTAATTCTGCTGCAACTGTTTCGGCTTTAACAGAGTCACGATCGCAAAATGCATAAAGCAGCCTGAAAATGTTTAAGTTTATGAAAAAAGTGAAAAATAGAAAATTATTTAGAAAATTATCTACTACATTTTTTTAAGTAATTTATAAAAAAAAATTAAATAAATTCTTCACCTTTTCAACAAAGATTGAAATTTCATATTTTCAACAGTAACAGAAATCGCACTCTGCAAATCAGCAACTTCGACATTGAAAAGAAGAATAAGTCCAAGTAATAAATTAATTGTTTCATTTCGACGCCATTCGACCGGAAAATCAACGTAGAATCTTTAAATTTAAATAAGACATCAAAGAGGGCTTATTGTTAGGCTCCAGTCCCAGGGATTTTTCAATTTAATCACTAAATAATCAACAGAAAATCACGGGAGATCTCTAGTTTTAACCCCAATTTTACCTTATAGTTGATTCAGGAACCCCATTTTGTCGTAAAATAGCAACAGTAAATTCATTCACCTCCACACTCAGAACAGAACGAAGAACAAAAAAACTTCCAAAACAACCTTCAATTTAAAAAATATTTTCTCAATTTTTACAAAAAATATTCACTTTTTAATAAACGTTCTTGGTCGTGCTGATCAAGACGTTTAAAAGCATCCAAAGATTTAGCTAAACCAATTAATCGACGCAAATCAGATTCTGTGTAATGCCCCATCAAAAATTGTAAATCTCCAGATTGAGCCCCTCCGGCAGTTAAGGAAATGTTTGAAGAAGTTGTTGCTGAAGTCTTCCAAATTTCGTTAGCCTTTGACAATTCAGCCAATTGTTCTTGGTCAGAAGCACTGAGTTGGTGTAGAGAGGAAGCAATTGAAAACGAAGCACCGCCTTATTTTAAAAATAAATTAATTGTCTAGAACCAGAATATGTATGTACATATGCCGTATTTACTCATTTTTTAATACATCCGTGGCATGGAGAATTATTCAAGAGAGGGGAATTATTCGAGTTTCGAAATTTGAACGTGTAGTAGAGTATTTGGGGGAAGGGGTTTATTGTTTCAACTCATCCGCAGCAGGAAGAATTATTCGAGGAGGGATATTAATCGAGTAAATACAGTAAATAAACTCTAAAAAATTACTGACACAAAATTTTAAGTTTAATAATCTAACTATTTTTTGAATTAACTTCAAAAGCGAAAATCCTTTAAATTGTGTCATTAAAATTCAAATGCAAACACACAATTTTTAATTTAATTAAAGTACTTGTGTCCATTGTTTCAACAAAATTTCCAGTAGTAATAGATTGATTAATTAAAGTATTTTGTTGTTGTGTTTGTTGCTGTAATGAGATTTGACCGTTAGTGACAGACTGGAAATGTACAGGCTGCGATTGAAGAGAATTTCGAGGTGTCGAATTGTTACTACTTGTACTGTTGTTGTCCCCTCCTCCGAGATGTTTAGATGAACCTTCCAACAAATCAGTCATAACCTTTTAAGAGAGGATTATTAGTTTTAGTTTAAAAATATAATCAAGGAATTTGGGTGAGATCTACTCTCTTAAAAATTTAAATTAAATATTCACACCTTATCAACAATAGGAACATCATTTGGATATCTCCCACAATGGCAATGACACAAGCATTTACTTGGTGGTTGTACTTGTGTTTTGTCACTTTCAATTCGTTGTTCTACCAATTTAAGTAAAATATCTTTTGGAATTGAAACCATTTCTAAATATTGTGGATGAATTGGCTGTTGTTGTTGCTGTGGTTGTTGAGATGGGAATTGTTGACATTGAAGTAAATTTTGTGGTTGAGATTGGTTAGTAGATATTGAAGAAGTAATGGTTTGTTGTTGTTGAATAGAAGAAGTATTTTGTTGGGGAGGTGTACAATTATTGTTATTATTTAATTGTCCTCCTCCTGTTCCAATACTCATCTAAATTAAATGGAAAAAATAATTAAAAATTGTTAACATCAAAACTTTTTCTCTAGAATTAAGGCAAATCCTTCAAAAATATTTTTACTTAAAAATATTAGGGAGCAAACCAATGTCCGCAGCTATAACTTTGTTCAGAATTGCCGAATCCGGGACGCCCTGGTATGGTTCGATGCATCTCGACGAGCTGGATCGAACTATACCAGGGCATCTCGGATTCAACAATTCTGAACGAAATTATAGCTCGCGATACCTTGGGCTTACGGTACCTTGGGGGTACCCAAAATATTATATTCTTATTATATTCTCAATTTTCTAGAGCATTTATAAAATTACAAAAAAATTTTAAAAATTAAAGAAATTTAAGAAAGAATTTAGTCATTCAAATGGCTAATTGCCCAAAGTCTCTTCTTACAATTAACACCTACAAATAACTCTCAAAACTAATATTTAATTAACTACAAATCTTTGTAAAAATTAAAATGACCTACAATACTTGACGGTTGTTGAATTAAAATATTTCCAGTTTGTGTTGTTGTTTGTGTAATTAATTGTGGTAATACATTTGGATTTGGAGGAGGAGGAATTGGAGGTTGTTGAGGTGTTTGTTGAGGCTGTGAAGCTAAATGGGCAGCAGCTACCTCAATAAAACAATTTGGTAAAATTCCAGTTGAAGGAGTTGGAGTAACAATTTGAGAAGGAATATTTGGAGGTTGTTGGTTGTTATTTTGAATTGTTCCTGTAGAGAAAACATTGGCAACCTAAAAATATAGAAAATAGGAGTATTCAAAAATACTGTATTCCAAAATTTATCCCAAGAAAGTATTGATGTACGGGAAATACTACATATATGGGTATTCGGAAAACTGAAAAATAAAACCAGACTTAAATTAAATCCACCATAAACTCAGATCTTATTTTTATTTCGAATATTAACAAGAACTTTTTACAGCAGTTATCCTTGTAAACAACGTTTAGAATACCTACTCAAAGATATTTGCACTTTTTAAATATTTATAAATTAATTAGATAACTTTCAAGTACTCTAAAAAAGAGGAGAAACAGTAGCCAATTAAAATATCATTATAATTAAACTAATTTTCCAGGATATATTTACACAATCAAATTATGTATCACGTCAAAATTAAAAGAAAATATTTAAATAAATTACTTGTTGTAATTGTTGATTAACATTTTCATTTTGAGCATTAGTTGTACTCCCAGGTGTTAAAAATGCATTATTTGTACTTAATGACTGTTGATTTAAATGTTGCTGTTGTTGTTGTTGATGGTGATGAACAGCAGCTACATTTGCTAAAGCAGCCAACTAAAAAATTAAAAAAAAATATTTTTAAACTAAGGGGATTAGGTAGACTTGTTGTTGTTGATGTTGGGCTATTTGTTGTTGCATTTGTTGAACTTGTGCAGCAGCTACTATTTGAGCAGCCGCTTGTTGTTGAGCAACATGTTGTACTTGTTGCTGTTGCTGTAAATGATGAGCTACTGCTGCTGCAGCGGCCGCTTGTTGTTGCTAAAAATAATTAAAAGAATTTATAATTAAAAGGAGTTTGTATTTGTTCTAAATGTCTAAAATAAATATTTTACATGAGAAGCAACAATTTGTTGTTGAATAGATTCAGTTACTGTTGATGCCTGTTGTGTTGTAATATTTGTTGGATTGCCTGAAATTTGTTGTTGTTGGCTATGTTGTTGTTGCTGTTGAATTAATGCTGCAGCAACGGCAGGGGGGAGTGGATTGGAATTCTCGTTGGTTGTTGTAATCATTGTTGAAGTTGATTGATTGTTAGTATCTGGGATAAGTCCAGCAGAAACTAACAATGATGAAGGGTGTTGTTGAAGCCCTAAAAATGTATTTTTGAATTAAAAAAAGAAAATAAAGTTTTTAAAAATCAAAAAATAATTTTTAATTAGAGGGTTAATCCTGATAATCTACATATATCTCCAAAATAACTGAATCAATGGAGAAAAACTTTTTTGGATGTTTATAGGTATATAGGAGGACATGAACAAAAAATTATTGTATATCTGACTAAATGAATCACTTACGGAAATTCATTTTTACCCCATAAAAATCTAAAAAATTTACTTAATTTTTACATAAAAAATAAAAAAAAATAAAGAGGAATGTCTACATAAAGATAAAAAATAATAATCTAAAATAGTCTGTGTCTTTTAAGATAGCCACTAAATGTCATGAGTGAGGAGGCCAATCTTAAGACTGTATGAGACAAGGAGTAGTGAAGGTTGATAGGGCAAGGTGTTAAATAAAAATATAAACTAAAAATATTGCAATGGGGGAAAATCGAAGGGACAAAAAAGTAGGTAAATTGGGGAAATAGCGATAAAATAAAATATAGGTGGGGGAAGAAGAACACTAAAAATAGGAAAAAAATGGTAAAGAATAATATTTTACTTTAAACATTAACCAGTAGAGATTCCCCCCTTACAAACGATAAATACCTTTCAATGGTTCTTTGGAGGTGATTATTGTAAATTATTATTATTTAATTGACCTAATTTTTGATTTATATCATTATTTACTTTAAAAACAAAAATAAATATATCAATATTTGTGGTCAACATTGAAAGATGATTAATGAAGAACAAAACATGGGAAAGAATGGTGGGTCAACATATGCATTATTAAAAGATTTTAAATGATACCCTAAAGACCAACTATCAAAGGTGAAACTCTGATGAGTAGAAATTTATAATCCGAGATTATTTGATCTGACCTAATTAAAGGAAATTATAACTCAACTTGCACAACATTTTCACTCTGTAAAGGCAGTGTTTGTGGTTGTTGCATTGCTGCTGCTTCTTCTGCAGCGGCAGCAACAAGAGCAGCCAAAGCAGGAGGCGGTGCAGCTTGTGGTTGTTGAACATCCCCGACATGTCCCCCACCTGCTACTGTTGTGTGGATAGAAGTACTACTCCCAACAGGAACCCCAACAACCGGAGGAGGAAGTTCATCTGCAACATTAAATTGTTGTTGGGATTGTTGTTCAGGTTGTGGTTGTTGCTCCATTGGTATATCGTCAAGCTGTTGTTGTAAATGTTGTTGTTGTTGATGTGCATGATGAAGTAGAACGGCAGCGGCTGCTTGGTTAACCTGAATAATCAAATTAAAGAGATTGGGTCACAACAATTTCAATACTACCCATTTATTTCCTTTTAAAAGGGTATAATTAGCTAGTCAATTAAATAGAAAAAGCTCACAACTTGTTGAACAGCCGCAACTTGTGCAGCAGCTGCTACTTTAGCCGCAGCCATTACTTGTTCAGTACCGGTTGTTTGTGTATTCAATAATGGCGCGGCTGCTGGAGAAGTGAAGGGATTTTGTAATCCAGCCAAAGGATTAGGTGGTAAATCAGTAACTAGTGGATTGGGGACTTCTTGTTGGTGGGTTAATTGAGGTACAAGTTGTTGCTGTTGTTGCTCAGTATGTAAAGCCTCGACTTGTAACATTTCAACTCGTTGTGCTGCTTGGGTTTGTTGTTGTGTTTGAAGAAATGAAGCGGTAGTTATTTCTGATTGAAGGAGCGGTTGTTCCTTAAATTTTAATGTTGATAAATTGGATTAAGGGGATGTTTATAGATTTAATAGAAAAAGAATTTTAATATTTTTTGATTCAAATGTTAGATTTCATAAGGTTTCAATTAGAGGTTTAGGTAAGTTAAAAATATATTTCCCACCTGTTTAATACTTTTTCTCGGTTGCTGTTGAGTCAAAGCCAACTCCTGTTGATCCATCTCCGTAGAATGTTTAAGAACTGCAGCAGAACCTCCCATTTGCCCACCCAATCCAAGAGCGGCATTTACAGAAGCAACAGCCGCAGCAGCAGCCGCTCGACGTTCTCTATTTTCCTGGATTCTTTGCTTCTTTTCAAGTCTAGCTTCATCACTCATTATCCATTCTTTTTTCATTCCAACTCGAAAACATTTTTGAAGTCGACAACGTTGACAAAAACGTCGAGAAACTGTATTGATGTCACATTGCTCATTAAATGGACAACGAATTTCCTGTAAAAATTACAAGTAAAAATCCTCATTCTGGGGACGAAAAATGGTCCCAAAGAAGGTCCACTCAGTTCCAATCCCAAGGAAGATCCACCCAGTTTTCTAGGTCAGATATCCAAATAATTCAAAGGATTTCGAAAGAATCTTTCGAAAGGATCTTCCAAATTGTCGTACTCAATTCTTTGCACCTCTATTCTGTAAAAAACCCCCCAAAATTACTTTTTCTTTGTTGGCATTACGTCGAAAGAAAGCCTTGCAAGATTCGCAAGTTATCACATTAAAATTATAACTGTATGCTTTATCCCCACAAACACGACAAATTTTCGTTGCTGGACGTTTCTCCATTGGAGCAAAGTTTGTCGATGACCCGGCACATCCACCTGCTGCTGCCAAACTTATTGTCATTGTATTTGTTGTAGAAGCACAAGAAGCACTTGAAAAAGAAAATGCCCGTTTCCTCTTTGTTGATGGGCCAACAGAAGTAAATATTTCTTCTTCACATTCTTCCTCCTCTTCATCTTCCTCTTCTTCTTCATCCTGACTTGTTGGATGACCTCTATCAAATTCCTCATCGTCCATTCGTTGTGGGTAGTTTAAGTATTCAGAAGAACTAAGTTCAGTAAAATGTTGTTGTGGATGGGCTACATCATAATGATGATGGTCAGGACCTAAATTAATGTAATAGCATTAAATATTAAATTAAAGGAATCCTTGGACTCTTAAAATCGGAGCATGAACTGTCATCTTAACTGTCTTAAATTTCAGAAGATTTTCGGTTCGGTTCCGGATATCCAAAGATTTTCCTAAGAACCAACAACCCTCTAGCATTTTATGTATATATTCCAAAAACACACCAGAATAAAAATAGCTTTGAAGTTGTGAGACAGAGGAACTCACAGCTGTATTCTTCACTTGCCCAACAGGTGGCATTGAATTACAATGATCTACCAATTGAATTCTTGAATAACGATCAGAAAGTTGCCTTTCTCTATCGTCATCTTCCCCCTCTCCATCTGCACCACTATCTGGGCCTCCACTATTGTAATATTGTTTTGAATGATAACGATCTGGAGGACTTTGTTGTTGACGACCATAAGGGTGATCAAAAGACTAATAAAAAAATAAGAAAAAATATTTTTATAAAATATATTTTAAATGTACTTTATTATGTGCCACTGCAGGCATTGATGAACGACGAGGTCTACCTCGTTGACGCATTTTTAATAAAATTATTTATTGCTTATTTTTAATTGTATTTATTGTATAAGTAGTTTGTTTAAAAAGTCAAAAATCATAAATAAAACTAAAAAGAGAAACTTAATTAATTTTGGAAATTTCGTGAGTAAAAGAGAATTAAAGAGGGATAAAAAGTGAATAATAAAAAGGATAAACTAAAATTCTAAAATCTCTCGAAATTTCTAAATTTTATATTAGGTACCTGAGAAGTTTATGAGTTTTTTTTTGAAAAATGAGGACTTTAAAGAGATTTACGCATAATTAAATATTGTAGTTAATAATTATTAAAAAATTAATTATTATTATCATAATTATTATTATTATAATTATTATTAAAATTCAAATAAAGAAAATGGAATTTTCAAGTAAATCTAGGGAATTTTTATAAAGTACGAAAGTTTAATACATATGTAAAAAATAATTAAAAATAAAGGTTTAAGTAATTTATTACTAAATTAAATTATTTAGAATAAGATTATTTTTTTACATTAAATGTTAATGTATTTTATGCCTTTAATTATTTTCTTTTTTTATCAGTTTAGTACTGACATTTTGATTTTTCTTTTTGCAAACTTCCGTTAATATATTTTGTTTAGGTTCACAAAACTAAAAATAGTTTAGCCATATTAAACGGAGGAAGTAAAAGACCTCCTCTCTTAAAAGAAAGAAAGTAAACCTTCCAAACAATTTTTGTATTTAGATATTTGTTGGCAAACACAAAAAAATGACTAACAAAAATGAGAAAGAAAAAGAGGAATGTTTGAGGGTTTAGATGACGTTTAGGCGTTGGGTATTATATATAGAGACCGGCAAAATTGCACTTCCGGAATCCCGAGTCGGGATTTTTTTCTTAACCGATGCCGGGACGGGATCCCGAGCAGACCTGGGCGAAACTCCAAAATTTTTTCAGACGAAACGAAACGAAACAAAATTTTTTAAAAATCGTTTCGTTAACGAAACGAGACGAAACAGTAAAAATTTAGCGAAACGAAACGAAACAAAACGAAACATTTTAATTTTCAAAAAATTTAATAAAAACGGTTTTATTTTCTTAATTATTCGATTTTAGACACGTTATTAGGCCAGTTATGGCCTATAATTGATCTAATAGCTTAGTGGGACCTTAAATTGTGGTCCCAGGCTCGAATTATGTGTTGAGGTGTATATCAGGGACCTGCCGACCCGTTTCCTGATTCCCTAAAATAGGTAATTAACTTTGTCGGAAATTACTATCGTCTAAACCCGTTCCTGATTCCCGGCATTTTTTTAAATTTTTTAAACCCTCCAAATCCACCGATATCCCGTTTACTCTCTCCAAATTTCCTATACCACCATTGCTCCCGCCAAATCCAATGATATTTCTCAACTCAGATTTTTTTGTTGATAACAACGTTCATGATTAGGGTTGCAAAATGGACCGAATCGGACCAAAATATCGAGTCGAGCCTAAGATATTTGGCCCGAAAAGTCTCGTACTGGCCCGACTCGATAGAAACAGGCCCGAAAAAAGGCAACCATATTCATGATCATTGCCATCAGTTGCGTTTTCGTTTATTGAAACTAAACTTTATTGAAACTCTTGCGCCTGCCCTGATTGGCATTAAGAGGTAGATCGATTCTATATGCCTAATCTAGCATAGAATTCGAGCTTTGCATATTAAAAAAACAAAATCAAACGAGAAATTCAAAAAAATATAGCAAATTATGCGCCGTAGGCGCTTAAAATCCAGATTTCAGCGCCGCAGGCAAAAATTTTTTGAATTTTGATCACCAAAGGGGAATTTTTTTCAGTTTTTGGGTAATATTTGGGTCTAAAAAATGGGTAATGTTTCGTTAACGAAACAGAGGTGTTTCGTTAACAAAACGAAACGAAACAAACTAAAAAGTGTTTCGTCACGAAACGAGACGAAACAGGAAAAAACATAACGAAACTAACGAAACAACGAAACGAAACGAAACGTTTCGCCCACGTCTGATCCCGAGGGATAAATCCCGAAAGATCCCGAAAATAAAAAAATCCGGGATTTCGGGATTCCAGAAAATTCGTCGGGATCCCGTCCCGCGCCGAGTCTCTAATTGAATATTTATTAAGTAAAATTTTGTAGGAAATTTTGTGATAATGTTGACTGATTTTTAAATAAATTTAAGAAAAAATATGGCAAAATGGAAATATTTTTTTTAATTTTTAAAAGATTATGTAATTAAAAATTTTAAAGGATGCTAACACAGGGTAAATTACAAAATAAATCCAAACATTCTTTAATTATTTTTTAAAGCTACCTAGGTCCTAAACGCCCCAACGCCTTAATGACTCATTTCCTCTGAAAATGGCAGCCCGTGAAAGAAACTAAAAAAATATTTGTATTTGGTGAATGAACGCAGCAATGGATGGTCTAGTGTAAAGGAACAGTAACAAATATAATTTCGAACAAATATTTGAAGGGATGGGAGAAAACAAGAATAAATTGTAAAAATGATTTAATTTGATAAAAAGGCAAAAATATTTTATTTTAAATAAAATCAATTTAAGAATTTTGAAAGAAATGATGACATAAAAATTTTTTGAAGAAATACAAATTAAGTGCATTATTGGTATTTAATTTGTGAAATAAAATTTGGAAAAGGGATGGGAAAGGGAATTAGCAAATAAATATTTCTGGACTGCTTTCTGAGAATCTCTTCTTATTAAAACAATTTTGGATCTAAATTCGTCCAAAAATAAAATATCTTTTAGTTTAAAAATAAACCCAAAAATTTTAAGTTGAACAGAAAATATTTATTTATTTAAAATTTCAAAATTTAATAACAAAAAAATAAAAATAACCAAAAATCTAATATTTTTATTTGGGATTAAGAACAGAATGTGGACATACATAAATATTACAAATATTTATTTTTATTTCAAAATTGAAGAGAGACGAAGACAGATAAAAAAATAAAACAAAAAATAGTTTTGCCCCCACAATCACGTGATGTGGCCAAAATAATCAGTTTAGTGGAAGGGCGCAAGTGAGTACGAGAGATCGGAAATTGAGGGGAGAGGGGAGGGGAGGAGTTGTTAGACTTTGAAAAAAGATAAATAAAAATATATCCGCTCCTGCACTAAAAATATTTGTTTTTATCGTCTGCACTCAAAAATAAAGAGAAAAAAATAAAAAATAAAAAAGGTCTTTTAAGGAATGACAGCCGAAAAATAAGTGCAAAGTACATTAGAAAAAAGTAAAAAAATATTAGAAACGGCTGGCGAAAACAAATTTTTAGAATAAACACCAAAAAGCGATCTTTGATTTAATTGTATTTATTAAATGCCACAATTTTTAAAATAAATACTAGATGTAAAAATAAATTTTAAAATAATTTTTTAAAATAATTTTAAAATAAATAATTAATAAATAATTTAAAAATAAACTTAAAAAAATAATTTTAAATGTTAATTTAACTTTTACAAATATTCCAAAAATTAGGTATAATTTTTGAAATTACAATTAAAATGTCCAGACTTTCAGGAATTTTTTTTGGATTTTTGTCAATAATAATTTCAAAAATTAAAAAATATGGAAGAGTTTTATCAGTTAAATAAATATATCGAAAATTAACGTGTGACTTATGTATTTATTTAGAAAAAATTCCAACAATAAAGTAATTTTTTAAATTGTTTAAAAAGATTTTTAAAAATTAATTTTTAAAATTCTAAACAAATTTATCCAATCTAGAATTATCGAATAGAAGTAAAAATTAATGGGCGCGCGAGTGCTTGTGAACAGAACGTGGGATCAACAAAAATGATAAACGAGAAGATTGAGCGGTTAGAAAATAGGGAAAATGCGGAGATTGTTTGTATGATTGATTGGTGATATTTTGAAGGGAAGAAGAAAATATATTGGCGGAAAAAAAGTTTAGTGGAGGAAGGAAAGTGTGTGTGTGGAGTGTGGAGTATGTGAAAAGTAGGGGGTCCAAAGGTCCACCTATCCCCCCTCTCCCTATGATGGCCTTTTCCTTTGCTCCGTTAATGTTTTTCATCGATAAAAACTTGAAGAGAGATTAGGTCAGTCCAAATGGACTAAAATTGACAGGAAAGAAGTGATCCTTTGGGGGGATAACTTTAATATACAAAAAAGGGCGTAAGCCAGTTTGTAGGTATTTTGGAATTTATGTAGGGATAGATTTGGAGGTAGGTAAGGAATAAATTGTGACGATCACGTTGACTAACTTTAAGTCCTTGTACCTCTGAAAGTCTTGGTTTGGAAAGTAAATTTCCCTTCTGAAAATTTCTAAATCTACTCTTGCGGTCATGATGAATGAATTTTTTATATTTGCCATTTAAATTTAAATTATGAAAAATCGCAAAATTTTAGTAAAAATATGCAAAAATAAACAGACAATTTGTAAAAAGTGTAAATTACTGAAATGACGGGAAAAACGCCAAATATTGAGGTTTATTGAAATTTAATTTTGTTCAAAATAAAAATATCGAAAAATTAATGTCATATTAGGCTTCTTTTGATGAAATGTATTTCAATAGAAATCCGGACCCAAACAATCATTTTAAAATTCCGAATCATTATTAACCAGGGTTGTTGTCGACCGGTTTTAAAACCGAAATTTTTCGAAATTATGATTCTTTAAAGACTCCCAAAACAAAACCGGTATTTGACTAAAACTCAAAATGGTTTTTTTAATTTGGATTAATTGAAAATCAGTGATACCAGTTAATTACCAGTCGCCAACAAACACTGTATTGTTAACGTTAATTAACACAAATTTACTAGCAATAGAAGGTACAAGTAAATAAAAATATCATTAAGAATTTATTATCCTCACAATCAGCATGCTCTTTGGGCAAGTTCACGAGTTCTTAGTGGTTGTATGATGAAATATTTAATGTTATTTGGAGGGTGGAGTCGAGCGATTTAAAAACGGGAATATTAAGAGAAACAAATGAAATAGGCAAATGAAAAATAAATTTTATATTTAGGGGGGTGGCTGGTTGGTTGGTTGATGTGTACTCATTTTATTTTATTTTTTTCTTCAAAAAAATAATACAATTTCTCATTTCTTTTTTTCTTTTCCTTTCTCCAAAAACTTTATTATATTTAACTATCAAGTTTTTTTTTATTTTATTAGCTTTTTAGCAATGACTTCCCTGCTGACAAGGGAAGAGAGTTAAAGGGGGGACATGGGAAAGAGAAAGACAGGAAATCCCATTGCTGCAATCGCTGAGAGCACAACGAATACATACATTTAGTAGACAAAAAATGAACGTTTGCACTCGTGTGTTTTAGAATGATTTTAGTTAGTTTTAAGCTACTTTATTTTTTGCTAGTTTTATTATTTTTAGTTAGAAACAAATCTTAGTAGGGGAATTATTAAACTATTCACAAAATTATTTAGTGCCACATTACAATTCTTATAAAATACTGTAGAGCTGGCGAAGTTTGCCGAAAAATCCATTAAAAAATATTAGGCCTTTAATTAAAATAATTTACTGTATGTAACAATAATGTGTACACTTGGGTAAATTTTAAAAATTTATTTAAAGTTCTTTTCTTCTTCTTCATTATTACTAATTTT
Source organism: Meloidogyne enterolobii (assembly GCA_963681835.1). Taxonomy (NCBI): domain Eukaryota; kingdom Metazoa; phylum Nematoda; class Chromadorea; order Rhabditida; family Meloidogynidae; genus Meloidogyne; species Meloidogyne enterolobii. The sequence continues at coordinate 721,694 of CAVMJV010000049.1, read as the reverse complement.
CGATTCGTTTACAGATTCTTTACTTTCTCCTTGAAATTCCATTTCCAACTTTTCCAAAGATTTTCCACGTGTTTCGGGTATAAAAATTAAAACAAAAATGCCAACAATACAACAAAGAATAACCAAAATAACAAAAGTTATCGAATAACCAAAAGCATCAACTGCCATAGGGAAAAGTAGACTTGTTAAGAAATTATTCATCCAAGCAAACCAAAGACTTATACCAACACCGAGTCCACGAACACGTAAAGGGAAAATTTCTGTTAAGAGAAGACTGCCTACAGTCATCTTAAATTAAAATTTTTAAATTGAAGATTGGGGAGAGGAGGGGGGGGTAAATCTATTTTGAATTAAAAAAGGTTATTTTGCCTAAATATAAGTACATATGTATGAATGGGGCCAATCGGTATATATTTGTTTAGCCCATTGTAAAGAAAAACACAACTCGCTAGCATTTAGAACGCTTAAGCGTGGATTAAAGATCTATTAAAAGAGAAAATGGAAGTATTGCTCCAGTAGCTCATTCGACATGGATTTAGTACTTCTCCCTTGCCCGAAAGTTTTGATTCTTACGCTATTATAGGCTCAAAATTTTCTTTACTAAGTGGATCTTTACAAATCATCTTTCGCTTAATTTGAATAAAAAAGAATTTAATTTTCAAAAATTTACAATAGCTCCCTGTTGTAACATTAAAAATGCAAGCATAGAAGATAAAATAAGCCATCCTTTAAGGGGACCATTTGTTAATAGAAAACAAAAAAGAACTGTTGTTGTGTGGGGAATAACAGAGCCAAATACGCCAAATAAATATAATGGTCTGCGCGGTACTTTACTAATTAACCAAAGTCCTACAGCTGAGGCAACAAGTGAAATTAACTGAAAAATATTTTAGGATATTCTCTAATAAAAATATTTTTAAGTTTGTATTTAAAATCATGGGTAAAATTGAACTTAGATCCCCCTTTTTTATTTTCTCAAAATATTAATGATCTTCAAGCTTAAAATGTGGTACAAACATTACTTTGTGGCTATAAGTCCAGTTCTGCTTTTTAGAAGCAATGCCAAGTGTATGGGGAGCGGGATATGAACAAAATACCATTTTTTCACCGCCGTTAATGAAAACTAATGGAATCATGTATTAATAATTATAATTACCCCATTAATTGTATTTCCAAGTAAAGCAGCATCAGTATCCCCTCCATTATTATCTCGAAGCATTAAAGTAGCATAATACATAATAATACCCCCGCCCTCTGCTGCCAAACTTAAACCAATTCCAATACCTATTAAAAGGCTTCTACGAAACCATGACAAGCCAAGCATTTCAATAAAAACAGAAAATCCTCCTTCAACTTTTCCTTCCTCCAATTTTTTTATTTTTTCAATTTCTGCTAATTCAGCATCTGCTTCCTCAGATTTAAAACGAATTTTGTGTAAAATTATTTTCGCCTCAGAGTTTTTGCCAACAGAAACTAGCCAACGAGGACTTTCTGGCATTAACCAAAAAATTAAGGCTAATTCAAAAATTGCTGGCAAAATACTTAAAATACACATCCAACGCCATATACTTGATCTAAAATTTGTTTTTAAATTTTATTTCTTTAATTTTTAATGTAAAATCCCTCGTTTTTCAGTTAATCTTGTTATATAACTTGAGGGCATACGTATAAGAAATATTTTTAATCTTGTTATGGCGACAAAAATGGTACTTCGGTAATCAATTCCAACGGAAATCAAAATGGTGATCAATTCCAAAAATTAATTTCGCAAAGATTCCCAAAAACCCCTAACTCTTCAGGCAATTAACTATTATAAATAATATTTTATTCAAAAAAGATTTACTCTTCATTCCAAAGAATTCCCAAAACGGCATTGGCAATGAAAGCACCAAATTCTCCAACCATAATTAAAAGAAAACTTCGAGTTACCATTCTTGCTCTACATTCGGGGGTTGAAAATTCTGCTAATAAAACGCTAACAACCGAAGAAAAACCTCCAATAGTTAAACCAAGCATTATTCTAAAACCAATTAAACACTGAAAAATAAGGAAAAGATTTTGGACATTTGCGAATTTTAGAAAATATTTTTAAATTAAATATAGGTAAAGAGGTAATTTTTAAGCTATTTATCTTGTTTCCTATTGAGATGTTAAATATATTCAAACGTTTTCTATTTTTTAAATTTAAAATTTTACTTCAGCATTAGGTGAGAGAGAATAACACAAAGTTCCAATCATAAAGAATAGAGTATTTCCCATCAAAGTAATCTTTCTACCAAAAATATCAGCTAATCTTCCAGCAAAAAGAGAACCAAAAGCACTTCCAATTAATAACGAGGAAGTAACTAAACCAATAATTGCTGGTGATAATTGTAAATCATCGACCATAAACGGCAATGCCCCGTTAATTACACCTTTATTTTGATTTGAAATTCAGGAAATTAAACAGTTAGACTTCACTATAAAATACAGTATGGGGCCGAAAATATTGCATCTAAGATCTACTATATCCATTTGTTGTGTTATCACTAGAAACTAAGGTTGTTCCCCGGAGGTCGGGGAACAACCTTAGTTATCACCTAGGCAGCCTACATCCCCTCCCTCCCTCTCTCCTCAAGTGACCAGCAAATCTCTTAAAACCCGCAACCCAAAAAGAGGTTTATCTAATAATTGTTGTATCTTATACTTACAGTCTGACTATATTTTAATAAAAATATTTAATAATTTATTAACATACCAGTACTATAACCAAGTAGGAAACTACAAAAAGCACATATCCAAGCTACTTTATTTAAGTAAGGATTTACTTGTGGGCCAGTCTGTAAATTAAACAGAATTTAAAATGTCTTAAAAGACTTGTTCTTAATTTTTTGAGTTAAATTTCCTTACTAAACTTTCTATTCTAACTAATATTTATTAATTAATTAATATTTAATTAATTTTTTTTAACCTTTTGTGTTATTTCTAACTCTAAATCTTTTTCTGATTTTGTTTCTTTTTCTTCTTCTAATTTTGTTTCATTTAAATTTTCTTGAATATTTTGTTTCTCATTTTGTGGCGGAATTAATATTTTTAAATTATTGTTAGAATTACAAGAATTATCAGAATTTAATGTATTATTGTTTAGTTCAGTCATTTTACTTTAAATGAAATAATTTTGAATACTTGACTAAATAAATATTTATTTAGTTAAATATATAAATACAAGATTTAAATATAATGTCATAAGTTAATATGTAATAATCAAAATTATTATAAAAATTTATAGAGGTGAAAATACAAAAAATATACTTATTAACATAATATATTTTTTCAACAATTTTAGTGATCGAAGTTCTCTTACTATTTTCTGCCAAAATACATAATTTTAATTTTTTTTTGTATTTATTTTCTGCTAAAAATGTGGAAATGTCGGGAAATATATAAAAATATTTTTATTGGAAATTTTAAAATTAAAAATAGGTATTTTATAGTTTTTAAGCTAAAAAAGTTTTTTTGCAAAAAAATTAAATAAAATTGTTTACGAATATTTTTTGGCTTAAAAAATAAATTAAAAAGAATTTTTTAAAAAGAAATTTTAAAAAGAAAATAATTTAAATTTTTTATTTTTGAGTTAAAAATTAAAATATTTTTTAAAAATATTAAATGACAAAAAATATTATCTTATATTTTTTTTCACTATAATAATAAAGTGCATGTATATTTATGTTATTAAAAAAAGTTGAAAAATATGTAATTTTTATTTAAGATTTACATAATTTTCTAAAATAATTTAAACTAAAAATGTTTATTTAAAAATAATCTAAATACAAAAATTTATCTCAATTGATTTCACGTGAAAAAATACATAAATTTTAAAGTTTGTAAAAAATATTGAAGTGTACAAATAAATATTTTTTAAAATAAAAAATATAAAAATTAGTTTGAAGAATAAATGAAGAACTTTAGTTATTTGAAATTTAATACTTAAAAATTATAAAAATATTGTTTTGAATTTTTGTTTTTATTTTGCTCTTATCAGCGAGCCGTACAAGTATCTTTCCTAACTCCGAAAATAAATTTTAAAAAATCAAAAATTTTATGATTTTCTGAGCCGGAAACATCAAAAATTAGTTAAACATAAAAATCACCCTTCGGTTCTGATCGTTTTATTACTGAAACACTCAGCAGAGTCAGATTTTCAGACATAAAAATTTTTTTAAATTTATTCTATGAACAACTATGTATGTACATATAAGGTATAAAAGATAAACTAATATTATTAAAGAATAATTTCCAAGATAAAATATATTTAATTTTTATTAAATTCTATTCTTGGACCAATTGGGGATTTATGTGAAGCCAAAATAAAATCAGGCAACTCGTCTGGCCAAAAAATTTTATCATTTTCTTTTCTGTTAAATATTTCCAGTCCCGCCCACGCAATCTAAAAAAAATATTTTTCTTAAAAAATATTTAATTTAAATTTACCATAACCCCATTATCTGTGCAAAAATGTGGTGGAGGTACTAAAACTGTAAAATTGTGAGAATTGGAAATTTCTGAAATTTGTTGAAAAATATATTTATTTGAAGCAACACCTCCAGCCAAAATTAAATATTTTTTTAGAAGATTTGTAAATTCAGGAAATGAAGAAATTAAAGGCAAAATCAAATTTAAATGTTGACAAATATATTCAGCAATTGTGTGCTTAAATTTAAAAATTTAAATTAATTTTTAGTTAGGCTATATTCATAAAATCCAAAACAAAAAATCTTTCCAATCTCAAAATTTTCAAAAAATATTTGGAGAAATCCGTCCCTTATTTGTCTTCATGCAATTTTATTTTCCGTGACATTTTTCTCTTAAATTCTTATGAGGCCAAAATATTTCTCTCAAAAACTTTTCTTTACTTGAATTGCAGCACATAAATCAACAATTTCATCATTTTTGTTGTTCTTTAATTTATCTCTAATTATTCTTAGATAACGCCCTTTAATTAAATCAAAATCCAAATCTTGAGATATATCCGCCTTTGGAAGTGTTAAAGTGTAATGGGGTTTATCTAGATTTTCTTTTATGTAACTAAATTGAGTTTTTAAATTATTAAATAATTATTCTATTTCACCTCTTTGCAATTTGTTCTAGCGCAACTCCAAAATGCCCTGATAGATTAAAAAAATAAAAGTTTAAGTTTAAGGAAAAATAATTTAATCTGATTTAAATCCAAATTTATTATTGCAAGGATGTAATACAGAAATGGAATGAGACCAGGGATGCCTCCTTTTTTGCCCCCTTTTTGGTTGATTTCGCCCCCTTTTTGGGAGGCTATGCCCCCTTTTGGTGATTTGTAAAGGGACACCCTGAATGAGACTCCTCCTCCAAGTATTAAATCATTTACTTTTACCATTTAACTGTTGTAAGCCTAATTCTCTAGCTAATTTATCCAAACATTCTCCAGGACTTCCACTCTTCGTATCCAACAAAATTTTGAAGTCTACAGGGCTATAAACAATACAAAGAATACAATGGCCACCAGAAATAAGAAGAGAAATAAAAGGATAATTTAATTCAGAAAATAATAAACGAGCGATTAAAGCGTGAGCACGCATGTGATGAATTGGTATAAGTGGGCGATAATATTTTCTATAGAAAATTAGAAACGAATTATTTTTTAAAAATATTTCCAAGAATTAACGCAATAATAAGTCCTTCTACTATTAATTATCAGAAATGACCCTTCAAGATATCACCCGGTACCTCATAAATCTGGGCCAGTTATTTAATATAATTTCGATATTTAAACTACAAAACAAATTAAAATATTAAAAACCTAGCAAAACAAATAGCATGTTCTATCCCAACTTTTAAACTGTTAACCAGCCCTGGCCTATTAGTTACAGCAACAACGTCTACATCATAAGCTCGTAATTTACACTCGGCAAGAGCATCACATATTAGCCGGGGAAGTGCTTCTCTATGCTATTTAAATTAAATTTTCTTAGCTCACTTTAATAAAATTCAAAAACCCCCTTACATGCCTTGCCGAAGAATGAGGGCAAATTCCTCCCATTCGAGAGTTTGTCTTTAAATCAGAACTTCGAATATCACAAAGTATTCTCCTTTTTTCTTGACAAATAATCGAAATAGCAGCATCGTCACAACTTTATTTTAAATAATTTTTAAAAATATTTTTGGGGAAAGAAACCTTGATTCAATACCCAAAATATGCAAATTTTGTTTAAATTTGAAACGAAAATGAAGGTATTCAGAAACTAATCTTTTTAAAATAAAATTATTCTTGAACATAAAAATATTTTTAAAAATTCAGAGTAATTAACCTTTTAGGTAAGTGAATAAAAAAATTAAAATAATTTTAGGAAATTTAAGTAAATAGAAATATGTATAGTCAATTAATAATTTAATTAATTTGCACCAAAAATTTATCCAAATATTTTATATAAATTAAGAACTAAGAACAAAATTGAAGGATGGCGTAGACATTAAGGTTTGTTTTTGGATATTTTTTTAGATAAGGGGCCCAGTAAATAACAGCTTTTGTTAAGACAAAAACGTGTCCAGAAATTTGAGGAGTGAGATTCGGGGAGTGAGCGGACATTTGGCACAAAAGCACCTTCACGAACGTATAATTTTTATTTGTCCAAAAATTATTTTTAAATTATTTTTTAATCCTATGTCAGTCCCCAAATCTCCAGGAGCCGTCAAAAATAATTAGGTAATAATTTAACATCTAAATCAATACCAAATTATTTTGGTCATTTAAACTCAAATTCTACTACGCCTAGTGGAATAATGACAAATAATAGGGAATGAAAAACAAATTTCAAAAAACAAAATAAAGCAAAAAATGCAGGTAAAACAAAAAAGTAAACCTTAAACAACTAAAAACATATTTATATTTAATTTACGTCAAGCAAAGAGCACCGCTAACTTCAATTAAAAAACTTTCAAATTTAATTTGAAAATTTCGTTTCTTTGAAGCTGTAAAATTCCTAGGAGTTGCTTCATCGTCTGAAGATGTTGTTAAGAGCTTTGTAAATGCCTGTTCTAATGCAGATTTATTTTCAATGTTTGAAGGAAGTGAAAGAAGTTGATTTAAATAAGCTTTGAAGGAATCCTAAAAAGTTTAAAATATTTTTAAATCTGAAAATAATTTTTGGCTAGAGGGATATTATACTGGAGCAAGGGCGTATCTCTGGGGCTATAGCCTCCCACTGAAATGCCGAGAAGAGAAAAATATTGTGAGAAAGATGTAGGAAACATAAAATTCCTTCGCTTACAACCTTCAAAATTTTCAGTTTCGCCTGCAGTCCCCTGAAATCGACCCCTGGGCTACTCGCTTGTATTGGAGAACGAGGAAAAAAGATTTAGAGTACATAAATTACAAGAGATAATGGATCTAACCGAAACTAAGAAAGTTAAAGCAAGAAAAATAATCTCAAAAAAATAACCTGATTTAGTCCAATTAAATTAAAAAGAGTGCTTGTTGCTTCATTAAAAATTTCAAGTTCACAACTAAATTGCATTGCCAATTCAAATATTTTCTAAAATAATAATTTAAACAAAAAATACAAATTTTTAAAATAACCGGAATAAATTTCAGAATATTTTCTGCCAATAATGGGCTGACTTGTTGCCCTTTCTGAATTTGTAATAAGCAATGAGAAGCAAAATTGTTAACAATTTCTAATGCAGAGCGAACACGTTCAATACCAAAAGTATTGTCTAAAGCTGATTGAACACATCCAAGAAATCCATTAAGCATTTGTTCAGAGACTTGAACAATAGCTTCAGGAGCAATATCAGAAATGAAAATGAGTAAACGGAAGAAAGAAGTACAAAGTAAAGGAATTTTTAATAAATCTTCGCTCATCATTGGCAATAAAATTTCAAGGCCTTGAGAAATCAAAAGTTAATTCATTTTAAATTTAAAAATAAGTTTACCGTGAAGGGAAACTTTTGCCGAATCTATAGCAGAAGCTTCTGACAAATCCAAAGGAAGGTAAGTTTTAGTTATAGCCAAACATAGAATTTCAATAAAAGTTGTCAAATCTTGAGTTTGTTGTTCATCATCTGTTGCATTCTCAAAAGAAGCAAATCTCTGAAGTTGAGTATCCTAAAAGAAAAATTAAAGGAGAATAAGAGAAAATTTTTGGTAATAAAGCAAAGTGTGCTCAAACAGAAAAAATTGAAACGATTACCCAGGGGGTTGTAGCACCCAATTCGCTGAAATGGGGGAAAGGCAAAAATACGTGGGGATCAGAAAATTTTTTCTCTTACAGTGTTGGGCAAGAAAAATTTGTACACAAAAAGCAAGGGTTTAGCTCACATCTAATATGAAAAATGTTAACCTTGTAAGCATTAATAACACCAATTAATAAATTATGATATGACTGAATATCTTCTTTTGATTCAACTTAAATTTAAATGTTTAAAAAAATAATTTAAAAATAAAAACCGTAAAAGAAAAGAACATCAGTATTTGATTTTAAAAAGGCCAAAATAGAAACAATTAATGGTTGAGATTGAGAACAGGTCCTAATTAATGGAATACAACGTTCATAAACTGGTTGAAGAAATTCTATAAATATTCAAAAAAATTATTAAACTAAATTACAAAACAAACTAAATAAAGTTCGAGCAGTATCTGCTTGTCCAGCATCTGCAATACCAGTAAAACACTCAAAAAGATCAGTTAAACGAGAATTGACAATTGAGTCTCTAGCCTCACAAAGAGCCAAAAAGCGTTGAATTAATGGCTCAAGTATCTAAAAAATTGAATAAATTATTTGTTTCAATTGAATCCAAAAATGGCACAAAATTTCTACATTATAGAAAAGATTTTTATAGAAATTTCCCGCAGTTTCAAATTTAAAAATCTACCGTTTCATGAATCCGTTGCCTCAAAATTGGTAATTCAAGCATTCCACCCATTAAAACAATTGCTTTAACAAATTGACGTCGAGCAGGTAGATTTGCTAAAAAACCAGAATTTATATATCTTAAATATTATTAAAATATTCATACAAAAATCAATCCCACTGAACAAAGAATATAAATTCTCATTTTCTGCCAATTCAAGTGGCCGATATTCAGCTAGACTTATAAGTAATTTTATAACATCAGAACATAACCTGATAAAATTTTATAAATTTATAAAATAAAACTAAAAAAACCTCTTTTCTCCAGGCATTTTAGTTAAAATTGTAAACATTTTTTCCAAAGACATTTGAATTATTTGAGCTGATAGAGCACTTTTTGGAGGAATTGAAGGTAAGTATTTAACAGATATTCTTGATTGATCTTCTCCCCAATTATCTTCTTCACTTTCTTTTGCAAAAGAAGAATCTTCCTCAAGTGGAGAACTTGGAGGGGATAGAACAATCATTAAAAGTGAAAATTGCCAAAGAGAAGTTTGACATAATGTTGGACTTAACAAGGAAGCATTTGGGTCCAATTTAATAAGCATTTGATGTTCCAAAGAAAACCAGCTTAGAATTTGTGTTGAAATCCTAAAAAAAATTTTTAATAAGTACAGACTTCCATCTAATTGGATAATTATAACAAATATTAGAGAGAAGCTAAAGTCTTCTAAAAAAATAAAATAGAATAGGAAATTATCACAATTAATATGTATTTATGAAAAAATTACAAGGTAACAGGATCCAATCTTCCTGGATAATTTGCAGGATTAAATGGCGGGTTATCAATACAATTTTGGAAAATAGGCGAAAAATCATCAAATTTTGTAAATTCCCCAGATTGATATCCTTTCAGACCTTAAAAATAAAAAATAATTAAAAATATTTAAAAAATAAAAAACATTTTAAAGCCAATTCTTCAGGAATATTTCCAATATAACTATACGAGTTATGACGCATAAAATGACCTTTAATTGGAAGAAATTTAAAACAAAAAATTAATTAAATCACCAATTATAAGTAAAATCCAATGAAAGTCTTCTTGCCAAATTTCCAATTGTTTTGAATCAACAGTTTGCAAATTTAATGAGGTTAATTCGACCAGACGTTGAACAATTGCACTAAATTATTTAAATTTAAATGATAAATTAAATTAAAACCGTGTCACAAAATCAACAAAATAATCTATAGAATATAAACAAAAAAATCCAATATCACAAAGTATATCCATAAACACAATTCTGTCGTCTTCTTCATCCTCGTTTTCATCATAAATTTCACCGGACGTTGGCTAAAAATTTTTGATATTTATTATCGATTTTATAAAAATTAAGGGAACTTTTTTTAAATATTTTAGCTCCTTTTACACCGCAAGCTATAATTATAAAAATTTCATAGGGCCAGTCACAAATTTTCATTTTGTGATTACTCTCTCCCATAAAGTTTAAATATTTCCACATTTAGGAAGAGATACTATTTCTCTTAAACTACTTTTCCTATTAAAAAATCCCACCTTTTCACGATTTCCAAATGGCGGTGAAAGCACTGACTTAATAAAAGTCTCAATAATAGCAACATTATGGGATTCAATCAGAACCGAAATATTTTCTTTAAAAATATGGGCTGAACGGAGAAGTGGGCGCCAAACTTGGAAAAGATTGCCCAATGCTGAGCTGTATGTCTGGTCATTTTTCTGAATTAAGAGATAAATTTTTAGTTAAAAATAAAATGAAAAACCATTGCTAAAAATATTGTAGGTTGTGTAAGTTTTAAAATATTTTTTGCAACAAAATCAACAAAACGATGCAACAATTCATCAGGAAAACGTTCAAAAATCAAAATTGGATGGCAAGTGAATAATTTGTAAATAACCAGACTAAGTGAAACCATTTCGTGATCAAGTACCATACTGAAAAATTATTTGATTAAAATTTTAAAGTTTAATAAACTCGAAGCGTGAAAGCAATTTAGCCCAAAAAACAAGGGAGTAATCTAATGTCATAAATTATAAACCACTTACTCAGAAAATAAATCAATCATTTGACTAGCAAACGTCTGAACATATAGGTCATGTAGAATTGGTTTTCTACTAGATACTGGTTCATCTATACCACCCATAACAGTTGCCAGCCGTCGTTCACCCAAGTTGCCAACTAAAGGCATGACAACAGCAATTGGTCCAGAAGGTCCAAGAGCATCACCAATAAGAGAGGCTAGCTGGGTTAAACAAACCATTGAATTTTCACAAAGTCTTTCATTAAAACGAATTCGAGAGTGCATCTAATAATTAAAAATGAATAAAAAATTAAAAATATTAAGAAAATAATGCAAAAAAACCTGCATAAAGAAAGTAATTATTGAAGTATCTTTAAACAATTCATGCCAAGATTCTGGTGGTCGAAAAGTGTTAGACCGAAGGGCTGATATAATTACTTTAAAATGTAAATATAAATATTTTGGAGAAAAATTCCAGCAGAAAATTAAAGAAGCAACTCTTAAGAATTTGTCACAAATTTGTTGTTCAATAATTGAATTGAGATCGGGAGAGGTTGACAAAAGATTAGAAAGTGTACGAAGAGAAAGTTGCATAAGTTGTTTGAGTAAAACATCCTAAAAAGAAATAAAATTTGAAAGAGAGAAAACAAAACAAAAATATAAAAAATACTTAAGATTAGAGTGCGGACGGGACAGGATCCCGAACGGAATTTTACGGGATCCTGTCCCAAAATCCCGTAATTTAAGCAACGAACAGGATTATCGAAATTAATCCCGCAGGATCCTGTCCCGTAAAAATTTTGAAAAAATCCCGTTACGGCATCACGGGAATGCGATTTTTCGCACTCACTTAAGATTTAAAAAATAAAAAAAAATAAAAATTATAAAATCAGTATTTTTGCTGAAAAATCAATTACAAAAATTATATTATAACCCGTAAAAGTTAACTAATCAAAATTTAAGAAGTATTTAAAGAAACCAAAAAATAAAAATTTAAAAAACCTCAAACTGTTTCTTCGCATTTAAATGAAAATCCCAAGTTATAGATATATTTGAAGAACGCCAAATAGTAGAAAATTCAGTGGCGACTAATTCAATTATTTGTAAACCAAAAGATTGCTAACAAGGGAACATTCCGAACTGTCAGTAAAAATTTCCAAATAAAAATTATACCATCGTGTAGAGCGTGGTCGAAAACGTATTATGGTTACTTTCTTTTTTGGCTCCGACCCTCATTTCGAAAAGTTATAGGGGTTCAAAGTTTCCTACTTTTGGAACGGTTGAGTCGCCCTCACTACTTTTATTAAAGAAAATTTTTCTCCTCCATAAGAGAAAAATAAGACTCGCATCCTCCTTTTTCCTTTCCTTTTCTTTTCCAACACTAGTTAGTGAAAGAGAAAAGGGGGAGAGAAAAGAAAAGGAAAAGAGGCGTCTCTGCCTTGCAGCTAATGTCAATTAAAAAGGAAAGAGGAGAGGGCAGAGATGCCTCTTTTCCTTTTCTTTTCTCTCCTCTTTTCTTCTTTCTTTAACCAGCACAGGAAAAGAAGAGGAAAGAAATAAAAGAGAAAAGGAGTCTCATTTTTCCCTTTAGGAAGAGAAATAATAAGAAAAGTGAGGGCGACTCAACCGTTCCAAAAGTAGGAAACTTTGAACCCCTATAACTTTTCGAAATGGGGGTCGGAGCCAAAAAAGAAAGTAACCATAATACGTTTTCGACCACGCTCTACACGATGGTATAATTTTTATTTGGAAATTTTTACTGACAGTTCGGAATGTTCCCTTGTAAGATAGAAAATACTAAAATAAATTAAAAAATATGAAAAACCAATTTTTGATTTTCATTATTAAAAAAAGTTTCCAAAATTGAAAGTAAATCGGCAAAAGTATTTTCATGAGCAACTAAACTATTTCTTTTTATAATCATTGCAGCTATAAATTTATTAAATTTTATAAAAAATAAAAAAGTTTTTTATTTTAGACCTGAATGAAACATTTCTGTTGAAACAAAATTTGGAAGACTAAAAAAGAATTTTTTATAAAAAAAATAATAAATTAAAAGGAAACATTTTCTAATTAAAATTAAACGGTAATATTGGACCGGACAGACCCCCTTTTTTCATCCCCAATTTTCCCCTATATTTTCCTCCTTTTACTTGTTTTTGGCAGGTACTTGGACTTGCATAAAATTAAATAATCCTTTTTGTTTGATTATAGGCAAAAATTAGAAAAGCAATTTGGACCATTTTGCAAAAATATAGGGGAAAAATTGGGGAGGAAAAAAGGAGGTCTGTCCGGTTCAATAGCACCAATTAACTAAAGAAAAATCTTAAAATTAAAAAAAAACAAACTCTTGATGGACTACAGGGAAATTCAATAGATATAAAGCAATATTGCGTATGTCTTCCTGATTAAATTTAGTCCATTCCTTCAACATCCTTGCAACAAGTGAACGAGCCAATTCAAACATTAAAAAGTGATTTTGTGTAGTTTCTAAAATTTGTCTGCAAGAATCGACGGAAAGAGCTCCCTCACGCAATCTCATAAAAAAAGCTTCAGCATCTTTTCTATCTTGAAAACTGACTTGGCTTGGTGGAGCCTAAAAAATATATACAAATTAATAAAATAAAAATTATGAGTAAAATTACCATGATTAAATGAGCAGCTAACTCTAATTTTGAAATATCTTCCATTTTTAAATATTAGAAATGAATTCTAAAAATAATAGAACGTCCAAATCTGAATTTTACAAAGCGTGAAATTAGCTGAAAAAATACCCAAGTGTTTGGAAATATTCGCAAGGGCAAAACTCGTTAGGGCCACATAAGCGCAACTATGTTAACACAAAAAGATAAGAGGGATGACTAATACAAGTGAGGAATTTTACGAGAAATTTTACAAGAGGCATTAAGGCAGAGAGGATCGGATTATGCTAGTATTTAAGCATTGATCACAAATGACTGAAAATGACTCCAAATCCCCTAAAGCCCAAGACTAGTTTTGTTGTTCGTTAAAATCTCATTTTTAAGGTATCTAAAGATAAGGCAAAGTTTTAAAACTTTTCTATCTTTCAAAAAAATTTTGAGCAAAAGTTTTTATCAATTCATAAAAATTCATCAATTGTATCGACAGGAAAATAAATTTTTTTCATCAATTATAGGGTCAAAAAAAATTATTTTTAAATAAAACAAAATTATACGCATTCAAAAAAATTTTCTTTTCATCAAATCATTTAAAGCTTAAGGAAGTACCACACTCATTCTTCTTTTCTTCATCAACTGGTTCAAGTCTTCCCGTTTTTGTTGTACTAACCATATTTGTTGCTTGCAAATTACTTTAATGTATCGGACGAAACAAGTGATGAGACAAATGAGGAATCCAAAAATGAGTCACGCCGTTTATAGTTGACATTCTTTTTGGGAGTAATCAAACCCTTCTGCTCTTCAAAAAGTTTTTTAGGCGGAGGGATGTAAACAAGATTTTCATTCAATTCAGAACCTAAAAGCTTGCGTTTTGGAGTTTTTCCTAAATTTTAAATTTCAAAATTGAGACATTTTTTAAATTAACCTGAAGACTGAATTTGAACAAATTCCTTTTCAACAAAATTCTCCATCTTTTGTGTAGTGTTGTCAAATAATTGTGACATATCTGATGAATATGACGCACCATCATTAACCTAATTTTTTTGTTATTATGCAAATTTAAAATTCTTTTATGAACCTGTTTAATGATTGTTGACAATGTGCTGTGAATAGCCTTTCCGAATTCATTTTTATGTTCAGTCGCAACATTTTTAAAAGAATCCAATTCTTGATTTACGCGATCACGGAAATCTTGGGTAAACTGGAAAATGTGATAAAAAGATAATTAAAAATATTTTACAAAAAATTTACCTTTGCAAAATTTTGCTCAAATTTATCAGAAATCTCGTTCAACGCACAAACAGCTGTTTTTGCCTCGTTCAGTTGCGCTTCTGACTTGTTAGTGAAGCTTGTAAGTTGATTTCTTCCAATTTCAAATTGTTTGTATTGACCATCAAACAGCTATTTCAGTTTTTGGTAGTTTCCATCGAATGTTGTCAACTTAAAGTATTTTATAATTTTAAACAAAATCGAAAATTTAAGGAAGAAACTAACCACTTCATCGATCTTGCTAAAAAGCAATCCGTTTCGGTCATACAGTCCATTACCATAAATTTGCAACTTAAAAACAGAGGAATCATAAGAAACTGAAAGAGCCTGTGAAGCAGCGTTGTAATTATCCTCCATTTGAGCGATTTCCTTTAATAAAACTTTTTATTGGACTTCAAAAAATAATTACCAGGCTTAATTCTTCAATTTCTTCCTTTCTGCCTTCCAATTTAGTCAATGCAGTTCGAAATTTGTCATAAATTGACTTGTAATGTTGATCCATGACAGCAAAATCTCCAACCAACTTAAATTTTTAAAAGCAATTAGTGATATAAAGTCAAAAAATTTACAATTTGAACTTGGCGATCCTTTTCCTCAAGTTGCGTCTCCAATTCCACCACCTTTGCCTTATTCTGACTTATTGTTCCAATCATTTCACTAAAAATAAATTTATTATAATGAAGATTTAAAAAATCCACATACTCATAATTCTCCTTATCCAAATAAATTCCATGTTTCTCCCTAGCAGCGGAAGATCACGACGAAGGCGATCTATTTTATCATTGTATTCTTTGAGAAGGCCACGTCGCGTGATTCGCTGGTTGACTTCTGGATTGTTCTTGATGTTTTTAGCTCTTTGAGCATAATCCAAAGTGCTGACAGATTCCTGAAATTTATTTGAATTTTGATTTTATCAAAATCTAATAAACCTCAAAGTTTGACGAAACTGGAGATATTGTTGCAATGATGGTTGTAATTGTCTTGCCACCCAAAGAATCTTGTAAAATACGTGTCAGTTTGCTTTCGCGATAAGGAATGTGTGAAGCACCCATAGTCAATGCAGTGATTACACGTCCAAGTGCCAACAAACTTGTATTTTCAGAACCGGCAAGATCCACTAAATTAAGTTTTCCTTGTCGAATCATTTTTTCGCCATTTCCAAGGCCAGGGTCTCGAATCTAATTTAATTTACTAAATTTGAAAATTTTTTTTAGAAAACTCACAATAACAGAAACAGTGAAGACAGAATGAGAACGGCTAAAATTAACAAAAATATGAATGAACATAATTATAAAAAAACCTAGAAGTGATGTTCATAAGGGTTGCAGCTGTACGACGCTTCTTAGCTCCATCTCTAAGCAATTCATACGCATCCGTTGCTGAGCGGACAATCACCTCTTCAGCACCAGCAATTGATACTCCCTTCAAAACAATGAAATTTAATCATGTTTTTTCAAATTAAAAATAAACCTTAGTTTTATCATCAAAAATTCTTAATGATTCCAATTGTGATTCAGTCAAAACACTGATTGTTTTGACTGAATTTGACTGAAAAAATTAATGACATCCTTCATTAATGGAGCAAGAACGCCCTCGTAAACATCCACTTGGGTAGATTCTGGGCCAAAAATCTAAAAAGAAATATTTGAAATTATTAAAAAAACAAGTTAAAAACCTTATCATAAGGTCCAAAACATTTTTGTCCTTGACCGAATCGTGAAGAGTCATTAAGCGAAACAGTCCTTGCTACACGGTCACACGAAACAATGTCCTTGGAATAAACCTTGGCTAAAGTGCACTTTAGTAACGTGATCTAAAAATCGATGATTTATATGTCATTCGAAAGAGCTCGGCGAGCTGAGTCGAATGACACCAAAATTATTCCGCGGAAAAAATTCTGAGCCGAGTTACAGACTCCTAAAATTCAAAAACCATAGGGGGGACCAAGCTGTTTTCTGTGGGTGAAAAATTCGAATATACAAATAATAGCTCATTCGAAAGAGCTCGTCAAGCTGAGTCGAATGACACCAAAATCAGACGTGATTTGACAAAGTTATGACCATTTGTTTTTATCCCCTACATAGGGCCTACGCGGAAAAAAGTTTTTGCCGCTGCGGAGGAAGCCGTGCATGTCGAGCGGAACGACGGCACGGCCATCGTGTAGCGAAGACCATGCCCGGCCTACCCTCCGTAGCAGCACAAAAACAGTTTTTCCAGCGAAGATTCTGTTGGTCATAACTTTGTTCATAATCATCCTATCGAGTTGATTTTGGTGTCATTCGAATCAGCTCGTTGAGCCCTTTCGAATGAGCTATCATTTGTATATTCGAATTTTTTATTCCCAAAAAAGTGCTTGATCCCCCCTATGATTTTTTGATTTTTGGGGACCTATATCTCGGCCCCCAATTGAGTCCGCGGAATAATTTTGGTGTCATTCGACTCAGCTCACCGAGCTCTTTCGAATGACATATAAATCATCGATTTTTAGATCACGTTACTAAAGTGCACTTAGGCCTAAACCTTCTCATTATTGCTCAACGATCTTAAAAAAGGTTTATAATTTTGCATCAAATTTCAAACTTAAAACCTGATTCTAACAGCAACTTGAACATTTTTTCTTTTAGTAAGTTCCATTGGGTCAATAAAAAAAATTTTTTAAGTAAAAAAAATTTTTTAAGTAAAAAAAATTTTTTTAAGTGTCGGCTCAATTACCTAAAATTATTTTATATTTTCAGGTCTGAGAGGGAAAAATTAGAATAAAAATAAGCATAACTTTAAGCATAACCTTTAATAAAACTGGGGTCACTTTAGTATATGGGTGCAGGCTTTAAATTACAAATGTTATACCAATTGAAAGAGCTCGTCGAGCTGAGTCGAATGCCACCAGTTTTAGCCCGAGGAAAGATTTTTGGACCGAGATATAGGTCCCTGAAATTTGAAAAACCATAGGGGGACCAAGCTGATTTTTGGGGTAAAAAATTCAAATATGCAAATTATACCTCATTCGAAAGAGCTCTTCGAGCTGAGTCGAATGACACCAAAATCAACGAAATCCGACTTCATATGGCCGAGTCACAGACACCCGAAATTTGAAAATTTTTGGGGGGCGATTTTTGGAATAAAAAATTTTCCATACAAATATGGTGTGTAACATAATTATAAAGGAACCCATATTTTTGATCATATCTCGAGTTTTTCTTGATGAATTGGGTTGAATTTTATATATGCGATAAAAAACCTTATTTTGGTATAACATGCAAAAAATGAAGCGGTTTTGTCAAAATTTAAATTTTTTATGAATTTTTTTCAAAAATTTTGGTGTAACATAATTATAAAGGAAGTAAAAATAATTTACCTAAATATGGTAGAAAAAATCCACAAAAATTCCAGTGGACATAACTATTGATATCAATGAGAAATACAAAAGAAACGAAGTTCTAATATACTTCCATCATCGAGATCTCGA
Organism: Meloidogyne enterolobii; assembly: GCA_963681835.1. Lineage (NCBI taxonomy): Eukaryota > Metazoa > Nematoda > Chromadorea > Rhabditida > Meloidogynidae > Meloidogyne > Meloidogyne enterolobii. The sequence continues at coordinate 703,404 of CAVMJV010000049.1, read as the reverse complement.
AACCCGAAAATCAACGGAAAACAGGGGGTAGACGTCTTTAAAAAATATTTTCGACCCCTTACAGGTGAAATAAAATTTTCATTTTGGGCTTATTTGAAAGCCCTTGAAATTTGCTACAAGATAGGTTTCATCTCATAATCCAGAAAAAATTTATCTTTGAGAAATAATGAGTTTAGTTTGTAAATTACATTTTCATCACTTTTTGGGGGGCGTTTGAATGATTTCTTTGACCTGAAAGTTTATCACATTAGGTATTATAGTTGAATTTTTTTCGGAAAATAAAATTAATGCTATCTTGTAGCAAATTTCAAGGGCTTTCAAATAAGCCCAAAATGAAAATTTTATTTCACCTGTAAGAGGTCGAAAATATTTTTTAAAGACGTCTACCCCCTGTTTTCCGTTGATTTTCGGGTTTCGAGATCTCGATGATGGAAGTATATTAGAACTTCGTTTCTTTAGTAATTCTCATTGATATCAATAGTTATGTCCACTGGAATTTTTGTGGATTTTTTCTACCATATTTAGGTAAATTATTTTTACTTCCTTTATAATTATGTTACACCAAAATTTTTGAAAAAAATTCATAAAAAATTTAAATTTTGACAAAACCGCTTCATTTTTTGCATGATATACCAAAATAAGGTTTTTTATCACATATATAAAATTCAACCCAATTCATCAAGAAAAACTCGAGATATGATCAAAAATATGGGTTCCTTTATAATTATGTTACACACCATAATATGTCATTCGAAAGAGCTCGACGAGCTGAGTCGAATGACACTAAAATCACCGTGATTGAACAAGATTAGACAAAGTTATAACAAAAAAACCTAAACCTATGGAGCGTCGGCGAGGCGCTTGTGCAAAACCCCGCGCTTCGCGCGGGGTTTTGCGGCACGCGCCTCGCGGAGAGTCTACGGGCGCTGGGTCTGGGCTCGTAACATAAACCTATTCCTATCTCCCTTGCTCTGGACGTATTTGGGGCCTCCGTAGCAGCAAAAATCTCAACAGATGCCATAGGTAAGGAGCTAAAATAAAAGATCATAACTTTGTCCAATCAAGTCGGATTCCGTTGATTTTGGTGTCATTCGACTCAGCTCGACGAGCTCTTTCGAATGAGGTATAATTTGCATTTTCGAATTTTTCACCCCAAAGAAGTGCTTGGTCCCCCCTATGGTTTTTCGATTTTCAATCGCCTGTATCTTGGTTCAAAAATTTTTCCTCGGGCTAAAACTGGTGGCATTCGACTCAGCTCGACGAGCTCTTTCAAATGATATAACATTTGTAATTTAAAGCCTGCACCCATATACTAAAGTACAGCCATAAAACTTTTTATTGGACTTCAAAAAATAATTACCAGGCTTAATCCTTCAATTTCTTCCTTTCTGCCTTCCAATTTAGTCAAAGCAGTTCGAAATTTTTCGTAAATTGACTTGTAGTGTTGATCCATGACAGCAAAGTCTCCAACCAACTTAAATTTTTAAAAGCAATTAGTGATCTAAAGTCAAAAAATTTACAATATAAACTTGGCGATCCTTTTCCTCAAGTTGCGTCTCCAATTCCACCACCTTTGCCTTATTCTCACTTATTGTTCCAATCATTTCACTAAAAATAAATTTATTATAATGAAGATTTAAAAAACATATGACGCTTCTTAGCTCCGTCTAAGCAATTCGCGAGCTTCCTTTGCTGAGCGGACAATCACCTCCTCGGCATCATCAATATATACTCCCTTCAAAACAATGAAATTTACTCACGTTTTTTCAAATTAAAAATAAACCTTAGTGTTAGTTTTATCATAAAAATTCTCAATGATTCCAATTGTGATTCAGTCTGATTCAGCAAATCAAAAATTTGTTCATTGTAAATCTCTACATAACCAACGCGCACAGTGTAGTCAATATCCTCGCCAAGTACAGAAAAAATTTGCTGAAGAGCTCGCGGAATCATTCCGGCTGTTGAATCAGTGTTCCATGCGAAGTCTTCGGAAGTATCATGACGCCCTTCCATTGTATAGGTCTTTCCACTTCCTGTTTGACCATAAGCAAAAACTGTGCAATTGTAACCATTAATCACGGAATCAATCAGAGGGGCAGAAATACCCTCGTAAACATCCACTTGGGTAGATTCAGTGCCAAAGATCTAAAAAAATATTTGAAATTATTAAAAAAACCAGTTACAAACTTTATCAAACCTAAACCATACAAGTTCCTTTAAATTTTCATTTTAAAAAATTGATTTTAAAAAAATAGACGCACATCCCTAATTCAAGAGAAAAATTTCCGCGACAAAATGAAGCGGTCTTGGACGGTTCAAATCGGCCGATTCAGAGTAGAATTGGGCTTATTTTTTCTTTTAAAGTTGAGCAACCGACATTAGGTCTGTTCTAGTTTTTCCCCTTTTTTTATTTATTTGGCTTATTTTTTTATTTATTTATTTTCTCATTTCTTTATATGTATTGATAACTAATTTTTTTAAATTTTAGCTTTAAACATTCTAATTTACAAAAAATGATTTCTACTCTTAAAAATGTTCAACCAATTGACCAAAACTGCTATTTTGATCGTGAACAGTTTTCTGACACGGAATTGAATAGATTTTTTGACATTGGTATTTTAATAATTTTTAGGCTTCAAAAAATTTCAATGAGATTTTCTTCCATTTTACAGGTCTCGAAAGCGTTTCTCGAGGAAAGTTAGCCGTGATAACACTTGCTGGTGGACAAGCTAGTCGACTTGGATCTTCCCTTCCAAAAGGAATTATTAACCTGGGAACTGGACTTGGGGAAGAAAATGATTCTCTTCTGTTTTTACAAGCTTGTCAAATTAGCTATCTCCAAAAGAAGGCTAAAGGAAGAATTATTTGGTTAATAATGACAAGCAAGTCGACAGATGCAAAAATACGTGAACATTTGGATATTATCTTGAAAAAGACAGATTTGGACTGGAAAAATGTATGAGTTTTTTTAATAGAATTGGAAGGGTGCGTGTCTTGTTTTCTACAATTTTTATAGAAGCTCCTTTTCAAAAAATATTTTTTTTTCGTAGTTTTTGACCAGTATCTACAAATTTTGGGCGTTTTTGATTTCCTCAATTTTTTCCTTGAATGTGAACGTAGCGAGCCGTTATGGCAAAAAAAGCCGAAATGACAAACCCCCAAAAACCGCCAAAATGGCAAACTGGGGAAAGGGCACCGGTTTTCCTTTTTCTTTTCGCAATATGAAAAACAAGTTTATATTTAAATTTTTAGGTAATGGTTTTTATTCAAAATGAAATTTCTGCTCACGATTTTGGTGGTCAATCTCTTTTATCTGCACCTGATCGGCCTGTCACTTCACCAGGTTTTTTAAAAAATTTTTACTACGATTTTAAGAAAAAAAATTTTAGATGGAAATGGCGGTATTTATCAAGCAATTTCGCCAAAGCTTCCAGAACTTGAAGAAATGGGAATTGAATACTTTCATGTTTATTGTGTTGACAATATTCTCTGTCGTGTTCCTGATTTACATATGATTGGCTTTGCTGTTGATAAAAAGGCGGATTGTGTTTTGAAGGTTCTTTGCTTTTTGATAAACTTTGGACACGTATTTATAGTGGTATAGGTTTCGAGGGGATCCGTAGGTTTTCTTGGTATATTTTTTTGGGCCGTGGGCCACAGCAACAAGTTTTAATTTTATATGTAATTCACATTTGTAAAGGCATCCTTTGCCCTTTCAAAGACATTTTTGTCTTTTAATTCAAAAACAAAGGCTTTTTAAATACATTTTCAAAAACAATTTAAGGTAATCGAGAAAAAGGATCCTTCAGAAAAAGTTGGTCATGTCTGCGTTGAAGATGGAAAAATTAAAGTATTAGAATATTCAGAAATCCCAAAAGAACTGGCTGAAAAGCGTGATCCAAAATTTCCGGAGAAATTGTTCTTCCGTGCTGGAAATATTGCCAATCACTTCTTTACTTTCGACTTTCTTAAAAAAGCTTGTTTGGAATTCAATTCTCTGCCTTATCATGAAGCACGCAAACGAATACCTTATTGGGATCTTGTTACTGGAAAGAACGTTCAACCAACTAGTGAGAATGGCATAAAGAAGGAACGTTTTATTTTTGATGCTTTTATTCATTCAAAGTTTGTTTTTAAAAATATTTTTTATTAGAATAGGATTTGGCATTTGCAGGAAGAGAAGGGTTTTTTGTATTCTAGATGAGTTGAATTAATGGGGAAATATGTAAGAGGGTTATAGATTCTGACAGAATAATTGTTTCATAATAAGTTTAATTAAGATGATTTGCAGTATTGGATCTTTTGTTTCCAGAATAACCTGTTTTTTAAAAAAATTCCGATCTATACATAAGATCTCCTGGTGAATTGTCTTGCTAACCTAATTTTTTTATTTTTAGAAATTTTATGGTCTGGCAAGTACCCCGTGAAGAAGAATTCAGTCCATTGAAGAATCCAGACTCTGCAGGTGTTGATTGTCTCTCAACTTGTATTCGTGACTTTACCTCTGTTAATGGAGATGTGATTAGAGAAATGGTTAAAGAATTTTGTAAGAAGGAATGAACAGATTTTAATTAATGGTTGTTTTTTAGTATTTATTTGATTTTTAAATTTCTATTTATTACGGGAATAAGTTGCCAGCTTTTCACTTAGGACTTTCTTTACGTTTTTCACGTTTTTCTACTTAAATGTTGATATTATAGACTATTTATGCGTCACGGCACTTGTGGCTCACTATTGGGGTTAAAAGTTTTTGAACTTATTTTAGTAGGGGAAACGAATAAAATTACAGGTTTTGGTTCCAAATCAGCAATATTAAAATTGAATTGCAAATTTTAATTTTCTTACTTTAATCAGAGTCACAAGTGCTGTGCTATATCTTTTATTGACCTTAAACAAAAGCTTTATTTTCTAAAAAAATTATGGCAAAATAAAATTTTATAAAATTTTATAAAATTTCAAAATAAAATTTTTTTCAAAATCTTTAAAAACTAGTTGGTGGGGGAATTGTACAGTCGTCGCCAACGACAATATTTTTTACTTTATGGATTTAAAAAATTTGTAACAAATTTTAAGGTAATGCTTGTAACAAACATTTAAAAAAAGTTAACAATTCAATTTAAAAATTTTTAAACATTAGTTAAGAATTAAAGTTGGAATAATTTGTACATACCTATAATGCAAATAATTGTAATAATAATTTAGCCGAAGATGTTATTTTCTATCTTTTTCTCGAGGCAATTTAGGATTATTTCTATCCCATCTATCATCATCATACCATAATGAATAATCATTTAACTTGTTATATTGACTTAATTTTGGAAAATATTTAAATTTAATTATATATTTACTTATTTCTTTGAAGATTTTGTTTATCAATATCACCCAAATATTTCGAAAGAATTACTTCATTATTTGATTTCTTTCTAATAATATCCTCTTTTTGATCAGAACTTAAAACAAAATTTTTATAAATTTAATTACTTAAATTTTTTCTAAATAGAGGTTGATTCTGAATTTTATATATTTAATTACAAAGGAAGAGTTAGTATATTATGATTTTATAAAAAAATGTTCATAAATTAAAAACAATAAATACATAATTTAATATCAAATATCAAACTCATAAGAAAAGTTTTATACATATCATCGGTATATTTTACTATATCCTTTGGAGAGAATTGTTCATATTTTCTACTTACCCTTTAACATTTTTATCATCAACCCCCAATTGTTCTTTTAAACGTTTACGTCTACTTTCCCAATCCTTATCATTAACATCTTTTTCTCTACATTTTGGATCACAAGTATCTTTACAACAACAATCCATATACCTTTTAATTTTAATTTAATAAAAATTAAAATATTTACCAAGAATAATCAGGATGGTCACAAATATATTCAAAAACTTTACAGTCTGAACGATAATTTTTGCAAACATCTTTTGAAGGATTATTATTATAATAAATCACTGGATAATAATATTGGGGTTGCGGAACTGTTTTAAATATTAAAAAATTAAAACAAATCTTCAATTTTTGTTAATCTTAATCTGAGAATCATTTATTTATTTATAATTTAATTATTCAAATTCAAAAGAATTTTCTAAACAATAAAAGTAAAGCAGCTGGGCTATAGCTATTTCTCTCCTTTAGCTAGAGCAAAAGGTTATTCGGCGGCTGGGAGCGAACCAGCATCTTCAGTAGACCGGACTGATGTGTTAGCCATTACACCACGCCGCCTACTGCTCAGCCTTAGGAAATTAATAACTATATGCTTTACACCTCCATCCCCAGGGAAGACTGTCCCTAGTCTTCTTATCTGCCCTCTTCCCGCTTTTTTTTCTCACCTGCGGGGTAGCTTAATCATCGCCTTCTCTGGCGGAATTTCCTTTTCTCTAACCCAGGGCCTATGGGATGGATCGTCATACGTTCAGCGTTCGCTGAACCATCCGGTGCTACCAGTAAAGCAGCTGGGCTATAGCTATTTCTCTCCTTTAGCTAGAGCAAAAGGTTATTCGGCGGCTGGGAGCGAACCAGCATCTTCAGTAGACCGGACTGATGTGTTAGCCATTACACCACGCCGCCTACTGCTCAGCCTTAGGAAATTAATAACTATATGCTTTACATAAACTTTAAATTAAAAACCTTTTTCTACTCGAAATATTTACAGAAATTTTATTTACAGTAAATGCTGAAATAATTTAACTCTATCAAATAATTACCCCCGCCCTATTAATTACCCCCTATAGCCAGAGATCGAAGATATAATCAGTCCTCTTAAAACTATTTATAATTAGCCTTCTAAAAAGCTCAAATAATTACTCCCTCCTTTTTAATTACTTTCTCCAGCGGGAGGTGGAAACATTAATTACCCTGGGTAATTATTTTAGCAAATACTTAAATTAAATTACCACTATAATATATCCATTGCCCATAAACTTGTCCAGAATAAAAAAGAAAAAATAAAATTTTTAAAAACATAAAGAATTTATTTAATATTTTAATAATATTTTTTAAAATTAAATATTAATATTGCCTTTCTAAATAATCAAAAATAAATTTTCGAAATTATTATTTTGTTTATTTAAACAGCTTTTAATAATTCTTTTTGTTATTTCTTCATTATTTTTATTTTTTTTCCTTTTTTTTCTGGTGTTGTCTTGTAAAATGTCTAGTAATTAAAATTGAAAAACAAATTTCTTAAAAATATAGTAATTGAAATATTATAAAAAGTCTGTAAATTTTTTTGTATAAATAGTAAGAAATAATTAAATATACATATGTTGAAGGCAATCTTCGATCCTGCGACCTCCTGGCAGTTATTGCAAGGCACTTTCGCTCACCGCTTACAGGTGCTCTGCCGACTAAACTACCGGGACGCTCACCTACTCTTCTAATAGATCTTAAATCCCCGCCTAGTTAGCGTTTTAAATGCTAGCCAGCTGGATCTTTCACTTTCTTACACATTTCATAGTTTTGATTGAATCGTTTTTGTTCTCTTATGTAGATAATCAAATGTTTTTTAATTTATTTTAAATAAATATTCAATTATTTTTACAATTACATCAAAAAATCAAAAATAAATATTATTTCTTAATTCCTTTCCATTTCAAAATGCCAAATTTTTCTTTCTAATTCAATAATTTTCCTTCTAAATAATTCCAATTCACGTTCTCTTGCAGCTAACTTATCTTTAAGTAAAACAATCCCAACAATTTCATTATCTTCTTTTAATAAAGATTTTTTATTGAAATCTTTCCCAATTTTAAATAAATTATTATAATCTTCGAGTAATTGGGAATGTTTTTGTTTTAATGAATTTAATTGTTCTGCTGTTTCTCTTTGATATAATTCTGCCTAGAAAAATTTAACAAAAATAGTAAACGAATTTGGTATTTGACAGTATGAGAAATAATATAAATAAGGTTAGAAGCCTCTTGGGTAATATTCAATTTCGTTCCCCCCTCCTTTTTTCCTTCCTCAAAGTATTACAAAATGGTCAGTCAATCTTATGTTATAGAACTCGTCGAGCTGTGTCGAATGATACCAAAATCGAAAAAATCGGACCTGATTTGACCGAGATACAGACCCCTGAATATTGAACAACCATAGGGGCGATTTTTTGGACTAAACAAATTTTATCCAAATGATAGCTCATTCGAAAGAGCTCTTTGAGCTGAGTCGAATGACATATAAATCAACGCGATTAGACATGGTTTGACAAAGTTATTACCTGAAGTAGACCTAACGGAGTCGCCGACTTATGTCATAACTTTGTCAAATCTTGTCCAATCACGTCGATTTTGGTGTCATTCGACTCAGCTCGAAGAGCTCTTTCGAATGAGCTATCATTTGTATAAATTTACGTCCTTATGGTTTTTCGCCCCTATGGTTGTTCAATTTTCAGGGGTCTGTATCTCGGTCAAATCAGGTCCTATTTTTTCGATTTTGGTGTTATTCGACACAGCTCGGCGAGTTCTATAACTTAAGATTGACTGACCATTTTTTAATACTTTGAGGAAGGAAAAAAGGAGGGGGGGAACGAAATTGAATATTACCGCCTCTTGTATATAAACAATTGTTTTTGGGGGTTTTTTCGAGTTATGATTATTCTCTTTCAAAATATTTGGTAGATATATTTAAGGTAGACCTAATTTTAAAGGTTAAATTTTTTCAGTACAAATGTGTATCTAAATCAACTGTAGTAGAAAACGATAGTTAAAAACTAGGATTGTCAGCTTCAAACCGAACCTAAAAACCGAAGATTTTCGGTTCGATTTCGGTTAACCGAAGAATTTGGTGAACCCGATAACCCTATTAAAAACCAAAAATGCCGGGATGTCAATGTCAACACAACTTTTATATTTGGGACTTTTTTCATTATTATTATAGTTTCTCCCTAATAATCAAGAAGACTTTCACTATAATTTTTGACGAATAAAATTAAATCTACCTTTCTTAAATCTTTAATTAAAGCTCTATTTTCATTTTTTAATTTTCTTTCCCTTTCCTCAACTTCAATAAATTTATTAAATTTATTTGTTTCATTTAATTGACTTTCTCTTAAAATATTAAATTCTCTTTCACTTTCCAAAAATGTTGTTGGTGTTGTTGGAGGAATTGAAACTGAGGGAATAATTAAATCATCTGTTTGTGTATTTATTTCTTTTAATTCTTTCTTCTTTTCTTCTTTATCTTCAATTATTTGTTTTTGTGTTTGTTGTAATTGTCCGGATATTTTTAATTCATTTTGTTGTAAATGAGCAATTCTTTTTTGTAATGATTTGTTTTCCTGAAAGTTTAAAAAAATTTTCTGAGAGAAAGGCCAATATTGGGTTGAGATTTTGAATAAAGCCTTAATTAGGAAAGGGAATCTGGTTGAAAGGAACATGCTGGGTATTGGGCATTTGTTGGCTCTGGCTCCGAGCTTTTAAAATCTTAGCTCCGGCTCCCAGAGACATACCCAGTACTGGAAAGGAATAGATTTACAACTAGAGTAAATTAAACTTTTGGTTATATGTAGGTAACTTTAAATACAATATGGAACCTCTAATAAATAAAGTTAAATTTGGAAATGTTCTTGACTCCTCTAATTGCATAAAAACCCTTTAAGAACTCCAAAACAAGCAGGGCAATGTTTTTTCAGAACTAATAAAACAACTTTCTATTGACACCCCCCCCCCTTCCCCAAATATTTGTATACCTTCGCCAATAAATCTAAACGATTTATTGCTTCAGAATATCGTGTATTTATTGCCTGTTTTTCTTCTTCAGTTCTAATTGTTTTCTTTGTTAATTCTTCTCTTTCAATTCTCCATTGACGCAAAGCTATATTTAATTTATCATTATCAGCCAATTTATCACTTTGTACTCTCCCCATTTGTTCAATATGTCTTTCTCTTCTTTCTAATCTTTCATGTAATTCACGTTCACGTGCTTCTGCTTCAGTCAAACGTTTACGTATGTTAGCCATTGCTTGTTCATGTTTTTTTCGAGTTTCCCAAAGTTCTGCACCTGCCTTTTATTAAATTAAAAAATTAAATTTTTAAATAAGAAAAAAAGTTTTCTTTAACATATTGAGAATAACCAATTACGCCCGTGCCTAGAAAGGAACAAAATTTGTCGAAGCTGATTTTAAAAAGTGTAGGGATGATTCACCTAGAGCATTTAAAAAGCTTAGACGAGGGGTTAAACAATCTAAAAGGATAAAAAAGAACGAAGAGGCCTAACAGATATTCTGGTAATCCTCTGATAATTCCTTAAAAATTAAGCTTTAGTCGTCGCCCCTGTAGCTCGTTGGTAGAGCACCTGCAATTGTGTGAGCAAGGCCGAGCGAGCACTGTCAGCGTTGTCGCAGGATCGACCCTGCCCGGTGGCTAAACTTTTGCTACTCTTTCTTAAGAAAAGGACCAAAAAGGCGAAAAATGTCTCTATTTTAATTTGAGAATATTACAGGCGGATGACCAAAAAAAGGTTATCGTTGGATAGGAAATTATATCCAAATTTTAATTCACAGCAGTCAAAAACTTGTAAACTATCTCCATTTTAACTAGTACCTTGCTATGTATTTCAGCACGTCTTAAACGTTCTTTTAATTGTTCTGCTTCAGTTTTTAAAGTTTCATTTGACTTATTTAATAAAGAATTTTCTTTTAATATTCTATTATTTTCTTTTTTAAGTGTTGTCTCTATAGTGCTAGAATCTACATGACGGAGAGGCCTAACAGATATTCTGGACCTTTCTCTAAGAGAGTTATATTCCTCTGATAATTCCTTGAAAATTAAATTTATATTTTTCCAAAATTTAATTTTTTTTCTTGCCTTATTTCTCCTCTCTAATTCAATTAAACGCATCCTTAACCGCCTTGTCTCATTTCGATGTTTCAAAACTAAATTCTCCAAATCATCTGGTTTTCTAATTTCTGTTCTAGTTGGAATTGTTCGAGTAGCGGCTGTGCTGCTTTTACTTCGAGTTAATTTTTCTGTAAATTATTAGAGAGTTTAGAATATACCTCGAATCTAGATAAACCCAAGATTTAGATATACTCTTCGATTTATGATGAGTTTTTAAAATTTATTTAGCATATGTTTGGGGGGAGGGATGTCTAAACGATACATTTTAAATTCAATTTTTTCAGCACCATGAGAGTAAACAAAACCGAGGTCCGATAATTCTCGAAATAAAATAATAGTCAGATTGTAACTAAAGAAATACAGAAAATTTTAATTAATATACCAGAGCCTGAAATAATGCTTTTTCTTCTTCTTCCTCTATTTTGCCCAATATCATCCACTACAGTACCAGAATCTGAACTTCCAGCCCCACTGACTTCCCCTTCTGTTTTGTCTTCTTCTGTTTGGCTTTCTCTTTTTGTTTCTTCTCCTTCTTCTTGATTATCTTCATTATCAGATTGTGGGGGTATTGGGGATGAAATTGGTGATGGATTTTTAATTAAATCTTCATTTTTTGGTTGGTTTTGCTCAATTTCCATTTTATTTGTTGTTTTTTGTTTAGCAATTTTAGCAACATCAAAATTTACCTAAACCAATAAAATTAGTCAAATAAAAATTTTTATACAATCGGACCTCCCTTGTAAGCAGAGGTGGGTCGGAATTCCGATTTCCGACGTTTTTTTCCTTCCGATTTCCGTAAAAAATTTTAATTTCCGATTTCCGACTTTTGAGCCAGTTCCGATTTCCGACTTCTCTGACTGTTCCGACCCACCTCCCTTGAAAGGTATAAAGTTGAAAAATTTAGACTTTACGATGCTTAAAAGGTATCGCTTAGGCACCCTGTGGCCAATAAAATTAAAAAAATATACCTCAAAGTAAAATATTTTGAGGAGGTCCGATTATTTTTTTAAAATTACTTGTGTTTGTATATTTTTTCGATTTCTAACTAAATCTCTTTGTTTATTCAAAATATCCACAAGTCTTTTCCTTTCATTTTCTAATTCAGAATTTTCTGTTTCCAATAAACGTAAACGTCCCTCAAGAGAATTTATTCTTCTTTCCCACTGTTCTGACCGCGATTCTTCAATCAAAACTTCTTTTGAAGTTTTTAGAGGATTTTGTATTTTTGTTGGCAAATTTTCTTTCGATTCTTGAGTTGTTTCTATTAAAGGTTTTTGTTGCTCATTTTGTGTTTTTAATTGTTCAACTAATTCTCTATATTCTTTTAAAGTTTTTTCTTTAGCTTCTAATTGCTCCTAAAAAATTTCAAAAAAAAATTTAAATTAAAAAATAATAAATTTACTTTATAAGAATTAACAATTAAAATTGCTTGTTCTTTATATTTATTTAAATATTCTTCCCATTCTACATTATTGTTTAAAACAATTAAACGCGTTTTTTCAGAAAGGTCATTATTATTTATATTTTTATCTTCAAATAAATTAGAAGTAGCGGCAGAAGAAGGCAAAACTTGAAAATTGAAAATGTAAAATAATAATTTTTGGAATTCTTAATGAAGGGAATTTAAAAAAGAGAAGAAAGGAGAAAATAGATAAAAATGAAATTAAGATCGTTAAAAATGAAATTAAAGTCAAGATTTTAAAAAAAATTTAGAAAATAAACCGGCCACTAATATCGAGATTTAACGTAATTAAAAAAAGAATAAGCGGTACTTTTCCGTTATACGACCGCAAATTGAATGCCAGCCGACTTTGCTCAGCTAGCACTCGATTTGCTGTTTGGCACTTAATTTGCAAGTTATTGGTATGACTTTTTAAGGAGGGATTATCCATCAAGATGGAAAAAAGATACAGTTTATCGAGGGCTTTCGAATGATATTAAATTCATTTGTATCGGATCAAGCATCAAAAAGTTATAGTCGATGAAGTCGGCTGGCACTTTGCGGAGTATAACGGAAAAGTATCGAATAATTTATTTAAAATTCAAATAAATATACTAATTACCTTGAGGTTGAATACTTAAATTAATTAATTCTTTTTCATTATTTTCATTTAATTTTTCTTTTTCTTCTTTTTTAATTTTTTTATTATTAGAAATGTTCTGTTCAAGTTTCTTTAAATCAATTCCCAAAACAAATTGAAATTCGTTTAATTCTGATTTTAATTCTTCAATTTCTTTTGTTTTAAGAAAGATTTCCTTTTCTGAATTCTCTAACTAAATTAATTAATTTGAAATGAAAGAAAAATGAATTAATAATGGAAAAGTTCCCAGAGAATCACCGAAAATTTAAAGATAACCGGGATTATATTTGGAACAGCCAGCCTTAATAATGGAGTAATAAAGAAATTATCGTATTTTCTCGATTAATTCCCCTACCTCAAATAATTCCCTCTTCTCGATTAATTCCCCCCATGCTAGAGTTGGGTTGAAACAATAATTCCCCACCCCCAAATACCCTACTGCACGTTCAAATGCCAAAACTCGAATAGGTAATTTCCCTCCCTTGATTTTTTTCTCCCATTTCCTCCCCATGCCAAGGAGGGGTTGAAAAAATAATTCCCCAGGGGAATTAATCGAGTAAATACGGTAAAGTTATTTTAACTACTAGTATTAATTAATTGTCTGCCAACAATACTTAATTAATTAATTCAAAATTTAATATCTTTCCCATCCCTTTTCACCTTTTGTTTTGTTCTTTGTAATTCAGCAGATAAACTAAGAACATTTAATTGATATCCTTGTAATGACTGGTTAATTTGTTCTAATTCCCAATTATTTTCCATTATTGTCTCAAATGCCGAAATTTTTGAATTTTTTAAATTTTCTTCATTTTCCAAAGCCTTCTCTTTTTCTTCATTTCTTTTTTCTTTTCTTTGTAATTCAACTTCTTTTTCATTAATATTTCTTAATTTATTAGCTAAAGCTTCCAATTGAGATGTTGAAATTGGAATATTTTGAAGAATTCTTTCTCGAAGTAATTTTTGTATTGTTGAGTACATTTGGCTTAAATATTGAACAAGTGATTGACGTTCAGTTAGCCATTCTTCACGTGATTCTCTTAAATAAAACTAATAATAATTAAAACAGTAAAGCAGCTGGGCTATAGCTATTTCTCTCCTTCAACTAGTGCAAAAGGTTAATCGGCGGCTGGGTGCGAACCAGCATCTTCAGTAGACCGGACTGATGTGTTGTAAGCCATACACCACGCCGCCTACTGCATTATCCTTAGGAATTAAATAGCTATATAAAACTCTTCGGATAAAATTATGATATAAAAACTAATAAACTTTTAAATTTTAACTTCAAATATTCTTCAAATCAGTCTTCTTTTCTGCGTTTTCTCCAATGTTCTTCATTACTTTTGTGTCGACTCCAAATCAACAGAAACAACGATGGAAGGTATTATTTGTATTGGTGGTTCTCTTGGCTAGCGGAATTCGGGTTGGGTTGTTTTTTTAAATAAACTTTTCTCATAAAAGTTTTTTTAGTGCTCGGGCGAAGAAAATTCGGCAGGACAGGTAATCGAGAATCCGGAAAATCCAACAGAACCTCCCACAGAGCTGCCTACCGTTCCAGGAGATAATGAAATAACGACTTCAGAATTGACAACTACAAATAGTACTGTGGAGAAGAGCACCGATAAGGAAGAGACTACAAAAGCTGATGAGGAGACCACTACCACAACAACTGTTGGATCGGTCTCTAATGAAACAACGGTGTTAGTCAAAGAAACAACAACTACAACAGCCGGGCCAACAGTAGTGGTGGGAGGAACGAAGAAGAGCAATAATACATCGATAATCCTCATTGTAATAGCTATATGTGCCATCTTGGTGTAAGTATTTCTGAATTGGGATAGGGGGCATATTGGGGCAAAATAAATAGGGGGCTTGATTTGGGAACAAACAGGGTCCTGGGTTTCAGTGCAAGATTCTGTCCAAAATTTGAACAATTCTCCGAACTATTCCTCTAATAATAATTTAAACTTTTAGCATTCTTGCTGCAGGATTTCTGTTGTATAGAATTCACCATGTCCAAACAAAGATGGAATCCAGTGATATAATGGCGGCTTCGGTGCGCGACAAAAAGAAAAGCAAGGAAAAGAATAAAGGCCCCCAAAAAGATGCAAAACACAAAGGAAGTCAGGAGTCGGGGAAAACAAAGCCTTCTGGCTATGAACGTGTTAAATAGATATATGTAATAAATAAATAGATACTGTTGTTGTTAATTACTTGTATATGTTAATGCCTATTGTCTTATTTAAAATAAAAATTTGTAGGAAGAGAAAGATCCAGAAAAGATCCAGCTGGCTAGCATTTAAAACGCTCACTAGGGGGGGGGTTTAAGATCTACTAAAAGAGAAGATGAAAGCAGCGTCCCAGTAGCTCAGTTGGTAGAGCACCTGTAAGCGGTAAGCGAAAGCTTTTAGCAATAACTGCCAGGATCGAAGCCTGCCCGGGATTAAACTTTTACCTCGCTCTTACTAAATTAAATAATTTAAGTACCTAAATTTACGTTCAATCCTCCTCAATTCATTTTGTAAACTTTCTCTTTCTTCTGTTGCATCGAATTGCTCTCTAATAGCATGAAGGAATCTTCTTTCAATATTGGCAACTAAAAATAAATTTAAACACAAATTTATTTATTATTTAATTACGCATAGATTTTAATTCAGTTTCAGCTTCCAAATCATCCAGAAAAGCATTCATTTCAGCTAATTCTGTTTCTGTTTTCCTTTTTTCTGCTTTCAAAGACTCATTCTGGCCAATTAGAATTTCATTAATTTCTTCTAATTTTTTATTCTTCAATAAAATTTTATTTATATTTTCATTATCTCCAAATAAAAGTCCAGATTTTGAAATATTTATTTTATTTAATTGAATATATTCTGACTCCTCTTCATCTTCCGAATTGGTTTTTAAACTTGAAGTTGTTGCAGAATAATAGCCAATATCTGGGGAGGAAGTTAAAAAACGTTCTCTAAGTATTCTTTTGTGTTCTCGTAAAAGGCGATTATATTCGTTTAAAGGGACAGAATGGAGTAAAGCATTCTAGATTAGTAAAGAAATTTTATTTTTAATGATAATGTAAGGGGAAGGGATGGACATCTGGAAGGATAAATAAACGAATAAACAGATATCCACCAAAGGTATTGTTAAATGGGTATGTTTGGAAAAATTTCTTTTACATTACTCACCGTATATACTCTATTAATTACCCTCCTTCAAATAATCACACCCCGCCTCTATTAATTACCCCCTACAGCAAAAGGTTGAATTAATAATTACCCCCTTGAAAATAGTTATAATTAGCCTACATAAAATAACCTCTATCAATTACCTCGCCTCTATTAATTACTCCCTCCATAGAGAGGTTGAAAAATAATTACCCAGGGTAATTAATAGAGTATATACTGTAGGTAACTAATCCAATTTAAGTGAGTGAGTTGATTAAAAAAATAGTAAAAACATACTTGAAGCCGAGCTAATTCAAATATTTTTGCTTCATTCTCAAAGGCTAATTGACGACTACGTGATTCCTATTAAATATTATATCAAATTTTTTTATCAAATTATTTTTAAATGAAAAAACTTTTTTAAAAATAATTTTACATATTTTCTAAAAATAGTTTGTTTATTTTTATTAAAATTCAAAATTAATTTTTAAAAAATATTCCCACCTCGCCAGTAAGCAGTCTACAAAGCCTGTTACGCATTTGAGATAATTCTTTTTTAATTATTCAAAAATATTTATTTATTTATTCATTAAAAACCTTCACACATTGCCTGTCTCAAACGTGCACTGATTTTAACCCGCCTTTCAAGTTTTCCTTCTCTAATAGCTAAATATAAAAGACGACGTGCTTCTTCTGTCATTCTACGTTCTTTTTCATTTCCTGTTTGGGCAAGATTTTCAAAAAATCTTTTTAATTCAACATTTTCTATTTCTAATTCTTCCAAATGTTCACGTGATTTAATCTAAAAATATCTTTTTTTAATTTTTGGTAATTGTGAAAAAAAGGAATTGAGGTGGAATACAGTCAAACTTAGATGCATACCAGGGTGTCCCTTTTACCTCATTTAGGAGGCATTTGCCCCCTTTTGGCCTTCTCGCCCTTTTTTTCTCATTGCCACCTTTTTGATCTTTTCTGAAAATGGAAGAAATCTGGCTTCTTAGCCTGATTAAAGCTTGCTTTTTATTTGAAACTTGAATCATTTTTAAGTTTTTAAAATAATGCCTCCTTTTTTGCCACCTTTTTGACCGATTTCGCCCTCTTTTTGGGAGGCCATGCCCCCTTTTGGTGATTTTAAAGGGAATAAAAGGGTTGAATAAAGAAGCCTATATGGGGATTTAAATAAATAATTATTTTAAATTAACCTCATTAAAAATATAATTATTAGTATTTTCTAAATTATCTAATTCTTCTAATGGATCTTTATATTCTTCTTCTTTTTCATTATTTTGATTACCAAATAAAATAATTTCCTTTACAGAATTTAATTCTTTCCGAATATTTTCTTCCGATTTTTTAGCTTCTATTAAATGACGCCCTCTTTCTTCATAAGATTTCTCTAGATTTTTTATTTCTTTATTTTTTTCTTCAATCTCCTTTTAATTAAATTAATTAATTAGAATTAAAAAATTTCCCGAATATCCCCTTCTCATAATATTAAAAAATTAAGCCTAGTATTGAAAAAGGATTGGATTTATTTCTATGGGGGTTTTTGTCAAATTTCTTTTGTGTGCTAACAATAAAAGACTGGGGACATTACTTGCCCAAATTGGCCCCAATGATGTATTTATGTACATAAATACTTTCACCTCAATAAGTAGACCAAGTTCAGTGCTTAGAGCACTAATTGTCGTTGCTTCTTCAATAATTTTGTCTTTACTCAATCTTTTTCTCTTTAATTGTTTTGGCCTTTCTACTTCAATTTTAACAATTTCAATCTCCTTTTCTTCTTCTTTTTCATCATTTTCCATCCATTCATCTACATATTCTTCTTCTTCCCCTTTTCTTTCTTCTTTTAGAATTTCTTCTTCTTTTTCCTTCAATTTAACTTCTTCCTTTTCCTCCTCTTCTTTTATTGTTTTATCATCTTCTTCAGAAATTATTTTCTTTTCCTTCTCAAAAGATTCTCCTTTAAAATTAAAAGAATATCTATTTTTTAAACTTTTATTTAATTACTTTTTTCTGTAAGCCTTTCAACTTCCAAATACAATTCTGAACATTTTTTCCTTAATTTTTGTATTTGTTTATCTCTAAAATTTAATTGTCTTTCAATTTTCTTCATTTCTAAATCTCTGTCGCCAAAAGCTATTTTTCTATATCTTTGACAATCAGTCATTAACCGGACAGCATCCAACTCTTTTTGTTGTAATAATTCTTCTAATTCGACTTGATGACGTTGTTCTTCCAAATATTTCTTTTCTGATCGAGCTAATTCTTGGTCCATCTTTTTTTTTGAAATTTTAAAAATATATTTGGTCCGTTAAGAAATTATAGATGCCCCTCATATTACTTTAAGGAAGAAGACAAGGGGGGGGGGGGGGTAAAATATATTATCAATGATAAGGTTGATCTGTCAACAACCCTGATAGAGCGGTTGACATAGAACCTGTACTTGGTGAGTGCAAGTTCCTAGCAATAACTGCCGCAGGATTGATAGTACTTGCCCTAAACTAAACTTTTACCTCTCTTACAAATATTCCAAAAATGCTACAAAATTTAAGCATTCCCATTAATATTGAAGAGAGGAATGGGATATTATTATTAAAAAAATATTGACAGACTTTAACAATTTATTAAAATACCTGAATTAATCTAATTCGTAATTCAGAATTTGTATTATCTGTAACAACCAAATTATTTTCCTCCTCTATATCTTCAACAAGTTCATTTCCAAATAATCTTTTAGCAGTTTCTGTTGCTGCTATTAGTTCTTGACGTAAATTATCTAACTCCAATTCCTTTTGATGAAGGTCCGGTTCTGTTGCTAATATTTCTGTTGATAATCGAAATTGTTCAATTTCCAACTTTTAAAGGAGGGGATTTTTTAGAAAAATTTTTTTTTTAAACTTTTTGATTTTGTATTTGATTTCTTAATCTTTCAATTAATGCATCCTTTGATTGTAGCACTTCAGCCAGTTGCCTATTATCTAATTCTGCTGCATCTACTTTACGTTTTGCTTCCTTAATTATTTTATTTATTTTAATTAAATTTAAAAGGAACACCAATTCTTTATTTTCAATTAATTCTCTCAATTCTTTATTATCTGTCCCCATTTTCTCAAGTTGATGTTCTGCTTCTGACAATTGTTCATCAAATTCAGCAAATTTAAAAGCATTTTCTTTTACCAATTCCGTTGCTTGTTCTAATGCTCGACTTAGGCGATCAGCTTCTGCTCTGAGTTCATCATTTTGGGCAGCTAGTTCTCGAACCTTCAGATTTATTAAGGCTTTATTTAGTTATGTACTTATTATTTTAACAACCTCAAGTCCTGTTTACACCTCGATTTAAGGTGAATTTTTTAAAGTGGAGTGGGGTAGGGAAGCCGTCTAAGGATACGCCTAATTATGGAAGCATATGGAAACACGTAATTCTAAATTTCAAAATCCAAAGAGTATGTAACAATGAAATTACTTATACATATTAGGCAAAACTATAACAGATTTTGAAGATAATTACTTGTTCACTAAGGATAAGTGCTTGCTCATCTCTTTGTTTAAGTTTGCTAGTTTCCCATTTTTGGTCACGCTGTATAGACTCACTTCTAGTATTCATCCTCCGATGTAATTCTCGAATATTTTCTTCTAATTGAATTTGCTTTAATTTTTAAATTTTTATAAATTATCAATTAATTTATTTACATTATTAGCAAGTAAAGCCCTTTCTCTTTCAATACCCAAAGCTTTATTATCCAAATTGTTTGCTCTTTCTCGTTGTTCATTTAATTCTTTTTCAAGTTCAACAGATTTTCTTTTTAATTGTAAATTTTCTTCTGCCAAAGCATCAATTTCTGCTCGGAATGCTTCGTGTAAATTATTAACATTTAATGAAGAAGAGAAAGTATTTTTTTGTTCTCGAAGAGAGTTTAATTCATCTTGGAGTGTTTCACGTTCAGTTTCCCATTTTTGTTCTTGTTCTGCTGCACTAGCTATTTCACGTTCCACAATTTCCTTTTAATTTAAACAAAATAATTTAAATAAATTATTTTAAATTCTACATACTTTTAATTCATTAGATTGTGTATGTTCCCATTGCATTAATAAGTGAACAGCACGAAATATTCCATATAAATCTTCAACAGAAAGGTTGTTTCCTTCAACAGCATCTAACAATTCATCTACTGAAACCTTTAATTTAAAATTATTTTTTTCTCTTTAGATTTTTTGGGTTTAGATTGGGGGAAATAATAATGATTTGAAATTCAGAAAAATTTTTTTTTCCTTTAATTACCTTAGATAATAACAAATACCAATGTTGCATTTGCTCTAAATCTCCCAGTTCAATAGCTTCAACCAAAGGACCTGTACCTCCTTCATCTAGTGCTGCTAGTAACCCACTAATTCCATTTTCTGTTACAAAGGAATTAGTAGACGTTCCTTCCATTTTTCTCAATTCTTATTAATTAAAGTTTTTAAGAGAAATATTTTCATTATAATTTAGATATTTATTTACAAAAAGTTATTAGACAAAAATAATATAATATTTTTTGATGTTTTTGGTTAGGAAAACCATAAATATTTAGTTGTCATGGCAATATAGTATTTAATTTTAAATATTCTTTTAATAATTTCTACTTATAAACAGAAGATAAAAGGGATTTAAATAAATATTTATTTATTTTGGAATTTTAAATTAAATTTAGTAAAATATGTATAAGGTAACCAAAATTTAGTGCAAAAAAATTTCTGAACCAAAAATTAGTGCTAATGATTATCAGCAAACTTTTTTGTAAAAATCAAAGTTTAAACCCATCAATTGAAATTATAAAAATTCCGGGAACTTTTTACGCACCCTGTATTTTGTAGCGATTATATGAATAAATAAATAAAAATAAAATCTAGAGGAAAATATAATTATAAATAATTTTTTAATTGTATTAAAATTAAATATTAAGGGCATTTAAACTTTCAAAACTTTTTTATCCCAATTTAAATTATTTATTTAGAATATTTTTATTATTTTAATATTTGGAGGGTTTTTATATTTTTGATTTAAAAATTTATTTAATTATTTAAATATGTATTAGAAATTTATATCTTCTTAAATAAATAAAATGAACACAAAATTTATGTTTAAATCTGATCACATCACAATAAACCAAAATTATCCTAAATTATAATTTTTAGTCCTATTATCTTTCACTTAAAGGCATTCATTAAAACAACAACATTAATTTTATTTTAGTAAAAAAATGTTTGCTACAAAAATTGCTTTATTATTTTTATTTTTTCATTTAAATTTTGTCATCCTTCAAGCAATACCACAACCAGAACCTCCATATGAGGACTTTATTCTTCAATATGAATATTACTCAATGAACAATGTCGAAATTTTTAAGATTCCTTTACATATAAAAGGTTAACGGAAAGTGAATGTTTAAAAACTTAAATACAGCCGGACCTCCATTACGAATACCGCATGGGACTAAAACAACTTCTCTTAGGTAGGGGTATCGTTTAGGTTTTGTTTATTGTTTTCCCCCATCCAAAAAATTTCTTGAAAAAAGAAATTAATTTTAAGTTTTTAAATTTTCTTTAATATTTAAATTAAAATTTCAATATAAATGAGAAGTCTTTAAATATTTTAATTTAAGAAGAAATTCGGCATCGTTTATTTCTCAATGCATTTAAAGCAATTTACGTTGCCCGTCAACAAATAGAAGACATAGCACACCATTACCCAGCAAACGAGCCAATTTATTTTGCTGACCAAACTTCAATGTTCGAAAACTCAACAACAATTGCTTTCGATTTTAGATTTTATAGACAAAATCAAAGTAATTTGGTTGTAGATCACGATAACCACAAACCTTTTATTAATAAATATTATGAAGAGGCAGAAGACGATGAAGAAAATTCAGACGAAGAAGAAGAAGATCATTTTAATAATAATGTTAAATTATATGAAGATGGAAGGATTGAGTCTTTTGGCTGTATATGAAAGGAATGCGGCACTCAATTTTTTTCCCTTATTCTTAAAAATGGTTAATTTTCTTTTATTTTTCTCTCTATTTTTGATTTTTGCCTACGACTACAAATGCAAAAGGATTAATTTTCTTTTATTTTTTTTATTTCGTTCGTTTGGGGTCAACCCTGAAGACCTACACCCCCAAGACCTACACCCTGAGGACCTACACCCTGAAGACCTACTGACCCTGAAGACCTACACCCTGAAGACCTATTTACCCCGAAGACCTACAACTTTTTGATCAACTCAAATTGTTTATTTTTTTCCTTTACGAGTCTAATCGGGGAATTTAAAGGAGGTAAAGAGGAACTAGGCGGGATTAAGGGGGATATCGATGGATTTGAATGTTTTAAAGGAGATAAAGAGGGATTAAGGTGGATATCGAGGATTTTGAGTGTTAAAATGGATAGTGATCCCTTTTAATCCCTCAGACTCACCTATTAAACTCGTAAAGGAAAAAAATAAACAATTTGAGTTGATCAAAAAGTTGTAGGTCTTCGGGGTAAATAGGTCTTCAGGGTGTAGGTCTTCAGGGTCAGTAGGTCTTCAGGGTGTAGGTCCTCAGGGTGTAGGTCTTGGGGGTGTAGGTCTTCAGGGGTGGACTCGTTCGTTTGACTGACCGAGTTCGTCCGTGTTTGTCTGTCCGAGTTTGTCTGTCCGAGTTCGTCCGTGTTTGTCTGTCCGAGTTTGTCTGTCCGAGTTCGTCCGTGTTTGTCTGTCCGAGTTCGTCCGTGTTTGTCTGTCCGAGTTTGTCTGTCCGAGTTTTAACTGACCAATGTGTCAGATTGACAAAACACGGACCGGACAGACAAACACGGACGAACTCGGACAGACAAACACGGACGAACTCGGACAGACAAACACGGACGAACTCGGTCAGTCAAACACGGACGAACTCGGACAGACAAACACGGACGAACTCGGTCAGTCAAACACGGACGAACTCGGACAGACAAACACGGACGAACTCGGACAGACAAACACGGACGAACTCGGTCAGTCAAACGAACGAAATAAAAAAAATAAAAGAAAATTAATCCTTTTGCATTTGTAGTCGTAGGCAAAAAACAAAAATAGAGAGAAAAATAAAAGAAAATTAACCATTTTTAAGAATAAGGGAAAAAAATTGAGTGCCGCATTCCTTTCATATACAGCCAGTCTTTTTATTTTATGAAATGGCAATACAGAAATACTACACAAAAGTTTTCTTATAGTGAATTACACGGATATTATCAAGATACTTTAAAATTAATTTTTGAACAAGCAATAACACACAGAGCTAGTGATTGGACTATTATATGGATTTTACAAAGTCGAATTCAAAATTATAATATTAATTAAATTTGAAATAAAAAATAAATATAGATAAATATATTTTTTAAAGAAAAAATTCTTTTGATTAAATTTATAAATATAATATTTTTCACCCATATTTATTTGAAAAAATTTTTTTTGAAATGTCACTCATTTTTACAAAAATTTGGTTGAAATGTATTAATGAAATTATTGAAATGGGGTAATTTCATCATTATCAAGAGATATCAAGCAAAGATAAATAAAAGAAATATTGTAAGGCTATAATACCGGTAGATTACTAGTTCATAGAACATTGATACGTGGTGACAAAGAGCGATCCAACCATAAGACTTTTGTTCAGGGGGCTAAATGTTGAGTAACGAATAAATAAAAATTATATAAAATATTAATTTTATTTTATATTTTAATAAAATTATAAAATAAATTTATTATATTACCTCCTGGTTAGGGGATGTACTTGTTTATTAGCCTATGATAAAAAAAAGATACGCAGGTCAAAATAATAATTACTTTCCCTCAAATAATAAACTTACTCCAGAGGTGTGTAATTAATTCAGGTGAGTAATTAAGAAGTAAGTTATTAAGAAGTGAGTAATTAAATTTATTACTCACTCCATTAAAATTTTTTGCAAAAATTATTTATCCCAAAGTTAATTGAAGTTTCCACTATCATATGAAGAGATTTTAAAATTATGCATTAAAGTATAATTTTCTAAAAATATGTAGTTCAGAATTTATGAATATTATTTTTTAAATTATTTTTCAATATTCTTGCTTCAATATAAACCATTCGAGACAAGTTTGAAGATATAAATATTTTAATTATTCATAGACCTACATGTGGGCCGATTTTATAAACACGTCTTTCAAATTTAATATTTAAAAATAAAAAGGGGCATTCTTCTTCAATCATTCTACTTTCCTTTGCATTTTCATTGAATTAAAGATTCAAGATTGGTTGTTAACATACCGTGTATACTCTATTAATTACCCTCCCTCGAATAATTCTTAATGCTCTGCCTCTATTAGTGCCCCGCCTCTATTAATTACCCTCTCCAGAGTAAGGTCGAAACAATAGTTACCCAGGGTAATTAATAGAGTATATACAGTAGATAGTGTGTAGGTAGATTTACTCCTTGAAAGTACAAAGATTTATTGTCTAAATTCATTAAATTTAATTATAATTTTATTTAGAAAATTAAAAAAACGAATTAAAATGTTAAAGAATATTCTCTTAATATTATTTTTAATTAATTATTTTAATTTAATATTAATTAAAGCCCCGCCACCAATGAGTCATTTTAATCTTGAACATGAATATTACGAGTTAAATGGTGATCAATTAGAATTTATATTGCCACATATAAAAGGTTAATTAAGAAATTAATTTGAAAAGGAAGTATTTATTTATTTTAATATTATTTTTTATTTATCTTATGAATTTCATTCTTCCTTTTTTTCCAAAGAAACAGGGACGTAGAAACTCCGGGATTAAATTGTAAAAATAGATCTATTGTGCGTTTGTGATTAACCTCTCAAACAACTTTTAATTTAATTTCGTTTATTTAATTTTTTTTGAATTAAAAAATTATTTTATTATTAAGATTTTCTATTAGTGAAAAAATGAAATATTTTTGATTGTATCATTATATTTACTAGGCTGAAGAAAATCTATTTATATAATATTTAGGCGAACTTCGTCAACAATTGTTTTACAATGCATATAAAGCAATTGAATTTGCACGTTTAAGAGTCCATCAGGCAAACCCTGGTGCTAATCAAAATGAGCAATTAATTTATCTGGATACGGTTGCTGTACAAAATATGATCCATGCAAATTATGATTTTATCCTCTATCCAGCAAATCAAAATAATTTAGTTAGAACTCTCAGATTTAATGAACCACATTCTAATGGAACACTAGAAATTTGGGAAGATGAACATACAAATGGAGGAGGTGTTCAAAATCAATTTAACCACCTTATAGCTCTTTATCCAAATGGAACTTTGGATTTATTTTATTATATTAGATGTCGAAATCGAAATAATATTGAAAGATTTGAATATAGTGAAAGGCATAGAATTATGAGAGAAAGCTTAATTTTAACTTTTATTCAACAAGTAACACACAGAGCTGTTGATGGAACTATTATTTCAATTGATCAATTCCGTCCTCAATATTACAAAATTAATTTTTAGAAATTTATTCTTTTTTTGCAAAATTTATTTTAAAAAATTGAATAAAATAAGAGTAAAGATATTTAATATGTATTCCAATAATTTTAAAAACATATTAGTGCCAAAAGTTTATAATATCCAAAGTATCGTAATATAATACGATAATCTTATTTAAGAAAAAATTTATCCATCCGTGTTGAAATCGAAAAATGTTGAAGCTTTTAATCATAACTTGACAGTTCGCGGCTAGTTGGTTTGTACCGAACCGAAGAACCAAGGATTTAACTGCTTGGTTCTTCGGTTAGTTCCGTGTATCCGAAGATTTACCAAGAATCTACAGTCCTTCGCGACAGCTGGGGTAATAATTCACTGCTTAAAAAAGGTTAATCAAATTTAATCCAAATATTTTAACAGTAAATATTTTCTAAAAATAGACTAAAAATTATTCCCGTATTGTTAGAAATAATTTACAAAGTTTGGATTACCTTTAAAAAATATTTTTTTAAACTTAAAAAAATTATTTATTAATAATATTCTCGTCTTGAACGTGCTATGAATTTCCATCTTTTTAAATTTATTTTTAAATTTCTATTTTAATGCTTCTAAATAAGTAAAATTTAAAAAATTAAAATGTTTAAAAATATTCTCTTAATATTATTTTTAATTATTAATTTAAATTTAATATTAATTCAAGCACCCCCGCCAATGCATGAATTTATTCTTGAATATGAATATTATTCATTAAATGATGTTCTAATGAATCATATGTTACCGAGTATGCTAGGTAGGCTAAACAAAATTTAATTATATTTAGTAATTTAATGACAGTATAATAATTTTAAACTTATTTTAAGCTGAACTTCGTCAGACGGTGTTTGCTAATGCCTATAAGGCAATTGATTTCGCCAGAGGAAAATATCAAGAAGCAAATAGACCAGCAAATCCAAATAGTCCATTACATTTAAGACAACAGATAAACGACGGAAATTTAGTTTTAGGGAAATATGATTTTATTTTATACCATCCAAACCAAAATAATCAAATTAGAAATTTAACAGTAAATCAAGTCCATTCTAACGGAATTTTACAAATTGGGGAATATCAACAAATGAATGGTGGAGGAATTTCTGACCGATTTAATCAAAATATTAAAATACGTAGAAGTGGAACAATTGATATATTTTACTATATTAGATGTCAACATGTAAATAATATTGAAAGATTTGAATATAGTGAAATACACAGAATTATTAAAAATAATTTAACAATTAATTTTGGACAACAAATAACACATAGAGCTATTGATGGAAGTATTATTTCAATTCTTCAAGCACGTCCTCAAAAGTATAATATTAATTAACTGAAGAGAACAAGAAAAGATTTAATTGCTGAAAATCACAAAATTTTTTCAATTTAATTTGTATTTCTTAATTCTGTTTATGAACTGAAGTTTTATAAAAAATATTCTTATCGAGTTTGAGGAAATAACAAGGGATCGAGGGAGCGATCATAATATAATTCTCTTAATTTCTCGATATCTCTCAAAATCCTTATGATCCCTTCCTATTCCTCAATTTTTGATCTTTTGATATCTCGTTTAATCTGCTGATTCTGCTCCCAAATCTAGGTCTTGACCCGAGTCGACTGAACCTCTTCCGACCCGAAACCTGACCCGACTTTTTTTTCAATCGTGATATTCCTAGTTTACTAGCAAAAGTGAACTTAATAAATAAATAAAAATAAATTTTCTCTTTAAACCCTTCAATAATTTTTAAAATATTCTACAAATTTTGTTTTTATTCAAACTTTAAATTCAAAAGTACTTTCCTTAAATAGAAATATTAAATTTTTAATTTCTTTTGAATATTCTTAATATTAAGTCTATTTAAAGCATTAGGCAGATATGTACATATGTATAAAAAAATTTTTTAAATTTGAATTATTCAAAAATTTATTTAATTTTAGATATAAAATTCTCGTTTAATCTGCTGATTCATTCTTTTAAGAATAAAAAAAATTATTATTTTATTTTTTTAATTTAAAGAGAAAACTTCAAAAAAATATATTTCCCTTTTTTATAAGCTTCTAGGACTTTATAAATTAAGATCTAAGAAAACGTTGTTGTTATTTTGCGAAAAAAAATTAAAATTTATATACTATGTATCTAAAAACAGTCATAAATATTTTTCTTAAAATTTTTTATTCAGATAAATATTTTGTTAATGAAAAGTGTCAAATTATTGATATTTTCCATTTTTTATTTAAATTTAATAATTATTCAAGCACCCCCACCTTTTAATGAATTTGATCTTAAATATGAATATTATTCTATTAATAATGTTGAATTAACTGAAATGAAGTCATATATGAAAGGTAAAAAATAACTATAGTTTAGAAAATTATAATTTTGTTTACGTATTTGGTGGATTCCTCGACCAGATACCTCGCAGAGATATCAAGGGGTCTGGGTGGATTAAGAGTATATCAAGGCATGTTGAAGGGAATATAGAGGAGATATAAGGAGAGTTGAAAAGATTAAGAGGATATTTGAGAAGTAAGGGAAATATTGAGTGATTAATCCCTAAACCCCCGATATCGCTGCTAAGATGGATGAGGATTTTGGGGGAAAATAAATTCCTCAACTTTTTAATGTTCTCAGTTAAAAAGATTGAACAACTATTTTGTTATTTTATAAAATACCTAAATGCTCCCATAATTCATTAGTTTAAAAAAATAATTTTTAGAAGAACTTCGTGAGCAATTATTTAATAATTCATATAAAGCAATTGAATATGCTCGTTCAATACTTAATCATCCAAATCCAAACCATCCATTATATTACATTAATCCAAGCTTTGTTTATTTACAAAATATTATGGGCTATTTTAATTTTACTCTTTACCATCGAAATCAATACAATCAACTACAACCATTAGAAGACCACCAACCTCATATTAATCAAACTTTACCTCAACAATTTGAAGATGAACCTGGAGAAATGGAATATGATGAAAATTATCATATGGAGTTTGATCAACATGTTAATTTAAATGGAAATGGAACAATTTATATTTTTTATTTTATTAAATATTTGAGGGGAACAAATATTGAACAAGTAGCTTATAGCGAAAATCACACAATAATTCCAAATCAGAGAATTGTTTGTTTAGAACAGTCAATATTGCATAGATCTGTTGATGAAGATATTATTAGAATATTTCAAAACAGAACACAACCATATAATATTAACAATTAAAAATAAAATAATGTGAAATTGTGTTTAAAGGAAAATAATTTTGAAAATTTATTAAAGTGAAGCAATTAAAGAATAAATAAATAATAAATATTGTTGAAATTATGGGGATATGAAACCGATCCAATTTTAATTCCAACCCAAGCCTTCAATTCCTCTTATCCTCTACATCCGTCTTAATCCTCACAAATCCCCGGTTCTTCTCACAGATCCCTCGATATCTCCGCAAAATTTTTCTAATTTCTGTATATCCTTCATTTCTCCCCAAATCCCTCAATATCTCTGTTAATCTCCAAATACCCTCTTAATCACTCCTAATTCCTCATCTCTCCATTGGGACTAAACCTGAGTACTGTAGGTGGAACTGAACCGTCCAGACTGAAACGTGCGTACTGAAACGACCTGCTCCGACGTTTTGAGTCCTCGCGAAACATTCACGGAACTTTTATCAATTTTTATCCGGCGGTCTTTGGGACAAAACGTAAATTAAAGATAGGGATGAATTTGGCAGATTAAGACGGATCTGGGGGATTAAGGTAGCTTTGAGGAGATGCCGAGGAATTAATGGGGATATCAAGGGATTTTTATGGATATGTATCTAACGGTGAGGATATCAGCGTTCTTATTGGATTTAAAAACCTTTTTTATCTATTTATTTTTATTGGTGTACTTTTTATTTTTTGTTTATTTTTTCTCTGCAAATTTATTCAAAAAATTTTAATCAATATTTTATAGCTTTGTTAAATTAAAAAAGTTGAATATGGTTAATATTTCAGAGGAGCCTAGGGAACAAAATGATCGGCGGACCTTTGGGTCCTTTGGCTCGAGAGCCGCAACTGGGGCAAACACCGCACCTTTGAATCCTGCAGGTCCAAGAGGCCGAGGTTTGTAATTACCTTAAATTATTTGATTTTTTTGTTAATTTAAAGGACGTGGACGTGGAACAACTCATTCCTCATTTGGAGGTCAAGCACAAACTGATGATAACAAAGAGGATTCTAATACAAAGTCTGAACGTGTTTCGCCTACAGAGCCAGAGACAATTGGACCAAGACGCGGATCATTTGGGAGAGGAAATGGCAGAGGAGGATTCACTTCCCGCCAAGCAGAGGGAGCTGATGGCACTGATTTTGGTGATCGTCCTGCGAATAGTGACTCTAATGAAAATAATACCCGTGGAAGGGGAGGTTTTGGTGGACGTGGAAGAGGAGGTTTTAGTCTTTGTTAATTGTATTTTAAATTAATTTTTAGCTTTTGCGACTTCTAAGTCTAACGAAGACAATAACTCTACGGATGCTGGGGGAGAAGGAGGACGTGGAAGAGGTTCAGGATTCCGAGGCCGTGGTGCTGGAGGACCTCGTTTTGGTGAAAATGGTTCGTCTTTTGGAGGTGGGGCTGGAAATAATGCAGATAGCACTAATAATGATGGAGACAAGCCTCGCGGTTTTGGTGGACGTGGGCGCACATTTGGGGATGGTGGAGGTTCACGTGCATTTGGCGATGGTGGAGGATCACGCACGTTTGGCGAGGGTGGAGGTGCACGCACATTTGGTGATGGTGGAGGTGCACGTGGATCATTTGCAGGCGGAGGGCGCCGCTTTGAGGACAACGGTGGACAAACAACTTTTCGACCTTATGCTTGTTAGTTTTTTTGGGTAAAAGTGAATTTAGTTTACCCCTCCTTTTTCCTTTCATTATTAAGAATGGTTAGACTTACTTTAAATTGGTCCTCAACTTCACTTTATTTCCATCAAGGGCTTAGGTAGCCAGGGGTGGCTTCTGGGGCTATAGCCTCCCCCTGAAACTGGGAAAATTTTTTAATGATTTTTGGTATGTTTGTCTTTAATTTGTCCCTAAATTTACATGCTCTTCAAACCTTTCTTTTTTAGCTGAAGAAGAACGTGCTCGAGATACTCCTCATGTCCCAGTTGACCGCACAATTGAAGATATCCGTGCTGAAGATATTAAGGCTGCTGAACAGTATAAAAATATTTGTGAAGAGGATGAAGAATGCGTTGTTACTGGGCTTGAATCTGCAACTCAAGTTCTCGAGTTTGTTTTAACTTTTTTTTTACCTTAAAATTTTTTCTTTATAGTGATTGGGGTGAAGCCAACTTTGAACCAAAACTGAAAGAAAATATTGAAAAGGCTCAATACATTCGTTTGCGAAAAATTCAATCTCTTGCTATTCCTTTGATTATGGACGGTTTGAATTTTCTTAATTGGAATTTACTTTTTCAAATTATAGGACATGATGTCAAAGGCCATGCTGAATCTGGAAGTGGAAAGAGCGCAGCATTTTTGTTGCCCATTATCAATAAAATTATGGTGTTAAAGAAGAAGGAGGAATTTAAGTCGAAACGAGTTTGCCCGTATGCGCTTATAATTGAACCAACACGTGAATTGGCAATTCAACTATACGATCAAGCAAGAAAATTGGCTGATGGTAACTTATTTTTTTAAATAAATTTGTAAAATTAATTGGCTTTTTTTTGTTTGGGGGATAAGCTTACTTTTTTATTTGGATTTTTTTTTATTACTATTATTCTCCCATTAACTTAGGTTTCCTATAAGGTTTATGTTGTTATCTATCCAATATTTTGATCACATATTAATTTCTCTTTTTAAGAAACTGGTGTTTCTGTTGCTAAAGCTTATGGAATGTTCAAGCATAAAGAAAATTTGAAGCATATTTCAACTAGTGGTTGTGATATTCTTGTTGGGACTCCTGGCCGTCTTACCGACTTTTTTATGAATGAATTTGTGATTTATTTCTTTTATTTTTATAATTTTTTAAAAATTTAAGCTTGACTTTGAATTAATGAAAATTTTGGTTTTGGATGAAGCTGACCAGTTACTTGAAGACAGTTTTGCACGTGATCTGCGTCGTTTAACTAAAGTGAACGGATGGCCAAAGGTTTTTTATTGTAAAAATATTTTATATATTTTTTTATTTTTCAGAATGAGGACCGTCAAACTCTGCTTTTTAGTGCCACTTTTCCACCAGAAGTTCAAGTGTGGGCGAGCGAGTGGCTCAAAAAGGAAAATGTGATGGTTTCAAATCGTAAATTGGTGGATGCTAACCCGCGTATTATTCAAAAGTTTATGAAAGTTTCGCGTGGTGAAAAGAACAATGAACTTTTGAAATTGCTTAAACAAGAGGAGGAAGATGCCAAAAAAGAAAATCGTAAATTTTATTATATTTATTTCCATAATATCTATATATGGATGCTACTTCCTTAAACAAATTTTTGACGAAAAGTTGTTTGTTTGTCCCTATTTAAATGTCCAATAATTTTATTTTGTGCCTTTACTAAATTTTCAATTTAATTTTGCAGCTGACAATCCGAACAAAAAACGAACTATGGTCTTTGTAAAAATGAAACGCACGGCTGACGTCGTCTCGACATTCCTTAATGTTAATGGTCTCAAGTCAACTACTATCAATGGGTAAAATTTATAATTATCAAATTTTTCTATTTTATAAATAATTTTAGAGATCGGCCACAAAAGTTGCGAGAACAATCATTGAATGAATTTAGGGATGGAAAACACAATATTGTGGTAACAACTGATGTTTGCTCTAGAGGAATTGACATTAAAGGCCTTGACCATGTATGACATTTGTTGGGGAATAGGGAATTTTAGGATAATAATGAGTACAGGAGTCAGAAAATTTAGAATTTGTACATATAACTGTTCTTGTCAGAATATTTACTTTCAATTTTTTCCAAATTTCCGTGGGGAGGATAGAACTCTTAAATTCATACTCATCTAAATGCCTTTATCTTAGACATTGGGTTTTGTCTTTAAGTTTTACTTAACTTACGACAATTCTAAACGCTTTATTAATTTTTTGTTTCAGGTTATCAACCTTGACTTGCCAACAGAATATGTAATCTATGTCCATCGCATAGGTCGTACGGGACGTTTAAAAGAAGGCATTTCTACTTCATTCTTTGACCCACTTGATGACATGGATTTAGCTAAGGAGCTTGTGCAGGTTTGAAATTTTGCAAATTATTCAATAAATTTAAGAATTTTAGGGTGTTCAAACTGTTGGCCAAGAACCTCCGGAATGGCTCGTTCAAGCATCCGAGGGAAAATTGCCTCCAGAAGAGACTACCCCGAGTTGGAACAGTGGGGTACCGTTTGGTGGTTCTTCTTTTGGAGGTGGAAATCAAACGGGAGGTTTTGGTGATGGTGAAGGCGGTGATAGTTTTGCTGCTAATAATAATAATGAGGCAGAAGAAAAGAAGGATGAAAAGGAGAATAATGATCTCCCAGAGAAGAAAGATGAGAATGAAGAGAAAAATGACAAGAAGGATGAAGAAGAGAAGCCTGCCGCGACTGAAAAGCTTGATGAAGAGACGCTTCCTCCAGTGCCGGAAGGTGATCCAGAAAATGATGACTGGTAAAGAATTAAAGAAAGGTTATTCGAATATAATTTATTAAAAAAAAATTTTTTTTATAATTTTAAAAATACTTAAATTGAAATTTTTTATTTTTTTGAATCTTTAATTTATTGTTGAAAGAACTTTTTGTTTTATTTTTTAAAGCGATGTTCTTCTTTGTTTTTGACAATACTCCTTAAAGCTTTTATTTATTTCACTTTATTCTTTAAAAAAATCTGTTTAAATTATTGTTAGCCTTCTTTAAATGTTTATGAGAGTTGTTAATTTTAGACAGAAAACTCATTTAATTGTTGAAAAATGTTATGAGAATGTCTGAATAAATTTTTTAAAAATTAGAAATATTTAAAACTGAAATTGTTTTAGAATTTTTTTGACTGCCCCGTGGATTGGACAATGCCCCATATATTACTTTTGGATAACCATAAGCCATGTTTGCCAGATGTCAAATTTTTATTTTTGAGATTTTACAAATTCTTGTCTTTACAAAAAATTATTTGTTGGATTTGTCCGATCCACTTTTTAAAGAAAATAATTTAATGATATAAAATGTTATGAAAATCAATTTTTAAAAATTTTATTAAATGATAAATGTTTGAATCTTTGAAAATAAAATAAATAGAACAAAAAATAATCTAAAACAAAAATTTTGCAAATTAAAATTTTTTCTACTCCGATTCTTCTTATTTTAATCCTTCTGGGTCCCAACAATATTTTATTTTTTCGTCAGGTTTCAATCTAACTGCTTCGACATCTTCAATATTTACTTTTATATTATTAGCTCCTATAAAGTTTGCACGGACATGTTCTGGGTTTTTACTTCGAGGGAGTACACTCATTCCTTGTGTTAACGCCCAACCTAGAAGAAAATCTTGTACTTTACAATTATATTTGTTTGCCATTCTCATAATTTTTTCATCGGAAAATAAATCTTGATGGTTTGATTGACTTCCAAAACTGCTGTAGGCCTAAAAATGTAAAAAGTTTGTTTGGAGGTTTAAATGGGTGAGGAAAAGTTCTAAAATTTGCAAGGAAAGCTAGAGCGTTATCTGGATTATTCCATGTAGTAAAGCAGAGCTAGGGCATAGCTATTTTTCTCCTTTCAGCTAGTGCAAAAGGTTATTCAGCGGCTGGGACTGTACCAGCATCTTCAGTAGACCGGACTGATGTATTAACAGTTACACCACGCCGCTTACTGCACAGCCTTAGGAATTAAATGCTTAACAATGTCCTGAACTCTACTTGTTTTTTATTGAATTATAACTGTACTTATTTTGAGTTTAGGTTTCATTGTTAACTGTTATTTAAAAACAAATCTAAGCTAGTCAAATAACCCCAGGCCAGCTTATACCTGAAAATGTATTCCATTTCGACAACAAAATTCAATTAAATCTGGCTGGTACCAGTGTGGATGACATTCACATTGATTTACCTATTTTTTAATATAAATTAAAATATTTTATTTTATATTTACAGCTGGTAATATTTCTGCTTTTACCAGTAATTCCTCTAAATGGTTAACGTTATAATTGGAAACACCGATAGCGCGAATTAAGCCTTCTTCTAAAATTTGGAAAAAATTATTTTTAATTTAATTTTTAATACTCTGTAATTTCTCCATTTCTTTCCAACTTTCTGCTCTCAAATAAGAATTTTTGGGATCATTTTTTCTCAATTTAGAAGTCCCAGGCCAGTGAATAAGCAATAAATCTAAATATTCAATTTGTAATTTTTCTAACGAGTCTAACACAGATTGACGACAATTTTTGATTCCCTGGTTACTTGGTGCTAGTTTCGTTGTTATAAATATATCCTCTCTGTGAAATTATTTTTAATTTTATTTGGATTTAAAAATTTATTTTATTTTTTAACTTTTTTAATGCTCGTAAGGACGTCGAAGTAAGGCCATCAAACCCTTTTGCTATTTTCAGGGATAGGCCCTTTACTAGCTCAATAATTTCGATTGTCAAAATAGGTTAAAAAAGGAAAGTTTTTTAGGTTCAAAAAGCCAACTTCCCTTTGAAGTATGAATATTTTTTATAAAATTTTTTCTAAAAATTATAAAATTTTTAAAAATTTATTTATTCTCTAACCTTTTAATTTTATATTTAGGCATTAATTCCTGAAGAGCTTTACCAATATATTTTTCATTTTTATATATTTGTGCTGTATCTATTAATCTATAACCAACATCTAAAGCCGAATCCAAAACTTCAAAAATTATTTTTTCAGAATTTATTTGATAAGTACCTAATAAATATATTTAATTATTTTTAATTAATTTTCTATACCAATTCCAATCATTGGCATATTTTTATTAACATATTCTGCTCCTTTTGTATCAAAGTTTTTATTTGTCATTAATCAAAATTAATAAATAATAAAATTCTGAAAATATTTTTAAAAAATATAAACAAATTTTAATAAAGATTTCTATATTGATAGGGAAGATTTTAAATTAAAATCTAATTTTCTGAATTTTTCCCAAAAGCATTTAATTTTTGGAAAATTAAATTAAATTAAAAAATAAAAAATCCAAAGCATTTAACATTAAAATATTTATTTTTTGTTGAAATCTCTCCCAAACCAATTTTTATTATGAAACTATCGACCTATAATTTTTAGCATTCCTGTTGTTCATTCGCTTTAATAAATAAAATAAGTTCGCTTCTTTAAAGGGATAAAATTTTCTATTTATTCGCAAATTAGGAAAAGAAAAAATTAATAGAAAGTTTAACTAAATTGAGGGAGAGAGAAATGATTTATTTCGAAATTTCCCATTTAAATTATCAAAAAATCTTTATGCGTTTTTAGAGGTTTTTAGAGATCGATCACAAAGTTTTAAGCACCATAATATTTAATTACAATCAATTTAAAAACCGCTAATAATTCTCTGAATTAAAACTACAAAATAAATTTGGAATGATTTATAAGAAAAATTATATACAAAAATTATTTACATAAATATGTACATTGAAAAAATTATATAACGAAGAATAATGAAGGTTAAAAATTGTTTTTTTCTAATTCAAATTGCTTCAAATATTAACATGGTCTTTAATAAAAAATTACTAGAAAATTTAACACATTCTCATTGTTTTATACTTATGTATCTTCTTCCAACTACAAATTGCTTCTATTCCATTTTATTCTTCTCCTCTTCCTCTTTCATTTTCTCTTCTTCCTCTTTCATCTTCTCTTCTTCCTCTCTCATTTTCTCCTCTTCCTCTTTCATTTTCTCTTCTTCTTCGTATTTACTCATTTCATAATCCTTTTTTGCTTCAAATAAATTTCTAGCTTTTTTACAAGTTTTCGAATTAAAATTTTTGTGGGTATCTAAATAAAGAAAATTTTCTCCGCAATATTTTTGCACTTCTCTATAAATATAATTCATTAACTGAATTGAACATTTAATAGCTAGTTTATGTTGTTCTTTATAAGCAAAAAGTGCTCCAATTTTAAATTCATAAATATAATTTTCACATTCTTCTGAAGAAACTTCTTTTTTATCCGACTTTCCCTTTATATCCCCCACATTTTCCTCAATAAATTTAATTCTATACATTTCAAGAAAATTATCAATTTTTATTTTTAAATTTTCAAATTGAAATTTTTCCAAATAATTTTTAAATATTTCTTTCATTTTTATTTTACAAATATTTTCATGCCATTTATTTGATTTAATAAGTTCATCTTCCTCTTTTCTATTTAATTTTTTGTTTTCAACATAACTTGGGATATAAAGCAATTTTCCGACTGAATTAGCATATAATTTATCTTTTATTTTGTTTAAATTTTGTTTAATAATTTTAAAACGTTTTTTATCTTTTGTTAAAAAATTCTTTGAAATACTTGCCAAATCCTTTTCTGAACGCGAAATTAATAAACGAATTAATTCATAATATTCTGGAATTTTATTTAAATTAAAATTATTTAATTAAGTAATTAATTTTTTAAAATTCTCTATAACATTTCTAATAGTTCCCTTAACAAGGCTTTCAGGAATATTTACATTGAAAATGGCTTAAGTTACAAAACTGTAACTTGTTTTTAGTTATAAATTAGAGTTGGACATAGCCGGTTATCTTCCGGTTGGTACTTCCGGTTTTTGTTAAGCCGGTGTTTGGCCCCCCAGTTTTCGGTTTTGGTTAATTAGCCAAAAACACCATTTTTCGATCCGGCCAACCGCTTGTAACGAGCCTTAGTTTAAATCATGAATTTCTTTGAATTCTTACCAAACACAATAGTTTACTTGAAGGAGATTACAATAAAGATAGATAAGCCCCAGTTACTTCATACATATCTATTATTTATCGTGTTTTTTTACCTTTACGCTCTATTGCTGAAAAAATTCTTTCACTAAAATGGCGTTGTACAATTCCTTCAATTTCTGGTTGTGTGATATTATTCTCCAGTTGTTTAACAATTGGGTGAATTGAATTATTTTGTGTTTTGTCAAAGTTTTGTGATTTTAACCCAATCATTTCCATTGTATTATTTAACAATAAATTGATCTGATCGACTTTATTTTGACCGAAGAAACGATTAAATAAACTTTTTGATTTTTTATTTGCAGCATAAAATTGCTGGCTTATCTTAATTCAAAGGATTTAAATAAAATTTTTGTAATAAAAATCGGAATCCCCCTCTTAAAAAGGAGAAGAAATTTGAGTACTCAAAACCTTCCAGACCCTTCCTTTATTTCATGTCTCCTGTCCCAACCGTCCTTTGTTCCTTTAGAAAAAACAAATCTACAAACCTCATTAAGCACATCAATCGGTTCTTTATCTCCTCTCAAATCTTCTGCAATTTTATATAAAAATGTTTTCAAATCTTTCGTCGCAATTAATTTAACAGACTTTTTATTCTTCAGAAAATATATTTTTAAAGTCTCTTTTTTAGTCATTTCTTTAATTTCCTCTAATAAATCTTTTCCAAAATATCTTATGTATATTTGACAAATTTCATCAAATAACTTTTTCGAATTTGTTAGAATTACTTCAAAAATTGTATCCATATCAATATACTCTTTACTCTCTCTTGCTTTAATTATTTGTCTAAAATAATTGTGATATATGTAATTTTCTATCGAAATCTTGTCTCGGTCAGTTTTCTACTTATTGCTGGCCGATAAAATTACATTTTAATCCAAAAATTACATTTTAGCGAATTTAATTTTTCTAGAGTTAACAGTTGGAGATCGGTGAACCATATGACCTACGCTCATATGGTTTGGGACCGTTAATTTCGAGAAATATGGTAACTAACGGTCCCAGACCAAGTGGGTGTAGGTTCTGGACATGAAGAACTGTTACGGAACCCTACTCCGATTCTATAAATGAATGTGATTTTGCCGGCTAAATACTATTTGTCCTAAAATGTAGTTTGGACAGTGATATGTATTATTACTAGAGACCGGACTGGGAGTATTGTATGAGAATCGAGATCTCGTCTCGGCCCGGTTTCTACTTATTGCTGACCGATTTAAGTAAATCGCTTCTAGTAATTGTGGCGATTCAAACATTGCAACAAATAATTCTCTAAATAGTAAAGGAAGATAAATTTTTTTATCCTTTTCAGTTTCTTCTCCTTCTGATTTTATAGGAAATAATTTATCTAAGCAATTTTGAAAATAATTTTCTTTATCATAAATTCCCAAAATTCTTTCACAAAAATCGCTGAGTATAGTCCTTCTTTGTAAGTTTATAAGAGGCACAAAAATATCAAATAACTCGGAATCCTTAATTTTCAATAAATTGTTACTGAATAATTGGGCATCGGGCAAAAATTCTTTTTCCCCGCCATAAGGAGGAACTCCACAAATTGCCGGCTGTATATTATCCGATTTTTTCTTATCGCTTGAATTGTTTCTATCTAATAATTAAATTTTTATTCAAAGTAATGATAAATAACAATTACCTCCTAAACAATCATTTTTTAAATTAAATAATAAAAGACTTAAAATAATAGTTTTAAACAACATTTAAATTGTTTTTGAATGAATATTAAAAAATTTTAAAACATTTTTTAAATTTAAATTAAAAAAATTTTTTTTTAATTTTTAAAATTTAATGTAAAATGAAGGCGAGGCGCTTGCGTGTGTAAAGGGCAATTATAAGCAATACATATGTATATAAGACATATATAAGATATATATAAGATATATTGATTAATAAATCATAATGTTTAACGATTTTTCCCATTTAGGGAATCTTATGATTAACGTTTAAATTAAAGAAATCGTTTAAAATATTTAAAATAAGTTTTGTTTAGAAATTCTGAATCCAACGTTAATTAGATTTGTCAAAAATAAAATTAAAATTTGGGGAGAAGTTCGGAAACTCAGATTATTTTGTTAACTTTACTTTTCATCAGAAATCTGAATGCTGGAAAGGAAGGGAACATTAATATAAATTTAATATTTTGGTTTAATTTTAGACTTTAAATATATCTTTATTAATTGTTTCTGGCACTGTATCTACACTAATCAAGCTTAACTCAGCACATTTTCTACCAAATTCAAGACATTCTTTTAAACTTAAATTGTTTAAAATTCCAAAAAGAAATCCACTATTAAAGCTAAAATAAATTTAAAAAATTACTTAAAAAAAATTTCTTTTTACCAATCTCCAGCACCG
The DNA here is from genome assembly GCA_963681835.1 of Meloidogyne enterolobii. NCBI lineage: Eukaryota > Metazoa > Nematoda > Chromadorea > Rhabditida > Meloidogynidae > Meloidogyne > Meloidogyne enterolobii. Next base: position 663,496 of record CAVMJV010000049.1, on the reverse strand, counting down.
GAAACTGAAATTAATTTTTCTGAACAGATTTTTGGAGCATCCAAATATTCAATTTTAAATTCATTATTATTTGAACGGGAAAAAAGTAAAACACCAAAACAATCACAAGTAATTAGTAAATGTTGTTTTGGTTGGAGTGATTGGGGTAATTTTATATTGGAAATATTTTGATGGAAGTTGGAGTTAATTGTTGAATTTAGGAGATGTTCTAAATAAGAATAGGAATTATTAAATAATAATAATTTTTCTAATTATTAAAACTGAAGTCCCAAAATGAAAAAAATTAATTTAAGTTTTCTCTACATACATAATTTAGAAATTCTGATTTAGTTGGATATATGTAGTTGGGGGGCCTCATTATAGTTTATCTCAAAATATGTCCACATCAATTTGCGTATATGGCCACTGGATGAGTGGAGAGAACTTTATTATAATACATATATAATTTTTAGTCCCAAGAGTGTCTTTTAATATCAATAAAGATCATCAAATATTTGAAAAAATCTATTATATGTATACCTTCTATATTTGTAATAAAGTCCCTGCATTCTTTTGCTTCACTTTTTCCAACCCTTTGACTAAAATTCTCAGAAAATGACCGTAATTCATCTAAATTTGGAGAGAAAACATCTATTTTGGTTAATGGCCAATCTCCCAAAGCCTCAAATATTTTAGGTATTTTTAAAGAATTTGTTGGTTCTAACCAAACTTAAAAAAAAATTTTTTTAAATATAATATGATTATTAATTAACTTTTTGTATTTGTTTTGTTTGCCCAATAATTAATTCTTTTAATAGCTTCAGAGGTTAAATTTGCATCAATTAAGAGAAAATCGGCAGATTTAAATAAGTTGGAAATTTTATCAATCTAAAAATTAAATTTTGAACTATAAATAAACACAATAGGCATGTGTTGATTTCGCTCTTCGCGGGTTCTGGCATTTTTGAGTTTTTAATTCCTCGTTTCGCATTTTGGGTATGAAGCTAAACATTTAAAAAATTATTTTTGGCAGCGGCACAAAAATACCGCGGATATAAATTATAGAACTATTTGAAGGAGGAAAAGGAGGATATTGAAGCCAAAATTATTTAAATGAAAGCAATTATCCGAGGGAGTTTGAAATTATTATTTTAATAAATTTAAATTATATTTACATATTCAGAATCTATTTTGCTTAGAAGTTCGTCTGCAGAAATAAATCCTTGTATAATTCCCTAAATTTGAATTAAAAATATTTTTCAGATATCAAAATTTTACTTTAGAAGAATTGCTAATTGAAATAGACGTAGCTGTCCTCAAATATTTACAAAATAATGAATGAGAGAAATTCTATTTTTTAATTAAATTAATTTATTTAAATTATTCTTTAAAAACCAGATTCTTTAATCCCTCCAATTTTTCTAAAAGAAAATTAGATCCAAAATCAGCCTTTCCATTTAAATCTGTGCCAAAAGCAGAAAATAAAAGAACATCAATTCCTAAACGAGCAAGAGCCTCTGCATGATTGCGAGCAACACCTCCTACTCTTTGTACAATATTTGAAGGTAAATAAGAGGAAATATTAACTTTTGGAGAATTTTTAAAATTTTCTTTTTGTAATACTTCTAAATCAACAATAGAAGCACCAATACAAAACTTTTAAATAATAATTTTTTAATTTTAAATTAATTAATTTACTACTCACAACTAAAGGTTTCTCATTTTTAGTATTTTTTATTTGGGAGGAAACAAATATTTTATTTTCATCTTCCATCGTTGTAGGGGTATTTATAATTTTATTTGTATATAAATTAGCTAATTGGGCAGCTATTCTTGCATTATTTTCTAATAAAGAAATATCTAAAAATAATTTTATGTAAAAAATATTTTTATTATTATTAACTTACTAAGCCTTAAACTCTCTCCTCCACTCAATTCAGCAACTCTTTTAAGTACAAATGGAGTTACTTTATTTCCAAAAATATTTTTTGAATTAGCTTCATTTAATGCTTGATTAATAGAATGCTGAACTAATTCTGATTTGGATTTATCTTCAACAGGGATTGGACAGGCAATCAAAATACCTTTTTGTAGACCCAATTGTTGAGAACAAACTTTTTATAAAAAAATTATAAAAAAATAATTATGTTTTTAACCAATTATGTCAGATATTTCTTCTATTGAGTCAGTGCAATGTGGTGCCAGAAACTCTGTTTGAGGTATGAAAAAGCCGGGAAAGTTTGGTTTTTTGTCGAAAACAAGAACATTTACACCTTGTGTTTCCTATTTAAATTTGGATTTAAAAAAAATTATAACTCAGAAAACAAACTAAGAATTCTAATGTTCTACCAATGTCTAAAATAGATTTAACACCGGCACAGACAATAGCTATAGGACACCGACCTAGCTCTACCAAATCAGCACTTATGTCTAATGCTTTAAAAAAGGAACTTTGAGAATATATTTTTCCCTTACATTTTTCCCCTCCTTTATGTACTCCACCAATTCCCCCAGTACTAAAAACTTTGATCCCAGCTTGATGTGCAATCCACATTGTTGCGGCAACTGTTGTGCCACCAATCTTCTAGATGTTGGAAATTCTATATGAGAAAAAACATTTTAATCATTTTCACCTTCTGGACGAGGAAATTTGCCAAATCTCTTAAAGAACATTTTTGATTATTCGGTTCGGCAATTCTTTCCAATTCTTTATTTTCAATTCCAACTCTTATTTTTCCATCAAGTATTGTAATTGTGGCAGGGACTGCACCATTATTACGAATAATTTCCTGCAGTTTAAGTGCAACTCTGCAAAATATATTCAAATTTTAATAATTCACGGAATTAGGAACTAGATTATTTTTAGATTAGTTATAGTCTTGATTATTAGAAAACCCCTTTCAAAAAACAAACTTAAGATTAATAGGATATTCTAATCCATTAGTAATTAAAGCACTTTCCAAAGCTACAATTGGCTTTCCCTCAAATAAAGCATTTTGTACTTCTTTCCCAATACAAAAAAACTTTTTAAAGAACTCTTCATTGTTCAATGAATGATAATTCCTTTGAAAATAGAATAATGATGATTGACATAATTTTATATTATTCCAAATAAAAAAATAATTTTGTTGTGACAGTTTTCTCGTAACAGTCAAAATATTTTTAATCATTTAGAATTAATAAGATTTAATTAATTAAGCAATTTACCTTTTGGATGAATTTTACAAAATAATGAAAAAGCAAAAAAAAGAAGGGACGTTCCTTGTTGTGTCAGGAATGTTATCGTTTTGTACGCAATCCAAATATATAGGGAAATAATTAATCAATTATAGTTATGTTTATATTTACACAAATGTTTGTAGGTATTTTATTGAAAATAAAATAAATAAATTATTAATTTTCATCTGAAGGTGATTTGCCTCTTGTCCAGTTTATACGTCCACTCAACCTTTACATGTCCAATTAATTCCTAACCTGGTTTAGGAATTGTGCATTTCTTTCCAAGTTTCAAAATACTTCCATTATCCTCGTCAATCACGTTATGTAATTGAATTTGCTGAGATATTATTGTCTTGACACAATGGAGACGTATAAACCGTGCCAGTAATTTTTTTTGAAAAATGAGTGTAAAAAAAGTAACTGATTTTTCCAATCAGTTACTTTTTTAAATTAACAACTCATTATCGAGGTCACAATTTAATTTCAAAATTTAAAATTTAAGGTTTTGTTCAGACATTTTTAAAGATATACTACTTATTTAATTATTTTTATTTTTCCTTTATTTTAATCAAAATAATAAAATATTTAATTTAATTCTTTATTTTAATTAAATAACGTACTTTGGACCTCCTTTAGTCTTTTAATCACTATACATTTTTAAATATACACCCGTTTGTAAAATGATGATCAAGAATAATTATTAATTTAATAAATATTTTAAAATAATTTTTAAATTATATTAAAATCAAGTTGGTGTTTTATCCAAAATTTTCAATATCATTTTATAATTGTTGTGAAGAGAAAATACTTTAATTTTAAAAATTCCCTATAACTATGTTTATTTTAATTACATTAACAATTATTATTTTCTTTAATTTTAAATATCAACATAATTTTTAATTTTTTAATGATAAAACTATAAAATATATTTTTGTTATTTTTGATTGATTATTGTGAGCATGAGATGAAAAAAAAAAGGAAATAATTTTCGCTAAATGACTACAAAGATTTTATTTAAATATAGATAAATATAGATAAAATAATTCATTATAAATACATAGATTATTTATTTATTTTAAATTTAAAGTATTTTTTAGATAAATATTATTTTTATTATTTTATTAACTAAAAATATTTAAATGCCTTCAACTGAAATTGGTAATAAATTTTTTTTAAAAGTTTTCTTAGAAAAAATTTTAAAAATTTGTTTTTATTTTAAAGAAATCACTAACAAGTCGACTAACATAAATTCTTCAAATGCTGGGGGTATTCAAAGTGAAAAAATTGAAGGTAAACAAATTGTGATGGATAAAAAGACTAACACAGAACCGACATCTATTTATCCATACCCTTATGGATCTTGGCCATATTGAGAAGGAAATGAACGAAAAAATATTTTTATAAGATGGTTGTAAAAAATAATTTTAATTTGACGAAATTATAATTTTGATTAAAAAATATTTTTTTAATTTAAATAAATTAATCTATAATTATTTTTTGTTGTTCTCTAGAAATTAATGAAGGAAAAGAATAATTTTATAATTATTTTAAAATAAAATATTTAGGAAATTTTTTTTAATTTAAAGAAAACAAAATTATCTTATCCAAAATTTACTCCAAATATACATTTTATAGTGGTTGTAAATCATGTTTTGTTCATACACTGCGGTGCAAAAGTTTATCTACACTGACTGAAAATTTATTTAAAACAGTATATCTCGTGAAGAATTCGTTTAGATGACATGGATTATTTTTATTATTATTAAGTAAAGAGTGCTCTTTCTAATAAGCCATAGTTTTAAAAATAACCCCCAGTACTTATTAAAATATACACCAGTTTCCAAAACTGCTTCAATTTTTTTCGGTGCAAAAGTTTATCTACACTTTGCAAAAATTAAATTTTTAGATGAATAGATGGCAATAAAAACACAAAAAAATTTCTGTGGACATTTCGATTGATGTTGAATATAAAATTAGAAAGAACAATATTTCTAGCTAATTTTTTCATCGAGATCTCAAATCTCGAAAATCAAAGGGAAATGGGGTTACAGTACTTCAAAAAATATTTTAGCTCCCTAGGGCCTGTATCAAAAATTCTTTTTGGGCTCATTAGAAAGCCCATAAAATTTGCTACAAAATACCATTGGTCTCGTATTTGTAAAAAAATCTGTATAGTATTTACGTGTGGGTTACTTACTGTGAAATTAAAAATGAGTAAAAATGTGGGGTATTTTGGGAGGTTTAGACTAAAAATGATAAATTATTAAATTCCTCGACCCTTATCTCCATGAATTTTTTATCGAAAAAATTGAGCCTGGGCAATCTTATAGTAAATTTTATGGGCTTTCAAATGAGCTCAAAAGAAAATTTTTATATAAGCCCTGGGGGGTTAAAATAATTTTTAAAGTACTGTACCCCGTTTTCCCGTTGATTTTTGTGATTTGAGATCTCGATGATGAAAACTGTCACGGACTTCGTTCTTTTTTATTTTTAACTCAGTATCAATGGAAATATCCTCAGAATTTTTTTGGTATTTTTTCTGCCATTTATTTTTCTAAAAATCCAATTTTTGCAAACTGTAGATAAACTTTTGCACCGACAAAAAAATAAAATAATTTTTTAAAGTTCTAAATTTTTAAAATTTATAAATTAAAAATGTTAAATTATCATTTTATATCACCACCCAGACATTTAAAAAAGATCTTTTTTCTTAATTTATACACTTTTTATATTTTTGTTTTTAACATTTTTCTAAATTTAAATTTTTTATTTATTTAACACGGCCAGTTTAGCTCATACTTTGTGTTTTCTTGATAAATAAAAAATTCTATACATCAACATATTTACTTTTAGAAAAAAAAGGAAGTTATTTTTGCAGAATGAATGCAAAGATGCTATTTATCTAAGTAAATATTTGTTAATAAATTTGGTTATTTTTTTCTTATCTTTTTTAATTTAATTTTTTAGATAAATATTTTTTATATTATTAATTTAACAAAATTCTCTAAAAATATTTAAATGCCTCAAGAAATTGGTAAGAAATTTTTATTTAAAATTGTATAGTTAATGAATTAATGAACTCGAAAGGTGTATAGAAAGATTTAGGGGAATTAAAGAGGATTAATCTTATTTATTTTTTGTTTTATTTTTAATTAAAAATATTCAAACTTTAAATAAAAAATTCTTTTTTAAAGAAATCATTGACAATTCGACTACCATAAATTCCTCAACTGATGTGGACATTCAAATTGAAAATAAGAAAATAGATAGTGACCGAATTGTGAAGGACAAAAGGGCTAGTTCAGAACCGCCATCGTCTCTTTATCCATACCCTTATGGATCTTGGCCATATTGAGAAGTAAATGAATGAATAAATATTTTTATGAGATGGTTGTGAAAAGGAAATAATTTAATTTGATTAAATAAAATTTTAATTAATTTTAAATATTTTTTAATTAAATAAAGCGTGTAATTAATTAATTAAATTTAATTAATTTTATGATTAGTTCTTGATGTCCTCTAAAATTTTATTCCCTTTCTTAGTTCAGTAAATTAATATACCTAATTTATTTTTTATTATAATACAATAATTTAAAAATAAACAAAAAAACATTTTATTCATTCCAAGATATTTTTTTATTTTTTCCATTTCCCCTAACTAATTTATTATTCGGCCCTTTTTTATTATTTTTTCTAAAAAGTTCTTCTAATTGATGACATCTTGCTGGGCCTTCATTTCTTTGTTTTTTATTTACTTCAAATACTCCTTCCTCCTCACTGTCAGAAAATGATTGAAGAATATTTGGATTTTTTGAAATTCTTTGCTAAAAATTAAAACAAAATTTAATTTTAATTAAAAAAATTTCCAAACATTCCCTCCCCCTCCTCTTTGTTCAATTGCTCTCAATGTTCTTTTCTTTAAAGTAAAATTTCTTCCAAAACTTTTATTTCCAATAATTTGTTTTTGTTGATTATTTGTTGTTGATAAAGCAAAAAATCTTTTTTTAAAAGCAGCATCTAAAGTATCCATTTTATTGGAGGATGTTGTTGGCTGTTGTTGGTGTAAATTAATATTAAATATTTGATTATTTAAATTTTGTTGTTGTTGGAATTGTTGTTGATTTGGTTGTATAAAATATTTTTGTTGTTGAGTTATGTTAGTATTTTGTTGTTGTTGTGGTATATTTATATTTAGACCTTTAAATGATTGAAGTTCTCTGAAAAAAATTAAAATTTATTTTTATTTTCACTAATTGATGATATTTAATATTTAAATTAATTTTAAAAATTAATTTCACAAAATTCTTTAACAAAAAACGGCATATTTCCTTTAAAATAATTTTAATTACCTAGCAATCTCAACAGCATTATGAGCTACTAATTCATCCTCACTAAGTTTATCAAAAGTTTGTTGAGAACAACAAAGTTCAGTAGAGGCAATTATATGGGTAATTGTACCGAAACGGTGAAAGAGCATGGCAAGAAACTTTTTAAGGAAAAAATTGATTTGAAATTAAATTTTATTCGAAATTCAAATGAAGGATGACGGGAGGATGCCAAAGAGTTATTTATTCCCACAAAAAGTACAATTATGGATAATTTTAGGTATAATACAAGGTCCATTTAAGACAATCAGCTTTTTACCTGTATAAAAAGTATAACAAGAAAGAAGACAATAAAAACGAATCCCATTGGCTCTAATTGCAATCTGCTCATTACCCACTCTTCCCCCTCAGGGTCAAAGTCACCACCACCACCTCCACATTGAACTCGTGTCTGATTAACTAACGGGCCAAGAGGCCATTCTTAATTTCAAAAATACTTCTTAATTTTATTTAGAAAATACCAATATGCAAACAATCTTTTTGTAATTGAAGTATTAATACAACAATAATAAATACACTGTTAACCATAAAAAAGGCAGAACAACACTTTAATAATTAACATAAAAATATGTTTTTTAAAGTAAACTCACATTATTTCTAAGTTCATTAAGGCCTTGCTGTATTCTTTCTAAATATTTAAATTACAAATTTATACATATTTGTCAAATATTTTTTGTCTTTTCATAAAGTATCCAGAAAAGGGTAATCTAATTATCCGCAAAAGTTAGTTCGCAATATATGTATCTAACACTTGCGAAAGCTAGAAAGTGAGCAGGATATTACGAAAATTATATATTTTTATTACCATAGAATGCCCGGGCATTCTATTTTTCAATCACTTTCTAAAGGGTTCTATTAGAGGGGGCATTCTACTAATAGAGGAAATAAGATAGCTATTTTACAAATAAAGTGCCCAGTAGTAACCTTGTTCTTGAGAATCTGAATAAATAGGTTTCAAATATTTATCAATCATTTCCTGCCAAAAAGATTCTTCATCTGGATTTAATACAGCAGGTTCAAAACTTAATATTTTTTTTATTAAATATCAACAAATTTTCTTATTCTAAAAAACCTATTAAAAGGTTTTAATTCAATCCATCTTTTAAAGTCCATTTCCTTAACTTTTTCTTCTTCCTTTTTATTTTCTTCTTCCCTTTCATTTTCGGTTTTAATATTTTCATTTTTACTTCTTCTATCAAGACTATCCAATTTCTTTTCAATAATTTTAAGTCCTTCTCCAAGACGGCGAACTTCTAAAGGTTCTTGGGAATTTTCAGAATTTTGAACACAACAAACAATTCGACAGAAATTCCCACAACCCATCGAAATCTCTCCTAAACATTTTTACAAAAAATTTCTTTAAAAAATATTTTTGTTAAATTTCTTACCATTTTTTTCTTTAATTAAATGAATTTTGTTTTTATTTTTTTCTAAAAAAATAAAATTAATCTTTGAATAATTGAGAGAAATAACCAGAAACTGTATTATTCTCACGAGTTCCCCAACTGACTGTATTTAAATTACAAAGTGAATAAATTGGTAATAACATGTACCTAAACATTAATTTTGATTTTTTTAAAATTCTAATGAATTTTTTAAGGGAGCAGACCGATATACTGCCGAGCTATAACTTCCTTCAAAATTGTAGAATCAGGGACGCCCTAGTATGATTCGATGCGGCTCGACAAGCTGAATCAAACTATATCAAGGCCTCCCGGATTCGACAATGTTGAACGAAGTTATAGGCATACTCGGCGATATATCGTGGTGTACCCCTTTTTAAATTTTAAGTCAAAATAAACTTTAAACGAATCCCAAAAAAGACTGAAAACTTTTGAGAGAATGCAGTCATTTCTAGATTTTTAATTAACTAAATATAAATTTTACATGCAAGGAATTGCCAAAAAATACAGTCCACAAGGTAAAAGACATAAAAATTCAAGTGGATGTAAAAGAGCAGAAAATGTCCAACTGCCTAAAACTGTAAACAAAAATATTGAATGAGGGGAGAGAATTCCATCTTTTTGAATTTGTAATGAAGTCCCCACAATTACTGCAGTCATTAACATTGCAAAAAGTGCTCCAATTATTTGTGCCAATAATAACTAGAGTATTAATAATATATTTTTATTATTAATACGTTAAAATTTTGGAGCAAATTCCTAAGATTAACCAAAGTGATAATATAATTAAATATATTTTCCCCAAAAGGGGCTGTGGATTAAGAAGTCTCATTTGTTAAAGTTAACAACCTGAGTGTCAGTACTACAAGTCAAACAACAAATACAAAAACACACAACAGGTGTTGTAACAATTAATAGAGCCAAACGTGTATCAACATTAAAAGAAATAGAAATAGCCCCAACAATCTACATAAATTTAAATTTACAAAATATTTATTTTAATTTCACCATTAAGAAAATAGTTCCAGGTCCCAAAACAGACGAGAATAACATAACTAATTGATAGGCAATATACCAAATAGACACAGAATCATTTACTTTAACAACATTTTTGTAGTCTTGAAGTAAATCTATTATATTAGCCATTGTAGAGGGAATCCATCTTCTACGTTGATTGAAAAATTCTTTAAAACCTTCTGGTGCAAAAGTTAAAGCATCCGAGGCTGCACAATATTCAACTCTTAAAAAATTTTTTTATAAAAATTATATTTTTTTTGCAAACTCTTAGAGAAGTTTACATACCGTAAATGCTGAAATAATTACCCTGGGTAGTTATTGTTTCGATCTCTCGCTGGAGTTTGTAATTAATAGGGAGGGGGTTTCGAGAGAGGGTGATTATTTTAGCATATACAAATACATCAATCTCCGATTCTTTTCAGATTATTGTCTATCTTAAAAAAGCACTAATTTATGTTTGGATTACCAAAATCTCTTAGTAATAGGAGTTATCGAGATCACAAATAAAGTAAACTAATTATAGACTGGAGAGATAACTCAATTGATTTTTGTTCGATAAATATCGAAAAAACCGATGATAGATAAAATCAAGCTAATTTTCAAGCATAAAAATATTTTTTTAAATTTATTTTCAACTTTAAAATCAAATAACCGATAGCCTCGTTGAAGAAGTAAAGTGCATAACCAGCGATCCTCTCCTTGATCATATTGAACATAATGGAAAGGCTTTTCAGACTTTTAATTAATTAATAAAAAAAATATATTTATATAAACTTTAGTTGCATATTTACGCGCCACATTATCATCAATTAAAGCAGATGATCGAAAAAGTGAAAAACAGCCAGGAGAACATAGAACACAACTATTTATTAATTTAATTTCTAAATTAAATTTTTATCTACCCAATCATGTGCTCAGTAGCTTTTTGTAACCAATGCCCAACGGCATATTCGAATTTTTGATACCAAATCATTATTCCTTTTTAAGAAATAATCAAAAAAATTTATTTATTTTACCAGAACCACGAGGATGGATACGACCACAAGCAGCACCTAATCGACGATTTTTCCTCATCAAATCAACTAATAAATGTACACATTCTGGTTGGAAATCAACATCTCCATCCAATGTTAGTATAAACTTTGAAAAATTATAAGCTACAAGGAAATGTAAAGTTTAGAACTTTTGGGACTATAGAATTTGTCTCGAATATTTGATAGTAACTATCGGTATTGGACACTTTATTAAAGGACAAAGGGAAAAATATGTAGTATTTAGAATTAACTATTCTTTCTTAATCTTAAATAAAAATTGGGCAAATTGAGCAAAAAGAATTTATATTATTAGACAAATTATAAATTTATATTTAAAGATTTGTCTTTAGGTGTAATTTAAATATTATATTATAATCTAATTAATAATTCCAAATTATTTATGCTAATTGTTTTATATTAAAATAGCCTACAGTATTTTCTGCAAGTAATTCTCTCCTTTTATTGTCATTAACACGAAGAGTGAGACGAAATCCAAGAAGAAAATAAAGATACATAACCTTAATTTTTGTAGTTAGGTGTTTAATAAAAAACAAAAGCTTACTTGGCTCCAACGTTTTCTTTGTCTGATAAGGAATCTAGAAAGTTAAAAAATAATTATTTCCCTATAATTAATTAATTAATTAATTAATTACCTATTTTTAAGATGAATAGAAAGCCTATTTCGTCCAGGCAAAACATAGCTAATTCTACCCCCATAGGGAGTAATGCAAATTTTGGGTGTACGTAGTTGAAGTTGTGTTTGGTGTACAGAACTTCAAATAAAAAATATTATTTTCCCAACTTCATTTAAAAAACTAACGAGGCAGCTTCATTCATACTTCCAAGTAATTGATAAACAAATTTATTAGGTATTGGATTATTATGTTCATTTAATTCAAAAGCATCATCCAAATAAATATGTGCTTCAAATTCATAATAATCAGGGTCTACAATCTAAATTAATTGAATTTTATATAGAAAAATATTCTTTTACCTTCAAATAACGTTGAGCATTTCTACGTGCACATTGGTCCTTTTTTTAAATTAAAAAATTACTTTTTTAAATTTTTTTATCACCTCGTCAAGTCGAAAAATGGATTTCAACATACAACCCATTTCTAATGCACTTTCGTGCCACATAGTTGCGCAAACATAAATTTTACAAATAGTATCGGCGCTACTTGGTAACTCCCTTAATTATAGAAAATAAAAGGCTTTCCAACGAGAGGGCAATCTTATAAAATATGGAATATATCTTATAATTTATGACATAAAACTAAAACTCAGATGTTCGGATAAACATAGGTTCCGTGAATGAATTAATATAAATTCCGTGAATACTTACATCAATACATGAATGGATGGTTTATTGGTTAACACACGTTTTTCAGGGGAAGCAGGTTTTATGCCTGGTAGAAGATAGTATTTATCAGACATGAAATTGTTATTGAGGGAGGGGGGGGGGCAATTATGCCTAGCATATACAATTACCTATTTATTTACCTTATTAATCCTCCATCTGACCTTTGACTAGTATTACTAATACTACTACTAATAGATGTGGCATTAATTAAACCAGCTGTAGGCCTAGGAGAATTTCCAGAAGCAGCTGATTCACAAGTATGTGTACTTCCATTTCCATCATCTTCATCCTCAGTTTCAATTTCCTTTTTAATTTTTTTAAATTAATTTAAAAAATATTTTAATTTTATTTACATCAGATCGAATTCGAATTTTATCGTCTCTTCTCCGATCCAAAGAAATACATTGTTCAGGAAATACTCCATCAAAATAGCCGAGGAGGAACAAACTAATTTTAAAGATTTTTATAAAAAAATTAAAGGAAAATACTCGTCAGATTTAGCTAATCTCTCCTGTTTAGGAAACCAAATGTGTATTGTAACCCTAAGAATTGATAAGAAAAGGAGTATAAAATAAAAACAACAAAAAACCAAGATTGTGATAACCACCACCCCAACCACAAAATATTTGAAAATTCTCTCCAAAAACGATTCCAAGTTAAGGATCTAGAAATAATTTTTATAATTAAATTTAATTAATTAATTACCTAGAAGGGCATTTCCAAAATAATTCTTTACTTATCCAATCATTTAAATAACACGAATCTTTTGCTCTTTTTTGACAAAAATTTGAAAGTAATATTATACTAATTGGAACAGACAAAAACACTGGAAGTGCCAACCCCATTCTTTGCATTAAAACCTTTTTTGATTCAAAAAAGAATTAATTAGATAAATAAAGTGCATACTTTGCAAGCAAATTTAGCACTTAATTGACAAATTAAAGAACTTCCAATTTGAATAAAGGCTAACCAGAGGGCATCAAAAGCTGTTGTAAATTGGTTTAATTCTATACGGTCCTCATAAATCTTTAATTTTTTTAAAATAATTTAAATAGAATTTTAGACAAAAAATATTTTAGAATTCCTTTTAATCGAGAGAAGAAAAAAACAAGAATTTATACATGGATTCGATTTAGCTGTGGAGTCTTTGGCTGTGGGAGATAATGGAAGAATATGGGGATTTCTTGTGAATTTATTTCTTCACTAAATAAATCATCAGACTATTGAAAGGATGATTCACCTATAGCATTTAAAATGGCGGGGGTTAAAATGCTGCCCCGGAGTTCAAGAGACTTCTGTATATGGTGAGCGAAAGCGATTAACAATAACTGTGAGGAGGTCGCAGGTTCGAATCCTTCCAGGTGGCTAAACTTTTGCTCAACTTTTTCTTTATCACAGATATTTGTTTTAAGGGAGAGGGCTTTTAAATTTCTTTAAAAAATTGCAAACATTATAAGCAGCTACATCTTCCTCTTCTTCCTCCTCCTTTTTCTCAACTTTTCTTCTTTCCCTTTTAATTTTTTCTTTAATTTTTCTTTCAACAATTATTTTTTTATTTTTAAAATTATTTTTTGTTCCATTAATTAATCCATTTATTTCTTCAACAATTTTTCTATTTAAGTTAATTTTTGGGGTTAATATTTGTTGTTGATATTTACTATAACCCTCATTAATTCTTTGTAATTCTTCCATTCTTTTTTGAAATAAATTTAATTGTGTTTGATTTAAATTATAGGCATTTATGGTAATTAAATGTTCTCCAAAGGGGTCTTTTTGAAGTAAATAATTAATTGGAACATTATTTGAAGGAACAAATTGAAACATACAAAAAGTAAAAATTAAACATTTCCATGGCGAAATTATCTTTTTAAAATTAATAATTTAAATAATATAGGTATTTATTTTTAATTTAAAAATTATATTTTTGTGATTGCTTTTTCTATAAATATTTTGAGTTTAGAAACCAATCGAATTCCAAAATTAAATATTTGATTTTTTAAAGTCTAATATTTTCTCCAAACTTTTCTCTCATTTCCAAACAATGGAAGTATTTGAAAAAAAACTCTCAAAAATATTTCTCTCTCACCAAATAAGCCTTAGAACGGCATTCACGTATTTTTGTTGCATAATAAGCAAAAAATCTTGTTAACGGAAAAAACGATTTTGGATGCATAAAATTCTGCCACCAAGTAATGGAAATTAAAAAAGTACATAAAAATATAAAATTGTCAATCGGCTAAAAGAATTTTATGTAAATAATTACTTTTAATATTTTTTTAAAAAATTTACAAAATATTTCTTCCAAATAAAAGCACTTAATTGAGCAATAATTGCACTAGTATCAATTAATAAAAATAATGGAAGCCAGCGATTAATAGGTCGACTAAATAAAAGTAATATTGAAGGAATTAAACACAAAGAATTTGCTAATTGAAGAACTTGAATAAGTAAATGATTATTTTTAATTTTTAGTAGAAATTACTGGTAATGGCTGAAATATTTGGCATAATTTTAAAAGTTAAGGCACCCAATCCAAATGCATGAGCACTTTCTACTGTGAACATCTTGAAATAAATTATTTAATTCAAAATTTAATTATTTTAACAATTTAATAGCGCCCCGATCCGGAGTTGGGATCTTGTCTGGTTGCAAGGAGAGAGGGGTGAATGTGGGAAAAGCTCTAGTCGTTTGCTATGTCCGAAGGATCATTCTCCTATAACAAATACGATAATTATTTATTTGGTTTCAAAAGTTCAGATAAATTAAGTTTTATTGTAAAGATCTGGTTCTGGTCTTAGTTTTATTTTGAACTTTATTAACCAAACCCATCATTTCATACAAAAAATAAATTTAAAATAATGTCTAAAACGCATATTTATTTTTCGTCAACGAACCCCAAAAATTAGAAAATTGAGGTTCAGATTTGTTGGAGTTGAACTTTCGGAGTCGGGGTTCAACGGTTAAATTTAGCCTGAATCGGGGCGCAATCTTAATTAGTCCTCTGAAGTTTATTTTCAAAATCCATCCTAAGTAAAATTTAATTAAAATAAATAATAACAATTAAAAAATGAGCAAAAGCAAGGCCTCTAACTTTTCTGAACATACTTCGATGTAGAGAACGAGCAAAACAAAATAATCTTTTTTAGTTAAGAAAAATTAAATTAAAAAAAATAATTTTAATTACTCAGGTAAACATAAAGACAATAGAAGGGCCCAGGCCCATTTTGCCGCATTTTTTGGTGAAATAATAACCCTATTTTCTGTAGATTCTGAAAAATAATATTTAAAATTTAAAAAATAATTTCAAAAATTTACCGGGTATTTTGTCTGGACAAATACTTATATTTTTACCAGATTGTCCTAAACCTGCCGCCATTACAAGCAAAATTAATTTAGAAATTATAGAGCTGCTAAGTGTGATAATAAAAAGTACAAAGAATGTTAATAATTTGAGTATTTGAAGAAAGATGATATATAAATTGGCTATAAAGATTAAATTTAAAAAATTAGGGATATAATAATTAAAGAGAAAATTTTTTAATTTAAAAAATGATTAAAGCAACAATTCGATATTCACCTTTATTATTTTTATCAGGTTCTGGAGGTAATAACCTAAAAGTATCCCAAGCCAAATTTGTTTGAACTTGACTATTATTGTTTTGATTTAAATGAATATTTTGTTGATTCTGTTCAAATTCTAGAATATTTGAAGAATTTCTTTGATAAAGTAAAGGGGCAGGTAAACTGTCAGATGAACAAGAAAATCCATCAGAAGAATAAATACTTGAACGTGATTGAATTAATTGTTGTCCATCAATTATTTGTTGTTGTTGTTGTCGAATGTTATTATTGTTAATTCTGTTGGAATTCATTTCTAAAAATGAATTAATTTTCTATAATTTATTTTTATTAAAAATTATTATTAAAATTCAAATCTATTTTTAGAAAAAAAACAATTACAAAATTAGAGCTTTAATAAAGGACAACAAAAGTAATAGTAAATGTAATTGCGCGAATATGTAAGGATGAGGGAGGAGGGAGGGGGGTGTCTAATCCCATAGAATTAACTTCCAACAACCTTTTTTTAAACAAATATTACTAAATTTTCATTTATTTGCTGTCCAAGAAGTACTTTTTCGATTAAATTCTTTTGTGTTCTTTTTTAAGGCCAAAAGAATGACTAAAAATAAGAGGGATTATTACAGGTCATTTTTATAAATAAAAACAAGTTTTTTAAAAGAAAATATGCCAGAAGCTTTAACAGAAAAAAAATTAAATTAAAAATTTTTATTTGAAAAACAAAAGAATAAATATATTTATTTTTTGACATTTTTTCTTTCATTTATTTCAAAAAAAAATATAATATTTTAACTGTCCACAACATCCGATATATTTTAACATTCTTTTTAAAAAGTCCAGAAAAGTTTCCGCTTTGGTCCATTATTTATTTAAATAAAAGAGAGGAAAGTGAGAAAACAAAACTAGTTGTTTTTCTGAAAGAATTGAAATAAATGTAAATGAAAAACAAAAATATTTAAAGGTAAATTGGAATTATTTGGGATTTTTTAAAAATTTTTACTGAGTGTATAATTTTAATTAATAATTCAAAATTTTGGATGTGTTTTGAGGATATACATATGTAAGCTGTTAATATGTTTTTAATTGATAAAACCGATTGAATTTTTGGAAGAAATCTTTTAATTTTCTGATAATTTTATTTTATCCTATACTTTTTTAATTAAAAAAGTTAAAAGTATGAAATTTAGAAAAAACAATTATTTTATTTTCAAAATCAAATTCCAATTATTTCAAAATTTCCATTAATAAAACAAAGCCGAAGCATATTTTTCTTGCTTTTCCATCTTATAAATATTAAATAGTTGTGGATATCGTTAAAGGATGTTGAAGGTGCTAATGTATAATTTATT
Organism: Meloidogyne enterolobii; assembly: GCA_963681835.1. NCBI lineage: Eukaryota > Metazoa > Nematoda > Chromadorea > Rhabditida > Meloidogynidae > Meloidogyne > Meloidogyne enterolobii. The sequence goes on along the minus strand of CAVMJV010000049.1, from coordinate 646,168 downwards.
TGTACTTTCTTTATTATCCCATACTAATTTGTGATTTCCTTCTAATTAAGTTTAATTTATTAAATCTCAATATTAGACACTTTTCAAATAAGTTATGTAGACAAAGTCGATATTTTTGATTTTAATTATCAAGGTCCTGTCCTAAAATTTTTGTGCTGAAACTTTTTTCCTAAATGCCAATAAAAAAGGGATAAGATGAAAAACTAAGTTAACGGCTTTGATCCTATCTTATTTCCGGCACTGTATGTTTAATAATTTATTTAGAAAAAAAAACAATTTTAGTTTTCTTCAAAAAAATAAAACATCTTTGATTGTCCTCTAAAAAATAAGCTTGAACATATCAAATTAAAATCCTACAAAATTTAACTTCCATTCAAGTCAACAATTGCCTTATTTATGTCTAATTTAAAAATAATTCTTTTCATTTAATTAAATTGTTTTTAAAATTTATTTTATTTATTTATTTTTTACTAAAGAAAATTGTTAATATTGCTGGAACGGTATATATTAAAAAGAACGCCCTTTATTTTCTGCATAATTTATATATTTAAAAACTTGTTGCGTTACTAAACTTTGAGAACGATGAGAGAAAAGGCCTTCAACAAAATCGACATTAATAGTAAAAGGTAAATTTATTAGAGGAAGATAAAAATAAAAATTGTTTCTACTAAATAATAACAACAATTTTTGTTCATTTTCTTTGATTTTTAAGAATTTATTTTGTTTTGAGACCAGGAAATGACCAGAAAATCAATTAATTTATTTTTATTTTATTTTTTATTATTTAATATTATTTGTATTTTTGTTTTAACAACTGCCAATAATCATGAAAATAAAAAACATCATAAACAAAAAGACGAGGTAAATAATGAACATATGTATTATTGTCCAAACATACTGTTTGAGTTTGGTTATATTCAATCGTATTTGATTCATAATTTTATTTGATAACAATTTTTGGGAGGTTTTTATAAAAAAACTTTTATTAAATTTTAGCAAAAAACTCATTATTGAATAGACTAAAATTTTTTTGATTAAATACTTAACTCTCAATTTAAGTTACCCCTTGATTTTAAATACGATTTTTCTAATTCTTTTGGAGTATTTAAAAATGAGATCCGACTTTATTTTAAAATAATAAAAAAATTAAATTATCTATGTAAGTATTTTATATGTAGACTAACAACATAACTGAAATAATTGACAAAGAAGTTAAACCTGAGAGAGGCGAAGTTGAATCTAAAAAAGAAGATAATAATAATTCCAAAAAAGATGAAAAAGAAAATAAAATTTTAATTAATTTATTAGCAGATGAAATTAAAAATAATAATTCTTTGGAAGAAAAACAGGACAAAATAAAAATTGAAGAAAAACCAAAAAATGATACGACAAAGGAAGTAAATGAAGAGAAGAAAAAAGAAGGAAATAAAAATCATCCAAAAATAAATGAAAAGAAAAAAGACTTGGAAAATGAGGAAAAACAAAAAGAATTGGAAATTAAAACAAAAATAATTAAAGGAAGAAATAATTTAAGAAAATCTGAAAAAGAAACGAGATTAGGTCGAAAAAATAAAAATTTATCAAAATTACGTAAAGGAAAGGAAAAAGTAAAAGGATTAAAAGGGAAATGGAAGGTTTAAAATTAAATTTTAATTAAAAAATTTGTTTTTTAATTTAATTTTTAGAGCGGTATAAATGAACATTTAGCTTTGTTAAGTGATGAAGAAATTGAAATGCTTGGTGGGGATGTTTTGCCTCCGGGTATAGAAGAAGCAGAACCTCGTTCTCTTCCAAGAATAGAACCTTCTAATGTTACTGAACCAGAATTAAAATTTGTTGAAAAATTTGTTTTGGAAAATGATGAGGGGGAATTGAGTAAATAAATTATTTGGAGTTTAGATTAAATTTAAAAAATAATTTTAAGCAAATATAACTTGCAGCGATTATGTTTTTGATATTCGAGATAAATGGCCAGAATGTAAAGAAATGTAATCCTATATAATAATTTGAAATAAAAATATTTTTTTTAAAAAGAATTAACAATATTCGAGACCAATCACTTTGTAAAGATTGTTGGGCAATTTCTGCTACTTCCACTTTTACTGATCGTAGATGTATTGAAATGGTTAAAAATAAAATACCAATAGAAGTGATAGACTCTTTTTTTGCTTCTGCATATGATACTGCTGTCTGTTCTGATTCTCCTAATCGTGATGCGTTAGTTTATGTAAAATAAAAATGGAAAATGGATCTGGGACTATAGCTTATTCAAAAATATCCGTGTTTCGAGATTATTCCATCGCTCTTCCAAACTAAAATTACAATCATTTTTTCTCCATTTAAACAAAAAAATAATTTTATGATCAAAAATAAAATAATTTTTTACTCTCTAAAAAATATATTTTAGCTGTACTGGCGGTTCATCAGGTGTAGCCTGGCAGTGGTTTGAAAAGGTTGGAGTTGTTAGTGGACATAATTTCCAAATGGGTGGATGTATTCCATATCCATTTCCACCAATTGAAGAGGCAACAACTACACCTCAATATGCCTTTAAAAAGAACTGTAAAGATATTTGTTCAAATACAGCTTACGGAAATGAAACTTTTGAATATGAACTTGACAAAAGAAAAGGTATAAATTGGGAAAAAATTAATGCTATTATTATATTTAGCAAAAAATGTCAGAGCTTTATATGCTAAAGACTTGCCTAAAGGCCAAAAAACTTGGGAAAAAGAAATGAAAGAAGCCATATTTAATGGTGGATCAATCAGTGCTTCGTTTTTGCTCCACAGAGATTTTGTTGAGGTATTTAAAATCTGATATATTATGATATAGGAGAAATGCTAATTATCTGTGTCAAGGAAAATATTTATCTAAGTGGATCTGCATAAGAGCAATAGAGCAATTCCTAGACTCATGTCAGGAATAGCCTCAATTTTCAAAAAATTAAAAAATATTTTTGGAGCCCCAATACACCATCTCTCATTAACCTGTTATTAATTAGCATACATTCTGTCTTCAAATAATTTGTTTAAAAAATATATTTTTTTCAGAATTACAAATCGGGTATTTACAATTATATAGAAAGTCCCTGCGCAGGTAGAGACTCTATCAGTGGTTGTATTGGACATGCTGTTCGTTTAATTGGTTATGGGAATTATACCTGTTCTGATGGAAGTTTTCAAAAATATTGGCTTGGAATAAATTCTTTTGGAAGTAATTGGGGAGAATTAAATGGATTTTTTAAATTTGTTAGAGGGATTAATGAATTGGATATTGAAAAGAGACAAATAGCTTTTGGAACTCCTATACTTTAAATTTGTATTTTTTAGACATAAATTTTAATATGAAAAATAAATTGTGTTTAAAAAGATTTCCTTTTACTTTTAAAAAATAAATACATATTTTGATAAATAATTAAATAATGTGTATTTAATATCTAAAATTGTTAAATAATTATACTAAAAAATCAGAATTTTTAGTAGGGTTGTTCCTCGTCCCCTAAAGTCGGGGAATTTTCAATTCCCTTTGAAAATTCCCCGTTTTTGTCTTCCAAAATTCCAAAAAATTTTTTTCCAAAATTTTCGCCTGCAGCGCAAATTGTTTGATTTATCAAAATTTCCCCGTAAAATCATCCCCCCGTTGTGGAACAACACTAGTTTTTAGTTATAAAGGATGCAAAGTTTTTTCAAGTTTGATAAATCGAATTTTTTAAAAATTTGTTCAGTTTTCCCAGTAAAAGTTTGGTTTCGCCAAATAACGATAAATAATATTTTCTTTTCATCATTAAAGATATTTTCAATCAAATTCATTTAACTCCTCAATTTCATATTTGTTATCAATTACTTTTTCAATTTCCTCCAAATTGAGCTTTTTTACATTTTTCTTATACTAAATATTTTTTATTTAATTCATAGAATAGTACATATTAATTTTATTTAAAAAAACTTTTAATTTGTTTTAAATATTCTATTTTTAAGGAATATTATTTAAATTTTCTCTTTAAATAATTTTAAATAATTTAAAAAATACTTCTTTAGTTTTCATCATTATTGCTTTAATTTCTCTAATTAAATATTCATCATTATTTTCCTCTTTGAATAGCTTAGACTTGCCCAATATAATTTTTTTAGCTTCTACCCAACTTTCATAAGAAATATTTATAAAATTATTTGTCTCCTTAAAATTTTTAAAAAATTTTAAATTAAAATTTTTATTAAAATATACATTTTTCCACTCCTCAGTTTCATTCACAAATATTCCCTCCTCTGAAAAAAATTTAACAAAAGCAAATAAAAACCCAACTTTACAAAAATTATAAGAATTTAAATAATCTTGTGATTCAAACTGTTTATGTTTATTTCTCGATTTATTTAATCTTTTTTCACAATATCCATATATTACTTCCTCACGGTCAGAAATTAAATTAATTTCTCTATTTTTAATTTCTTCGTTAAAATTTATTTGATTTAATAAAATTTTAATTGAATTCTTTAATTAAAAATTATTTTTTTTAAATTAAATATTTACTTGATTAACAATATTTTCCTGTGCTAAATTATTTTCTTGAAAAAGTTTTTCTTTGATAAGATCAATTATTTTAAAGGTTATAATTTTAGCATCGCCTTCTTTTATTTGATACTTTGGAACTTAAATAAATTTTTTTTTAATTTCTAAATTAATTTTTGGCATTTCTATTTGTGCCAGTAAATATTTACACTCTTTCTCAATTTATTTTAAAGGAGAGATAAAAAGATAAAAATAAAAGACACATTTATATTTTGAATTAAATGTAGTAGTTATTGACAAATTATTATGTTAACTCCGAAAATTTTTATGAAAGTTATATATAATTAAATCTTATAAGTATGTCTTTTTTAAATTTAATTAATTAATTTATTTATTTATTTAGACCTGTACCACTGCTGCTACTTCCAATATTTTTTATATTTTTAAAAGGATTCCATTCTTAAAATTTAACTTTATATTTACATTTAATTATTGTTAAAAATACTATTTTTGGGGGCAATCACTTCAAATGGCAAAATTATTATGGAAAATAGAAGGAATTTCGATATAATAATTTGACGCATTGTTTAAATTTATAAAAATTTAAATTAATTTAATTTAAATATTTATTTAGATTTGCTAATAATTTAAAATTTTTAATTTTAATTAAAAAAGAATAGATACATATAAATCAATTTAGTAGTTTTTAAATTTTTGAGGGGGAGTAATAAGGGGATATATCCTCTCCTTCTCCCTTTCTTGCCCTTAATCACGTTAAACAATAATTAATGATTAATAATTGATTAATAAATTAATAAATAATAAATTTATTTAAAAATAAAATTTAAATTAATTTTTAAAAATAATTCTAGAAAAATTTTTAATTAAAAAATTAACACCAAATTTTTATAAATTATTTTTTAATAATAAAAGTAAAAAAAAGTTTTCTAAATTTAATAGTTATTTTGTTTGAGAATTTTATTTATTTAATTTGCGAAGACTACTAAATATTTTATTAATTTAAATTTTTCCTTCCTAAATATACCCTTTATAGGGTAAATATCGATACATGACGAATAGGCGCGGCCGAATAGGCGCGGACGAATAGGCGCGGCCGAATAGGCGCCGAGACAAATAGGCGCGAGACGAATAGGCGCGGGACGAATAGGCGCCCCAAGTTATTTTTTCCCAGGAAATTTTTTATAATTTTCTTCTTCTGATTTTTTTCTTCAGATTTTTTTTGATTTTTTTCTCCTGATTTTCTAACATTTTTAAAATCTTAATTAAAAAAAGAAACATAAGTTTTATTAGTCGGTGGATTAAGGTAGATATCAATAAATTTGGAGAGATGGATGTTGTGGATTTGGGGATTAGGAGGGATATCGAGAGATTGAATGACACCAAAATCAGCTCGATTGGATGATTCTGAACAAGTTTACGACCAACTGAATCTTCGCCGGAAAAACCTTTTTGTGCTGCTACGGAGGGTAGGCCGGGAAAATCAGAACAAAAAAATCGGAACATCAGAACAAAAAAATCAGAACATCAGAACAAAAAAATCAGAACAAAAAATCAGAACATCAGAACAAAAAAATCAGAACATCAGAACAAAAAAATCAGAACAAAAAATCAGAACATCAGAACAAAAAAATCAGAACATCAGAACAAAAAATCAGAACATCAGAACAAAAAAATCAGAACAAAAAATCAGAACATCAGAACAAAAAAATCAGAACAAAAAATCAGAACATCAGAACAAAAAAATCAGAACATCAGAACAAAAAATCAGAACATCAGAACAAAAAATCAGAACATCAGAACAAAAAAATCAGAACATCAGAACAAAAAAATCAGAACAAAAAATCAGAACATCAGAACAAAAAAATCAGAACATCAGAACAAAAAAATCAGAACATCAGAACAAAAAAATCAGAACATCAGAACAAAAAAATCAGAACATCAGAACAAAAAAATCAGAACATCAGAACAAAAAAATCAGAACAAAAAATCAGAACATCAGAACAAAAAAATCAGAACATCAGAACAAAAAAATCAGAACAAAATAATCAGAACAAAAAATCAGAACATCAGAACAAAAAAATCAGAACAAAAAATCAGAACATCAGAACAAAAAAATCAGAACAAAAAATCAGAACATCAGAACAAAAAAATCAGAACAAAAAAATCAGAACAAAAAATCAGAACATCAGAACAAAAAAATCAGAACATCAGAACAAAAAAATCAGAACATCAGAACAAAAAAATCAGAACAAAAAATCAGAACATCAGAACAAAAAAATCAGAACAAAAAATCAGAACATCAGAACAAAAAAATCAGAACAAAAAATCAGAACATCAGAACAAAAAAATCAGAACATCAGAACAAAAAAATCAGAACAAAAAATCAGAACATCAGAACAAAAAAATCAGAACATCAGAACAAAAAAATCAGAACATCAGAACAAAAAATCAGAACATCAGAACAAAAAAATCAGAACATCAGAACAAAAAAATCAGAACAAAAAATCAGAACATCAGAACAAAAAAATCAGAACATCAGAACAAAAAATCAGAACATCAGAACAAAAAAATCAGAACATCAGAACAAAAAAATCAGAACATCAGAACAAAAAATCAGAACATCAGAACAAAAAAATCAGAACATCAGAACAAAAAAATCAGAACAAAAAAATCAGAACATCAGAACAAAAAAATCAGAACAAAAAAATCAGAACATCAGAACAAAAAATCAGAACATCAGAACAAAAAAATCAGAACAAAAAATCAGAACATCAGAACAAAAAAATCAGAACAAAAAAATCAGAACATCAGAACAAAAAATCAGAACATCAGAACAAAAAAATCAGAACAAAAAATCAGAACATCAGAACAAAAAAATCAGAACATCAGAACAAAAAAATCAGAACAAAAAATCAGAACATCAGAACAAAAAAATCAGAACATCAGAACAAAAAAATCAGAACAAAAAATCAGAACATCAGAACAAAAAAATCAGAACATCAGAACAAAAAAATCAGAACAAAAAATCAGAACATCAGAACAAAAAAATCAGAACATCAGAACAAAAAAATCAGAACATCAGAACAAAAAAATCAGAACAAAAAATCAGAACATCAGAACAAAAAAATCAGAACAAAAAATCAGAACATCAGAACAAAAAAATCAGAAAAATCAGAACAAAAAAATCAGAACAAAAAATCAGAACATCAGAACAAAAAATCAGAACATCAGAACAAAAAAATCAGAACATCAGAACAAAAAAATCAGAACAAAAAATCAGAACATCAGAACAAAAAAATCAGAACATCAGAACAAAAAAATCAGAACATCAGAACAAAAAAATCAGAACAAAAAATCAGAACATCAGAACAAAAAAATCAGAACATCAGAACAAAAAAATCAGAACATCAGAACAAAAAATCAGAACATCAGAACAAAAAAATCAGAACAAAAAATCAGAACATCAGAACAAAAAAATCAGAACATCAGAACAAAAAAATCAGAACAAAAAATCAGAACATCAGAACAAAAAAATCAGAACATCAGAACAAAAAAATCAGAACATCAGAACAAAAAATCAGAACATCAGAACAAAAAAATCAGAACATCAGAACAAAAAAATCAGAACAAAAAATCAGAACATCAGAACAAAAAAATCAGAACATCAGAACAAAAAATCAGAACATCAGAACAAAAAAATCAGAACATCAGAACAAAAAAATCAGAACATCAGAACAAAAAATCAGAACATCAGAACAAAAAAATCAGAACATCAGAACAAAAAAATCAGAACAAAAAAATCAGAACATCAGAACAAAAAAATCAGAACAAAAAAATCAGAACATCAGAACAAAAAAATCAGAACAAAAAATCAGAACATCAGAACAAAAAAATCAGAACATCAGAACAAAAAATCAGAACATCAGAACAAAAAATCAGAACATCAGAACAAAAAAATCAGAACATCAGAACAAAAAAATCAGAACAAAAAATCAGAACATCAGAACAAAAAAATTTCCTGGGAAAAAATAACTTGGGGCGCCTATTCGTCCCGCGCCTATTCGTCTCGCGCCTATTTGTCTCGGCGCCTATTCGGCCGCGCCTATTCGTCCGCGCCTATTCGGCCGCGCCTATTCGTCCTGCTCCGGTAAATATATATGTACTAAATCTAAAGCCTCCCTTTCCTTATTTCAAACAGAATAAATTTCATTTATTTAAATTATTATTTATTCTCCACCAATATCTGAATTCTTTTTCCGATTTCTGTTGAAAACAAACTTTTGTCAGTTTCAAAAGTAAAATTTGAAGATATTATAATTCAAAAAATCATCAAGATAAAAATATAAAATTTATAAAATAATTTACTAAAAAATCCATAAAAGATAATGTGTAAATAAAAATAATTTTAGAAACATTTAAATAATTAAAATAAATTTCTGGGGATTAAATTTTTAACAAATAAAAGTAACGAATATTTGGTTATAAAAATTTTTGTTTATCGAGAATCTCAAAAAATACCGCCCCTAATTCCTAATAATTAAAAAAACTTAATAGAAGAAAAATTCGAAAAGATGAAAACAACGGGACAAAATCTAATCAAATTCGTTAATTTCTTTAATTTCATATTTTTTTCCAATTTCTTTTTCAATTTCCTCCAAATTGAGAACTTCAAATTTATTTTTAGACTAAATAAATAAATTAATTAATTAATATATTTTCTTAATTTAAGAAATTTTTACTTTTTTTGTTTTAATTATAGCACTTTCAGCATTATCAATGTATGATTGTCTTATCTTTTCCCAAATTATATAACAATTATTTAAAAACTCTTCTGTTTCCTAAAAATAATTTTAACTTAATTATTCCCTCTTAATTATTTATTTACCTTTACCCAATTACCCCAATTAATTCTTTCAATTTCATTTTCTTCATCTTCACTCGAATATCCATTTTTATTCAATTCTTCCAAAAAAAATTTACCAAAAAATTTGGCAAATCCAAACATAAACCCAACTTTACATAAATTAGAAGAATTCAAATTTTCAATTTCTTTAATAATATCTCTTCCTCTATTACTACTTCCCTCATCAGAAATTTCCAAAATACCATTACAATATTCTTTAATAATATCTTCATGATTAATTAGCAAAGAATAAATTGTAGGAGGGGGTACTTCAACATTTAAATTTTCGTTTAAATATGTCTCATTTTCTTTTATTTGTTTAAGATAATTTTTTTGATTTGATTTAAAAAGATCTACAAAATAATTTAAAAATTCAACATCATTCAATAATCTTGGTTGTTGATTTAAATAAAGAAAAGCTTTAATATCCTCAATTATTTTAATTGTTATTTTTTCGGCATCATTTATTTTAATTAAATGTTTTGGTTCTGGTTCTTAAAATATTACAATTAAATTACCTAATTATTTTTAAATTTTACCTCGATAAATATTTTTATTTTTTATATTTTTCTTTATAATATTCCAACCTTTTAATTTAATTTATTTAAATATTAAATTTAAAAAATTACCTTTTGGTCCTATAACTTGAAAAGGAAGAATGCTAAAAATAAAAAAGAAATAAATAAAAATAGTTTTATTCATCAAAATTGACTGAAAAAATAATTAATAGTTTCTAATTAAAAATAAATATTAATTTATTTATTTAATAATAATAAATAAATAAAAATAAATATTTAAAAATAAATTATATTTAATTTTATCAAATGAGTAAAAGAGAGAAAAAGGGAGAGGGTAAGAATTATTTTGAATGCACTTGGCCATATATGTAGTTTGGCCAAAAATAAGCTTAATCATTGAACTCTTATAAATCAATTTAATTAACTAATTTAATTTAAATTTGTTAATTAATCTATAATTTATTTTTTGTTTATTTTAAATAAATTCAACATTTTTGTTTTAAATAATAGGTATATTATTTTAATAAAAAACTACCTATATTAATTTTTATCATCTACAGCAGAGGTGGGTCGGAATTCCTATTTCCGACGTTTTTTTTATTCCGATTTCCGACGTAATTTTTAAAGCATATTTCCGACTAATGATTTTTCAAATTTCAAAATTGAAAAAATTGGCTCCTTGGCCTTCCAAAGTTGTCAAAATTTTCTGCGCCTGCGGCGCAGAAAATTGAGAAATCTGGCTCATTGGCATTCCATACTTTCCCTCTCTCTAAATCCTCTTGAACCGGATATACATTTTCCCTTCTGTTGAAATAAAGAGGGCTCGAATCCTAAACCTACTACTCGTTTCACTTCTACTTAAGGAAATAAATAATTCTAAACTTTTTGTGTTTTTAAAAATATATTTATTTCAAAATTACTAAACGAAGAAAGATAAAGTAAAATTTTAAATTATTAATTATTAAATTAGCAAAACAAAAAAAACTTGTTTTTGTTTAATTTCTTAATTAAAAATTTATTTTAAAATCTCTGCAATTAAATTAATTATTTAAATTTTTAAAAATAAAAAATTGGTGTTTGGGCGTTTATTTTGATTAATTAATATTTAATGATTTGTCTCTCGTGTTCATTCGCTATCTCCTCTCGTGAAAAATTTTTTTAATCAATTTTATCTATTTAATTGCAAATAATTTTTTAAAATCTCTTCTAATTTTATTTTAAAATAAATAAAATACAAAAAATAGTTAGCAAAAGTTTTAGCCACCCGGCAGGCCTCCCCCACCTGCGGCCTCCCCGTAGTTATTGCTTGCCCCCTAAACTAGTGGGTAAATGCTTTCTCTTTTATCCTTTTAGATAGTTTAACCTCCGCCTGTTTTAAATCCTCTAGGTGAATCATCCTCACAATATTTATAAAAACCTTTTTTTTAATTATTAAATTTTTCTAGATGAGGTTAATAAATTCTAGATAAATTTTTTAGACATAAAATAACTAAAAATTAATTAATTTAATAGCAAAACAATTAATTTTCATCTATCACAAAAAATTTAAACAATTTAGATTTACTTTATAAATTCCCTGAATTTAAAAAATATATAATTTTTATTTTTTTAATAATTTTCTGAAAATAAATTAACATTTATGTCTTTTAAGAACTTCATCCGGATTATCTCGATGATCTCTCAATATTTGGTAATTAGTAAATGGGAAAATACTAAGTCTACGGCTATGGTGGTTGTAACTTGAATGAAGTATTAAATTTGAATTACCTAAAAAATAAAAAAATATTTTTAAAATTATTTTTTCACAAAAGAAATGTCTTTAAGGGAAGTCACCTGCGGGGTAAACTAAATCATCGCCTTCTCTGGCGGAATTTCTTTCTTTAACACAGGGTATATGGGATGGATCGTCATGCGTTCAGCAGTTCGCTGAACCATCCAGTGCTGTAAAGCAGCTGGGCTATAACTATTTCTCTCCTTTAGCTAGTTCAGTAAACAGGACTGATGTGTTATCCATTAATTACACTACGACGCCTACGACACAGCCTTCGGAATTAAATAACTATATTCTTTACAGGCGATATTAGTTCAGTTTAATTAAAATTATCATTCTTCCTTAAATACTTTTTAAAAAGGTCAAAAAACCTCTAGAAATTATTTCTTCTTCAGCATTATTAATTAAAATAGTAAGAACACTTTTATCATTATTATGACATATTCCAAAAAGACTATCATCTTTTATATAAAGTTGATTTTCTTTACATTTTGTATTATTTTTAGGTTCAAAACATTCTTTAGTTAAAGCACATAAAATTGCCCTTTTTTAGAAATTAAATATTAAATTAAAAATTTAAATAAAACCATTTTAATATTTCTTTAGAAAATTCACTTTTTTGTACAATAATAAAATGAGTTTCTTGCATTTCAATATCAATTTCATCAGAAGTATAAAGAGGAAGATATTGAAATGTTTCTGTTTAAATTAGAAATTATTGTTAAAATTTTATTTTATGTTAACGGAAATATATGTGGGTATATATTAGGGGTGTGCCGAAACAGATTTTAAAAAAGCGACACGCAAAACAATAAAGGCGAAAGTCCAAAAACGCGAAAATCCGCGAAAGGCGAAACTGGCACACCCCTGGTATATATCTATACAATTTTTAGCAAATATCTCTTTTTAATTTTTGATTTGGATCTGTAAACGTTTTAGTGTTTTAGATCCACGGCATTTGAACTTATTCGTATAAACGAATAAACTACAAACAGTTCCAAACTAATTGGTTCCAAAAATTAAAAAAATGTTATTAAACCAAACCCCAAATTTCGAAACCAAACCCCAGAAATTTGGAACCAAACTCCAAATTTGAATTTTTTATTTATTTCCCAGGAAATAGGGGAATGCTATTTCCTGGGCCAAGACCTATTTTAAAAAGAAATATTTTCTAAAAGTACCGGGCAAAGTAGCTCTTTTAATTCCATGATTTGTCCCCATATTAAAAAGAAATGGACTTAAAATTCTTTTATTAATTCCATAAATATGCCTTTCAAAATCTCCATTATATATTCTAACAGAAGTATCGACATAAATAAAAGTATTAAATTCCAAATGTGATTGCTTTAATTAATTAATTTTTAAATTTTAATTTAAAAGAGAAACCGCTAAAATAAATATTTTCCAAGCAAATGTTTTAATATTACGTAAATTTGGAGGTAACTGGTTTAAATTAAATCGACGATATTCTACTGAACAAATATTTCTTATATAATACATCTAAAATTTATTTTATATTAATTTTAGAAAATTTACTTTAATATTGGCTTAATTAAAAATTATGTGTACTACAGGGTGACCATTAAAGTTTAGGACACACTTTTTATGCCATGACTTTATTCAAATTTAAGATATTGAGATCATATATGTCTTAAATGATAGAGAATTTTTACAATCGCCAAATTTTTTGAAAAAGATTCGATAACCAGGCTTATAAGCCAGGCTTATAAGGAACCAGGCTTATATGGAACCAGGCTTATAAGTCCTGAAATAGAATTGAATTGGCTACAAAATGAGTTTAATAATAGTAAAAAATATCAATGATAAAAAATTTATGCCAAAATGAAGTGTTCTAAACTTTTATGGTCACCATGAATACTTTTAAAATTTCAAAACAAACAACAACAACAATACACTTTATCTTATTTTAAATGTTTCTTTTTCATTCCCCCTCTCTCCTCCCATTTACCTATTTAATTTAACAAAAAAAACCAACTAACCAACCATTTTAGCATTTAACAATATTCCCCCAAGATCGTATACAATAATTCTTTGCTTTGTCCCAAATCTGTGCTTAATTGAACCAATTAAGGAAATAAGTGCATCTATTTGTTTAGCATCTGAAGCTGTTACAAAAACAGCACTATCTTCTTTATCTCCTGGTTCTGTTGCCTTAAAAACAATTAAAAATATTTAAATTAAATAATCAAAACTTTATAATTATTTGGCAATTTAATTTGATTTGTTAATTTATATTTATTTAAAATATTCATATGTTTGCAATCAAATTCTTTCCCAACTTCCTCTATTATTTTCCCTGCACTTTTATTTAAAATTTGCCAATTATAGGACATCTAAAAATAATTTAAATTAATTTTAAATTATTTTAAGAAAATAACCTTTTCATTTTTACAATCAAATTTTTCATAATTTTCAGCCCCAACAAACCTATAGATATGGTGAATGAACAAATTAATTTTAAAGTTAGAAAACGGATGAGGGAGGGTGATACGAGAGAGGGCATACTTAGGTACTTTTCTAAAAAAGGTGCTCTAAACTAAGAACAAAAAAATCAGTTTTGCTATTCGTATCGAAGATTTAGGATACCGGGAGCCGGATTTTGATATAATTTTCTTGAGCGCTAATTACTCATTTTCAGTTCCCCAGTTTGATCAATTTAATATTCAAATACCAACTTAATTTTCTTCACTTTTTCAATATTCTTTTTATTAATTTCATTTTCATTATTTTTCTTTGAATTTATTACAGGTAAATATTTACAAATATAAAGAAATGCCAAAAATATTAAAATAATAAATATCGGGAAAAGTTTAGTTAAATGTGCCATTCTAATTATTTGAATTTTAAATAAAGAAGGAAAATAAATAATTAATTTTCTTTTTATTTTTTTAATTTTTAATAATTTTTTATTCATATAAAAAATAAATGTAGTCACATTGGGTGGTAAATGAACTGGAAATAATTGAAGAAAAAAAAGAAGAGTTTGAGAGGGAAAAATGAGGAGAAAGCGGACTTCTCTAAATAAAGAATATTTTAAAAAAAGAGAATTTTCTAAATTAAAAATCTTTTTTTTTATTTGAATCCTTTTATTAAAAACTAAAAACTAGTTTCTATCTTAAAAATATTTTTTTTTAAATTTTCTCGATAGATTTTATCAAATCGCATATTCCTTTTTGATCTTCGATGTTAATTTTAGTAGAGAATATATATATATATAAATTATTTAATTTATTTTATTTTTCTTTAAAAAATGTTTCTTTTTCTTTGAAATTTAATTTATTTTTAATTTTTAATTATCTTTTTTTATTAATTTTAATTAATTTAGGTATTCTCTCATTTTTTTCTTTTTAATATGAAAAATAAAAATTATTTATTCTTCCTTTAAAAATATTTTTTCTATAAATATTATTTAAATTATTTTATTTTAAAAAATATATGTAGTCCTGTTTTTGTTTTGCTGTTAAATAAATAAAAAATTTAGTAATTATTTCTTGTATTTATTGTTTTTTGGTTGCAGTTAAATAAACATTTTTAATTTCGATATTAATTATTTTATTTATTTCTCGAGAAATTATTTGTCTAGTTTATATTTTTATTTTTAGAGATTTATTTTTAAATAATTAATTTATTTAAATATTATGGTGATGTTACAAAATAAAAATCAAGGAATTTGTGTTTTGGTAACAGGGGCAACTGGATATATTGGATCTCATGCTGTTTTAGAACTTTTAAATGCCGGGTTTAAAGTTATAGCACTTGGAAATTCAAAAAGTCGGGGTAATTAAGTTTAAATTATTTCTAAATTTTTTAATCTGACTATTACTTCATTCATTTTTAAATAAAAGCCTCTTTGATTAGTCTCCTAGAACAATATTTCCATAAATTAGTCCTGGTTATTTAATTGTTCACCAGGCAAACAGTAATTAAAAAATACCCTTTCAATAATTAATTTTAAAAAATATTAATAAATTAGAAGAAGAAAAAGTCTGTGTTTTGCCTCAGTGTTTAATGAGAGTGTTAATTTTGGCTAATTGTCGTGGCTCAATGTTAACATTTAAACGTTGTAATTTACAATATATTGATGAATTAGAGAATATATTTAAAACGGTTAAATTTAATTTTTATTTTTTCTGAACAAAATTATTTTAAGGAGAAATTTAATATTGTAATTCACTTAGCTTCATCAAAAGGTGTTGCCCCATCAATTAAATATCCTTTAGAATATTATGCTAATAATTTAATTTCTTCAATAAATTTACTTAAAGTATAATATTTTTTCTTAAATTTTATTATTTAATTAAATCTATATGTAGATGTGTGAAAAATATGAAAAGAAAAAATTAGTTTTTATGAGTAGTGCAACAGTTTATGGAGTGCCTAAAGAATTGCCGGTAACTGAGAATAGCTCTACTGGGGTTGATATCACAAATCCGTATGGATGGGCTAAATTTATGGTTGAACAAATACTTCGGGATGTTTGTAAAAGCTCAAAGGTTGAGAAATATTTTATAATAATTGGTCTGTCTGAGAAATTAAGTAAAAATACCAAAAACTGGGAGGGGGGTATAGTTTAGCCTGCCAAATTAATTTAAATTTCACTTAAATTTATCATTTTTATAGGATTGGTGTATAATAATTCTGAGAGCATTTGATCCTGCTGGTGCCCATCCAAGTGGACTTTTAGGAGATGATATAAATTCTGAAGGTCCAAAGCACTTAATGCCTCTAATTGCTTCCGTTGCTCTTGGAAAAAGAAAAGCAATAAATATTTGTGGAAATACATTTCCAACACGTGATGGTTCTGGAAGTAGAGATTTTGTTCATGTTTGTGATGTAGCTTTAGCTATAGTAAAGTCTGTTGAAAGAATCGAATTTTTTAATGAAAATAAAGAAGAAAATAAAGAATATTTTAATGAAAATGGAAAGATAATTGGTGATGAACAAAATGAAAATTACATTGAAGTTGGTAAATCGTGCAGGGATCGTGCTCCCGAAATCGGGAATTTATTTTTTATGTCGGCAGGATCCCTGGCACATAATAATATTAAAATTATAATTTTGAAAATTATTAGGATTTATTTTAATTATTACAAAATTAAACAAAATATACTACATATTACTACATATTTAATTTAAAAAAATATTTATAATACATATAGTAGGTAGATTTAAAAAACATTTTAGAATTAAATTTAATTTTGTATTTTTTAATATTTTCAAATTAAAAATAAAAATTATTTAAGGTATACAATCTTGGTCTTGGACGTGATCATACAGTTTTAGAAATGATAGCTAATTACGAGAAGGCTTGTGGAAAACCAGTCATTAATTTATTTATTTTAAAGCTTTTTCATTTTTATTTTTTCAGATAAATAAAATAATTATGCCTCCACGTCCCGGAGATATTTCCTCAATTCGTTGTGAAATAGAAAATGCTAGAAAAAATTTAAATTGGACACCAAAATATGGAATTGAAGATATTTGTGTACATTTAAATAATTGGTATATACGCTCTCCAAATGGTTATATTAATTGAAGAATAGAGAGAAATTAAACACTTTGAATTATACAAATATTTATTAAATAATTCACTAAATTTATTTTTTAAAAATTTCAGAAAATAAAATTGACTTTAATTATACTAATGAATATATCAGATAATTGTTATTTAAATATCTTAATCATCATTCTTTTTCTTATGGTGTGTTAACAAATTATACATCCACCTTAGTGTTACAGAAGTTCAATAAAAATTTCTGTGGTCATTTCCAGTAGAAAATCAAAGATACCAAAAGCCTTTTTCAAGAAGTTCTCATCTTTAACATTTTTGAGACCCCCCCCCCCCCCTTTCCAAATAAATACCGCTGGAGAATTATTTCAGAAATATTTGAATACAATCTCTAATATTTACTACTAATATTGATATAAAAGTTTGCCTAAATCGTTTCTAGAAAAACATTCAAATAATTCATAGTGGACGTTTAATTTCTTAATACACCATAAATAAAATTTCACACATATTTCAATTTCAAATTAATTACTGCTAATAGACTGATCTGAGACAGAATATTTCTCACGCAATTTCTCTTCAAATTTTTCTAAATTAAACTCAGAAAGTTGATTTTTAACCTTAAAATAAAATTAAATTAAAATAATTATGCGCCTACATTTTCATTAGTTAACTTCGTTAACAATAAGGCTTTTGAATTGTTCCAAATTATAGGTGATTTACGTGTAAATTCATTAAATAATTCCTTTAAAATTATTTTTATTTTAGAAATTATTTTATTAATTAGCTATATAAACTTCCATCACTTATAATTATTTTTAAATTAACATTTAAATATTAATTTAATTATTAAATATACAAAATTAAAGGTTATTATATTCACTTGAAACTTGTTATTTAATTTCAGCTTCTTATAAGTTTTATTCTAAATTTTACTGACCCTATTATTAATTTTACCCGAATTTTTATTAAAAATGGAATCAAAGCAAAAGATTTATTCGCTTAAAAGCAGACAATAAAGCTTTATCCCTTTGCCTATATTTCTTATGTTTATTCTGATTTTATCATATGTATAAAACGGTAAATATAGCCTTTTTCCGTGTGTTATTCCTACAATATACCGATATTTTTCTAAAGTATATTTAATTTATCTCTTATTTTCAACTCGATGGATTTAGAGGCCTGCACAAGATTCTGCCTAATTGTCATTCTATTATGAAATAAGATATCGTATATAACAAACATTATTAGAACTTCCCAATCCCTCAATCAAAAACTTTGCTGTTGAAATTAGAAAACCAGTAGAAATAAAAAGGGAAGCTTTTTGGCTATTATGCACAAAATTTAAATATTCTAATTTTGTGTTATCTTCATTATCTTTTATTGCTCTATTGCAATAATTATAGAAATATTTGTCATAATTTTGTAAATAATTTTTTATTTTATATAAAACATTGTAAAATTTCCTTTGATTTAATAAAAAATTTTCAGTTTCATTTTCCTATAAAAATAATTTTTATTTAAATTTTATTTAATTTAAATTTAACATTTTCTCCTCGCAAAGCAATGTTGAAATATTTAAAAATTTCATTAGCACATAATCTTGCATTATTTTGAGTTATTTCAAATTTAGTCGAAGATTGAGCTAATAAAATTAGTAAAATTATTATTTTATGGATTATTTTAAGAAAATATTTAAGAAAAATCTTTAAATAATTGTTATCTTTAAAGGTTGGACTGGAGTCTTTAGCTGGAGGTACTTTTCAGTTATATCAGACCCCTACTGTTTAATGAAAGTATTGGTCAAACTACATAGGTTTATAAAGGCTGGTTGATTGATTCATCTTGGCAGGTGGAATCAAATGATGTTAATAGAAAAAGATCGCTGAATATATCCAAGGGAGGTAATCAGCTCATAGAGGTAATCATTTCAGCTAAGCGTTGCAGTATTGATCCTAACTTTTTCAAACTTAATGTAATTTCCCGCATACTTCGACAAATATCTTCTAAATTATTGGGTTGTTTTAATATGGGGGGGGGGATTAGAAGTGGAAAATTAAGATTGGACTTATTTCAAAATTTTATTTTAATAACTTTATAATAATATAATACTTTCTATCGTCTCCCTTAGATTTTCATGTCCAAAACATTTTGAATTAATACCTAAATATTAACAATTATTTATTTAAATTAATTAATAAAATAAATAAAATATATATACAAACATCCACTAATTATTTCTGTTGGAAAATTTGTTATTACAACAGCGAGAAACAGGATTGTTTGAGCATTTTTATTCAAATAATTCAAAAACATTTTCGAAATTTAAAATAAAAATTAAATATTTTTAATAATTTTATAGACGATTTATTTTATAGACTATAAATATTTATTTTTAAATCAATTAAATTTATTGAGAAAAATATTTATTTTGAAATTAAATTTTAATGAGGTTAAAGTGCATATATGTATGTAAAGTAAAAATTTGTATATTAAAGAATAAAAGTAAAATACATTATTTATCGTAAACAGAGCTGTTTCGAAAACAATTTTTAAACCCCCACTCCGATGGTAAATTGACCTGCTCCAGAGAACCCCCGGAAATATTTCATCCGTTTCCAGTGTCAGGTAATATAAAAATAAAAAAAATACATCAGTTGAATCTCGTTATCATAGTAGTAGGAGTTCATCAAAAGCATAGCCACAGCAGGAACCTTCTTACACCTTTACTTTCTTTACCGCATACATTATCCTTGTCTAGGGGCCGGCCATTAAGTGGGATTATAACCGAAGTAAGATTATTTCCGTGTTTTTTTGGAAATAAGATTTCCTAATTTTTCAAAGTAATAACTGATTTTTATATGTCTAAGACGAATTGTTACTAAGATACCTAATTAATTTTTTTCTAGATTATTTGCTGCTCATGCTTAAAAACATTTATTCATGAATTGTGTAAAACATTAAAAAATTTTTTTGATTATTATTTAAAATATAATTTTTACTTTTTTTGATTATTCTTTTTTATTTCATCCACATTTAAAAACAAGTACAGTATGTTGATTAGCTTTAAGTAATACAAAAGTCTCCAATTCATAAGAAACTCGAGAACCAAAGCTCCTTCCCACTACACAATGCCAAGTAGGGCCAAAACGTTGTTCAAAAGTATCTTTAACAAAACTAGCAATATCCTAAAAAATAAAAATAATTTTTTTATTATCATTATTTTAAATTACTTTATCTTGACTGTGTTTTTGTATTCCATCCCTTACAATATCCATCGCTTGAGTGACCATATTTGGCTTCATATCTAAAAATATGTTTAAAAAATAAAATTAAATAATATAGAATATTTTGATTTAAAAAAATTAAAAAAAATTATTACCCGTCTCCTTAACTTCAATTCTATCGCCAACATTCATTTTTGTTTTTTCCGAGCTTAATTTTTAACAAAATTAAAATGGCAATTATTTTTAAGTAAACTTTTTAAAAATATTTTTAATTTTAAAATAATCTATTAAATAAATTAGTAAATGTTTTCAGAATTTAAATTATAACATGAAGATTTTTCTTATATTTTTTTAAATGATAGCTTTCTTATTAACAATATTAATAAAGTAAATAATAGTTAATTATTTTAATTTTTCTCCCTATATGGAACCTTCTAACAACATTAATATGATTTTCTTAAAAAACAAAAAAAATATTTAACAATTCTAAATAAAATTTTAAAATAAAATTTACGTTTTTATTTAAAAATTGTTTTTATTTCACAGCTGCTTCAGGTAAAAGAAGAAAAAAGGGCTGTCTCATGAAGTGTTCAATAAAAGCTGTTAAAAAGCAACTCTCTAAAGGCATTTGAGTGTTTCCGGCAGTGATAGCTAATAAATAAATAAAAATATATTTAAGCATTCTCTTAGATATTTATTAATATTTCCGATAAATCGATATTATTTGGAAAAATAAATTTTTATTTTTTTTTAAATGAACATGAGAGATAAGTAATATTATCTGAACAAAACCTCAATAAATATTTGGAAGAAAAAATAAAAAAAGAAAAATAAAATTCAATTGAAGAGGAATTAATAAAATTCAATTAAAGAGGAATATTTATGTACATAAATATAATAGAAAAATAATTTGTAGAGCAAAAAGAATTATGAGATATATCTAAAGCTCCGGTTCCCAGATCCAAGAATTCTTAAGGACAGGTAAGATTTTTAATCAAAAAATGAAAATAAATTTGATTTATTATTAATTATTATTAATTTATGTCTAAATATACTTGAAGTTTCTGGATTTTGGTTGTTTAATACTAAAAAATACATTATTAAATTACAAAAAAAGATTTAATGTTTAAAAAAAATATCCAAATATTTAAACAACTGACTAATTTAATTACCAAAAATTATTCTTTAAAAAATTGGATTATAAAAATAATTTGGGAAAATAATTGCGCATAGTCCATTTTTCTATAAATATATCCAGCTGACCAATCATTTTTAATATTTTTCTACAAAAGTATCTAGTATATGTATTTATTTATTAAAAAATATAGGTAGCCTTAATTAGGTAACTAATAATTTATTTAATTTAATAATTTAGGTAAGATTTTTAATTAAGTAAGATTTTTGTTTTAAGTATAAAGAAATAATTATTAAAATTAAATTTAATTAATTAAATTTAAAGAAATGATTAAATTTTCTTCGAAATTTTTACTATTTTTGTGTTATTTAACTATTCAATTAATTATTTTAAACACTTGTGTTAAAGGAAGATTAGAAATTTTGAAGGAGGAAATAAATAAAAATTATAAAGAAATACACAAAATTAATCAAAAATCAGCATTAAAGGGTTTGAGAGTTGAAAAATTTTTGATAAAATATGATGATTAAAATATACCTGGGTTACTTCTTAAGCATTTGGGAGCATTTATTATTATCTTCGATTTGTTTCGGACGAGGTTCGACTCAGTGGCAGGGTTTACTTATAAAAAATAAAAAAAATTGTGATAAAAAATGAGGAAATTATTTTTAAAAATTAATTTAAGAGTTATTTTCCGATATTTCCGAAGTAAAAAGGGCACTCGGTATTTCTAGAAAAAATCAAAATCAGTTTTCAATTCTTATTCAGACTAAATATTTATTTTAATTTAAGCGCCCCGAATTGTTGATTATAATGGAAATACTTTATTAACAAACGTGACAAACTTCTTTTTTACTCCAGTCCCACCAAATGGCTTTTTAGAGGAATTGCCAAATATTAACCAACAAGTAAATATTCACTCATCTATTAGAAAACTTGAAATTGTTTCTCGACTTCCTTTAAAAGAAAAACAAAAAAACCGATACAAAAGAGATGATGGAATAGAAGAAGAAGAAGGGGAAGAAGGTGGAAATAATTTAGAAACAGATGAAGCTGAGGGAGAAGAAAAATTGGAAGAAGAAAAAAATGAAAAGAATCGAGGGGTTAGATTAATAGTTGATGAAATTGAAGATAAATCTTTGCCTTCATCGTCGCAAATAAAAGATCGCAAAACATTTTCAAAGAAGGGACAAACTGCTGGGAAAAATGAAAATGGAAAGTTAGTAAATTCTGGAAGCCGTCAAAGAGGTTATTTTGGGAGTTTAACTACTAAAATAATGAATTTCCTCTTCAAGTGGCACCATCTGTCCCGAAAAAAGTTGATGGATATTCGGCAAATAAATCAAATATCAACAAAAATTTTGGACAGCAAACAACTAAATCAACGTTGACAATGACAACAACAAAAATGCCAAAAACAACCACCATTATAGTCCAAAAACCAATTCCTTGTTTGATTTTTTATAAAAAATTCTATTAATTATATACATATTAAACTTAAAAATTATTTTCATTTTTAAAAGCTTCTCAGCCAGAATCTAAATCTTCCCCTAAAGAAAGGCCATCTTCAATTGCTCAAGTGCCTGTAGGTCCTCCTATGCCGCCTCCAGGAGTTATTCCATCTCCTCAAATACCGCCGCAAGTCTCTCAAAATATTTTTAAGAAAATATTTTTTTAATTAAAAAGTCCCCATCTCCTTCCGGCCCTCAGGCTCCTTCTCCTCCATCTATAGATTCAGCAGCAAGGCCAAGTGGACTCTACAAAATGACTAATTATAAATTAATTTATTTCGATGCCCGTGGAATTTGTGAACCAATTCGTTTACTTTTCCATTACGCACATGTACCTTTTGATGATGTTCGTATTTCTCGAAAACAATGGCTAGCTTTAAAAGATAGTAAGTTGTATTTTGGGGATATTATAAAACAAATAATTGAAGGTACCGTCTACGGAAAAGTTCCAATTCTTGAGGTAAGTGCTTTATAAATTTATCGAAATTTTATTAGGAACAATCGGTTACCTCCACGAATTTCCTTTTAAGGCTGGCTGATCACAATAAATTATCAAGCTCTTTATCCAAACTTTCAAGGAAGGTTCAAAAACAGTAATTTTAGTCTCATTCGTTATAACTCGACGAGCTATACATATCACAAAAATCGCAATCATAAAGCTTCACAAAAAAGAAAGGGAGAAAAAGTAAATGTGGGGGAGATAACTGACAAGTACCATAAATTTAAATAAATTTTTAAAATATTTGGAAATTAATTAAAACATTTCAGGTTGATGGAAAGCCATTAACCTATTGTCATACAATTGCACGATATTTGGCAAGACAATTCGGTTTTGTCTACTTCTTATTAAAAACATTGCTTTATTTAGGACTTTCTGGCAGGGATAATTGGGAACAGGCTAAAGTTGATGAAATTTCAGATTTCCACGCTGATGTAGCTATGGATTTACAAGTAATTTAGATAGATAATTGTCTTAATTATTTAAATATATTAGCCATATATGTATGTTGTTGCTGGATTCCATCAAGGAGATAAAGTAAAAATAAAATTTAAAAAATTATTAGAGCTCGGAATGGGAGGGATCGTACAAGGATTTGAGTTTCGAAAAAATCTCGATCTCCGTAGCCGAGATTTTCGATCGAGATCTCGTCTCGGTCCGGGCTTTAAAAATAATTATTATTATTTACATAAATTATTTTCTCAAGCAAACACTTAGACAAGCAATATTTCTACCCAACGTTGAAAAACATTTTCCAGTTTATGTTAATTTATTGAAATTGTCAGGGAGTGGATTCTTTTTGCCAAGTGGAATTACTTGGGTGGATTTTGTTATTGCTGGTATTTTTTAAAGAGAAATTTAAAAAAAAAAATTTTTTCAAATTTAAAGAATATATGACAACAGTTAGACATTTTGAACCCCAAATTTTAGATAAATATCCAGCTATTATAAAATTTGTTAGAAAGGTTCAAACTCAACCACAAATATTTGAATATATTACAAATAGAGAACATCAGCCAGTATAAAAAGAATGAAAGGAAAGAAATTTGGAAATTGGGAATAATTAATTTAATTAAAAATAATCTCCAACCACTTTTACAATATTTGTGAAATAAAATTAATTTTGATTTTTGAATTTTTTTGTTTTGTTTGGTGGTTACAGTTGGTATTAACAAACATTATATTTTTAGTAAATAGTAAATGTTGAAACTTATCTCCAAAACATTTAATATATTACAAAGATAAAAATAATTTAAAAAATTTACTCAATTTAATTAAGGATTGGGGGAACTTATTTACTTTAACTACCAAAATTTTGTTGGGGGATTTTAGATTTAGAAAAAATAGAGATTAATTTTAAACATTAAAGTTTAATGATTAAACCAATTCTCTCACTTGTTAATTTAAAATTATATCGTAAATTGAATCCAATATTTTGTATCAGGGCCGGAAAGCTGTAAGTTTTTCTTTTCTCCACCCCCAGAATATCGAGACCCAAAATATCGTCCCTAAAATATTTAGGGTCAACGATATTTTGGGTCTCAATATTCTAGGTTGATCCCATTGCTATCAGAGGTGGGTCGGAACAGCCCGAGGTGTCGGAAATCGGAACTGTCGGAAATCGGAAATGACTCAAAAGTCGGAACTCGGAAATCGGAAATCAAAATTTTTTTTCGGAAATCGGAAATCGGAAATCGGAAGGAAAAAAACGCCGGAAATCGGAAATCGGAAGGCGGAAATCGGAAATAAAATTTTTATTTTCATAACTGAAATAATATTTAAAAGTGTAAGCGGCAAATTATGGGCCTTCTTGAGTGTAATTTGAGGGAATAAAAATCCCTCGACATCACACCCAGACCCCTCGATATTACATACGACCCTTTGAAATCACACGGTATAACTCAAAGTCCACCTTAATCAATCCTAATCCTCCTATATACAATTCAACTTCCATTTACAGCGCCGCAGGCAAAATTTTTGGGATTTTTGGGAGCCTTAAGCCAAAAATCTTCATATTTTTGCGCCGCAGGCGAAAATTTTGAGAATTTTGGAGGTCCTTAAGCCAGATTTCTTCCACTTTCTGCGCCGCAGGCGAAAATTTTGTGAAATTTGGAGGTTCTTAGTTTAGATTTCTTCAAATTTTTGCGCCGCAGGCGCAAATTTTGAGAATTTTGGAAAAATCTCTGGTCGGAAATATGCTTCAAAAATTCTCGGAAATCGGAAATTTTTTCAAAATTTCGGAAATCGGAAATCGGAAGGAAAAAAACGTCGGAAATCGGAAATCGGAAGTCGGAAATCGGAATTCCGACCCACCTCTGATTGCTATGGGCAATTATTCGAGAATACTGTAAGGTGTAGTTTTTCTATACTATAATTATTTTTGTAAAGATATGTAAAAAGATACATAAAAGACATTACTTAAAATCTTGATTCAAAAAATCCCACGAATAGGGATTCCCGAGAAATTTTCAATTCCAGATTGCATGAAACAAACGGATGACTTAAACAAACCGTTCTATTTAGAGATCGGAACGGGATCGGGACCCGGTCCCGTTTCCCGGTTTCCCGGTCCTTTTTCCCGGCTTTTTTGAAGACGCCGGGATGAAACCGGGATCGGGAATTCCCGGTTTTACCGGTCCGGGTCCCGGCCGGTTAATTTTCATTTCCCGTTTCCCGTTCCCGATCCCGGCTTTTTTTGGACCGGGAAACCGGGAAAAATTCTAACAGCTAATTTTAAATATTTTTGCTTGGCGTTTTGATTTTTGACTTAAAAATATTGTAGATTTTACAAAAATTCTCAAAATTTTCGCCTGCGGCGCTGAAAACGGAAGAAGTTTGGCTGTTTGACCTTCCAAAATTCTCAAAATTTTCGCTGAAGAATTTGGAACGGAGAAATTTGGAGGGATGAAAAGTTAGGGAAATTAGTGTATAGTGTGCGATTTTATCAAGGGACCTGGTGATTAAGCCATCTTTATCCCTTTAAATCCATTAGATCTGCCTTAATCATCTGATATCATTGCCTTCCACTTGAAGGGATTTGAATAGATATCAGGTGATATAGGTGGTTGAGGTCTTTCTCCATAATCTCTCTTAATGCTCCAACAAATACTTGAATCTCTCGATATCTCTTTTAATCCCTGATATCACTATTGCACAGAGAGGATCAGAGTGGATTTGGAGGGATTAAATAAAAATTAAAATTAAATAAAAATTAAATCAGCATCAAGGTGGATTAGGAGGGATTAAAGGGAATTAGATGAGGAATACCTATAGGCGATATAAAAAAATTTGAGGAGCCTATCGGGAGATCTTAAACTCCAAAATCTCCCAATATCCCACAATCCTTCTCTAGCCTCTCAAATCCCTTTAGCCCTACGTAATCCGCTTTATGTTTTAATTTATTGTAATTTACATTTGTTTTATTGATTTATTTTACTGATTTATTAAATTTTTCTATTTATAAATCAGATTTTTCAATAAATAACTACTCCCATAACTTTTTGAAATTTTTAAATGAATTAAAAAATTTTTTTTAAATTTCCCGGTTTCCCGGTCCGGGTCCCGGTCATTTTTGACCGGGATGAAACCGGGAACGGGAATTCCCGGTTTTCCCGGTCCGGGTCCCTCCCGGTCGACCTTCAGAACCCGTTTCCCGTTTCCCGGTCCCGGTTTTTTCAAAATTCCGATCTCTAGTTCTATTCTCGATTCTTCTTGAAAATAAACAAAATTTGTTTTTGTGTCCGGACAAAAGGAAAGTTGACAAAAGATATTTTCAGCCAAAAGTTAGTTTTTGTACTAAATATCTTTTTTAAAGATTATCTTTTGTCCGTTTATTTTTTGGGGTAGTGATGAAATATTCACTAAATTTGGGAGATTTGTTATGCATTTGCATAAATAATTGTTTAAACTTGTTAGTGTTTAAAATAAACTTTAATTCAATAAATACTTGATATTTTACAAAAATAAAGTTTCATTAATTCAAATTTTCTTCGAAATGAGAGGACTTGGATCGAAGAAAATAAAGGTTTCTGATAACATTTATATAAATATTTATTATGTTTGTTAAGAGTTTAATGCATTTAATGCTTGCTGGAAATGAGCAGATTGAATCTGGCGATCAATCGGTTTTTTTAAATTTTTTCTGGGTAACTTCATTTCCTTTTTATCAATTTTAGCCAAAAAATGACCGTGCATCTGCTGATAAAGCTGAATTGAAATTATTGTTGAAGAAGTTCCGAAAAAGTAAATGTCTGGAGGGGTTGCAACGGGCAATTTCAGCAGAGAATTCGGAAACACCCTGCGTTGTCTACACAATGTAAGCGTAATTAATAGATAATATGACAACTTTTTAAATCTAAAAACCGTTAGAAGTTTTGTTAATAAATCCATTTTAAAGACCCCCAGAAGAACGGACTGCATATAGTGGCCAAATGAAATCCTTTCCTCATTTTTTATGTTGCAAGTATTGCAGATTTCAAAGTATGTTATTTTTAAAAATTAATAGATTATTATGTAACACATATGTCCGACATTATGAGTAGAGGTCGGCAAAATAGCATTCCCGGGATCCCGTAACGAGATTTTTTCAAAATTTTGTACGGGACGTGATCCCGCGGGATTAATCCCGGTAATCCCGTTTTTCGTTGAAAACCCGGGATTCCGGGACTGGATCTCGTAAAACCCGTACGAGGTCCTGTCCCATGCCGAGCTCTAATTATGAGACCCCTTCTTAAATTATACACATGTTTTCGTCACTTGAGGGGATAGGAGGGCCCAAAATAAATTTGCTTTATAATTTTTTAAAAGTAATCTAAAATTTATTATCTTATATTCACAGATATTTTAACTCATCATCAACTTCGTCCAACCTCTAATTGTCTCTACCCATTTAACAAAAACAAACGGCTTGAACAAGTTTGTGTAAATCCCTACCATTATGAAACAATTGAAAATCCGAGTTTCTTCAAATTTAATTTTTAATCATTTTCTTTTAATTTTTAGAACATCCCAAAGTTGTTGTTCGCCGAAATCCTGCTACGGAATGTCCTGAGAATTTTAGCGTTATTCGAGCATCGGAGGATGGAGGACTTGACGCTAAAGTTAGTTTTGAGGTTTTAAATGGCAGGGGATCAAGGGCGTAGCCAGACGGTCGATTTCAGGGGGGGGGGGGCTATAGCCCCAAAGCCCCCCCCCCGGCTACGCCCCCTTTTACAAATTAATTTGTTTGATTTTATTCCACTTGTTTAAGCAAAACTAGAGTATTTTTTGTTAGAGGGCCACTTTGATCCTATTTCAATTACTTAATATTTTTTAAAATAATTTTTAAGGTTCCAAACATGACATTGAGTTATGAACAAATTCTTAGTCTTCAACCTCAACTTTTCGGTTCTGACTTTCAATCTACCAGTGAAAATGATAGTGGTGTTGCTATGGATATTCAAATGATGGATATAAGTGGTGGAAGTAATGGAAATGAATTAAATCAACACCAATCGACATCCTCGTCTTCTAACATACCTCACACTTTTAATCATATTTACAGCGGTTTTGCTGGTCCAAATTCAGTAGAAAGTTCATTGGGCATGAATTCACCAATTTCACATGAATGTAAGACTATTCTTTTTTATTTTCGTTATATTTATAAATTAAATTGTCTTGCAACTCTAACTATGACAATATTCGATTTGTGTGTCAGCTGTCGGGTCGGGTTTCGAATATCATCCGAAAATTTCCCAAGAACCGACTACTCCATTAGTCAATTTAATTAGGTAATTGTTACAAAAGGTCCCGATGTTCATAATTATTTTTTTGTTAACCCTAGCTAATTGTAGAAAATTTTGGGAATTTTAGAAGGCCGTAGTCCAAAAAATTCACTTTTTTGCCCAATCCCCTCCCTAAATTTTTCCTTTTCACGTTTCGAGGGGAGGTGGAATTCCCCCCCCCCCCCCCGGCTACGGGCCTGATATAAAAATTTTTTTAATTCAGTTTCCCCACAAGGCTATTTGAGCGATGATCTAGATATGGATCAACAAGTAAATAGCCCTCTTTCCGATGCTGGTGGCCAACAATCTAGTCCACTTTTTACGAGCCAGGTTGGAAATTTTGTATTGAAAAATTGTACTGTTTTTACTTCAATTTAGAATCAATTCAATTTCACAAACAAAAATCGTTCCGGTCCCTTTGATTTGGTAGAAGAATCGG
Organism: Meloidogyne enterolobii; assembly: GCA_963681835.1. Classification (NCBI taxonomy): domain Eukaryota; kingdom Metazoa; phylum Nematoda; class Chromadorea; order Rhabditida; family Meloidogynidae; genus Meloidogyne; species Meloidogyne enterolobii. The sequence goes on along the minus strand of CAVMJV010000049.1, from coordinate 616,343 downwards.
CCCGTTTTGATCGTATAATGGAGCGTACCACAGAAATGCACCAAAGAAAAGAATCAAATCAACAACAAACACCTACAAATGCTGACATTCCTTCAACTGCAGCAGAAGCAGCGGCTATTTCAATAGTAGAATATGAAGAACCAACATTTTGGTGTAGTTTGACTTATTATGAATTAAATCAACGTGTTGGCGATGTTTTTCATGCTTCAAAGCCAAGTTTAGTAATCGATGGGTATGTTACTTTCAATAAACTTTTTATCTATCTATAACTTTTAAGGCACTAAACTCGGAGACCCATTCCCAATTGTATTTAGGGACCAGGGATGGGACGGGTTACCCGAAATCATGACTTTTTTCGACCCGAAACCCGATCCGAAGAAAATTTTGAAAACCCGACCCGACTTTTTTCTCAACCCCCCCCCCCTCCTTCCTAATCTTCATAGACCATCCCTGGTAGGAACTGTATACATATTTCAGCTCTCTTTTAAGCTTATTATTCGAATATTTTGATCAAAAATATTACATATTTTCTAATTTCAACTTTCCAGTTACACTTCTCCAACCGATGAGGATCGTTTCTGTCTAGGTCAACTTCCTAATCTGCATAGACCTCAAGATGTTGTTAATGCTCGTAAATGTATTGGACGAGGTAATTATAAAATAATAATTAAAAATATATTCTCGTTAAGGTGCTCGAATTTACAGCATTGGAGGCGACGTTTACTGCGAAACTTTAAGTGAAACAGCAAAAGTTTTTATTCAAGCCCCCAGTGCTTCTGCACAACTTTCTGCGCCAGCTGCGACAGTTTATAAAGTTCCACAATGTATGGAATTATTTTTACAATTAAATTTATGGGTGTTTTATAATCTAACGTATTTATATGTTCTGACCAGCCTTCAATTTTTGAATTTTTTAAACCTGAAATTATATTTTGTTTTTTACAGATTGTAATCTTAAACTCTTTTCAATGAAGGATTTTGGAAAGTTGCTTAACACAGCAGTAAAACAGGGATTTGAATCTGTCTATTCGTTAACCAGGTTCGTGTTACTATAGTACAAATAAAAATTTCTTTTATACGAGTATCGGGGTTTCTCTAAATTGATTTAGGGTTACGGCCCGAGGGGCTATTAACAGATATGCCAAAACGTACAAAATGATTATCGTAATATTTAAAATTTGTAATTTAATTTTAGATTTTGTACAATTCGTATGTCATTTGTAAAAGGTTGGGGAAGTGAATATCATCGACAGAGTGTTACCTCTACTCCATGCTGGCTTGAAATTCATTTGAACGGGCCTCTAGCCTGGCTTGACCGTAAGTTTATTTTAAAAATGTTTGTTCCTGGGTAAAATCCCGGTATTGGATTCGATCTTGGAAATTTTATCTTGCTTTTGATCAAAATCTACTATTATTTGTTTTATTTAGGTGTCCTAAGCCAAATGGGTGCTCCGCCAAACAACAAATGCACTAGCTATTCTTAAGAAAATGGTATAATGCTTATATTTAATCTACAAAATAAAGAAAAATTATTAAAGGACGACTTTGTATATAAAAATTTAATTAAAGTTTGATTTTAATGGGATTCACTTTAAATATATTTCAATTGATTCATTACTTATGTTAGTACATAAATTATACCTTTTTTAGAAAATTATAGTAAATTTATCATTTGTAAAGATGAAAACAAAATTTTTGAAATTGTTCAACAAAGTCCTTAATCCAAAAATAAAATCAACCACCTATAATTCGTTCCTTGTCATTGCTTTGAAAGTGTTCTTGTTCTTTAACTAGACCATAATATTTTCCATTCGTATTTTTGATCAACTGTTGATGTGTTCCTTTCTAAAAATAAACTTAAATAACATTTTAATAAATAAACAAACCTCAACAACTTGACCACCTTCCAACACATAAATAGAATCAGCATTGCGAATTGTGCTTAAGCGATGGGCAATGACGATAACTGTCCGACCTTTTAGTGCTCGGTTCAAAGCTTGATGAATCTGAAAACAATTCTATAGTATAAATTATTTAATGTTTTCACAATTTCAGAGAATGTTCCGTTCATGGTCCTGATTCCAAGAACATTCAAAAGCCCCAACCTCACCGCCTTCAGAAAATTATATTTCTGGGTATACCCTTGGTAATATGCCTAATATAAACTAAAACACTCACTAAACGTTCACTTTCAGTATCCAAAGCAGAAGTTGCTTCATCTAATATAAGAATTGGTGTATTTTTAAGGAGGGCTCTAGCAATAGCAATTCTTTGTTTCTGTCCCCCACTTAAAGTAACGCCTCGTTCCCCAACAATTGTATCATAACCCTCAGGAAATTGTTCAATAAATTGACTAGCATTTGCTAAATCGGCTGCATGTTTAATCTAAATTTATATAAATTAAAAATTATCTTATTGAAAAAAAACCTCGTCTTCTGTTGCATCAATTTTCCCATAACGAATATTTTCTTTAATCGAAGTAGAAAAAAGAACAGGTTCTTGTGAAATAACGCCAATGACATTTCTTCTTAACCATTTTGAATCTAATTTATTTAATTCAATACCATCAAGTTTTATTCGGCCAGCAACTGGTTCATAAATACGTTCAATTAATGCGGCAACTGTACTCTTTCCTTCAAACTATTTTAATAAATTTTTAAAAATTTTAATTTTTAAAACACATTTTCACTATTTTTTTCGTTATATTTAGTGAATATTTTCCTATCCATAATTATTTAATAAAAATATTAATCTAAAAGTAGACTTAACAACCTGCGCCAGATGATCCGCAAATTGCAATTGTTTGTCCATTTCCAATATTCATATTCAGACCTCTAAGTACTTCATGACCAGGACGCGTTGGGTAAGAAAAGTAAATATTAGAAAGTTCAATATTTCCAACAAGACTGTGTGCAGGAATAACAAATGTTCCACTTTTGCCATATTTAGGATCTAGACGCAAAATTTCCATAATTCTTCCACACGAAGACCAAACCTTAACTCAAAATAAAATAAAAAATGTAAATTTAAATCGAAAGATATTAATTTTTAAACCTTTATTCCACTTCCAAAAACAAAAGAAAGTTGAGCAAGAGAACGTTGAATAGTTTGTGCAGTAGCTAAAAATGCCATTAAATCACCAGGCGAAAGAACATTAGAAATTACTAATTGCCCCCCTCCATATAAAACACCAAGTATTAACCCTTAAAAATATATAAATAAAATTAGAGAAAAATTAAAAGAAACCATTAAGAAATAAATTGCTAGCAGCTTGAAATAACCCAATGCCTAGTCCAAGTTGACAATAAAGTGATTGTGTTTTTTCAACTTCCCGTTCATAGAGACTTAAAGAGAAATATAAAAAATATATGAATGTATAAAAATTAGTCGGAAATGATTTTAAAAGGATAATTGACAAGAATATTTAAAAAAGGAAGCCAAGAGACCTCAAAAAATAAAAAAATCTTCCGCTATAAATTAAAGAGTAAAAATTTAAAAAAGTGAAAAAACCTCTGTTCAGCTTCTTCCATTGCAAATACTTTAACTGTTCGAATATTCTGGAATGCTTCCGATGCAACTCCAGCAACAATTCCATTTTGTGATTGCGCTCGAGCACTTAATTTTCTAAGAATTCTACCAAATAAAGATCCAGTTACAACAACAATTGGGACAATTCCAACAGTAAATAAAGTCATTTGTGGACTCAATAAGTAGAGAGAACAAATGCAACCAACAATCCGAAAATTGAGAAAAACAAGATTAACTAGAACAATTTTCTATTTCATAAACCATGGGTTTAAGAATAAAACAAAAAATAGATGGTAACAAAAAGTTTAGAAAATTTTGGCAAAAAATAATTTGAACCCCCCCCCCCCCCTATGATTGTCAGAAAATTAATTTCAAAATTAAATATTTAAAATAAATACCTGTGCAGTTGTTCGCAATCCTTGTGCTGTACATTCTTTAAAAGAACTTTTGAATTGTTGGACATCAAAATTTAAACGATCGCTTAATTCTCCGCTATTTTGAGCATCGAAAAAAGGCATTGGTAATTCAAGAAGATGAGAAAATCTTTAAAAATATTGGTTAAAGAATTGAAAGTTTAGTAAAAATACAATCGAACACGCAAATCAGCACACATTCTCTCTCCCATTTGTGAAAGGGACGCAATACATAAGAATGTAGTGAAAGCCTAAAAAATTGTGGGTTGTAAAGTGAACATAAAATTATTTTAACATTTATTTCGAATCGTGAGTTTTTTTAATTTAAAAGTTATAAAAATTACTTTTGACTAAAAATTACTTTAATACTATAATTTACCAAAAAATAGATTTTTGAGAAGATATTCTAATACAAACCTGTGCAACATAAACAGACACTAATTTAAAAACTATTGGCTTTAATTCACCCATATTAACATCGACGCCATTTTGTCTAATAAAAGAATAAATTTGGTTGACCAGCTGGCCAAGAATTATCGGAATTTGAATATTGAGAGCTGCAACACAACAAGCAGTCTTGAAATGAAAGTTGAAACAAAATTTTAAATTAAAAAAATACCAAAGCAGCACAAATTAACCAATGAATATAAGGCCTAATCAATAACCAAAATTCTGTCCATGTGACTGATAATGGAGGAATAGATCGTTGTTGATGAGAATGGTCAATACGAGTGGATTGTTGCTGTCTGCATTGTGCTACTCTAAATAAAAATATATTTAATAATTCAGGAATCTCGGGCGTATCAGTGAAAATTTTTGGAAATATTTCTAGGCCAAGAACAGAGAATTTTCTTTTTTGAGGGAACAAAGTTTTAACTAAATTCTTTAGACTATTACTTAATTTAAAAATTAAAAACCTGCTAATTGGATAAAAAATTCCGAGTGAAAAAGAAAACAATCGCAAAGATTTCCCAGATTTTCTTCCAATTTGTAATAAATTATTCAAAAATATCCTCGATTGTAGTCTATTGTTAGCATTAGAAGAGATCAAAAAGTTTGGAGTAATGTTAAAATGTCGACGAAAATAAATAGAAGGTTGTTTGACACAAAAAGAATATTTGCTGTTCAAATTTTTGAGAGCTAATAATTGTAGCTTGCAGTTAAAAAGATTATTTAACATATTTTCTGAAATATTTAGTAAAAATGTGTACATAAAAATATTTAATAATTTCACAGAACTTTAATGAAATCTAAAATATTTCAAGCAAAAAAGGAATGTTTTTACATTAAAAACGTTTGAATAGAATTAAAAAAAATTTAATTTAACCGGCTAAAAATATTTTTAAATATTTATTGTTGTTTCCATTTATTTATATCTTCCAAAGCTTTCTCAAAGTTCTTATTTTCAGTCTTTTTAAAAGTTTCAACATATTCAGCAGCCTCTTCAACAGAGTAACTTAGAATAAGAGTTATTTGAACTCGATAACAAAGCAAATTCAAATCGCGAAGCAAAAATGATGGGTCATCCACGTTGATGAGTAGTAAGAGTATCTTAATAAAATTTTAAAATTTTAATTATTTTAAAGCCGAATTTATTAATAGTGTCAAGCAAGGGCGTAGCCAGGGGGCTTCTAGGGCCCCTCCTGAAATGGAGAAAGTGAAAAAATTTTAGGAGGTAAATGATCAGAAAAGTGAATTTTTTTAAGCCTACAACTCAAACCCCTTGGTGTCAAAACAATTTTTTCTAAAAGATTTTCACAATATTCTTATTCAGATTAAATAAATTAATTATAACAAACATACTTTAATTTTATATCTTGATAAATCCTTCAATCGTGTTTCAATATATCCAGGATGTAATTTATGATACTTTGCACTGAGGTAAACAATGCCACAGTTGCGAGAACATTCAAAATCACTCCTTTAAAAACAAAAATTTATAAAAAAAACTGTTAAATTACTTTATTTCTGAGTCCCATTCAAAAACAACATTTCGAATATATTTAATGAGAGGATTTCCTTCTTGCCTCTTTTTGTTGATTTTTAATCTTGAAGGAAATGAGCCAACGGATTCGTTTGTTGCAGTTGGTAGATTCTTATTCGAATCAACGCCTGAACATTCTGCACTTGCTAAATCTTCCATTTTAGTCTAAAAGTTATTTTAATATAGGTACTCCGATAGTTTAGATAAGTAATACATATAGGTTATATGTATTTATAACAATAAAAAAATTAAAATTAAACTTTCGTATATTTAATATTATACAACAATGGAAGATATAAAACGTGTTTCATTTTTAAGATTTTTCCCTAAAGCTTTACCTCATTTCTGGTTAATAAATTTCCTTAAAATAAGAAAAATTTTTTGATCAAGTTTTTAGAAAATTCTTTACAACAAAATAATTTCAAAAATCGGGAAAAATTTTAAAAATGATACACCAACAAAATATTTATTGCAAACAACCTAATATAAATCACTACGTCTCTCTTTACTAAGGGTCGAATTTTTAAGCAAATATTTGTTATTTTACTAAAATCAATCAAAAACCACAAAATGATCTATAATTGACTAAAATTCTAAAAAAAATTATCGAAAATTGTTTATTTGAAATACCCACATTTTTGCCTTTTAATGCCTAGAAATCCGACTTATCTTTAATAAAACCAAAAAATACTCTTCTAAATGCCAACATTAATAAAAGAAATATGATCCAATAATTGTTTCCCTTCTTCATCTTTCAATAAATGAAGAAATAATTTCATATCAGCAAAGCCAAAAGGTCTGTCACAAACAATATCTGCAAGTTCTTCTAATGCCTTTAAAGGAATTCCTAAATAAATTTATTTAATTATAATTTATAAATTCATAAAAAAACCAAGTTTTGTTTCGATTAATTGATCTTTTGTTAAAATATTCGAATTAATAATTTTATCCATAAAAAGTAAACGGCCCATCAATGGACCTCTTAATTCAGAGGCATGCGAAACTTTTGCATAACATTTTCTCATTAAAACATCCCACATTTCGATATGTTTGTTTAGAGAACTTTAAATTAAACATTTTTTGTAAAAAGGAAAATGTTTAAACCTGACTCTTTGTGATTGATCTTCTATTGAGGAAACTTTTGTAATTATTAAATCGACTAAATTAACCCAATTCGTCCATTCATTCATACTAAAATGAATTTTTTAGTTTAAAAATATTTTAATAAATTGAAGGTTAATTTCATTCAAAAAATTTCAAAGTGTCTAAATTTTAGTCCCAAAACTTACTCTTCCTCAATGCATTTAATTGAAGAATTTGAACTTACACATGCACGATATAAATTATTTAATTTAATTTTTAATCTCATTTTGTCAATATCCGTAAAAAGCCTCTGCCTTTGAATTACTTCAATAAACTCGATTGCTTCCGAAATTCTTCCACGAGATTCAAGCATAATTAAACGTAATTCAATGCCTTATCGAAATTACCAACTTTATAAAAATCAATAAAAAAAAGTTTATACCTCCCTGCATTCGACATAAATCATTTATTGGCAATTTTTCCAGCATTTTTTCAGCGAGTGGAAAAAGCATTAAATCAGCAAGTTTTTTATTTTGATATCCCTGCATTAAAATACTCATAATAGCCCAGCAACAATATTGGGGCATATTTGTATCCTCAAAAAATATTTTAAAAATAATTTCTAATAAATAAAACCTTATAAAGTTGAGTGGCAATTTGTTGCTGGTGTCGAAAGTCTTTCGTCCTAATATGTGCAAAAAACAATTCTCGAGCCAATTTTTCGTTTTTAGGATATTTTTTGGTCAATAAAGCATAAAGTGTAACAATTCGTTCAGGACTATTTAACTCCTAAATATTTTTTTGGTAATAATGGACCTGACAGACTCCATTTTTCCCGGCCCAAGTTTCATAATATATATTTGCAGGATGATCAGACTACATCCTTCAATTTTCCTTACTTCGATCCAAGAAGGAATAAAAATTAGTTGTTTTTGATTATTTGAAGGTAAAATATAGAATGGCAATTGGGATGGAGGAAAGGAAAAAGTCTGACCATTTTGTACATATATAGGAAAAAGTTTGGGAGGAAAAATGGGGCCTGTCAGGGGTAATAGTGCAGTTACCGGGCCCCCTTTTTTTTCTCCCAAAGTTCTTTCCTATATAAATACAGAATGGTCAGACGTTTTCCCTTCTTCTTTCCCAATTGTCAATTAATTCTTCTCACTACTCATGTTCAAATACCAAAACTTAATCCTTTTTGATTGTTTGTAGGAAAAATATAAAAAGGCATTGGGAGGGAAGAAGGGAAAAAGTCTGACCATTCTGTATTTATATAGGAAATAACTTGGGGAGAAGAAAAGAGGGTCCGGTAACTGCACTATTACCCCTGTCAGGTCCAATATTACCATATTTTTAGATTTTTATTGAAAAAAATTTAAAACAAACTTTATAGCAATGGCAAACTGCTTGAATTGTATTTTCATTAAATTCTTCATCAGCGAGATCTGTTTCGAGGTTCCTCAAAATGTTTAAAGCTTCACCAGTTCGGTCTAAAATTATAAAAATATTGGTACTTATGAAGATGGAGGTGCCCTTTCTGCGGACTTTTTTTGCGGACTTTTCTTCCCTTATTTAAATGTTTTACTTGTAGCAACTAACTGTCAACGCCCCTCCCACATTATTTTTCTTACCTAAGATTGTACATAATGGTCAGACTTTCTTCTCCTCTCTCTATTTGCCCTCTGGCATATTCATACAAGAGACATTGATAAAGAGAAGATTAGTTTTATAGTCATACACTTATTTTTTGCCTTCGAAAACAATTTAAACAGAAAAAGAATTAAATAAAATTGATTTGGTGTATAACATTAAGAATTTCTGTGTAAAAACATTACATTCTTACTTACTTATATTTAAAAATATTGAACAACTTAATTAATTTTAATCTTCTCTTTATCAATGTCTAAGTATTGTCTGAATATCCACAACGCAAAATCTGACCATTTTGTACAATCTTAGGTAATAAAAATAATGGGGGGGGGGGGGGGACAATGTTTAAAAGTACCCGCATTTCTGTTCCATAATCACATGTTCTTTTTCTGTGAAGCATTCCGAGATCCGTGATCATTGTTGAAATTCAACATCGGGTAATTGAATTTTTATCATACAATTTAGTTAAAGTAAAATTTTTTATTGATTGTAACATTTTGCGGTTATAATGTTTAAAAAACACATATTTTTCAAACTGACATAAAAATTAATCCTTTGACAGTTAGTTGCTACCAGCAAAACTTTCTCAAAGCAAACAACCAAAACTTTAAAAAATACATTTAAAAGAAAGGAAGAAAAGTCCGCAAAAAAAAAGTCCGCAGAAAGGGCACCTCCATCTTCATAAGTACCAAAATATTTTAAATAAAAAATTAAAAATTTGCCTGTTCTAATAAGTGCTAGAGCTTTAAGAGCCTAAAATTAATAAATTAATTAAAAAATATATAAATAAAATTACCCTAGCTCCGTTGATTTGTGAATGTTTCTTTAAAACTTTGTCTGCCTCTAATATTGCTTTTTTGTATTGTCCAGTGTCGATAGCATCATAAATTGGACGTAAACGTCTTACAAGTATTTGCTCGGAAGAATTTTTGTTGTTTTGCATAAAATTTAATATTTATTGATTAAAATGACAAAAACAAAATAATAGAAAGAAATTTAGAGGAAAATTTTTATGTCAAAAATGACACTAGGGTCAAAATTGATTTCTGAAATAAAATATTATTAGATTTGTTTGAATATGAAAATCATGCAATAGAAACTCGCAATTTTTTCATCCTGAACCTTAATGGCATTTTGAAGCTTAAACAATTTGACATTTAAATTTTTAACATGTACCTTTCGGTGCCGACGGCTACAGAATACCGTACCCTAGAAAAACGGAAAGAATTTTCTCTCATTTTTATGAGGGGAATTAGTTTATGACGATATTAGTCGCCATGTTCTTTATACAGAATAGGTATTTACAAATATTCTTGAGAAATTCTAGTAAATTTCATATCAAGAAAAGTCCTTTGTCACAAGAAAGACAAAAATTCAACAAGAACTAGTATTAGAAACAAATATTTTTTTAACGATAAAAATATTTTCCGATAAAGAATACGTATACATAGATAATATTTCCTCTACATTTTAACAATTCAAAAAATACATAACTGTTCTTTTTTAATTAACAACAATTATCAAATCCAAGTTTAAACACCGAATTCAAATAATTTTGGAAGAGCTTCTAAATTATCGTTCGCAATAGCTTTTCTACACTCTTTTATAAGAGAATGTGAAGGAACTCGTAAACGGGCAAACTGATCAATTGAAACATTTAAAAACTTAAGCCCGTCTAGTAATTCTTTACGTGCTGCCATTCTAACCGTCTAAAAATACTTTTATTTTTAATTTAAAAATATTCTAATTTCACTTTCTGTCCAATTAATTCTTTATTTAATATTGTTAATCGACCATAAAGTTTTCTTGCATCAGAACTAGTATATTAAAAATAATTTTAAGTAAAAAAATAATTTTAGTTTTCTCACAAATCACGGATAACAAGCATATCCTCTGCTCTGACAACACATTCTCTCACAAAATTTATGCGTTCGACCATTTCACTAGACAATCTTTCGTTTACTTGATAACGTTCATCCATCTAAATTTTGTGGTAATTCTTATTTTAGTTTTGGGCTACAGAATCAGTAACTAAAACTTATCAAAAATTATTTTAGTATTAATCCGATTTTTTAGTCGTTGCCATGGACTGCCTGTCAGGTTATGGGTTGGTACCCGTTTTTTGATCGAAAAAAAGAATCCAAGTTCTATTTTCGTTTATGAATTTCAGAAAAATTCAAAAAAATTTTCCCTACAAAACTATATTCGAATAGTAGTCTGTATTAAAGAAGGCAAACCGATTCAACAATATTTTTCACATTTGCCAAAATATAAGGGAAGTGAGCCCTACTACGTAATTCTCTCACATTCATATTTGCACACATTGACTAAAGAATATTTTTTGTTAAGTATTTTTTGCTTTAAACCTGAATTAAATCTGTTACATTTTGGATATCATTGTGTCTAAATTGAAATTCTCCACTGAAAGAATGTTTTTTAATTTGTAATTTTAAAGGGTCTTATCCTATAACATCAGATTATATAACAGACTACCTATTTAAATCCCAATTAATATAAAGCATCTCTTGATTTCTCGTACAAAAAAAGTAAAGCTGTAATTTCTTTCCCCCATCATTTCCCTCACTTTCAGACACTAAACTAGGCTCATTTTGTAATTTTTCTTCATCAACAAAAACAAAATTCTCGCAAATCCAAAGACGAAGTTGATCTATTCTACTTTGCAAACGAAAAGACACAAAGCATTCTGGAGGTTTTTGTTGGGCAATAGATTGATCAATTTGGACAAAAGTAACAAAACGAGGCAAAACTTGGTTAACCTCAAATACACGCAATTGACGTCTAAGAAAAAATTCTTTAAAAAAATAAATTTAAAAAAAGTACTCAATTGAATAGCCAGCAAATACTTTTATAAATAATTCTGCAAAAACATTTTTTGCAGGACAAAAATTTACATTTAATTCTGCGCTTTCTTTTCCATTTGGATGACTAAAAAATTAGAATTTGTTTCAGGGTGGCCTTTTTACCCTATTTATAGAGGATTTTCCCTATTTTTGATCTCTTCGCCCTATTTTTTCCCTATTTTGTACATTTGTCATATTTTGCCCTATTTTTATCAAATTTTAAAATTTCAAGATTTAAAATTTCAGTCATCTTGACGTGGTCCACGACAGTCGTCTTGACGTGGTCGTGGTCGACGACCGTGGTCGTGGTCGAAGACGTGGTTGTGGTCGAAGACAGTCATCTTGACGTGGTCTACGACAGTCGTCTTGACGTGGTCGTGGTCGACGACCGTGGTCGTGGTCGAAGACGTGGTCGTGGTCGAAGACAGTCATCTTGACGTGGTCTACGACAGTCGTCTTGACGTGGTCGTGGTCGACGACCGTGGTCGTGGTCGAAGACGTGGTTGTGGTCGTCGACAGTCATCTTGACGTGGTCGTGGTCGGCACAGTCATCTTGACGTGGTCGTGGTCGACGACAGTCATCTTGACGTGGTCGTGGTCGACGACGGTCATCTTGACGTGGTCGTGGTCGACGACCGTGGTCGTGGTCAACGACGGTCATCTTGACGTGGTTGTGGTCGTCGACAGTCATCTGGACGTGGTCGACGACCGTGGTCGTGGTCGAAGACAGTCATCTTGACGTGGTCTACGACAGTCGTCTTGACGTGGTCGTGGTCGACGACCGTGGTCGTGGTCGAAGACGTGGTTGTGGTCGTCGACAGTCATCTTGACGTGGTCGTGGTCGGCACAGTCATCTTGACGTGGTCGTGGTCGACGACAGTCATCTTGACGTGGTCGTGGTCGACGACGGTCATCTTGACGTGGTCGTGGTCGACGACCGTGGTCGTGGTCAACGACGGTCATCTTGACGTGGTTGTGGTCGTCGACAGTCATCTGGACGTGGTCGACGACCGTGGTCGTGGTCGAAGACAGTCATCTTGACGTGGTCTACGACAGTCGTCTTGACGTGGTCGTGGTCGACGACCGTGGTCGTGGTCGAAGACGTGGTTGTGGTCGAAGACAGTCATCTTGACGTGGTCTACGACAGTCGTCTTGACGTGGTCGTGGTCGACGACCGTGGTCGTGGTCGAAGACGTGGTCGTGGTCGAAGACAGTCATCTTGACGTGGTCTACGACAGTCGTCTTGACGTGGTGTGGTCGACGACCGTGGTCGTGGTCGAAGACGTGGTTGTGGTCGTCGACAGTCATCTTGACGTGGTCGTGGTCGGCACAGTCATCTTGACGTGGTCGTGGTCGACGACAGTCATCTTGACGTGGTCGTGGTCGACGACGGTCATCTTGACGTGGTCGTGGTCGACGACCGTGGTCGTGGTCAACGACGGTCATCTTGACGTGGTTGTGGTCGTCGACAGTCATCTGGACGTGGTCGACGACCGTGGTCGTGGTCGAAGACAGTCATCTTGACGTGGTCTACGACAGTCGTCTTGACGTGGTCGTGGTCGACGACAGTGGTCGTGGTCGAAGACGTGGTTGTGGTCGTCGACAGTCATCTTGACGTGGTCGTGGTCGGCGACAGTCATCTTGACGTGGTCGTGGTCGACGACAGTCATCTTGACGTGGTCGTGGTCGACGACAGTCATCTTGACGTGGTCGTGGTCTACAACAGCATATTGACGTCAACTTGACGTGGTCATCTTGACAGGCCAACTACCAGAGCCCAACCTACCGCCGAGGCCTGTGTGTCCCTTTTGCCTTATTTACAGGGCATTTTCCCTATTTTTGATCTTTTCGCCCTATTTTTTCCCTATTTTGTACATTTACCATATTTTGCCCTATTTTTATCAATTTTTAAAATTTTTCAAATTTTCTGGCATTATTTGAATAAAATGCGAAAATCAATGAAATCTGACTTTAAAATCCCAAAATTTTCGCCTGCGGCGCTAAAAAAGGAAAAAATCTGCTTCTTAACTTTATAAATTTTCAAAATTTTTGCCCGCGGCACTGAAAAAGAGACTGTCGGTTTATTATTAGAGTTAGATTTTAGTGGTTTGGAAAAGGCCACCCTGATGTGTTTGGATTATTTCAAAAATTCCTTACACAGTATAACATTCAGAATCAAAAATTCCTTCAGCAAAGAGAAGTGCAGCTCGAATTGGTACTTCATTAGAAAGTGTTAGTCTTAAACAAAGCGATTCCCTTTCACGAATAGCTCCAGAAATTTCACTAATATTACTAGAAATGCTGCTTCGACCTATGCTAAATGTTGATGACAATCCTCCAGACAAATCCAGAATACAACCAAAAATTATTGAAAATACAAAATTAAAAATTAGGAGAAATAAAGACTAACTAAGTGAAGTCCCAACAGGCACCATGGAATATTCCAAAGGAATTCTCTCTGTGGGATCCTCGGTACCTCCAGCATTGGGACGTTCGTAAACTCTTAATTCTTCCTGTAAAAAATAAATTTCCATTAATATCACGTATATTTTCTTCAAAGCCGAGATGTCATTATTAAAATAATACACTCCTATTACAGTATTACTTCTCGTCGATTCCCTCAGGGAATAAAGGGAGAGTCAATATTAAACAAAATATTTTTTAAATTTTATTTGATTTAAATTAACCAGTAATGCATGTTTGCGTTGATTTATTTCGCGAAGTTGCTGGCCTTCATCAACTGAACTTGGATCACTTCTAAATTCCAAAGCACGAACTATAAATGGAAATAAACCACAAAAATTTTAATTATTAAAAGCCTTGTCCGTTTTTAAAAACTAATGTTAATTGAGGCTGTTCCTCTCCTGAATCCAAAGGACCAACGCCAGCTAAATCCACCAAAAAAGCTATACTTAATTCTCCGCCTTCTAATTGATCTTTTGTACGAATCTCTCCAGTAGATACAGAACGAATATCAATCTCAGGGGAATTAAAAGAAGAATATTATTGTCAAAAATATTTTTTATTTTATTTACTTTTGCATTTTGCCAAACACAGGCAACGTGATTTTGATCAGGAAATGAAAGTAAGGATACAATTCTTGATTTTGTTTTGACACGCCAAAGACGTTCACCTTGTCCATAAACACCAACAACACCAGATGAAAGGCCAAAAGCAAAAGTTGCTGGCCTAAACATTTTAATAGGGGAGTGGGGAGGGGGTTGTTAAGATACTAACAAATATAATTACTAAGTAAAAACAAAAATTAACTTTATAGCAATAATAGCTAATGTTGGGTCTCCTTCATCGAATTCAGCAAAAAAGGAAGCGTTTTTAAGAACCTTTAAAAATATTTTTAATTTATAAAAATAGGTATATATTTTTGCCTTAATTTCAATTCCATCTGTGCCTACAATTAGCTAAAGAAATAATAGAATAAATAAAATATTTATCATTATTTATAAACTTCATTTAGACCATCCCCATCCATATCACACAGTTCTAACACATTAATTTGATCACCAAGAGCAGTCCAAAATAAGTCCTTTCCATCTAATTGGAAACCTAAAAATTAATCAAAATTAATTTTAAAATAATTTCAATAATTATTTCAACCCCAAATAGTTGTTCCACACCCACAAATAATAACATTTTCATTTTTATATTCATCTATATTTCCAATCTTAAAATTTTTATTATTATTAAAAATATTTAAATGCTTCATTAACTTTAATGAAATTCACCCCTTCTGTGATTTCACGATGAAAAATTGTTTTATTATTAAATACATCGAAAGCCATTAAACTATTCTAAAAATAATTAAAATAAATATGTATAAGGTTAGATCTACATACACCTAATAATAAATACACACTCAATTTTAGATACATTTTTTAAAATTCGTTAAGAGATGGGTGAGGAAAGCTCTCCCAATAATGGATACCCCTTGATACATACGTATAATTTTTATCGTAAAATAGAGGTCCTACTATGTATAATATTTAAATCATTTATTATTAAAAAATATTTACACTTGTGCCAATAATCACAATATCATACTCAGAATTATCTGAAGACTTGATGGATTGTTCTTTTATTTTCCTATTGTGTTTGTAGACACTCAAAAAATTTATTTTATCATTTACATGAAATACAGATTCTGACAAAAAATAATTTATTTTCAAGTTTTAAAAATTTTAACCCAACCACTTCCCTGAAGACAAATTTTCCCAGTTTCTGTACCAACAACTAACTGTTCATGACCACTTTCATCAAATGAACCAGAAGCGGCAGCAACCAATCTGTGGGCAAAACTAAATCCGAATGCTGTTTTAAGAGAACAATTTCCTTGTCCAACGCTCATTTTTAATTTTTAAGAATATTTTTTAATTTTTATTATTATTTACATATTTTTAAATAGAAGTAGTACATAAATATTTCCATGGTAACAATTCTAATAAAGAACTTCTTTTGCATTTTTTAGGTCAATAACTTTTTTTTATCTAATCATCGAAATCCCTAGAATGTAATTATTGATGCTCCAATATATTCTAAAATTATCAAAACGAGCAAAGTCACCCCCCTCAATCCCTCGTTTTATTAAACTGTCCTTAATAATTTTTATCACTAATAAAACCTAATTAATTTTTCAGATTCTAAAGAAAAAACATCAGGAAATATAATTTTTATATAAATATTATGTAAATTTCTGGGAATTTTATTAATAAATTAAATATACACATAGTATATTACATATAAGATAAAAATATAAAGTTCTAACAAAAATTCTAACAAGCACATTTTGGAATTTCATAAAATGTTTTTCTAATCAAAATATTCTCTTCATTTAACCCAAAACGAGTAAGAAGGTATTCGTCAATTTTAACTCCAATAAAATCAAAATTCCTTCCTTCCCCTTCTCTATCAACCAAAATTGATAATACACATTTATCACTTGAATCTGTTCTTAAATCACGCCAAACACTTATTTGTCCATCTTCATCCAAAAAAGTAAAATGCTTAAATTTATTTTTAATAAATAAATTTATTTTTTAATTCAATTTTAATATAAATAACCCGTCCGAAGAGGAATTCTGAGAAACCGGCTTAATATTCTTCGAAAACCAAATAGGTACTCAAATTTATTACTATGAAAATTTTCTCTTTCGATGCGGAGATAGGGCGGTTCTGATTTTTATTTACTAGACTAATTTAAATTTGGGTTATCATACTTATTTTTAAAATTTTACACAAAAATCTAACACCCATTCATTATTACCAGGTTTCGATTTCTAATCTATACAAATACTCCACACACTAACCACTAACATTATCTATTATAATTTAATTTATTTCACGAAATTCTATATATTTTTAAAATAAATAAATATAATTATTTACATGATCAAATGTTGCATAAAAAGGACCAGGTACAGCAATGTCTGTACACATAAAAATTGTTGATGTTGGAAAATCAGCTAAATTTCCACAAAAATGTTCTCCAGGACAGCTAATTATAACAAAATTAATGGAAGAAGGAGAAAGATTTTCTGAATTTAATGCTTAAAATAAAAAAAATATTTTTTTATTTAATTAGGTAAATATACCTTTAATTAAACAATTTCTTTGTTCTATACCTCCAGTATTTACTAAAATATTTAAATTAATTGATTTAATTAAATAAATATAAATTGATAGTAAATGTTTTTCTTTAATAGAAACATTAAATTGAAGTAATTCTTTTATTTCTATTTTGGATTTTTGAGGAGAAATTGGAATTTTGTCTGATTCAAACTGGAAAAAATAAAAATTAAATTAAAATTGTCCTTCCATTCTTCCCTCTTTTGATTGATATTTGGATTGAAAATAATAAAAAATAGTCCAAAAATTTTTAAAAAATCTTCTACAAAAATCTATTTTTCACTTAACGGGGCATATAACTCATAGTAGTGGCCAGTGACGGACGGGACTCTGGCTGGATTTTCCGGAGACCGTGTCCCGAATCCGGGTTTTTTAGATTTCCTGACTAAACCCGGACCGGATTAATCAGAAAAATCCGGCCGGATCCGGTCCGGCATGAGTATAAAATTCAAAATCGGGTTTCTGGGCCCGGAAAAATGATTTTGCCGGTCACTAGTGCAGTATTTTTTATTTAAAATACCCAAAATTTAATCTCTTTAATTTAAAAACAAACAAATATTTTTCCAAAAACAGGTCCCTGAGAAGTATATTCTTTCTCTAAAATTGAAAATCCAGGCCCATGCCCAGGTATAATAAAATCTGATTTATTCCAACAAAGCCATCTAGCTATCGACTGTCTATCTGGTAGTAAAGAAGAACTTTTCCAAATTTCTTCCCCTAACCAATCATTTTCAAATTCAAAAATATCTCCTTTAAAATAATTATTTTTTCTTTCTAAAATTAATTAAAATCAAACCACAAATTAAAATATTAAAATTTTCTTTTTCTTTTAAAAAATATTTTTTGTCAACTAAACCGGAAATATTCTAAAAAATAATTAATTATTTAAAAAAATATTTTTAAAAATTAACCAAATTATTTTTATTTAAATTAATACAAACAATTAAATCGCCACAAGAATGACCAGAATATTTATTAAAATTAATATTTTTTGGAATTTTAAATATTTGGTTAAAATCTTTTAAATTAGTATTTTCTGGTGTTATTAATTTTGCATTTTTAAATAAATTAATTAAACCACAATGATCTATATGCCAATGGGTAATTACTAAATGAGTAATTTGTGACAGATCATTTATTCCATTTAATTTTAATGCTTAATTAATTAAATTGTGAGAGATTTTTTGGTAATATTGAACCTGACAGACCCCTTTTTTGCTCCCCAATTTTTTTCTATATATGTACAGAATGGTCAGACTTTTTCTTTTCTTCCATTCCAATTGCCTTTCTATATTTTGGTTACAAACCATTAAAAAGATTTAATTTTTATTTCTCCTTGATGGAAGAAAAGAATGGGATGGAAGAAAGGAAGAAGTCTGACCATTCTTGTACATTTATAGGAAAAAGTTGGGGAGGAAAAAACGGGGTCCGTCAGGTTCATTATTAGATTTTTTAAAATTTTGGATTAATTTTGTTAAAAATATTTTATGTTTTCTAAAAACCTTCAAAAAGTAGTTCTTTCTCAAAAGGACTAGCACAATCAACAATCATTTTAAAATCTTCCCCAATTTTTTCAATTAAAGTAACCGAACATTTTGCTCCAATAAAATCAAAATTATTAAGACAAAAAGGCAAATTTTCTTTTTTTGGATGTAAATCTAATTGAACATTTCCAATAACTATTTGACTAATTTTAAAATTTAAATCTTGTAAAATAATTGGATCTTGGGAAATTTTATTTGAGAATTCCAAGGCACTCATTTTTACTATTAAAAATTATTAATTTTAATAAAATTTCAATAAATTATTAAATATGTATTTTTAACAAAATTTTAAGCTTATTTGTTATTTGAGTCTTACAAATTTGTCTTATTGAGAGAGAGAAATTAAACAAACGTGTAATTTCGGCTCCCCTACAAAGGATAGATGAATTAAAGGATAGATGCGCTAAAGGATAGATACGGCCAAAAACTATCAAAGGATAGATGCATCAAAGGATAGATGCACTAAAGGATAGATACGGCCAAAAGCGATCAAAGGATAGACTACTGAATAGGTCGTTTGAGTCTGGACAAAAATGTTTAA
This sequence comes from Meloidogyne enterolobii, assembly GCA_963681835.1. NCBI lineage: Eukaryota > Metazoa > Nematoda > Chromadorea > Rhabditida > Meloidogynidae > Meloidogyne > Meloidogyne enterolobii. The sequence goes on along the minus strand of CAVMJV010000049.1, from coordinate 597,099 downwards.
TAATCTGAATCTTCGCTGGAAAAACTGTTTTTGTGCTGCTACGGAGGGTAGGCCGGGCATGGTCTTCGCTACACGATGGCCGTGCTTCGCTGCGGTCGTGCTCGCTTCGCTCGCGGCGACCGTAGCGAAGCGGCGGCCGTCGTTCCGCTCGACATGCCCGGCTTCATCCGCAGCGGCAAAAACTTTTTCCGCGAATATACTAAAGTACAAATAAAATAAAAATCAGAACAGAAACATGAAATCAGAACAAAGATCTGAAAAAAACAAAAAAAGATCAGGCATTCAACAGTTGGTACTCAACTGGACTCCAAACTTTATCTATGTTTTACCCAATTTTAGACGTGTCTATACTTTAATGGATTCTACCCCTATCTATCCTTTGGCGCATCTATCCTTTGATGCATCTATCCTTTAATCGTTTTTTGCCTTATCTATCCTTTAGCAGCTTTTGGCCGCGTCTATCCTTTGATCGATTTTAGCCGTATCTATCCTTTGATTCATCTATCCTTTGAGCGGGCACGGTAATTTCATAATTTCGGAGCTTGCACTTAATTTTCCGTCAGTTATTTTAATTAAATTTTTAAATTTAATAATTTAATTTATAAAAATAGATTTATGTAAATAAAGTAAAGCGGTTGGTCCCGTTCCCCAGTGCCTCGTTGTTTAGTTGATGTTTTAGCAGAGACGCGCATGTTGCAATCATGTGTGAACTCCGCAGAGTATAGAAATAGGTGAATCGCAGTGGGGGAATATAGGGAGAGCGCTCTTCCCTTCAAGGATGGATTGGCCGGCCGGCAACTCTGTTGAATGAATGAAGTGATCTGCCTTTGCCTATTCCATTAAAGCTTATAAACACCAGCTTACTTTCCTATTGCTTTCCCAAGGATAAGTTAGTGGCGATGTTAAGCTTAGATAATGGGCGGTTAATAACTCTCCGGGAATGGTTGTTTGTGGCGTTCTTTGCCTTCTCTATGGGAACTTCCGCTACTTAGCGCAAAGTTTAGAGCGACATTATTGTTCACGTGATTTCAGGATGAACCCGGCCTTACACCTCTAACCTTCCAATAGACCGTCCCTGGTCGTTAAGATTTGACCATCCTCTACACCTCTAACCTTCCAATGGACCGTCCCTGGTCCACTTTTTGTTTTATTTTATATTACTTGAATGAATCCCTCAGGATTTAATTTCTTTGTAGGATTAATTAATTAATTAATTACTCATTCGTTTTTTGTTACATGTGAGAGTCCCGCAGGACTTATTTTTGAAACAAATTAATAATTTGCGTAACATCGAGAGGACATTAATTTCGTTAGTCGAACCTTCCACAAATATTTTGGCGTGTATCTTCATGGCGGGAGTCCAAATTGTTTACTGGTACTTCCTTTTCTGATTTTAAGCATCGGTTTTGCTTCTATTATTTTCTGTGCAACTGATTTCCATAGTGGTAAAAACTCTTGGTTTCATAAATAAATTGTGAATGTCCGAAACGTTTTAATCTATTGTTTTTGTTTTTCGAAGAATGCCTAGCGCAGCAGAACTTTAAAGATTTTTGGCTATTTGAAATCCCTTCTGGTTTTTATTTTGTTCCAAGGGTTTCAAAATTTTGAATTTTGAAATTACGGGTCTGATTTACGATTAATCACACATTTAAAATACCTATACACATGATCCTTAAGCCCGAATGAAATAGATCCTATAGGCCACCTCAGTGGTTTGATGTTAGATCATTAATTTTGCTGACAAGGTCTTTTAATATTTCACCTTGTTCTTTTAGCATTTGTTTGATGAAAAGTTGTTCTTCCACGACTTCTTCCAGACTTGGATTTTGTTTTTGGTTATGCCGTTTTCTGCAATTAATCTCAAAATGGCCTACCTTATCACAATAGCTGCATATTGGTTGGTTGTCCCATCGGCCGTAGTTATGAGTTGAGTTATTGTGTGAACCCCACGGGGCTTTAGTTTTGAGATCTTCATTCAATTCTTCTTCATATGTTAAAATATTGCTTGATGTGCTTTGATCGGTTATCTGGCATAGCGGACTGAGAGTAGCTTTTGTGTTGGCACATAGCATTAGTTCTGCTTCTTGTGCATTTAGAAGTAGGGTGTCGAAGTTCTTTCTGTTAGGTCCAGTCAATGTTCTTGTGAGAAATTGGAGATTTGGGCTAAGTTTTTCCAGGAAGGTTCTGCAAAGCATTTCTTCCGAAGCATTTCCATTGTGGTCTCTAGACGTTGCTTCTATCATCGGAATTAATCTAGAGGCAAAGTGCTCTACTGATTCACCTTCGTTCTGTTTACATACGCTTAGAGCCTTGAAGATTAGTTCACGATTTTGTGTTGTATCTAAATTTTCTTTTATTTTGTTAATGGCTCCCTCGAGAGTTGCTTTTTCAGCTTGAGGTATTTTGTCAAATATTTTTCTTGCCTTTCCGTCTAGACATACTTTGAGGCGGGCAATTTTATCTGTTTCATCCCACTTACCATTGCATTCAATTATATCTTTGAATTTCCTGGCCCATCGTACAAACTCAATTACCGAATTCCCTGAGAAAATTGTGAATGTAGGAGCGTTTTCTGTCGTGAGCATACCAATATAATGGAATCCCTCGGGATTTTTCTTTAATTCATTAATGGCTCCCGCAGGAGTTTTGATTGTATTATCGTTTTTTGAAGATTGTGAGGATCTTTCCTCAATAGGAAGAAAAGACATTGAATTATCCGAGATTGGAATTAATAATAAATTTAAACCTGAAAAATAAAATAAATAATATAAAAATAATTAAAATAATTTTAAATAAATTAATATTTGAAAAAACACAATGATGAAAGTATTAATGAGGAGAAGGATATAAATGATATTAAGATGCTAAATATCAGCTTTTTGTTCCAGCTTTCCCAACGACTAATCTTTTATTTATGAAAGTATGATTAATAAATGTTTGTAAAAGTAATATGATTTTTTTACTATATGGGAATTGTTCACATTAAAATGAAAAGGAAGAAAATTTTATTGTAAAATTGACTTCCGATCACTGAGAAGAGATTATTTTGGCTTATAGTAATAATTCTTGTGGGAAACATTTTTTGAAATAATAGAAAAATAAAAAATAAATTTCTTGGAAATGTGTAATAATGTAGATTTTTTTTATGGACTTTGTTTTAGAAAAAATTGTAATTTCCCTTAAAATTTTTTGTATATTTTCGATATTGGGAAAATTGAATGAGATTGAAAAAAGGAAAAAAATGAGAGAAAAAATTTCGAAGAACGATAAATAAAAATTTTAATGTTTACCCTCAGAATTTTAATATTAAATGGAACCCGCAGGTTATGAAGTAAATTGGTTCATGCCACGCAAAGGTTTTTTTTACCTATGGAACTTTAAAACCTATGGAATTTTATTTTTCCTCGTGTAAAAATGTAACATCTTTCCCTTGCAAAAATTTTTTGCTCAATGATCAATACGTTAGAATTAAGACCGAAAAATGAAATTGATGGCTTTAAAATTTTGGTTCTAATTTGACTTAAAAATTGTTTCGAATCTTTTCTATATTTTGTGTGGCCTCCGCGGAGGTTATGGTCTTTCATTGATTACTATTTAATAATTATTTATTAAGGCCGCTAAAATTAATTTTTCCCATCTCAGTCTAAATGAGCCTTGCTAAAGAGGTAGGTTGAAAACTTATGTGAGCTATTATGAAATTCATTACTCATAAAAATTAGAAAGTAAAATAAGAAAGATTTCTAAAAGATAACGCAGTAAAAGAGATTAAAAAGAGTCATCAAAATTTTTTTGCTCTTCTTCCAATAAGTTTTTTTTGCAATTTTGAAATCGAATATTGAAACCAAAAATTTTTGAAGATTTTCAAAAAATATATAATCCCCGCAGGGAATTATTGATATGATTCGGATTACATGAGAGAATGAAATTAAAAAAAATTGTTTCTTTAAAAAATTGTTTAAATTCTATCAAAAAAATTGTTTAAATTCTATCAATTTAATAAAAAAACTGTTAGAGCAAGAAATCAGTTAAATGAGATTTCAACTTTTAAAGAAATAAACATTAATAAAGTTTTGTTTTAATTATGATTTTACAACCGAATCTTATTTCATTAAATGAATTAAATAAGAGTAACTATAAAATCTCTTTTTAGTATTGTGGTTTATCAAGCTCGAAAACGAACCAAAAAAAAAACAAGCTTGAAAAATGTACTGAACGTCGGCTCGAACCGAAAACGGCAGCCCTAATCAAGATAAATCGAATGAACTCCATTTAAAGAAATTTAAACTTCGAAAACATTCCCCCATCAACTGAAATTGGGGTTTTTGTGCCCCGAGGGGAGATAAAAAATAACTGAAGTTGAATAAACATATAAAATTTCTTTACTGAAGGATTAATCTATAAGAAAGGGCTGTAAAATTAAACCTTTTTCTTACTTTCTATTGTTGGATATTTTAAAAATGCTGATTTTCGTGATTTTAAGATTTATCTGCGAAGATAAAAGTATGTTACTAGTAGTTTAGTCATGAATTCTTTTTTTTAATGAATGCGTAAATTAAATTGTAAAGTTAAAAAAAAAAATTAAAAAGAATATTTTTACAAACATAATTTTTTTAAATTAGTGCTTGTGATAATAAAATTTGAAGAGTTTTGTTGATTAGTATAGATAATTTAACATAAGTGGACCCCTCAGGGTTTTGATTCATTCATATTTATTAAAATTATCTATTTTTAATGAGATGAAAATAAAAGGAAAAATCAATATAAGAATGGATTTTATTGAAAAGAATGGCTTGTTAACAATAATTTTTCAAACAAATTAGTTTCTTAGGAAAAGAAAAAAAAATATTTTTTTTCCTTTTGAAAAAAAATTTGATCAGTTTTAGTGAAGATCAGAAAAAATTTTAATTATGTTTAAAATACCTAAAAATGATGCAAAAAGCATGTTTTTGTTTAAAGGTCTTTGAAAGTAGCGATGAATAATTTCCATATCAATTCGCTCATTAGTTTAAAAATAATAAATTTTGAAGATCCCGCGGGATTCAGAACAATTTTGGTGAGGTGTCAAATATGTAGTTTTTTTTATTTGATGATATTCTTTTGATGCTCATTTGCAATAAAGTAATAAAGAGCAATAAAACTCCGAGGAGTTAAAATTTCATGTGGGGAAATTTCTTAAGGATTTTTTAACACCATTTAATTTATCGTTTCCCCTTAAAATTATTCATGTGAATGGCCTCCTCAGAGGATTGGAATACTTTTCCTTATTTTTCCTATTTCATTCGGATAGTTCATTCATTGATTCTTGTGGTTTTCCTTATAACAATGATTTGTAACATAAATGGCCTCCTCAGAGGATGGATCAATTTAAATAACCCCTTTATATTTTTTAAGATTTCATTCAAAAATTTATTCATTAGATATGGGTTAGTGAGGACAAAATAATTTATTAAAGTTTATATTTCTATTTCATTATTATAATTCTCTTATTTCTTTTTATGATTTTCCTCCTAAAAATAAATTTAATATACATAAATGGCCTCCGCAGAGGATAGATCACTTTTAAAATTAACCCCTTATACATATTTTCTAAAATCTTCATTCACAAATTAATTTATCATTAAAATAGGGGACTACTGAGGATAAAAAAATAATAATTTTTAATATAAATGGCCTCCGCAGAAGATAGATCACTTTAAAATTAACCCCCTTATATTATATAAAATCTTCATTCAAAAAATTAATTATTTATCAAAATGGGGGTTACTGAGGATAAAATAATTTGTTTATTTTTCTATTATGTATTATAATTCTATTTTTATGGTTTTCCTCTCAAAATAAATTAAATATAGATGGCCTCCGCAGAGGATAGATCACTTTAAAATTACCCCCTAATATTTTATAAAATTTTCATTCAAAAAATTAATTTAATGTCAAAATGGGGGACCTAGGATTTTGAGCGCAAAATTTATTCATTCAAAAATAATTATTTAATAAAATTGAACCGCGGATTTTGAGGCCAAATAATAATACTAAATCCCATCTTTTAAAAATTCCCCAACCTATTCCTAACTCAAAATTTTCTCGGCAAAAGGTGAGGAACCATCCGGTGCTACCAGTAAAGCGGTTGGTCCCGTTCCCCAGTGCCTCGTTGTTTAGTTGATGTTTTAGCAGAGACGCGCATGTTGCAATCATGTGTGAACTCCGCAGAGTATAGAAATAGGTGAATCGCAGTGGGGGAATATAGGGAGAGCGCTCTTCCCTTCAAGGATGGATTGGCCGGCCGGCAACTCTGTTGAATGAATGAAGTGATCTGCCTTTGCCTATTCCATTAAAGCTTATAAACACCAGCTTACTTTCCTATTGCTTTCCCAAGGATAAGTTAGTGGCGATGTTAAGCTTAGATAATGGGCGGTTAATAACTCTCTGGGAATGGTTGTTTGTGGCGTTCTTTGCCTTCTCTATGGGAACTTCCGCTACTTAGCGCAAAGTTTAGAGCGACATTATTGTTCACGTGATTTCAGGATGAACCCGGCCTTACAATAATTTACTCAAAAAAGAGTCAAATAAATTAATAAAAGAAATATTTAATCAGATAAAAGATTTTGCTTTACGAGGAAAATAAAATAGATGGGTGGTTAATACGTAGCAGGGTTGCCGCCCGAAACCCGGCATTTTTTTGTACCCGAAACCCGTACCCGAAGATTTTTTGTACCCACGGTAACAGTGATATGTAGCAGAGGTCTCCCAAAACCGAATTTAAAAGAGGTGAAGTCAATAAGAAATGAAAGGCGAAATTATCACATCCCGAAATTGTCACAGCGAAATTGGCACATCCTTTTCTTTCAGTTTTTATGGATTAACTGTTGTTCCTTTTATGCCAAATAAAATATCTCGAATATTTTGTGCATCCAATTTATTCGGAACATAATCCCCTTTACATGTCTTTTCTCGAACTGCTTGGCCAATTTTTGAACATCCATTGCAGCTAACCGCAGAAATTTTCATATATTCAGAGCTACAACCAAAAGGACCGGCGTTAAATTTTTGTTTATATAATTTGGATTTGTCACTTTCCAAATTAAGTTCACCTTTATAAAGTTCCATGTAAACATTTGGACCTAAAATTTGAAATTTATTTTCCTTCTTTTAATTCCTAGAAAAAGGCCCTTCCTAATACCTTCATATGGATCACAATAAGGCGCCAATTCAACATAAGTTGGTGTATTATTTTTAACAGGCGTGTAACAATCTCCTTTTTTATTACAAACACAAAAATTATCCATTCCTCCACTTCCGAGGCAAAGAATGCGAATTGCCTTGAAATATAATTTTTAGAAAGTTTTAATTGTTTTTAAAAATATACTTCTGGGGCATAATTATCTGGAGTTTTCTGACTATCATAAAACACATTCAATAATGTTAGGTTGTCTGAGCTATTTTTATTGCAATGAATAAAGCCTTAAATTTAAACGGAATATATTTAACATAAATAATTGTTAAGATTTTTTTGCGAATTGCCCTGGTTTGTGATCAGAGCTCCGTCGAAATTTCGATTTTTGACGTTTTTTTCTTGAAATTTTCGAAGATTTTTTTTGTTTCGACGGAGCTTTTTAAAAAGTTTTAACACACTTTGTCTCTGTGCATAACAGGAGTAGAAATTATAATTTTTTGGAAGACAGAGTGCCCGAATTCTTTATTCTTTGGAAAAAATTTCCATAGAAAATTGGGTACTTTCCTGTTATCGGCCCTCCATTTTTTCTTCCTTATTTCTCAGCCTACTTTTGTACAGAATGGTCAGATTTCCTTTCTTTCTCAAATTCACTCCGTTCCCCGGTGGCAACAAACTATCTATTTCTCCAATTATGGAGATGTTGCTTACATGAGCGGGGATGTTGTCCAACAGAAGTTGTTCCCTCATTGTTAGAATAGAACACCTTCCCACATTCACAGGTAAACTTTCTACGTCATTGGGATAACTTCCCCTTTTGACAAAGTATGTTTTGTCTTTTTTGATCTTGATTTTTATAAAAAATTAATCTGTTCTTTCAAAAAATTATCTTTTCCTTGTTGCCACCGGGAAACGGAGTGAATTTGAGAAAGAAAGAAAATCTGACCATTCTGTACAAAAGTAGGCTGAGAAATAAGGAAGAAAAAATGGAGGGCCGATAACAAGAAAGTACCGAAAATTGTTTCAGATCAGGTTTTCTAAGGTTTCCCGTATTTCGAATCAAGCTTCGTGTAGAAACTATGTTTCGTTTCGGGCAACACCTCCATATCCTGTTTATTTTATTTCCAGACCGAATTAAAAACTCATTTTTTCTTTTAATTAAAATTATTGTTTAAACTTGCCATTTGCCTCTCGACTTCTTTGATAATCAGAACTACCTAAACTCAACCCAAAATCGCTTTTCTCCAATCCTTCAACCAAAAAGCTAATTCCATTTGGAGAACAAGCTTAAAATAATTATTTTATGTAAATAAATATTTATTTAATAAATACCTTCAGTGCAATTAAATTTATATTCTCCTTCACATTTACATTTTTTATCTTCCCGATCTAAATTTTTATCTTCAATGATTTTAAATATTTCGTTAATACCTTTAATTTACTTTATTTTTATATGATTTAAAATTATTAACTAATTAATTATTTTATTAAATTTAAATAAAATAAAACAATTATGTATTTATTATAAATTAGGGTTCAATATTTGCGCTGTTTCAAGGGGACGTTAGATGCAGTGGTTTTTGCCACCGGGACGGGGACGATGGCTCTGAGTGGAGAGCTTTCCGCCGTCCCCGGTGAACCAACGTCCCTGAGGACGGTATTGAACCCTATTATAAATTAATTAAAACAACAAACTTTCTTCCAAATTCTCAAGTTCATTTTCTAAATTAACTTGAATAGTTACTTCAATTAAATATAAAATTAAAAATAATAATAATTTATTTTTAATAAAAAACATTTTTTCTAAAAAATTTTTTTTTAAATAAAATATTAAATATTTCTTAATTTAAAAATCAATTCTAAAAATAAAAATTCTTTTAAATGAAGAGAGAGAAATTAAATTTTTACTCGATACTTGTTAAGGGCTTATTTGCCTTTAAATAAATAAAATAAAATTTAAAATGTTTATTTAAGAAAAAATAATTTTTTTAGAAAATATTAATTTATTCTTTTAAATTTCAAATTAAATTTTATTTAAAAATTGGTAAAATTAAAGCTGATTATACAAAAAAACCTTTTTTTAGAAGGTGAATCCTCTCCATCCAAAATTTCCATCTAAATTTAAAATAAAAATTTTTCCCAAAATATACAAATTTGTATTTTTCTATTCAATTTTAAATAAAATTATTTTTATTTTTTTGGTCAAAATTTAAAAATCAAGTTTAATTTAAAAATTTTTTTATTTTTTTTTCGGTAAATATTTATTTTTATCTTTTAATAGAATAATTATTAGTTCAGATTTTAATTAAAATTTTTTAAAAAATAACTCAAAATACAAAATACAAATTTTTTATTGAGTTTAATAATTAATAATTTTTTAAATTAATTTTAATTATTTATTGAATTTTAAATTTAAAAGAAGTGATTTTATATTAATTTTAAATTAATTATAATTACATTAAAAATAAAATTCTGGATAACATTACGAACATTGGAAAGATTTAGAATGTCCTCTTTTTGTCTTAAATTTTCTAATATTTTAACGCTTAAAATTAATTTAAACAATTTTTTCTGAAATATTTTAATTTTGTTTAAACGACTATATCTGAGACTGTTGAAAAACAAAAAATCAAATTATTAAATAAATATTTTACTAAATTTAAATGAAAAATATAGAAATATATTTAATATCTTTAATTATGATACATTTGTGTACTTTTCCGTTATAATAATACCAACATTTCCTTTCATCCACAGAATGATTAGAAATAGGGCAGAAAATTAATTTTTCTTTTTTCTGGGTCTTCACGGTATCTAGCTTTAAACCTATATCCATTCGGTATTAATACAATCTTAGTTTTTTATTGTTATATTGGGGCTCTTTTATTTCTTAATAGTTTAAAATGCCAATATATGAACAAAAAGTTAAAGCATGTATCAAGACCATAAATCCATGGACAGAAGTATCCTACAAGACCCATAAAAATAAAATAAATTAAAAAAATTATGTATGTACTCTGCCAAATTGCATCTAGGTATTTAACCTTTGAGGAAGAAAATCAAGGTGGGGGTGTCTAACAGAAAAGTCCTTATATACATATATTTACACTTAAAAATTTTTGTCACATAAAGGTGCAATTCTCAATTTATGATATTTATTCGAAATATTATCTTCTTTTTTATCTCCTTTTTCTAATAATTTAACCTGTTCTTCAGTGAAGGAAAATAAATTTCGTTTTTTCAAATCTAGCATACTAATGAAACCACTAGTTGCATTAGATGATAAAAAATTAATTATATTGCATTTGAACTTCAAAAAATCAAGAATTCCTTCAGCTGATAGTCGTTCTTCTGGCAATTTATTCGTTAAAGCCTAATAAAAAATATTTTGGCAATATTTTAAAATGAATAAAGAAATGTTAAGTTTACAGGGAAAGGTTGCGAGGTGTCCGACCTAAAAATCTCATTCGATAGAGAATGTGCCCTTTCTAGCAATGATTTTGTGCCGTTTTTTGATCTGGTCAAGATATGGAAAAGTCCAAAGTCCCAAAATTCATGGACTCTCTGAGAGATATGTTGGATAGCTTTAAGCAAGTATTACCAAATTTAGGAGTAATAAATATATGCACATATAATGTTGGGAACAGTGAGGATTCATAAATATTGATAGTCAGTTATTAATTATTTTAATTAAAAATAAAAATACTATTTTTTTAAATATAAAAGTCAAACCGATAAAAGTAAAAAAAGTATTGGATATTTAATTCTAATTTCCAATAATAATTTTATTTCCGACTTAAATGATTCCATTTGCTCTTTTCCTCCCTCAATCCATTCCTCAGAATTTGTATAAAAATTGTTAATTTTAGACAAAGTTTCAACCTTAAAAAATAAAAATTAAATTAAAAATATTTTTCTTTTTAATTTTTTACAATTTCTTTTTTCCAATTAGAATTTCCAACATAATTTATTGCAGTATCATTAAGAAGTATCATTTGCAAAATCATAATTCCAAATTCCCAACTATCTGTTTTTGTTGAAGCAATTTGCTTTAAAAATATTTTAATTATTTTTAAAAAAGAATTTCTATGAATATTCAGAGAATATTTTAAATTTAATTATTAAAAAAGCTAAGGATTAGAAATTTTTAAGCAATAATATTTTATAAAAAATTACAATAATATTATCATTTATATCAATAAACTTTCTTTCAAAACTATATTTATCTTTGTCGGAACTTTTTTTAATTTTGTCTTTAATAAAATCAAGGTATTGCCAATTAATTTCGGGTGGTAAAAAATATGGAGAAGAAGTAGGATTTTTTACAATTATTTTGTTTCGTCTATTTCCATTATTATCCCTCAATAATACACTTCCACCAAAATCTATAGCTTTTAAAATTGAATTTTTTCCTTTTGCATATAAAAGGTTTTGAGGTTTAAAATCCATATGAATTGCTACTAAAAATTAAATATAAATTAATAATTTTATTTTAAATAACAAATTGACTTATAATATTTCACTTAAGTGTTTACTTATTCCATATGAATATGTAGTAAATCAGCTGGGCTATAGCTATTTCTCTCCTTTAGCTAGTGCAAAAGGTTATTCGCGGCTGGGAGCAAACCAGCATCTTCAGTAGACTGGACTGATGTGTTATCATTACACCACACCGCCTATTTTACAGCCTTAGGAATTAAATAAGCTATATGCTTTACAGAATTAAATAATTTAATAATATTTCCTTTCAAACAAACCTTTATGTATTTGAATAAGCACTTCAATAGGTTCAATTAATTTTTTCATTAAAGCATTTTCATTAAATTTATAAAAACTTTTTGCATTTTCTTCAAAACCTTTAATCATTGTTTTATAAAAATTTTCTTCCCCCAACTCCATAATTATAATAAAAGCAAAATAATTGTTCGTTCTCAGAAGGAAATCAGTTTTTCTGACATATCCTCTAAAATAATTCAATTAAATTTTTATTTAAATAATTAATTATTTACGAGTCAATAAGCTGAATTATACGTCTTTTAACTTTTTTATTTTCATTGAAATATTTATCAAATTCTTTTAAAACTTTCACTTCATTTTTTGGATCAGTAAGTATTTGGTCGATTGTAGGTCTCCATATTAAATTAGGCGGATACTGAACAGTTCCCTTTCCTATCAATTTTACAGCAACATTTTGTTTTTCATATTTACCATTGTAGACCTATCATTATTTATTTATTTAATGGAGGTATATTATTTTGATTATTTGGACAGCTTATAAAATCGAGAATTTTCTCTGGACGGTAATTTGACGTTTTTTGGTTTGGTGATCCCGATTCCCAAAACAAAGAATTAAAAATTGCGATTCCAACGGAGAATTATTCCAAATTAATATTGACAAAATGGTCAATAAAATCTTTTTTTTTTTGATTTCAACTACATAAATCAGTAAGTACTTGATCGACTTACTTCAGCAATACCTCCATTATCAAATGGTCGATCATCTTCAAATTCAACATAAATTGGATCAGGATCAACCAATTCATGTCTAAATTCAACAAAATAGTATTTTCCTCTATCAACTTTAGGCATAGATATACATCTTGGAGAAGGAATCGTTCTCGGCCATGAACTTGTTTTTTTAATTTGTTTACCATCATTTGAATTATTTGGGGAATTTACTTCTTTTATTGTTTCATTTAATCGTTTCTTCGATGTCTGTCTAAAAATCCCCACCTCTTTACTTAATAACCGAGATAATCCCTTCCATTTAGAATAATATTGGGAATTAGAATTTAAAGATGGTGAGGCAGCGACTGAATTTCTACTAAATCGATTAAAAGCATCCAAGCTAATTGGATCTGAAGCTTTTGTTAATGAAAAATTTAATATATCTTTTACATTTGTAAAAGTTTTAATTTTGTCCAAATATTTTTTGCTTGCCGATGTTGATTGCCTTTTTAATGCTTCAAGTTCTTTGTCAAAAGATATTTTTTCATTAAAGGGAGTCGAAAATTTATATTTTTCAAATGATTTGTCTTTTTTATGTTGAACGGATTTTGGTGGTAAAATGGATGGGAATAAACGTTTTGGAGTTGGTAGCTCTCCAGAAAAAAGAGAAGAAATTAAAATTAAATAAATAAATATTATTGACAAAAACATTTTTTTAATTTTTAAAATTAAATTTTAAAATTCAAAGAATTTAACAAGAGGGAAGTGAGGGAGGAAGGAAGTAATTTAGTAAATAATAAATGCCTTCTCCCCTCTATTGTTTCCTTGCCTCTTACACATGCCTAAGCAGGAATTAAAAATTAAAATCCCGAGATGCGGAAGAAAAAGATTGACAAGGAAATATTTAAATAATCATTGATCATAATAAAGGATTAATAAACAAAAAAATTTAAATTTTAAAAGTCTTTAAAGGGAAAATAAATAAATTTTAATTAATTAATTTTCTAAATATTTACATTTTTAAAAATTAAAATATTGAAATTTGATTATATATTTTTATTTAAATTAATAAACTTTTCTAAGAAAAATTAAAAAAAAATATCACAAAATTTTATTCTTAAATTTAAAAATTGAAATAGATAAAGATAAATTTAGTACTGCTTTCGTGGCTTTAATTTAGCATAAACCGAGCCATAAGTTCTTCAATAGATGGACTTTCAAGACAAACATCTGGTATAGCACAAAATTTATATACCGCATAAATATTTATATTTATTTATTACATAAATTAACTAGAAAACTTTTTAATAAAGAAAAATTTCTTTTTGGTTTACTATAAAATCTATTTAATTAATTTTTTAAAATTTTTTTATACAAAACAATTTCAACATTGTTTATTTAAATGAAATTTAATATAAAATAATGATTATTTATTTATTTTTTAGTGTATCAATTTCTAATTAATAACTAGCAAAAAATATATCCACCTTTTTAGGCCTTTTTTTATTTATTTTTAAATAGTGATTTCATTTTTTTATTTTAGGTACTATTTCGATATTTGGTGAAATACAAGTAAAATATTTTTAAAAATTATTTTCGCTATATTTTATTTTTATTTAATTAAAACATAAAATTATTTTTTAAAGATTTTAAATTAAATTTAATTAAATAAAATAATAAATAATATTATATTAAATTAAAGAAAATTATTTTTAGATATTTAAAAATAAAATATAATATTTTGTTTAAACAAAAACAGAAATTGGGTTAATTTATTTATTCTGATATAAAATAATGGGACTCTTAAAGATATTTCATTTATGTGTCCTTTCAAATTTTCAATTATTGTCTAGACTTATGTCAAGCCATAAACTGGGACGTGCGCGCTTAACATAAATTTTTACATATCTCCAGAAGATAGGATTGCATCCATTCTGCGTTTCTCGCAATTATCTTCTCCTCTCGTCCCGTCTTTAATGTTAAAGTTATCGATGGATTCAAATTTTTAAAACTATCTTATTTTTAAGAAACATTTACTCCTAAAAGATTGTTTGCCGACATTAACAAAAAATAATTATTCAACCAAATATTTTTAATAACGCTATTAATTATTTGAATTTCTTAATTAAAGAAATGCTAAAGATTAGACTTTAGATACTTAAACTTTTAATAAATTTTGTATTATTTAATTGGTAGATAAAAGGAAAAAATAATTAGTTACTAAATACTTTTCAATATTAATGTATGTATTGGACTCGGAAAATATAGTGGAATAAAATAAATAAACAAAAGTTACCGTAAATTCTGAGATAATTACCCTCTTTCAAATAATTACCCTCTCTAATGATTACCCCCTAGTTATTTTACTCAAACTTTAAAAATATTTAAAGAAATACTATCAAATTCAATTACTGGAACATTTTAAGACTCAATATCAAAAAGTAAATCAATTTCGCCTCAATTTAATTGAGATATACCCTAAATAAAGCACATCCTCTCTATTAATTACTCCCTCCAGCGAGAGATTGAAACAATAATTACCCAGGATAATTATTTTAATTAATTTTCTTTAAATTCCTCATATTTTCTAAATTTTATTTATTCCATATTTTGTTTAAAAAAATAAATTTATCGCATAAAAACCACTAATTTGTATCCAAATATATCCAGAATTATATCTATATTTAGACTAGATTATACCTAATTTTTGTTTGCAATTTTAGAGTTTGTATTTTGTTGTTATTATTATTAAATATATATTATTTTTAATGTTCGTTACTTTATAAATTAATTATTTTCCGTATATTAAATAATTATTTTTTTCCTATTATGGACAGAAAAAAATATTTATTTTATGCCAGATTATATTTTCCCCTGACGTTAGAAATTAACCGTTCATAGTTCAACAATAACATTCTAAAAATAATTAAATAAAAAGAAATTTTTAATATTTTTATTAGCTAAATATAATTATAATTTTATTTGAATTTTTATTTTTATAAAAACGTTGGAATTTTTTGAGTGTGTGAAAATTAAAGTTTGAAACGTGGAAATTTATATTTATGGTAAAAAAAAGCTTTATATGTATCTTTATGTTAAATCTCTTTATTTCTCCTAGGGTTGCCCACGACGGTTTTAAAACCGAAAATTTTGATATTTTTTGCCAAAAATTAACCGATTTTACAAAATTAAAAAAAACCGAAAACCGAAAACTTCTAAAAATGATTGATTTTATTAAAAATTCCCCCAAAATAAAACCGGTATTTGCCTAAAACTAAGACTGATTTTTAAAATTTGGATTAACCGAAAACCGGGGGTACGGTTAATAACCGGTCGTGAGCAACCCTAATTTCTCCCTTCAATAAAAAAATTTCTTTAAATATGTAAATAATTCATATACATACTTGCGATTTCTATTTTCGTAATTTTCACTAAAATATTTATACATAATTCAAAAGGAAACCGGGAGAGAATGAGCATTTATTTTTTTTCAACAAATACTTTTTGAGTGTGTGAATAATATGTATTTTAAAATTAATTTTTATTTAAATTTTTTCCACAAACTCATTTAATTTTTCATTTAATTAATTAAATAAGAATATTAAAAATAAAATAATAATTATATATTTTAATTTTCAGTATTTAAATTATTATTTAATTTTATTTAAATTACCTATATTTCTTCATTTATGAACGGTAATAATTTTATAGTAAAATTAAAAAATTAAAAATAATTTAAGATTCAAATAATTTAAAGCCTCTACTTCCAATAAAAGAAATTTATAATATAAATTCTATAATTTGTTTAACAATTGGGGGTATTTTAAATTTGTTTGTTATTTGGCTAGTAGCAAATAAAACACCAAAAGAAATGCGAGTTTATGCAAAAATAATTTTACAAACAAGTTTTTGCGATTTGGCACTTTTAATATTTGGACATTTAGTACAACCAGTAAATTAAAAATTGAAATTAAATTTTTAAAATATTTTTAAAGATAATT
This sequence comes from Meloidogyne enterolobii, assembly GCA_963681835.1. Classification (NCBI taxonomy): domain Eukaryota; kingdom Metazoa; phylum Nematoda; class Chromadorea; order Rhabditida; family Meloidogynidae; genus Meloidogyne; species Meloidogyne enterolobii. The sequence goes on along the minus strand of CAVMJV010000049.1, from coordinate 580,482 downwards.
TTTGTGGCAGATGGTATAGCTATTGTTATCGAAAATGGAATAATTAATAATTGGGAAAGGCCTTGGAATATTTTAATTTATGATTTTTGGTTTTTTATTAGTTTATTTGTTAGTGTTGGAGTTGCTGTCCAATTTGTTTATAGATATTTAATTCTCTGCAGGTTTAGAAACTACTATTATTATAAGTAATTTAAATTAAACTAAAAGATATTAGATAAAAATAACAAAAATCCGAGAATTCTCTGTGGATTGGGGCTTTCGATTGGTATATAGATCATAATAATGCTATTTACTTTTTAATTTAAAAATCAAAGTGACCGCGAACTTTTGACTCACCCTAATAGACACAAGATTCTTTACATAGAATTAATTTTCTAAGATACATAAGAAATATTCTAAAATAAAAATTTTTCAGAGATATTGAGATAAAAACTGGAGGTTATTTCTTAATTTTAACAATAACTGCAATTGCTGAAGGAGTTTTGTTATCATTTTTTTATTGGATTGGATATCCATCTTATGAGGCTAAAATCGAAAATGAACAAATTCTTCGAATTTTGGGAGAAACAATTAATAATAAAACAAAAATGTCATTGCGTCCAACACTTTATGGAAATAGGGTAGAAATAATTAAAGTTATAATTAGGCCTAAGTATTTGTAGGGATTGGAAATTAAAAATTTAGACAAATTTCCAACATTAATTTTTTTTTCAAAATTTAGTCAGATATTCGTTGGGTTATTTGGCTTGCTTGTTTTTTTCTTTATGGAATATTTTGTTATTTAATTATTTGGTTTTGTTTTTCAAAAATAGTTGATTATATACGCAGAAATTTAAAACAAAGTAGCACTTGTCCTCGAGTAAATGAATTAAACAGACAAATGACTATGAATATGGCTATACAAGTAAATAAGAAAAAACTTTATTTAAAATTGTTTTTCTTGTTATAAGCCCACAAACAAAAATATTTAAGGATAAAAATAACCGTGCCCGCACAAAATACCGAATTCTCAAAATCGCGAATCGGCTAAAAAAGCTCAAAATACCGAATCGGGAAAAATATCTCAAAATATGGAATCGGCCAAAAAAGCTCAAAATATGGAATCTTAAAATATCGAATCTCAAAATCTCGAATAGGCTAAAATGCTCAAAATACCGAATCGGCTAAAAAGTAGTTAAAAATTAGAGCTAGGAATTTTGAAAAAACCGGGACCGGGTCCGGGAAACGGGTTCTGAAAAATGGACCGGGCGGGAACCGGGTCCGGGAAACCGGGAAAACCCGTTCCCGGTTTCAACCCGGTCAAAAATGACCGGGTCCCGGCCGGGAAACCGGGAAATTTTTAATTTGTTGAAATGGAGGTCTATTTTTCCACATCGGGCTGTATTTTTCATCTATCCTCCTATACTTATTCTAAATAACCTCTATTAATGTAAGTGAATGCCATTCACGATTATTTAACTCAAGATCAAATTCCCTTTTCTGAAAAATACGTTCATCGACTGCTGCCTTTTGTTCTTTCGTACTTGGGATTAATGAAAAAATTCAAAGAAATATGTACTACATATGTTCTTTCTAAAGCCCTTATATGTTGGCCGAGTGGTTGTTATGTGTTAGTTCCTTCAGAATGTTAGTTCATGATTTAATTGAAATTTCTAATATTTTTTCAAAATTAAAACAGTAAAAAAATTTTCAAATTTGAAATCAAAGTTTAAAATTATTTATTTTTGAAAAGAAAATTTCTCAGCCCCATTTCCATACATGGACTCGAACCCAATCCCTATCAAAATAACTAGATGAGTGAAGTCAGTCAACTTAACCACTCAACCATCGACCAACAAAAGCAAAATGGAGAAATTATAAATATTCCTTTCCCTTTTCCTTCAAAAATTTAATATCAAAGTACGCAAATACACTAAATATTTTTCCCGGTTTCCCGGTGAAAAAAAGCCGGGACCGGGTCCGGGTAACGGGTTTTGAAAAATGGACCGGGCGGGAACCGGGTCCGGGAAACCGGGAAAACCCGTTCCCGGTTTCAACCCGGTTGCTTCAAAAAAACCGGGAAAAGGGACCCGGAAACCGGGAAACGGGTCCGGGTCCCGGACCCGTTCCTAGCTCTATTAAAAATGTCGAATTTTTTAAAAACGAAAAGGGCCGTTTGAGTGCCGCCAATTGAGTGCAGGTCTTTTTCAGTTTATTCAGGGGTCTGTATCTCAGTCCAATAAAGTCGGATTTCATTGATTTTGGTGTCAGTCGATGCAGCTCGACGTGCTCTTTCAAATGAGCTATCATTCGGAAAATCGAAATTCGGTTCGGGATTCGAAGCTCGGTTCGGGTCTGGGATTCGACTTTTTCAAAATCCGAGCTCAGATTCGTAATCAGCATATTTTTTTACCCTAGAAAAACCCTTTTGCATATTTTTAAATTTTTTTCGAAGTTGTTGATAAAATTGTTCAGACTCAACTGGCTTTTGCCGCATTGTCGATATTTTGAGCTTTTTTGGCCGATTCGATATTTTGGGATTCCATATTTTGAGATTCGATATTTTGAGATTCCATATTTTGAGCTTTTTTAGCCGATTCGCGATTTTGAGATTCCATATTTTAAGAATTCGGTATTTTGTATGGGAGCCAAAATAACAATATCTCCATTGAGGAATTGAGCCTCAATTTTTAGATACCCTCAAAATTCGTTAGTTTTATTTAAGATAATTTTTAAAATTTTGTGGATACCCCCAAGGGATTACCTAAAAATTAGGTCCGAATGTATGTACCATAAAAATAATAACTTTAAACTAATAATCATTTTATTTTCCCTAGGCATCAATCCCTGTTCTCGACATTCTTGTTTTTATGTTTGTCACTTTTGCTTCTATTGCTGATGCTACAAGTGACTGGTTTATTTGTCTAACAATGCTTATGGGTCCTATAATTAATTGGATTCCAGTTTTAAATCCTTTAGCTACAATAATTACTGTAGCTCCGTATAGAAGGACTTTGATTAAAGTTGGGCCAAGTTTGCCCCCTGCAATTAATTCTGCACGTCCACCGAGTAAATTACTTTATAGGAGCAGCAATTGAAGAAATTAAATTAATGACGAGAGAAAAAATATTTTCTTTTTATTAAATTATTTTTATGAAAAAAAACAAGAAAAAAATAGGAGTTTATATTAAATATTTAAAATAAAAAAATATTATTTATTATATGATTTGATGCTGATCATAAACATCATTTAAATAAACCTTAAAAATTTAAATATTTATTTTAAAAAATAATTAAAATAATTCTAACTTTCCAATAAACACCATTAAAAAGTGCAAAAGCCAAAGGAAATAAAATTCTTGCAATAATATCTATCCTTTCAGCCCGGCCTCGTTCATTTAGAAGTGAACACCAACGAACTAACTTTAAAGAGAATTATTTATTTTTCAAATAAAATAAAATAATTACCTCAACTCTTTTTCTCTGGCCTAAATAAACTAAATCGGTGACATCCTTAAAAAGAAATTTATTTTATGAGCGTTTATATCTAAATAAAATCTATTGTAAAGCATATATTTAGCTATTTAATTCCTAAGGCTGTGCATTAGGCGGCCTATTGAGGATGCTGGTTCGCTCCCAGCCGTCGAATAACCTTCTGCACTAGCTAAAGGGGAGAAATAGCTATAGCCCAGCTCTGTTTTACTATACTATATTATACCTGCATTGTCCATCCAGGCTCCACATTTTGAAATAATTCTTTATGTTCTTGACTAGCATTATTATTTACATTACTTAATTCCATTGTTTGTTCATCCTCTTGGTCTTCAAAACGTAAATCGACTTGCATTTTTCTTTGTTTTCTTAATAAACTCTAAAAAATAAATATTTATTTTTTACCAAAAAAATATTCAAAGAATTTACTCTTTTCTCGTTTGGAAAATTTAAATTTTTAATTGGCTGTTCATCAAAATTTGCAATAACTTGATCCCCCAATACATTACTTAATCTTGTTCTATTCATTGTTATTTTACGCATTTGTTTATGCTCTTCAAGTATTCCCATATAATTAACAATTGCATATTCAATTAATGAAGCAAAAATAAATACCTTTTCAGTAGAAAAATTATCAAAATATTTTTTGAAGGAAAAACTTACAACACACCCACCAATCCAAATATCAATAGATTTTGCATATGAAACGGGAGGTAAATTGGAATTAATTGCATGTGATTGAGTAATCATTGTTAGTAAAGTAACTATAGCTAGAGGTACTCGTGCAGCTGTGGATTTCCAGTCAATCCAATAAGAAACCCAAGAAACACCTTAAAAAAGATGAAATTTCTTTAAAGGGATAATTTTCTAAAAGAATTAATGTGAGATTCATGATATTAATAGGGATTATAATTATGTATGTGGATTGTTTAATTTACCAAATCCCGAAGGCTTAAATTCAGTAGGGAATGACACTAAAGATTACTATCCTATAACCTGTAATAAATGCCCTCCCTCAAATAATTACCCCACTTCGATTAATTATCGCATCCAGCGAAAGGCTGAAACAATAATTACCCCCCCCCCCCCCCCAAGTGTCCTAAAACACGTTTAAATTTCAAACCTCGTATAATTACTCTCCCTCGATTAATTACCTCCTCCAGCGGAAGGTAGAAACAATAATTACCCCGGGTAGTTATTAAAGGATATACGGTATTTTGTTCCAAATATACTAATTTCACTTACCAACTAACATAGCAGAAGGAATATACAATTGAAGTAAAAAGAATGAAAATACTCTCCTCAAAGTTAAACGAACACGTAAACAAGAATATGATCCTTACAAAATATTTTATTTTTTATTTTAAATTTAAAAACCAGTATTTGTATCAGAATCACAAGTATCATTATCTAATGAAGCAATTTCAAAATTAGGTAATGCTCCATTTGCTGTATCAGAAATTTCTATACCGACATTGTCCCATTGATAAATAATATCATTTTTTGTATAGGCATCTAAAATTAAGAAAAATATTTTTTAAAATTTATAATTGAATAAATTCAAAAACTTACAACTGGCAAAGTCTATCAAACACAGTTGTACGTCCATTGGATACCTAAGTATTTATGTATAATTATAAAAATTTAATTTAAAGATTAATTTTGAGGATATATCGAGAGATACATAAATATAGTAAAAGAAATATTATAAAAATTTTCTTAGATAATTTCACTAATTATATACCTAAGTAAATTCATATTACATGCTAATGTCAAAGTTAATCTTCTATTATAAGTTACACGTCCATCAACATCAACTTGCACAAAACGATTTTCTTGATCTAACATATGGTAATGTCCACTACGTTCATTTTGAAAGAAACTATTATAATTTTTTAAATAATTTAAATATAGGTATTTATTTGCCTATCAGGTATCCAAATAGGCTGGTCTCTAGCAAGATTAATTTGTTGTAAATCAGCTGCCTCACTCATTTTAAAAGCTAAACGTTCATCCAACCATTGCTGTTGAAAACGGAATTGTACTACATATTCCTAGAAAAAATTGAATATTGTTTTAATTATATAATGTTGAGATAAAAGATACATTTGCAGAGATTAAATATACGAAATTTTTATGAACAAAGTTTAAATTAAATTATTTAATTTTTTAAAATTAAACTGAATGGCATTCCAACTTCATTTTTTAACTTTCTCGCTAGATATTTCTATTGGAGAGAGTCATTGTGATATAATTTTAGCTATACTTGAATTTAACAATCTATACTTTAATTTCTCAAAAAATTGGATAGGAAGGAATAAACTAATTTTGTTATTATTTAAAATAATAACCATATTTCTTTCACTAACAGCACTAATTGAATTAACAAATAAAGAAGTAGTTACAATAACAGGTCCACGTCTCTCGGCATTAGGTACTTGACCTAATGGACGAACTGCCGGGTCATAATTTTCAAGTAATTCACAAATAGTCATTTGCTCTCTCCAAGCTTTATAATTGGTTGTTTTTCGATTAAAAGGGGTTCTCTTACTTTAAAAAATTTAATTTTTTTTTTTAAAATGTCTTTTAAATAACCAAATTAATTTTCTTTTTCTTGTTACAATTGAGTAAAATGATGGTGAAAATAATAAAATAATTAAAATAAAAATAATTAAAAATTGTTTAATAATTAAAATAAACATTTTAAATATCGACTAAAAAATTATTGACAAACGAGAATAAAGTAATAAAAATTGAAATAGCTAAAGGCTAAAGCCAAAGACATAACTTTCTTTTTTTTTTCAAATGAAGAGAAAGGAAATGAGAAAATAAAAATAGGGATTAAGTCTGTCGACAAAATATTTTTTTATTTTATTTTTCTATTCTCGAGTATACGTCCAAAAAGTAAAGCTTTTCCTTAAGCAATAGGGAAAAATATTTTTTTTTATAAAAAATGTCAACAAAGAATAATTTTAATAAATTTGTTATTAAATAAATATTTCTTTTGTTTATGTTTATATATTTTTTATTATTAAAATTATATGTATTCATCATTATTTTTATAGCAAAAAAATTTTTTAGAATTTGAGAATAATAATTTAACTTAATTATACATTTATTTTAAAGAAATTGCCAGCAAATCAAAAATAAACTAAAAATTTTTAAAAATAATTTATATTAAAAATTTTTAAAACTGATTTAAAAATTTCATAATTTCTCGAGCCGAGTCTAGAAGACTGAGATTATTTCAAAGTATTATTTTCTCTTTTGTTTCTGTTTTTTAAATACTTTTTTTTAATTTTTTTATTTATAATTACCAAAATCACTGTCAATATAAACAATTTCCGGTATTTAAAAATAATGGAAATAACATTTTAATTTTAAATTTTTTTCTAAATCGTTCTTTTATTTTGTTCTAACTTTTTTGTTAATTATGAGTAATTAATAATTATCTTATCAGAAATTATTCTTAGAATGCTTTTTATTTGCGTTTTTTCTTATCTAAAATATGTGAAAGTTTTTCTTTTTATTTTAACTGTAGAAAATCTTTTATCTTTTTTTTCAAAAATTATCATGACGTTTTAAATAATTTTTGTTAAAATATTGACAATATTTTTTATTAAATGAAAGTTTTTAACAAAATAAATTTTTTATTTAATTTCTAAATTAATTTAGAGTAATTCCCCAATACTTCTTTTTATTTTTACTAAAATTTCTTTTTAAAAAATAATTATTTAGAAAATATTTATTTATGTCAAAAGGACCTCAAAAATTAAATTTTATTTTATTTACATTATTTTTGTCTATAAATTTATGTCTCTCCCTTTCCCAATCTCAACAAAATCCTAATTTTGTTGCTAGGCTAAGTAAATATGGTATTGACTTTTTTGGTTTAATTGGCCATAAATTGGTCAACAAAGAATTACCTAAAACTAATTTTCCCGATATTTTACTTCCAATTGATGATGGACCTGGATCAGGTATTTTTTTATTTTTAAATTTTTATCACGCCTATAGCAATATTAGTAAATACATTTTGGTGCATAAGTTTCTACTAAAACTCAAATTATCTTTTTAAAGTATTATCTTCCATAGAGATCGAGATTTTGAAAAGCCAGGAACTGGACTCTGGTGTTTGATTTATTGACCTGTGCCGGATACGGGGCCTGTAGTCTAGGAAAAAACCCAGGCCCAGGAAAAACCCAAGAAGGTCTGAACTCTGGGTACAGGAAAAACCCAAGCTTGGTCCAGCTCGATCTCTAATATTTAACATAAAAACAAAATACATATTCTTTTGGATTAAAAAATAATTTTATTTTGAGGACAAGTTAACGTTTCTGATTTACATATATTGCCTTCTTTATTTGTTTCACCAAAATTCCGTTTCCAATTAGCTCCTCCAAGAGCTATCAGATTTGTATCAAAAAATGGAATTGTCCCAATAAGAGGATATTGGAGTGCTTATTATTGGTTATTGGGAATTAAAGTAATTTAATTAATTATTTAAAAAAATATTTAAATATTTCCAAAGTTTTCAACATCTGGGTGGGTACAGGTTGTTGCAGAGAATATAACCTCAGCTTTAGAATTGGGAATTAATCACCAGAAGGAAAGACCTCAATTTGAAGTTTTTAGTTGTTATGCGGCAAATGGTTAGATTTAAATATTTATTTTTAAATTAAATTAAATATTAAATAATTTACAAATTTAAATTAATAAAGGATAATTTTATTTAATAAAAAAATTTATTTCTTTTAAAAAATTCTTTCTCGAATATTTATTTACTTATATGTACATTCCCCTCTCCCTCTCTTTTTTAATGTTTACCACTAGTGGAACTTCCAATTCCTTCAGAATAATCCAATTCATATCCATCAACATCATTTATATGAAAATAAACTTTTTTTTCCTCTTTACTAAATAACATAACCCCAATTTCACACAAATTTCCCGAAAATAATTTTTCTTCATTAATTTCACATTTTACTTTTATTCCATGACAAGTTATTGTTAATTCTACATTTTTTCCTTTATTTTCTTTTACCTCTTCTGCTAAAATTGTTTCTTTTATTTTAGCTTCACGATTTTTATGATTATCTTCAATAACTTTTCCCATTAAACTAATAGGGCATTCGGGTAGTGAAGATTTCAAACGTAAAGTGAAATCTTTTGAATAATCATTTTCTTTTAAATGTTTTGTTAAAAGAGGAAAAGTTACAATTTTTCCTTTATATTCAAGAGAATAGACAAAAGTGAAAAGGAGGGAAATAAAAATTAAAATTTGAATATTATTAGTCATTTTTTTAGAGTAAAGGAGATGTTTTATTTTTAAAATCAAAAATTTATTTTTTAGTAGTAAATAAATTTATTTTTATGAGATGTAAATAAAGCCAATTAAATACCGGCTGATTTAAAAAACAAAATTTCATAATTCTTATTTTTATCTCTTTTATCTTTTTTTTTCACCGACATTAAATTTTCCTCTTTTATTTTCCCATTGAAATATTTTTAAAGTAATTTTTGTTTTTAGTTAAAAAGTGCAAATTTTAAAAATTTCTGACTGTCTAACTAGACAATTAAAAAAATAATTTTTTATTAAAAAGGGCATTTAAATTAAGTAATTATTTAAAAAAAACACGAGAAAGTCATCACCCAGACATGCCCTTTTGTTTGTCCGTTGCTGGCACTTGACAATTAAATAAGGACATTAATTTTTGTTTAGGAAATAAATTTTTAATTGAAATTTATAAAATAAAATTTTCGATGTATACGGAGCGATTTATTAAGACACGAAACAAAACAAGAAATAAAATATAAAATTAATTTTCACTAGGGTTGGGGGCCCAATCCGGCCCGGTCCGAAAGATCGAGTCGGGCATCGAATTTTGGCCTGAAAAAGACTCGGTCGGGCCGGCTCGATAAAAATGAGGCCGAAAAAAAGACTCGAACGTCGGCCCGACTCGAAAATCCCAACCCTAATTTTCACGAAACTATGAGTAAACGTAACAAAACAAAAACTAAAATAGAAAATTTGAATTATAAATTAATTTTTAAAAATTTTAAACAGTAGATAAACTACAAATTGAAATAGGCGGAGGCTTTATTCCTTGGTTAATTAATTTATTTAAAACTCCTTTAAGTAATGCATTGAAAGAAGTTTTACACGATCAAGTTTTTAAATTAAAAAAAATTTTTTTTTAATTTTTAAAATTTAAAAAGTTTTGTCAAATCGTTCATTCAACAATACTTGGACAATTAAATAATTTTCTCATTTCGCTTCCAAATACTTTTGATTTGGGTGATTTACTTTTTTTGAATTATGCTTTTGATAATGATCCTCAAATTACAAGGCAAAACTTATTTAATTTAAGAGGGGGGGGGGGGGGGGGGGAGGGGAATTCAAAACTTAGTTTACAACCTAATAAAAATTATCCATTAAATTTTCAGCACATTTATCGAATCCAAATTATTTACTGATGTTTTAGCACAAAACAATTCTGAAACTTGTCCGTTTGGGCCTTCAACAGAAATGTCAGTTAAAGAATCGGGAATTAAATGGATGGCATCTGTAATAAATAATAAAGAAATTTTTTATTTAAAATTATTTAAAGATTTGGATTCATAGTAGTATTCCTAATTGTTTACTTTGGTCATTACATAAATCAGACATTCTTCAAATTACAATTGGTCCTAACTTTGCGAGTGGGAGATTAAAGAGATTTCTTCAAACTAGGTATTCATTCAAACTATCATCTTTTGGATAATTATCAGCTTTTTTCTGTAAAATTAAATTCCTCCGTATAACCTTTTTATCAAAATTACTCTAATAGAAATTTTTCTCAAAAATTTTATTTCCATATCTCGCGTCATTAAGTAAATACAGACTTTTAAAAATATTTTTCTTTAAAAATTATTTTTTTCAGTTGCCATATTTATCAAATCTGTCTGGGCACTTTCTTCCCAATATTAGCACGTGAATATCCAGACAAACATATAGACTTTCATTTCCATTCAATGCTTCCTCCAACTTTAAAATTTATTTCTTCAACAGAATATAATGAAAATAATATTTTATTGGAAGCTGAATTTTTTGTTGATTTACATATTTCACCGTGGCAAGAGAATCAAAATGTATAAAATATATTTAAATTTAAAAAATAGTTGAAAAACCAGAAAATCCAAAAATCAGGCCAAAACTAAAAAAAAGTAATTCCATCATTCATGAGCTCTATTCAGTCCCAGGGTGTCGTTATAAAAGTTCAACCATATTTAAAATATATTTTAGGTTTTAGCTAGACTGGCAGCAAATTCGACAGCAATTATTGAACCATTTTTTGAAAATACTCGATTAAAAGGGAATTTAATAAATTTACAGGTAAATAGAAAATAAATGAATACAAAAAATTCCTAAAATTTTTAGGTTAAATTTTCTGAAGTAAACAGTACAATTGGGAACTTTTCTGAACAGTAAGTTTTGTTTAAATTAAATTTAAATTAAATATAAAGTGAATTTAAATTAATTTCTTCGATTTGACATAGTAAGAATTGTGTACTAGTTAGTTCCATAATTCATTGTGTAATAAAAAGACAGAATATTATGTTATTCGAAATAACTCATCGAAAAAGTGTCGAGATTATTTGGAATTTTTAAGTGATAAATCTAATTAATAAATCTTCAAGGGCCTATTTGATAAGTCCTTGAAGAAGTTCACACCCATCTATTTAGGGAGAGAGAAAGGGGAGATGAGACAATTAATAATACAGGGTGTTTCAACTAAAAATTATTTTATTTTAAAGATTTCTTCACAAATTTTCACTTGTTTGTATCCCAATACTTGAAGTTATTTTCAAATCATCTTTTAATATTGGAATTCCTTTACCGAGCATTGAAGATATTAGACTTGCTAATGGAAGTAAATTAACTATATTACCTAAAGATGAACAAATTAGAATTGATGCTAATTTAGAATATACTTTAAATAATTGGGTTTTAATAAAAGGAAGAAATATTTAATTTTAATTATTTATTTTTATATTTAAATAAAAATTAATTTTTAATATTAATGTAATTTATTAGATGGCCTTAAATTTTATGTTATAAAATATAGGAGAAATAATTAATAACAATTAATCTTCCATCATTCTTTCGATTTTAACATAATGCCCTCTAGGTGGATGTGCCAAAGCCTCACTATCAACCTAAAAATTAATTTATTACTATTTATCTTAGAATAATTACTTTAATATATTGAATAGTCCAAGAGGGTAATTGTTGTGTATAATTCATTTTTTGCATTATTCCATAATGAATTTTAAATTCTTTTTGATTAATAAATATTTCTAAATCAAATAATTGTCCAATTGCCAAAGGTCTACGAAGTTTGTAAATGGGCTCTTCTGTTTTGTTAAATTTCCAGCCCTCCTTTAAATTTAATTTAAAAAAATATTTAAAAAATATATTTTCAGAATACCATATAAGTATTGAATGTAACATAATTTGTTGAGAAATTAGCTTGAAAGACTGTTTGTCCAACTAAATATTTATTTATTTATTTAAAATAATTTTAAACATTTTTTTACCAGAAGGATGCCAATCTAGAGCTTCATGATAAAAACTTATACTAATATTTACTGCATTCTCATGAAATTTTTTAGGTAATTTAACAATTCCTTGTATGCTAATTAAATCGCCGTTTTTTAATGGAAGGTTTGTGTCTACTTGATAAATATCTGTCGGGAACGGGATTTCTGCTTTTTCTGTATTTTTTTCCTTTTCATAATAAGCTTTGCATCTACTTGATTTGTTACCAAATAATACACCATTTATGTCTCCACTGACCTAAAATTTTAAAAAAATAGAAAATCTAGTAAAATTTTGGTGGTGATAGAAATTCTTGCTTTGTAAAAATTTTATTTTTGTAAGATTATTATTAATCAAAACCTAGGTATGGACAATTGAATTTTTTAAATTTAACGGCTTTCCTCATAAATCACTGCTTATATCCACATAAAATCTAAATTTTGAAGAGAAACTCAGAGATATGTATTTTCTCATTATTCTCCAAATATAAAAAACACACCGTTATATAATTCGTTGCCCAAGGAGGTAATCTATATCTATAATTAATTAAATCAATCCCGTTATTTATGCTGATTTGAAATTGAAATGAAGTTGCATAAATTCTAATGTCAAATGTCACTCCAGAGCGTCCAATAGGGTTTGGATGAATTTCGAGTTCATCCCAAGAATTTTTGCTGTGTTGATAACTATCAAGAAAAAGTAAATCATTCGAAGCATTTTTAATATCAAAAACAAAATTCATTCGAAGAACAGTATCCCCAACTAAATAAAAATTGCTTTTTGGGAAATTAAATGGAAATTAACTGTTTTCATCAAATTCTGTCGATTCGTGAAAGAAATTAATTTCAAATCCTTTTCTTTCTGACAGTTCATTATAAGGTGGCACTGTAGCTTCTAAGCAATACCTTGATCCATAATAAGGCAGATGCTTTAATTGGAATTTGTAAAAATGTTCCATTTCTCCCTAAAATAATAAATAACAATATTTTAATTGAAAATTAAAAAAAATATTTTAATTAGAAAATAATATGTAAAAATTATTTCCACATATTTACACATAAATAGAAATCGACGACTGGTTCTTGGAGAAGAGTCATTTGTCCAGTTACCTTAAAAAATTGAAATTAATTAATATTTTAATTTTTTATATTATAACAACAATAATAAACTCGAATCTTGAATATATGGAAGGATTAAGTAACAGAAAATATGATTTACGTATGTGAACTAAGCCCAAATTAATTTTAATTTAAATTATACTCTAATCCAATTTATAGTCCATATTGGAAGATCACCCTCAACTCCGCCAATAAATTCGCCATTTATAAAAGCAGAGTATTTTACAACAATACCCATTTCATCTGACGAATGGTCTGTTACAACAATAATAAACTCGAAAGGTTTTCCTCTTTGAAAGCCAACAATTTCAGGTATTGTATCGTTAGTTTGTACTCGTCTTCCCTAATATGTAAATAATTTCAATTTAGAAAGTAGTTATTTAATTTATTTACATAAAAGGACCACCAGCTTGTTGAATTACGGGTGAAATTAACAGTTAGATGCATCACAGTAGCACCCACTTAATGTATTTTTTAAAAATTATCCAAAAATTCTAGCTTAAAATATTAATTTAAAAATAATTAATGAATGGATATTTTCAAAGAATTTTCTAATTTACAATATTTATGCCATTTAGGTGCATCATGCAAAAAATTGAAGGAAATACTTTTGGCATCTTCATGAACAATTCCACGAAAAGCTATTCGAGTTTTATTTTTTATTACTTTATCAAGATGTAGTGAAAATGGGCAAGGGATATGTTCAACATCCTTAAATTTAATTTAAAAGAAAAATTAAAATTTAATTATTTAACATCAAAATCAATCATTTCAACTGATCGTAAAAGAGCAAAATCTCCAGTCATTAATACATTACTAACAGCCATATAAGGCATTTGTTTCCACCAAAAGAAAGGCCAAAATGTGCTGACCATTTTAGGAAATCCACTGATTAATATAACAATGTGATAAACAAATGCTTGAATTGTAATTTTAATTTCTTTCCCAGCTTCTAATATTTCTTGGGAATCAGTTAATTTCACTTTAGATGGATACCAATGACCTTCAGCCTACAAAGAATACTTTAATTATGTATACTATGCAATAATAAGCTGAAGTAAAGAAGCTGAACCCATCTCTGAAAATAGCAAAACTTGGATGGGATATGGCTTTGATAGCTCTCCGATGAACAGCTCAGCAATCCTATAACCCATTTATTAGGAGGGTTTTATCTTTAAAATTACAAATTTTTCCGCTCAAGCAAATAATTATTGGAAATTCTTATTTCCGAACTTAATCTAACAAAAATTCTAATCTAATAAATTCTTACATCTCCAGGACCAAATAATATTGTTTTATTAGTAATATAAATATCCACAAGGTTGGAGCCATCTTTGGCTTGTAATGCAAATTCAGCTTTGCGTGAATATTTATCTGTTGTTAATTTAATAACAATACTTTTCTTTGCCTTAAATCCTTTTAATGGAGTAATAGTTTTGGAAATATGTTTGGAACGGCATTGATTACTGCCTGTGTCGATACGAGAAGTATGTTGAGGAATATTTCTGTATGGTCTTCGAAACTTAATAAATTGTGCATATTTAGAAAATAAATATTATAAATAAATAACGACTACCTCCTAGAGAATTTTACTCATTAGACTTATTTTTCAATTTAAATAATTGACCAAACGTATGTTAATTTTTATCACAAAAGTCTAATTTTCGAAATTTAGATTTTATTAAAAATTATTTTCTTAAATAATTATTAAAAAATCAACCCATGCTTTCATAGAACAATAGCATCCTCTATAAACAAATAAGTGTATATTTTGCTTTGCAATTGTTGGAAGTAAATCAATGCCTAAAGTCCATATTCCAGCATAATTAAGCAAATAAGCACCCAAATTTGCCTTTTTGAGGAATTCTTTCCGAAGTAATTCATCAGCTTCAATATCTTTTTTATTTTCTAAAAATTAATATTTTAAATTAGGTAAATCAAGAATAAATTATAAAAAATTGCTTTAACATTTAATGATCCAAAAATTATTCAAAATTAACTTAAAAACTAGTAAATCTCCACCTTCTCCAGAAATGGTAACAATTTTTGAAAAAACATTTTTTTCTCGTCCAAACTCAATAAGAAATTCCTCAATTTTGCCAAGTTGATAACTTTAAATAAAATATATATTTTATTTATTTATTTTATATACATTTTATTAGTTACAGACATACTTAAAATAATTGAATTATTATTTGTTTCGTCAGTTTTAATTTGAATTCCATGCCAAGGTGAATCAGCAGGTCCTCCTTCTTTACATAGATTTAATTTATTTTTAATTTTCTTTTCATTTTGGCAAAATCTTTTTCGATGAGTTTCGCATTTTGAGGCAATTATGTTCTTAAAAAATAAATAGTATAAAAATAATTTTATCATTTACATTAGGTGAATTCAAAATCCTATATTGAATTGTTGAATGAATTCCATTTTGTCTATTTTTCCCGTCCAATTGACTCGGAAAACAAATAATTAACCTTTTATTTTAAATTATTTAAATAAAGTTAAAAAATATTTTTTACCCATTTTTGTCACAAGCAAATCCTTTTTTATTATAAAAATGTAAACTATATGACTCTACATGTTTATGTTCTGGTCTAGGTAGGCATTGATCAGATATTAAATAATCTGCTTTATAATGACCATTGCACATATTTGTTAAATGAATTCTTTAAAATTTCAATCAAAGTTAATTTATATTTGAGGTTTAAATTCAATTCCAAAACCACGCCCTCCAACACAAAAAGTCGGGTCAACTTTCGGATCGGGGTTTTGAAAAAAAATTCTTGGATCGGATTTCAGATCGTGACTTAAAAATTTTCTTCGAATCGGGTTTCGGGTCGAAAAGAAGACCGAGTTTCAGCTCTCGAGTATAATATTTATATTTTAATAATATTTTTTAAATAAGTCCGATTTTAACATTAGATTTAATTGTAATATCGTTCTAAATTTAGGCTATATGTAAATTTAAATGAAAAAACTTTAAAAATAAAGATTTACGCTTCATTCTCGTTTATTTCCTTTTCACTAATCTCATTCATACATTCCATTTCTTCATCATTCTTTTGATTTGTTTCTTGTTGCAACGTTTTATTAAAAATAATAAAAATAAAAAAATAAAATAAATAAAAATAAAAAAACATTCCTCAAAAATTTTTTAAAATAATTTTAAAAATTTATTTGAGAATATGGCTAAAGCAGTAAGAGCAGTTTTTGTAAGGGATGAAATTAATTTAAAGCTTAATTATCGAAAGTAAATGTTCTATTTGAAAAATGTCTCTCCATAATTCACAAATATTAATTTAAAAAATCATTTAAAAAGATTTATGTATTTGATAAAAAACTATTTTTGGAAATCATTTCTGATGGGTAAATGAAAAATAATAATTTTCTAGTGTTATTATTCATCATTTCTAGCTGTTTTTAATTATTTATCTCCATTAAACGACATATAAAAAATTTAATTAAAAAATAAAAGGCTTTAGCTTTGACTTATGTGGAGGTAATAAATGGAAAAGTATTGCGGTATATATTACAAATATTTTTAATGTACATATTTTAAAATAAAAAGAAAGCTTTATCATAAAATGTTGGACATATCTTGGATATTAGAAATATTCTTCTCTCTATAGTAAAATATTTACAAATTCATCAAAACTTCTACAAATTTGTTGAATTGTTTTGACAGCGCCATCTTCTAATTGTCAATATTGAACTGTTGGATCCGACTTTGATAAACTACCAAAATAGCCCCATCATTTGTTTCGAGTCTGATATTTTGAGTAAAATGAACAAATTTCCCTTCCTGATTATATTTAAACTTTTCAATATATTCAATGTTTTTTAAATTTTGAAGATGTTGCCATTTTACTTTATAAATATATTTGTTTGCCCCATATCCAAAATGATTAATTTCTTGTGTAAAATAATTTGGTATATGCCCACCATTTGCATGCCCGTTACCATGATGATGATAACGATTACTTGAAGCATCTGCATTAGTAACAATATGCTCTACATTTTCATTTGGTTCATGGAATTGAATTGTTATTTCAAATAAAATTAAATTAATTATTATTTAAATGATATAATTTAATACTTCGATTGGGTGCACCAAAATGTTCTTCGTAAAAGTTAGTACGGAAAATACGAAGTATATTTGTTGCCTTAATTAAAGCAATATTCGCATTATTGAACAAATAAATACGAAGGTTATCTGTGTAAATAAATATATATTATAGTGTTATTGTTTTTGAGTTGGGACCGCAAACCTCCGTTAAATTTTAGTCTTGCGTTACTTTTACGAAATTAAATCAAAAAACGCAAATACCCATAAGCTACTATATTATTAAACTTACCTTTCATATGAGGTAAAATATTTGTCAGCTCAACTCCATTCATTGAATAATGTTCAATATCAGAAGAATAATTACCAAGAGGTTCATTGAAATGTGGTTGAGGTGGAAGAAGAACGACTTTTAAATAAAGATTAAACAAATTCAAATAAAAGGCGAAAATAATTAATGCCATAGCTTTTTAACCTTTAATTTTTATTTAAAAAATAATTATTCTTCGCAGTTAATACTAATAAATTAATTGGGGGGGGGGGGCATTTATTGTTCTCATTTATTTACTCAAATTTATTAGAATGTAAATTATTTTTAACTTAAATAATCTATGTACACCACGAGTTCTAACTTCAATCGACATCATCGAATCCAGGATGCCAATGACATATTATGTTCGATGTAATCATATCATACTAGGATCCGGGATTTAGGTAATCCTATCACGAGTCTACTTTTGCTTGTGTCAACTGCAGTGACGTATAAGAGGAAAGAATTGTGATTGGGAGTTTCCCTAAAACAACTTTAACTACGACCATCCAAATGAATTTCTTCTGACGGATTAATGGCCGAATTAGCGTGATTTACTTAAAATAAAAAGGAAAATTATTAAATATGAAAAAATAAAAATTAAATTTTATTTAAAGAATTTTTATTTTAATTTATTAGTCATTAAATTTCTTAATATAAAAAAAGAGAGAGGAAAGGCTGATTATGTTTTTCTAAATAATTTATTTATAAAATTAATCAATGTAAAATTTATTTATTGGCAAAAGTGCAAAATAAAATAGTAAAATTTATTTTAAATTAAAATTATGAATAAATGCGGAGATGTTAAAGAGTGTTGTGCGGAAATGAACATACAAAAAACGGAAGAATCAAATTTATAAACCCAAACTTGACTTGATAAGAAGTACTACATAAAAGATGTTTTTTATTGTTACAAGAGACAGGACCGAGTCATGATCTCGATCGAAAATCTCGGTTATCGAGATCTTGTTTCTTGCACGACACTCCCAGTCCGGTCTCTAATTGTTACGGCAAAATATAATTCTTAATAATTATTTTGTCTAGAAATATTTAATTGGTTTATCGAAAAATATGAATTAAAATTAAAACATTTAGAATAAAATTTTAAAATATTATTAAATTTTAGTAATTATTGTATATACAATTTCTAATTATACAATTTAAAAAATATTTATTAAAAAATAGATAGATAGGTGACTGAAATTTTAACAAAAAAAAGTTAAAATAATTTTAATGAGGTAAACAAGACTTTTTGAATGCATTAACTTTTGTGAGAACAATTTCTTTAAAAATTAAAAAAATATTATTAAATATTTAAATAATAAGAACCTTTCCATTTATCTAAATTATTTCCATTTGTTTGTAATGTTTTAATTTCTGCTTGAAAATCATAAATCTTTTCCGGTTTAGCAAGTAAATTGGCACTTAAATAACCACGATAAATATCAAAATAATGATTAGAAAGGGCATTATTTGCATCTGTCCGTTTAAATGGATCTAATACAAGCATTGAGGAAAGAAGTTGACGAACATTTCCAACTATATAAATTTATAGTATTTTTTAAGAATTTTTTAAAAAGAATTGAAATTTTAAAGGACTGATCCTTGTGAGATGTGGATTTGAATATTCTAATAATTTTATTTTCTAATAAACTGATTTACACCTGAAAACTTGGGTGTTCATATCTTTTTCGAATGCATTTTAAGTAGTTTGTTTGCATTGTTGCTAAATTAACCGTTTACACCTCCATCTCCTCAAAAATCCTCCGGCTCAAACCCTAGTCTGACTAGTGAGGAAAATTAGACGACCCTTATTAATATTCAGATTCCTGAGACATTAACTATTAAATAAGTAAGTATTCTTACTTGTAAGAAATTCACTAATTAGTTTAGGAATTGCTCCATCGGAAATAAAACGTTCCCAATCAATTGGAGGACGTTCCTCAATATTCTCAATAACTGTTCGTTGTGTTTTTTTAAGATTTAGTGTTTTAATAAATTCCAAATCTGAGGGAGAACTTCCAAGTAATTCAATAAATTGCTTCCATTGACTAGATAAGGTTATTCCAGTAAAGAGAATTTTACCAGAAATTAATTCAGCAAAAATACAACCAATTGACCATATATCTACTAAAAATTATTAAAAATCATTTTTGATAATAAAATATTCAATTACCTTTTCTGTCATAACTATTAATTCCAAGAAATAATTCTGGTGCTCGATAGAAAGGTGTACCTGCATCTGGAGTTAAATTTTCTGGTAAAATATCTCTAGCAATGCCATAATCGAGAATTTTAACATTTCCCCTTTCATTCATTACAATATTTGTTGGTTTTAAATCCTTAGAATTTTTAATAAATTTAATTAGAATAAAATAGATTCTGGACCCATGGGAGAGAGACTTCTAAAAACTCTGGTTCCGGAAGCTGAGCCGGAACACAAAATATTTACTGGTACTAATTAATTAAAAGAAAATTTTCTTACTCTATGAACAATTCCCGATTTGTGTAAATATTTAGCCCCACAAAGTATTTGCATTATACAATAGGAAAGTTCTTGATGTGTCCAAACTTTTTGTAGTCTTTTCTTTTCCGAAATTCTCTCACTTAAAGTTTTTCCAAAATATTCCGTCACAAAATGTAATTCATCAAATTTCTTTAATGGTTTTATTTTTGTTGGAATTCTTATATCATATAAAGAAATTAACTTTAAAAAATAATTATTTTTATTTATTTAATATAATAATATATACATTAGGATGTTTTAATGTAGAAAGTAAAGTCAATTCTCGTAATGTGTATTTAGCTGCAGCTGGAGAGAGGAAAGGAGCGCGGAGTGCTTTGATTACCACAACTTTTGTATTTCCGTCTTTTTCCTTTGCTATTCTGATTAATAAATTAATGATTAAATTATTTATAATATATTTTAGGGTTCAGGTATAAAAATAAATTTTAAGTCAACACTTCACACAATTTTTGAGTATTGTATGAACTTATTGTTAGCCATCCTTATAATTATTTTTATTTAAAATTCTTATTAAAATTTTAAAATCTACGCTTTCCAAGCATCTCCCTGTCCACTTCTAGCCATCAGAATTAAATCCTGGTATTCAATTTTTCGTTGACTTTTCATATCTTTTTTCTCTTTTTTCCCTTCATTATCATCCTTTTTCTCGAGTGGAGTTGTTGATTCTGTTGAATTATCTGTTCCATAAGTACTACTTGCTGTGAAACAATGGGTCATTTAAAAATTAATTGAAAGGAAGTTTTGTTAATAAAATAATTAAAAACTTATTTAAATACTTTTGGTGAAATGAATGGGGAAAAAGGGAGGGAATTGTAATTACTTACTATACAATGATAAAAAATAGATTATAATTACTAAGCAATTTATTTGTCTGATCGTTTTTACTTACTAAGTTTTTTCTGCACTAATAATGATATTAAGTTAAATCTCATAAAAAAAAGAAATAAATTTTATAATAAACAAAAAGTAAGTAGTAGAATAATTTTTCATAGAATTTAAAATTTGTTTTAAAAAAATTAAAATATTTACCTATCATTTTTTAGATTATTTAATAGTTAAAATGGATTAAATTTGGGAGAAAACAAATTACAAAAAATTGAAAGTGAGCATTTTTATTTTTATTGAATCGATCGAGAAATGATTGTACACACAAAAATAAATTTTTATATTTGTAAATTTATTTTTTTTTTGTAAACATCTTGCGAAGAAAGTTGAAATATTTATTCTGAAAAATGATTTTTTCTTATAAAATTGAATATTAAATCGGGATTAATTATTAATTATACTTAACAGGGGTGGGCTGAGTCACACAAAATACGAGACAGGAGATAAAACGAGATATGGGATCTCCCAAAAAATAGAAGATTTACGAGATACGAGACTAAGCCCACCCCTGATACTTAACCCCATGTCTATATACTTATTTAAAATAAAATAAAAATATTCAAATAATTTATTCTTGAAATAACAAACAAAACAAATTAATTAATTATTTTTTTCTCCATTTAATAAAATAATTCTTTCTCTTTTTTCTTCATCATATTAATTCATTATAGAGGTGGAAATAGAGATAGTAGAAGCGCTTCAAGCTCTTCAGCATTTTGAGCTCCAAAATTTCCATTTCCAGGCATTATTCTTTTAATTTAAAAATACAATTAATTTAATGTTGAATTTAAAAAAGTAAATTTTAAAATAGAAATAATTTTATTGCCAAAAATAATTTTTTTGTTTATTTTATATGGTTGAGAGAGTGTTACTGCATAAATATTTTTTAAATTCCTCGTGATTTCAAAACTTGCCATTTTATTAAAATTATTCTCTAAAGTAGTATGATTAAATTTAATTCCTTATTTACTACAATGATTGGTCAAAAATTAATAATTAATCACTTCCTTGTACAAAAAATATTTGTACATTTTTGTGTTTTTATTTAATCTAAAAATATATTTGGTGCCAAATGTTCAATAACCAATGAATCACAATGAAATAATATTTTTGAAAATACACCTTATTTCCGATCAGAGAATTCCTTAAAAATTTTAACACAATCTATGAGACATATAATTATTTTTATTTATTTTTGTAAAATAATTCAAATTGTTTTTTTATAAATTTTTGTCATTTAAATTATTAATTTCTTCGTTTTATTAATAATTTTAAAGCATAAATTAATTAAATATTTTACCAGCAATTTTTCGGTTCAACTATCTTTAACTTAATTTAAAAAAATTTTTCAATATTAAATTAAAATATAGTATTTATTCACATGTTTTTTGCATGTCTATAATAAATAAAATGTTATTATTCCTTTTAAATTTGAAATTATGTTTTTAAAAAATAAGAAAATAAACAAACAATTAATATTTAATTAGTGATGTAAAGGTTAAAAAATATTTTTTATTAAAAATATTTTTTAGTAAATATGTATTTTATATAGGTAAACAAAAAAAACAAAATTATCTTATTAACTTATCTTAAATATAAATTATTAATTTTAATTCTAATAGTTAGTATAAAGATTGGAGATAATTGGAGAATAAATTCGGGAATAACTAATAAAATTAGTTTTTCGATTGACTGTCAATATTAAAGGAGAAGAACCAAAATGAAAACTAAAACATGAGAAAAGTCTGAAAGATCATGAAAAAATTGTTAAGTTTAAAGTGGTCTAATCAAAAGTTAAATCTCGAAATTTCTAGTTTGATAAAAAAATAAAGAGGAAATAATTTACAATTTATATATTTTAATTTATTTATCAATTAAATACAACAACAAAAATTAATAAAAAATATCAAATAAAATTATATCAAATTATTTTCATTTTCAAAAATCAAATTCTCATTTTCAATCAACATTCAAGTTTTTTTGTTGTTTATGATTTTTTACTTTCCTTAATTTCATTCATTTGAAAAACAAACAGAAGACAATCAAAGAAGAGCAAATATTTCAAATTATTTAATTAATTGTAGTTAAATATTCCTTCCTTTTTTTCAAGTTACAGGTGGAAAATTAGCCAAAATATAGGCTTCCATTTCTTCCGCCCCACCAAGGCAAAATGAAGTATTGTTCATTTTTCTTTTAATTTTTGAGTTTAAATTTTATTTGAGAATATATTTAAGAGAATGATTTGATATTTTAAAAACTTATATCCTTTTATTTAAAACATTTAATGCAACACATCCTTACTAATTATCAGCATTTTGCCAAATCTTCCCTTATTTTTATTCCTTATTTGCAAATTTTTTTCCTTTTTTTGTCAATTCAATTTTTTCTTAGTGATTTATTTTATTTTTGTCCTTTTATTTGCGTAATTCTTTTAAATTTCCGGTTAAACTTTAAAGGAAATTAAAAAAATAATTGATTATATTGAACTAAAAAAGAATTAAAAGAAGGGTTTTTAACGAATAATTAAAATGTTTTAGACAAGAATTTAAATTTAATTGAATACTCTCAACTTATTTCTTCAATTTATTTAACTAAATAACGTTAAAATTCCAACTACCTATTTATTTTTTTTAGAAATTTTACTAATTTTTTTAAATTGTTAAATATTTTAGTAATAAAATACATTTATACTATATTTCATAATAATTAAAGATTTTAAACTTTAAATTCCAAAAACTGTTTTACTTCCGTTCTACCATCCACGGATTTAGTATTATTATATTATTTCACAGATTTAGTATTATTACCATATGTTTGTGCTTTTTCGATTCTTAATTACACTCAAAAATGAAAATTAAGGATACCCGGAACCATATCGAAAATTTCTGAATTTTTTCTCTTACATATTTTTGACCTACATAAAAAAGGATATAGTTATTAACTCTATTAATTAATTACTTCATAATAAATAGATAATTATTTTTATTTTTAATTGTAGGCATTTAAATTTTCAATAAATAAAATCTAAAAATAACAATACCAAATTAATATTTATTTTTATCACGTTTTAATTAAATATTTTTGTTTATACATATTTGGATATACTATAAATAAAAATCCTTATTTAATAAGATTTTTATTTTCTTAAAATAAATATACAAATAAAAATAAATAATATTTAATTAATATACATATTTATTAATTGCACAAAAAACAATAAAATATCATCAAATTAATTTAGTAGTCATTGTTGTTGTTGTTTTATTCCCAGAGAATGTTGAAAGGCAATATATTTTTTGGAGATTTCGATTCTTGTTTTATTCTTATAAAAATTGTTTTTTTAATTAAATAGTTATACAGGAGGGGGGAAATTAGCTAGTAGCATTGCTTCTAATTCTGCATATTCTGTATTTCCGTTATTATTGAAAAAGAACATTTTTTTAAAAAATATTTTTGAAGAATTAAATAAAAAAATATATTTATTTTTTTTATAAAATAAAAGTTTGTTTTTATTTTTATTTATTTTTATTTTCCTTTTATATTTATATCTATTTAATATCCTCCTCCCTCCCCTCCCTTTTTTTGTCTCATCCAAAATCCTTAGTAATCAAATGTTTTCCTTTTTTTGTTGTCCTTTTCATGTTGAAACATTTTTCTGCTCAGTAATTTTCAAATAATACTTTTTAGGTATTTTTTTCAATATAAGCAATGATTCAAAAACGGAAGGTAAATAAATAATCACCTCACGTCATTTTTTATTTATGGGCAATTCCGCTACAAAAATTTTTCTCAAAAGAATTTATTGTTAGAAAACTATTTTTTTAATGATTTTTGTTTTTAAATGACAAGAATTTTTTTTAGAAAAACTTTTTGATAATAAAGGTTGTTGTGTCCGCACTTGCAGAAAAAATACGAATAAATAAAATTAACCCATTATTAGGTTTGATTTTGGCACAGACGGGGTTGTCTTTCCGTAATGGTTCTATTCAATCTCACACCCAATGAATTATTATGGAGGTGTTTTGTAAAAAATTATTTCTATTTTGATTAAAAAAGATTTAAAATACTTGTTTGTCATAACATTTTTTATTAGTATTTTTGTCAACGATATTATTATTATGTACATATTATTCTTGTTTTTTGGAACTTGCATTTCCATTTATATTTTATTTTAATTCGGTCAGAATTTAACTGCGATACCTCTCATGAAGAAAATCTGACGCTAACTTGGAGGTGTTTTCGAGTTCCAACTGTATTAATTTATCAATCAAGGTCAAGTATTATTTTTTTGATGGCATAAAATAAATTTTGGAATATTTCGGCTAGATTGTGAATTTCTTTAAAATTTTTAAATTTATTTCTTTTATTTCACAAAATGTACTTTTAAAGGCAACTTTTTATTTTTAATTAAATAATTTAAATAAACATATAAGTGGGTGTATTAAATCATTTATTTTGTTTATTATGGAACTTTAAATTAAAAAAACATTTTTATTTAAATTTGCAAACTTCATAACACAAAAATGTGTGGGAAATAAAATTTTTTTATTAAAATTAAATTTAATTTTTAAAAGAATGTGGGAAGGAGGGGGAATACTAATTTAATTTGAATTTTTAAAAGAAAAAACAAAAAAGAAAATAATATTTAAATAAATAAAAATATTTATTTATTTCATTCATAATTTTAAAATTCCGTTTTTACTTAAAAAATAATGTTTATCCCTCCATTTTGTGAACTTTGCAGTAATTCTGAAGAAATTGAAGCTATAATGATTCTTTTTCCTCCACCAACATAATATTAAATTAAATATTTTAATTTAAAAATAATTATTTTAATAAGAAAATAAAAATAAATGATATGTTTAAAAAAATATTTTTTGTTGAATGGGACAATAAAGAATTGTTTGAGGAAGCTAAAGAATTGCTGATTTTTGATTTAATTTTTGTGATTATTGTTGTTGAATTAATTTTTGAAAAATTAAAAAAAATAATTATAAATTTAGATTAAAAAATAAAAAATAATTGTACTTTTCTTTTTTAAAATAATAATCCATTTTATGACCATACATATATTCCAAAATTCTTAGACTATTTACATATTCCGTTTTTGGAATTTCGGGATATATGTAAGGGATTAAGGGATTCGAGATCCATATTAGGGCATTGTATAAACGGACATATACGTTTTTATCAAGATTTTTTAGGATTAAATTTTATCCCTGAAGGACTATAATTATTATATCTCTCTTGATCATCTAAAAATCCAGAACTCAAAACTTTGGACTGTTTTGATTTTTTTGTCTTGAGTCTTATAAATTTTTGGTTTAGAGTTTTGGAAAATTTATTTGAACGTCTTCAACGTGTTGAACAATTTATCATATAAAGTCAAGTTAATCAAATTTAAAATTTTTTTAAATAATGGATTTCTCGGTAATTTTGTCCTTCGTGTTTGCTTTAAAAATACACATTAAAATAAATAAATCATTTAAAAAATGTCATCAAAATCATTTGGTAAATTATCGGAATCGTTTATTCCACCTCCAATATTTGATACATCGTCTATAAATTCGGGTGAATGGCATGGAATATCTGTATTCATTAGCCAAGCATCTATTTAAATAAAAATATTATATTTTACGATAATATTTCTTACAATCTACAGGCTTTGGAGATGAAGGTTGTTGCTGTAAATTACTTCCTTCTAAGTTATGAGAAAATAAAATATTTTAATAGTTTATTAATATTTTAAAAACCTGTTAGATGTAAATTGTTAAATTCTTCATCGACACTTTTGGGATTAATCATTGCTTCTTCCTCTTCTTGATAAATAAAAAAGATTTCTTTAATTAATTATAAGATCCACTAATTTCAGATTAGAGGCGGGTTTAGATACTAATTTAAAAGATGCCATCGAAAATTTATCCAATAAAACAATTTTCAGTTAAATAAATATAAATTTAAAATAGGGCTGGAGATAACCAGTAATTAGACGGTTCTTGCTCGGTTAACCTTATGTGTCCAGCCATATTTTAAATAGATTTAATAATTGAAAAAATTACTCGGATGTTCATTTATAGCTGAGGAAGAAGATTTTGAATCTTGACCAATTTGTTTTGAATTTTTATTGGCAGAATTTTCTTCTTTAATTTCACTTACTATAAATTTAAAAGAATATATGTTCTCGAGTAGATTTTTCTTTAAAATAATAAATTCTATTTGAATGTCATTTTATTATTAAAGATTATTAAAATTATTTGTTAACATTTTACGGGTCTCAATTAATTAAATTACCTTTAATCATTTTTTGTTTTTTGCTTTTTAATTTAATATTTTCCTCATCTTTTTCCTCATTATTTTTAGGTTTTTTACTTTCATCTAAAAGTAAATTTAAATTTTCTGAATTTTTAATTGAATAATTTTAATAATAAATAAGAATTAAAAATTTTAAAATAGATTATTTTATATAAAATTTATAAAATAATTATCCAAAAATAATTTTATAAAAATATTTTTTAAATTAATCAGATAAATATAAATAAATATCCAAAATTTTACCTTTAAATTTATTGTTATGTTCGGAATTTTTTTCTCCGGAAAATTTATCTCCAATTTTAAATTTCGGACGCCCAGCTACCCGCAATGGCACTTTTGTTTTTGTGTATATTGAGCATTAGGCTCATTTTAGAGTAAACAAAATCAGCAATTTATTTTAATTTAATAATTATTTTAATCAGTAAATTTATTTTTACGTTTTTTACGTTTTTTTTAAATTTCTGACGATACTTTGCTTATATAATAACCTAATAATATGTTCAAACTATTATTTTATGCATAATTAATAACTTGTTTTCTAAAAGTAAATATTTTTGCAAATTCCTTCTATCAGATCTTATGTTTAATTTAATGACAATAATCCCCAAAATGTTGCGCACGGCCACACTGCAGACTGGAAGTGCGTGGTTTTAGCAGGTGAATATTTCGAAATTCAGATGATTATTTTTAGAATTGCGGTTGGGTAAAAATTTTTTTAATCATATAGTTAAAAACACTGTACTGGGTACGAATGTCCGCCGGGATGATAAAGTTTAAAAATTTTGGAGACAAAATTTCCGGAGATGGAAATTCCGGACATAAGTAATTTTCCACCTTGTACGTGTACTTTATCTTTTCTTTTTTTATCTTTGTTTATAAGACTGGCTAGTGTTATATTAGCATAATCTTCTTCTTCTATAATGAATTAAATTAATTTTAAAAAATAATATTAATTAAAAAATTGCCTGCTTCTTTAATTTTTTCAGAAACTTTTCCTTTTAATTTTCTCGATTTTTGCTTTTTTAGATTTGCTTCTTTTTCTTTATTTATTTTTTCTGATAACTCTTCTGATTCATTTCTATTTAATTTACAATTACTAAATTTAAGAGATTGTTTCACAACCTTCACATCAATTTCGTAAACATTAGTTTCAAATATTGCTTCATCATTGCATTCAACTTCAGCTTTCTAAAAGTATTTTAATTATTAAATAAAAACATTAAATTATAAGTATAATTGCAAGAAAACACAACAAAAAAATTTTTTAAATTTAAATAAAATTAATTTTCTAAATTTTTACATATTATAATTTTAATTTACCTTAATTAATTTTTTTACTCCAATTTTTTCATAATTAATTGTATATTTATTTTCTGGACAAACTATTTTATTTTCTCTAATTGCAACTTGTTTATTATTCTCTGGCCAAAAATGACTTGTATGTTTAATGTTATTTTCAGAATCACGTTTTGTGCATTCTATATCATGAATTGTAAATTTATCTTCGTCGGGAACATCAGTAATTACAAATTTAATATATTTTTGAGGTCTATCAAAATTATTTTCAAATCCTTTTAGTATAATTTTTCTCTCTTTTAAATTAATTTCCATAATATCATTGTTATATTCCAAATCAAATTTTTGATTAAATAATAACTATAAAATAATAATTACAAAACAAAATAAGAAATAATTATGTGAATTAAAGAAAAAGTAATGAAATAATGAAAAAAGGGAAGATAATAAATTTTAGTTCATCTATGGCAATGACTGAAATAAAATTAAAAACCTTAGTTGATTTGTCTTTATTTAATTTAAAAATTTCAATTTTGAAATAATTATTTTTTGTAAATTTTATATCATCTTTCTCCTCCTCTTTAATTTCTATCATTTCTTCAAAATCTTCAAAATAATTAAAACGAGCAATATCATAATCTTCTGTTTTTACAATTCCTATTTCTTTAATATTTACTCCTGTTTCTTTTTCAATTTTACAAAGTTTTACTTCAAAACGAGGAGAATTTTCTTTTAAAAAATCCTTCATTTCTTCTAATTCTTTCCAATTTTTAATTTTTACATTTATTTTTACATTAATCTCATCTATTGCCTCAACAAAAAATAATAAAAGAAAATAAATATTTAAATAAATAATCATTAAAAAATCTAAAATTAATTTTTAAATTAAAAATTCAGATTTCAATTTAATTAAAAAAATTAAATTTATATTTTTTATTAAATTATTTAAGTGGGGAAATAAATAAATGGATGTAAATAAAAAAGAAATCAATTTTAGCGATAATTTAAAGGAAGACGTGGATAAATCAATTTAAAAAATCTTTTCACAATCAAGCAATCAAGTGACAAGGGGGGATAAACATGAGGAGGAGAGGAGGATAAACATGGGGAGAGAGGCTAAAGTCTGAGTATTGTTTGTCAAAACATTTAAAAATGTTAATAACTAATTAAATTATAATTATCCAAGGTTGAGAAAGACGGTAAGAAAAACTAGTGAAAAATATGGAGAATAAAACTTATTTGAAATTCTAATTAATTTTAAAATATTGCCCTATTTTTTGCTAGTTTTGAGTGGTTGTGTCCTATATTAGTGTTTTGGAAAGGTTAGCCTGGCAACAATTAAACATTCTATTTCTTTGATTTTATTTGAAAATTCTGTTAAAATGGCCGAGAATTAAAAATTTGTTAATAATTTAAAATAAAAAATAAATAAAATTAATTAAATAATAATTTATTCAAGTTCTGTTTGCCATTCAATCGTAAAATTTTTGAATTTCCAAATAATTGGTTGGCCATAATGTAAAGCATCAATTGTTGTATTTTTCCAACTAAATAAATTAATTTAATTTAAAAAATATTTTTTTGCTAAAAAAGCAACAAACCTGAAAGGAGGTAAATTACTTGGACCTCCATAAATTGGACCTCCAATTACCTTAAAATAAAAATTAAATTTAAATTCAAAAAAAATTTACAAACTTCGAATTGAAATTTATTAAAAAGTTTATAATTAGTTCCTTTATAGTCGATAGTTCCTTCATTTTTAAACCCCATATCTGGTAATTCCCAAGTTCCATTTAATGGATTTAAATCACTTCTTGTAGAAATACCTCCCTTAAATTATAAATAAGAACCTCTTTTCTAGATATCCACAAAATTGGGTAAATACTCCCCAATTTAAGATAAGGTTTTCTTAAATTTAATTGGCCAGAGAATATTACTGGCCTCAGAAAATTACCCTAAGGAATTAATATTTGAATCCACCGTTGAATGGCAAAGTATTCGAGAGAGAGAAAATATTCGAGTTTTGAAATTAAGGTGTGGGGAATTATTCTTTCAGCCTATACTGGCATGGGAATTAAAAAAGAAAGCCCCGACTATAAGCTAAAATCTTGTAATAACGAGTGGCATCTAAAAATGAGGTTCGAATATATTTTTTGATTAGAAACAAACATCTGCTGTGTATGGTGGGTCACATTTACATTTTGAATATTCATCGTGTTTGTAATCATTATATCTTAAATATTTATTTTACAGATTATTTCGCTACTCGTTGAAGAGGGCAATCAAGGCTAGAGGTGGTAAATAATTGAGAGGACATTACATATGTATAAGGAAGTATAAAATAATAGATTTATCATTGATAATAGAGATTGGATGGAAACGGGACCTCAAATAAAATTTCCATTGAATTAATATTTTTGTCAAATAATTAATTTTAAATAATATAAAAATAACCACCTCATTAATTCCCTTAATGTTTCCATATCTTTAACTTTATTATGATCTCTTTGAAATATTTTAGCTCTAGGTGAATAACCCCAACGCCACCAATTATTAATATTTGCTTTTTCAGTAAATCCACCCAAATCAGAAATTTTCTTTAAAAATGGAATATTATATGATGGCCAATAATTATATTTCCTTAAAAACCAAGTCATATCTCTGCTTACTGTTGTACCACTTAAAAAAGAGAAAAAAATATATTAATTTTTATAAAAATAATTTTTAACGGTATTTGTTCAAGAATCCAAAACAAATCAATTTTAGGCAATTCTTCTCCAGGTTTAAATAATTTATAGTCAAGGACCTGAAATTTTGATTTTATA
The DNA here is from genome assembly GCA_963681835.1 of Meloidogyne enterolobii. NCBI lineage: Eukaryota > Metazoa > Nematoda > Chromadorea > Rhabditida > Meloidogynidae > Meloidogyne > Meloidogyne enterolobii. The sequence continues at coordinate 549,094 of CAVMJV010000049.1, read as the reverse complement.
CATAATAATTATAAATTTAATTCTTCTAAAAAAAAGTTAAAAAATACTTGCCATCCACTGATTATTTAATGTGCCAGAATTAAAACTAAAAGTTAATTTAATTAAAAAAAATTCGAAAAATTTTCCATATTTAAATAAAAATTAATTATTGAATTCTGAAAGAATTGAACAAGTACCGTTCAAAAATTAGAACCCATTCATGCGAAGTTTTTGCCAATTGATTAGCAATAAAAGAACGAAGCCAACAACTAAGTTGGCCAATTGGGTTTATATTTGAATAAATAGATTCGTCTGAAAGGGTGATTGTTGTCTCTAAAATTCCCTAAAATTAATTAATTATTGAAAAATTCGTACACCGTACGCCCACAGGCGTTCGGGGTACGACCCTAATATAAACTCACCAATCCACCACTTGTCAGTGAAAAATCGTCTTGAGAAGTTACTGAACGTGGATAGCTAGAAATTGAAATTGTATGTCCCGGCACTTCTTTTGGATCTTTAATTTAATATTTAAAATTATTGATCTGTTATATCTACCATAAGCCAATTTATATAATTTTAAGATTCTATTCATAGATTTATATCCAAGCATGGTTACATGAGATATTAATCTATTAAATTAAATTATTATTCTATTGATATTCCAATTAAACTATTAGAATCAGCAAAAAGTAATTTTAGTTAGATAATTAATTCATTAGATAAACTGACATATCTTTATTTCCTTCAAGTACTTTAACAAATCCAGAGCAATGACTATTTGAGGAATAATTAGTTTTAGGTTTTTTAAAAACTCTATCCAAATCAAAAAAATCTCCGGCCATTTGTATTTTTAAAATTGGAGTAATTGCAAATCTAACTCTTGAAAGATAAAATTGTTTTTCTGGGCCATAACCTATAAAATAATTTTTGAAATAAAAAATAATTTTTATAAAAACACCCAACCATCTTGAATTCCAGTAAGTTGGGTATATGTCTAAAAATTCCAAGAAAATTTAATTTATAATAATTTAATAATTACTAAATTAACATGGCGCCAATATAAATCTGTTGGAGGGTTTGACATAACCTTAAAAAATATTTTTTTAAATTAAATTCTTTGAAATTTACCTGTGATTCAATCCATTCTAAATTCAACTTAAGATAGTTAAATAATTTTAAACAATATTCTTTAGCATTTTTACATAATTGGCTAACGGTATTTAAATAATGATAGTGAATTTGTACTTTTGTTAATAAACCTTTAAATTAAAATTTAAATATTTATTTGAATATCCAAATAACCTTCAACAAGTCCAGCTGCATATGCTTGCATTTCTACTGGGAAATTTGGAAAGGTTTCAACTTCAAGAATACCCCATCTAAATAAATATATGTAATTAAAAAATGTTAATTTGAAATGTTAATTTACACCTATAAAATATTGTTAATAGCTTTAGAAAACCGAAGAATCTAACGTAATCTAGGTAAATTCTCTAATTGAAATGCCCTACAACATTCTCTGTTAAAGCGGCACTCAGAGAGAAATAGTTTAAAAAATAGTTTATTCATTTAAAGTATAGGACCGGACCGAGACGAGATGTCGAACAAAAATTTCGGTTCTCATTATCGATATCTGTTCGAAATATCTATCACAATTCTCGATTGACACTCCCAATTCGGACAACAATTTTTATAATCTTGTTTAATTTAAATTTAAATAACCCAGTCTCATTTTGTGCATTTCTATATTTTCCAACGGCAACAGTATAATTATCAGGGCATTTTTGAACACTTCCTTCTAATTTATATAAAATAGGTAATGACTCATTACTACAAATATACATAATTCTATATCCAAATAATTTATTTAATTTTGATTTATTTGATAAATATTTTGTTGAAGAATATTTTTGTTGTGAACTAAAAATAATTATTTAAATTAATTAAATAATTAATTAATACTTTTCCAATTTTTTAAAATTTAAAGATTCAATTAAATTATTTTCATCCCAAATATCATTATTTAAATCTCTTAATGATAACACAAAAGTAGCCAATAAAATAATTAAAATAAATATTAAAATATATTTTAATTTCATCTAAAATTAATTATTAAACAGACAAATAATAAATTAAAGGTTATAAAAAGAAATAAGTTATGTAACGTATATCCTTCTATAACTACCCTTGGTAATTATTGTTTCCGCTGGAGGAAGTAATTAGGTTTGAAATTGAGCGTGTTTTAATCCATCGCTGTATGGGGTAATTAATGAGGTTGCGTAATTATTTGAGGGAGGACATTAATACAGGTTATACGGTAGTTAAAATATATTAATTAATTCATTTATTTGCGTAAACAACTTTTCACGTTTATAGAGGTGAAAATATAAATATATGTTTTATTTTTAAAAAATTAAGAATGTAAAAATTAATTTTGGTGTACAAAAACTTTAATTTTGTAAAGTCTCAACGATTATTTTTACAAAATTAAAATTTATTATTTAAAAAAATATAATTGATTACAAAATACTATATTTATTTACTACAAATCATTTTAGACTATTTTTTTGTATTATTTGTGCAGAATTTATAATTGTTTATTTAGCTTTTACTGATAAAATCGTTTTTATCTTTTTTCCTTAATTTTATTTGTATTACACAATTTACTGATTAAATTAAATATTTATTTTTATTATTTAGATGTTATCTAATTTTACTCTATTTATTTATTTTGATTTTTAAATAAAAATTTGAAAAATACTGTTTATTTTAATTGCACATACATACACAGTATGTAATTTGAAAGGAATTTTTAAATTTCAATTTCAATTTATATTTTATTTATGTATTTTTTAATAATTAATGATTTTAATCTTAAAATGTCCCCCTTCTCCTTCCTTTAATACGAGGGGGATTGTTGTACATAATAGGGATTAGCTTGACAGGGATTGGACTTGACAAGTCAAAATTAAAGTCAGAAAATTTCAATTTGACCGACTTTAGTAAAATATAGAAAAATAATTTTAATCAAAATTTAGCAAAATCTTTGATCAACTTTTGATTTTGACCAATCCCTAAATAATATTCAGTAAATATTTATATTTATAAAATTAAAATTAGCATTGTTTTTCACTAATAAATTTATTATCAATATTTTTCCATCCATTTCCACAACTTTCATTATTTTTTAAATTAATTTCTTCTCTCTTCTTCTTCATCATTATTTAATTGTTTAATAGCTTCATTTATATTTTCATTAATTTTTAATTCATTAATTTCTTTAATTGATTCATTAGATATTTTAGCAGCAATATAACATTGCTGAATAGATGTTAAAGCTATTTCTTTCTTTTTTTCTTTTAAACTTTCGGCAGAATTTAAATTAAATATTTCAATTTCTCTAAAAACAATTTCCCCATATTTTTTTACTTTTTCAAAAAAATATTCTTTACAATCCTCCCCCTCCTGTAAAGTTTTTCCTCTTCCCAAATTACACAAATAACTAGCTAAACAATTTAGAGTTATTGTTCCATAATATTTAATTTTAATATAATCCCAAAAAGTGCTGTGAATATATGAAATTAATTTTTCTAAAATTTTTTGTATTAATTCGTCAAAATCCCCTATTGAAGGTTTTGCTTTGCCTTTTATTATTCTTATTATTTTTTTCCATAATTTATCTCTTTTATTTTTTTCAAATCTTTTTTTGCGAGTAATTAATGACCAGAGATCAATTATTCTTTCATAAAAAAGTAATTTATTTATTCCAAGTAATTCATCTGTTTCTATTTGGAATGGACCTGAAAAAATAATTTTAAATTGTAAATCACAAGAATTAGAACGAGTATGAAAATGAAAGAATTCCCGGCACCCATTTGACAACTCTATTAAAGAATGTGGCGAAAATTATGGTATATATCTGTTACCATTTAATTGAGGTCTCTAACTGTATTGAAACGATATTCAAACAATTTTCATAATTTTTAAAATCAAACCAATATATCTTTTTTGTGAAAAATCCTCAGGTTCATAATTCAATTCCCATGGATGTTCTCTCAAATTCTGCCAATCACTTTCTTCATTAAAACCTAATTTTTTCTTCATATTTTGTACAAAATTAAATAAAATATTAATTCTATCATCTTCAAATTCAATTATAAGTCCTTTATTCTCAATAATTTCTTTTTCTTCTTCAATTTCATCTTTTTCAATTTCATTTGGTATCTCTTCTTTATTATATTTAAAGTCATTCAATTCTTCTTCTTCATTTTTAATAATTTCTTTACCTTTTCCTTTTTGGTTATAAACTTGACTAGTACTTCCAACATTATTTGAAGATCCTTTTAATCGGAAAAAGTAATCAAGTTGTGGAATATTCAAAAAAGGGCCTTCAAAGAATTGAATTAATACAGCAAATAAACAAATATCTGCCTGAAAAAAAATATTTTTTTGTTTTAAATTTTTGTAAATACAAAGTAGGGTTAAACGGAGACCGTTTAACTCTAATACAAACAAACATTTGTAGGTTCTTCTCCAAAAATAAAATAATTTCCAACAATCATTTCTCCAATCAAAGATAAATTTTTATCAAAATTTTTGATAACTTTATTAATTGTTTTAATTCTTTTATTGGAAGAAATTTGTTGAATTAACTAAAAAAATAAAAATTTTAAGATAAAAATAATTAAATTCCAACCATATTTTCAAAATTATTTTCTCCTTCAATAAAATATTTTTTAACAATATTTTCAATCCATTCATTCTTTTTATCAATAAAAACACTCCAGTACTTCAAATCAAATATTTGTTTATTTCCCCCTTCTACTAATTTATCAATATATTTATCAAAAAATAAATTAATATCCTTATCATCCTTTTCGTGTTTTTCAACTCCTTTTTCCAAACAAAAAAGTTCATTCCAAAATTGTTCATCTATTTTAACCAGAAAAGCTTCATTGTAATTAATTTCAATTATTTGGGGTTTTTTATAAAGTTCTTCCAATTTAGGTAACAATTGTTGATGTATACCTTTATCTTTTGCTAAAAAATCAAATCCTCCATTTCCTTTTAAATCTCTAGTTGTTCTGTCTTTTATTAAAATTCTAAAATTAAAATTTTCTTTAATTTAAAGGGGAAAAACATACGGAAATAATATATTATCAACAATTTCTTCAACCTTTTTTTCATTTTTATTTTCGGTTAAAGGTTTTCCTAAATGTTTTAATTTATTTATAATATTTTCCATTCCTTCAATAAAATCTCCATTAAATTGAATAAATGGAACTTGGCCATTTTGAGGAGAACCAAGTTTAAATTGGTTATTAATTCTCTTTAGAAATAATAAGTATTTATTTTGAAATTAAAAATATTTTCTCAATAATTTTTTTTTCAAAAAATATCAGTATGTCTATTTTAATTTATTTGAAAAATAAGTATACAGTATTTCTCGATTGGATTGCTTGTTTCCTTACGTTAAGAGCAGACACAATTTCAGACTCAACCCTACTAACGGGAAGCAGCGCCAGTCGGCGGAAACAGCGCCAATACTTTGACTGACACCCCACTCTTTTTCCTTTCTATTTTTTATCATTCGAAAGAACTCTTCGAGTTCGAATGACACTAAATTAATTAAACAAAACAAACTCCCCATTTATTTATTTTTAAAAAAACAAACATAAAATTGAATTTCTTTTAATTTTAACCAAATTTCCAATTTAAAACAATTAACATCCAAATCAGGCAAAGAAGAAATTCTTGGATATCTAATTAAATAAACAACATTTTCTTTCCAATTTTCAACCAAAAGTTTTGGATTTTCTGTTCCATTTTCTATTGGATATTTTAATAATAAACCTTTTTTTAATTATTAACATTAAATTAATTTAAACAAAAAAACTTACAAAAAATATTTGAATTATTTAAAAATATTATTAAAAATAATAAAAATAACATTTTAATTTAATAATTAATTAATTATTTTCTTTATTTTTTAAATTATTTAAATTTACGAATGTTAATTTAAATATAAGGCTATAATTAAAATTACCTTTATTTTATATTTTGCCTTTTATTAAAATTTACATAAATTAAAATTCTCACAATTAAAAAAATTAAATGTCTAATCAATCATGAGAAGCATTATTTAAATATTTTTCTTTAATTTTCAAAATATTTTTTTTTAATTTTTAAATTTGTTGTGGGAAATTTAAGTAATTTAATTTATTAAATTTAAAAAAATATTGCATAAAGAAACTTTTAAATTCTCTTATTTCTAATTTTTTAAAATGAGTTATTTACTGTTGGGTTGTCCAATTGTTAATAACATCTGAGAAAATATTTTTTAATTATTTTTATAGACATTCGATTTTTTCTTGCTTTAGCTTCCTTAAAAGTGCATATTGAGTTTATTTAGAATCAACGAAAGGCAAAAATAAAATTCTCAATAATATTTTAAAAAGTACAATTACTGAGAAAATTTGTTTTTTTTAAATCTTATTTTCATAAGTTTGTGTATTATGACCCCGCTTACGTAGACGAAAACAACCAGATACTTTATCACACGTAGAAGATAATGTACATATGTTTGTAAAAACTAAGAGAAGAAGTCCAATATAAAACATTCTTTAATTCTCTTAAATAACTTCCAATTTTTCTTTATTTAACGAAAATATTTTCTAAAATAAATAATTAATTTTAGATGAAATTAAAATATATTTTAATATTTATTTTAATTATTTTATTGGCTACTTCTGTGTTATCATTGTCGCGAAAGGCGACTTATCTTTTTACCATTTTGTCCCCTGTCTTTTTATTAAAAATATTTATTTTTAATTTTCCCCTTTTAATCATGCTTATTCATAGAAAAACGCCTACTTTCTCAAATTCTTTAAAATTCACTTTGTACTTTTGTGAAAATTCTATTTTTCTTTAAAATCCGCCCCTTTTTTCTGACTATAAATAATTTTGGGCTTTCTCAAATATCCAGAGCTCTTCTAGAATTTAATTGTGTTTATATAAAGTTCCTTCTTCTGTTTTTTAAAGTTTTTAATTTTAAATAAAAGTTTTTTATTTGTTTAAAATTAATTTTATTGTTGGGAAAGAATTTCTCAACAAGTGGTGCCGCTACGTTTTGAACGAACCTGTTCAAAAGTTAAAATTGTTTGTAAAAAAAAATTATTTTTTTGTTTGTTGAAAAGTTAAAGAAAAATTGTTTTAAAAGAAACTTATAACTTAAAAGATTAAGTTATATTTAAAAGTTTTAAGTTTAAGTTAAAATTCATTTGAAGTTAAACTTAGAAGTTTAAAGTTAAAAATTTATTTGAAAAGTTAAAAGTTAAGTTTAAAGTTTGAAGTTTAAAGTTGAAAATCTATTTGAAATTAAAGTTGAGAGTTTGAATTTAAAATTGAAAATGTCCGGTCCATATAAAAGAATGATCGGAACTGTTTTACAACGTTTGCGAGTTAGAATTGAAAATGCAGAAAGTATTTTAGTAAAAGATGAAATAGACGATGAAGAGAAAGAATCACTACTGAATGACGGAAAAGGTATTCAGAAAATTTTGAAAACTTTAGATGAAAAGAACCAACTTTGGTTAGATTTCCTAAAAGTTTTAGATCCAGATGATAGAATAAAAGAAACTCAAGCTTATGAAAATTATACAGTTGAGAATAGACATTTCTATGAATGGATCGAAAAAGGAAGAGAAATTGTTGATTCAATAGATGAACTTGTTATTCAGAGAAATCCAGATACCTCTGAAAATAATTCTGTAGTAACACAAACAAACAATGTAGAAACAAGGGAATTAACTGTACAATTACCCAGACTTCAGTTACCCGAGTTTCATGGAGATCCACATCATTGGATTTCTTTCTGGCAAAGTTTTGAAAGTTCAATAGATAGACATAACTTTAGCCAAATTGATAAAATGAAATTTTTGCTTAATTGTTTAAAAGGAGAAGCAAGAAATGTTGTTTCTGATTTAATGTTAACAAATGAAAATTACCAGATCGCTGTCAATACATTAAAAGAAAGATTTGGTGATAAGAATATTTTAATTGAAGCATTAGAATCAGAATTATTTCGATTACCTACTTGTACAGAAAAATCAGTTTCGTTAAAATATACAGTTGATAAAATTGAAAAAATATTTAGACAATTAGAAAGTATTGGTGAAAATACAAATAATTCAGTCATGACCTCAATGATAAAGTCAAAACTCAATAGAAGTTTTTTAATGGAGATTGCTAAAGAAGAAAAGACTTTAGGTAAAAAATGGAACACTAATGAATTAAGAAAAGCTCTAGTTGGTATGGTTAATATAAGAGAATCAGTGTTTCAGTCATCAAAACATTTTCAAGTTCCTCAAACAAGTAACCAAAATGAAATGAACCATAAAAATAGAAATAATGAAAATTTTCAAAGATTTCAAAAAGTAAATCAAGCAAGAACTTTCCCAGTATTTACACATGCAAGAAATATTGTTTGTTATTTTTGCAACGGGAACCATTGGTCAAATTCTTGTTTAAAAGTTTTGGGCTTGGAGGAACGCAAGAAGCGTTTGATCGAACAAAACAGATGTTTCCGATGTCTTCGACAAGGACATGTTCTCAAAGATTGTCTTGTAAGAAGAAACTGTTCATATTGTAATGGAACTCATAATTCAGCCATATGTCCCAAAAGGAATTTTGAACATGAAAAACAATTCGATAATAATAAAAATAGACAAATGAACTATGTGACCGAAAAAGTAAATCCTGTGCACAAAAATAAAGTTTTTGAAAGGAAAAGTTGGAAAAGTAAAACTTCCTGTTGTCAAATTAAAAATACAGTTGAAAATCAACCTGAAGAAACTAAAAAGGAAGAAAATATTGTTAAAACTCAGAATATGACCGTTAATTCGTATAGTACTTTATTAGAACCTTGGAACCCAATGTTAATGGTTTTAAAAGTCAAAGTATTTTCTCCGAGAAACCAAGACAAGAAAACTGAAATTTTTGTATTTCTTGATAGCGGAAGCGAAGTTTCTTACATTACTGATGAATTAACAAAGAAATTAAATTTACCAAAGTTAGGAGAAGGCTTTCTTGAAGTTTATACGTTTCAAGGAAATAAATCTGAAAAACAACAATCTGGTAAATACTTGCTTGGAATTGAAAGAAAAGATGGAAAAAATGAAATGATAGAATTGTTAAGTATTAATAAAATAGCTAATGAATTACGTTCTGTAACTATAAATGAAATCTGTGGACATTTAAAATTAAAAGATATAAAAAACAATTTAGTTACAAACTTTGGAAAACCTGATTTGTTAATAGGTGTAAAAGATTTTTGGAGATTTTTTATTAAAAAGACTGAAATTTCGAAAGATTGTTATTTGGTTAATACTACAATCGGAAGTGTAATTTGTGGAGAAAATCAAAAAATTTCTCTAGAAAAGACAATACCAGTACAGACTCACATGGCTGTTAAATCTTTTGAAGAAATGCCTAGTGAATCAGAAATTAAATCTTGGTGGGATTTACAAAGTATAGGTATCAATGAAAATCCCGAAGAAAACGAAGATGAAACTGCTCAAGAATTGTTTAATAAATCAATTAGACAAGTTGACAAAAGATATAGAGTTAAATGGTTATGGAAAGATGAAATTCCCGATTTGCCTACTAATTATGGTATTGCTTATAAATGTTTGGAATCTTTGTTAAATCGTTTACAAAATGAACAAGGATTAGAAAATTTAAAAAGAATAGATAAAACTATACAAGACCAATTAAAGCTTGGAATAATTGAAGAGGCTTTCAAAGGTAAAGGAGAATTGGAACATTATTTACCGCATAGACCTGTTTTTAAAGATGATAAAATTAGAGAAGTTTATAATGCTTCTGCCAGATCTAAAGGTCATAAAAGTTTAAATGACTGTTTATTTCGAGGTCCATTAAAATTACCAGATTTAGCTGGAATGATTATGCGTTTTCGATTGTCTAAATTTCCGTTATTGGCAGATATAGAAAAGGCTTTTTTGCAAATTGAATTGGAAGAAGCTGATAGAGAAGTTACAAAATTTTTATGGTTAAAGGATATAAATAAACCGTTAAAATTCGATAATTTAATAATTTACCGTTTTACAAGAGTAGCTTTCGGAATTATTTGTTCACCTAGTCTTTTGGCTATGACTATTGAACATCATTTGAATAAATTCCCTGGTTATGAAAAATTGTTTAAGAATATTTATGTTGATAACGTCTTTATCGATTGTAATACTGAAGAAGAAGTGTTTGAAAAATATATTGATTTAAAGAAAGTATTTTCTGAAGGAAAGATGAATTTAAGAGAATTTGTAACAAATGCCAGAAAAGCTTTAGAAAAAATTCCTGAAATTGATAAATTAACGGATTTGCATCAAAAAGTCTTAGGAATTAATTGGGATATAAAAATGGATATTTTAGAAATTAAATTTCCGTGTTCGAATCTTGAAGATAAATTTACAAGAAGAAAAGTTTTGGAAATAATGGCTTCTTTATTTGATCCGCTTGGTCTCGTCTCGCCTTGTCTTGTTAATCCGAAATTACTGTTTCAAAAATTATGGGATAAACCAAAAAATTGGGATGAAGAATTGGAAATCTCTCATTCAAATGAGTGGATCAATATACTAAGGTCTTGGATAAATAAAAAAATAACAGTTCCAAGATTAGTTATAATTAAAAATTGTAAATACCAATTACATGTGTTTGTTGATGCTAATAAAGACACTTATGCCGCTGTTATTTATTTAAGAAGCAAAGAGAATGATAAAGTTCAAGTTTCATTGATTTATTCTCGAAATAGAATAAGATCGAAGAAACAAAATTTGACTATTCCTAGGATGGAATTGCTGGCATTGTTAATAGGAACTCGTGCATTAAAGTTTGTAGAAAAAGAACTTCAAATTAAAATTGAGAAAAAATTTATTTGGAGTGATGCAAAGGTCGTTTTACTTTGGTTAAATACTAAAGAAAAACAACCAAGATTTGTAGAGAATAGATTAACCGAGATACGTAAAAATACAGATATTATATTTAAACATGTATCTACAAATGAAAATCCTTCAGACATTTGCACTCGAGGTTCTACACCAGAAGAGCTTCGTTTAAATGACCTTTGGTGGAATGGACCGATATGGTTAAACAAAGTTGAAGAAAATTGGCCAAATGATTTAGAAGTAAAAGTTGAAATTAAAAGTTTAGACATTTGTGAAACACCTATTACAATGTCTATAAAAAATACTGGAATAAATTTAATAAAATTTGAAAGATTCAGTAATTGGACTAAAATAGTTAAAGTTATGATTATTGTGTTGAAATTTTTAAGAAAAAGATTTAAATTAATTTTGAAAAGTGATAAATGGAAAAATAAATTATTGTTTCTATCAAAAGATAAATTTGAACAAACCGCAGAAAATCTTTTAATAAAAATAGTACAAAAAGAAAAAATAGATGAATTTAATAATTGGGAAATCTTTGAGGATGAAATTGGAATTAAAAGATTAAAATCAAGGATTAAAAATAGTGATGCAAATTTTGAGTTAGAAAACCCAGTAATTATTCCAAAAAACTGAAATTTTGCCATTGTTAATAAATAACATTCATGAAAAATGCAAACATGTTGGTGTTCAAAGTACACTTGTTGAATTTTTAAGTCGATTCTGGACCCCGCAATCGAGAAGAAAGGTAAAAGAAACACTCAAACAATGTTTAAAATGTATAAAAATGAAATCAAGTCCATTTATGCTACCGAAATTTCCAAATTTGCCTAATGATAGGATTCAAAGTACTTCGCCTTTTAAAAGCATTGGAATAGACCATTTAGGTCCTTCTTTTTATAGAGAAATTGATAATACAGAGAAAAAATTCTGGATTACTTTAATCACTTGTCTTTGTACACGAGCTGTTTATTTGGAGCCAGTTAAAAATTTAAAAGCCGATACTTGTTTAAATGTTTTGAAAAGATTAGCCGCTCGAAGAGGATGTCCAGAAAGAATTTTGTCTGATAATTCTAAAACGTTTATAGCCTGTGCAAAAAATTGTAAAGTGCATTTAAAAATAATAGGAAAAGAATTAGAATGGAAATTTATTAAAGAATTAAGCCCATGGCAAGGAGGAGTATATGAAAGAATTGTGGCGTTAGTCAAAGATGCTTTTCGTAAAACTTTAGGAAAAAGAACCTTACAATGGGAAGAAATGTTAACGTTCACTACAGAAGTTGAAGGAATCTTAAATATGAGACCTTTAACAACTATAGATGAAAATCCTGACGTACCGGGATTAATTCCCTTGCGACCTGTAGATTTTTTATGTCCACAACGGAATCTATGTTTAGAATTAGAAATTCCTAAAACAGATGACTCAATAATGAATTTTGTAATCAAATATAAAGATTCATTTGTATTTACAGAATTTCTCTTAAATGAATTATGGAAACGTTGGAAAAAAGAATACTTAATCTGGTTGAGAGATAGAAGTCAATGGGCAATGAAAGGTCCTCGTTCTCAGACAAAAAGAGAACCTAATGTTGGTGAAATAGTGATTTTGGAGGAAGAATTTGTCCCCAGAAATTTATGGAAAATTGTAAAAATTGTAGAATTATTAGACACAAAAGATGGACGTTGTGTGAGAAATGTTAAAATTTTGTTGCCAAATGGAACAATTGTCTCACGACCAATTAATAAACTATATCCTTTGGAATTAAATATTGAAAATAAAGAAACTGAAAGTATTAAAATTAAAGAAATTGAAGAAAATTTAAATGAAAAAATTGAAGAAAAATCAAAGGAAATTAAAACAGTGAATCAGATAAATATTATTAGTAAAGAATTAACAAAAAATTTAATAAACATTTCAACTATATTATTTACTTTTTGTTTAATACTATTTATGTTTTGTATAGTTACAGCAAAAACACAGTGTAATGATTGTTTGGTTGAATGTAATGATAAAGGAATTTTAATTAGTTCACCGGAAAAAATAGATAAATATGAAATTTGTTGTAGTGATGGACCATGCACAACTCATTCTAGAGTTGATCAATTTCAATTTGAAATAAATAAGGAAACACTCGTTACACATCATCATTGTGAAGTGAATTTTTGGTCTAAAACTAAAAATATATTAAAATATGAAGTGAAATGTGAGCCGAGTGATCCGTGTAAACTTATTCCATGTTATTTTTGTTTGGAAAGAATGATCAATCACACTTGTTCACCGTTCATATCGCTTTTTTTGATAGCTTGTTCCACAATTGCATTTGTCTTTTTTGCTTGTTTAATTTGCTGTATTCTCAAAAACACGTTTAAATTGATAAGCTGTTGTTTTCCGAGAAAAATTAAACACAAAAATTTGTCAAGAAATAAAAAACGTTGGACACTCAGAAAAAGATTATTGGTCTTAATATTATTTTTTATTAATGAATCTAATGGAGAAATAATTTCAAGGACTGCTCGAACTGAAACTTGTTTTCGTAAAAATGGAAAAATTGATTGTTCATGGAACTTTGTTGAAACTCTAACTATGACAGATAATAAAGAAAGACAGACAATAGTACTTAAAGATAATAAAAATAAAATTCTCGGACAGATAAATTTAACCCCAGAAGGATTTAAAATGAAATGTGAACCAATTATTGAAAAATATTTACGATCATATGAAGTTAAAATTCAAACAGTTAAATCTTGTCCCGAAACTGGAAGTTGTCACCATGATAATTGCCTTATTGTTAATAATAACTGGGAACAAGACATTAAAGAATTGGAACCTTGGAAAAATTACACCGGTTATAATCGTTGTTCAGCTTCATGTAGTTTTCTCTGGTGTAAATGTGGAATGAGTACCGGTTCTAGTTGTCTGTTTTATAGAATTTACGTGGAACCGACAGACCCAGACATTTATGAAGTTTTTACTTGTAAATGGATTCCTATATTCACGTTTAGTGGTGAAACAATTTTTCTGAGTGAAGAAACAAAAGAAAATCAAGAATCTTTATTCGAAGTTCAACCCGGAATGATAGTTCATGATAAAAATTTTACTATCTCTGTTACTCAATTTTCGTTACCTCCAGAACCAGAAATGAACGGAAAATTTATTGGAAATAAAAAATTTGTATCTTTAATAGATGATATCTATTCGAATGTACATTGTAAAAATTATTTGGCTGCTGAGAAATTTGAATGTGATATAAAGGAAGAAATATGTCAAGAATGTCTCCCCGATCATGACAATGAAAAAGTAGATTGTAAATGTAAAAATTTAGAATTAGATAGTTTAATATTAGATACTCAAAGAATATTGCCGATAAAAACACAGACATTAGATTTGAATTATGATGGTCTAAATGTGTATTCCGAAATTTACGGAATGCCTTTTGATGTAGTAATAAAAGTAAACAATTTAAGACTTGTAACTGTCGATGATTGGAATAAATGTGAAGTAAAAATTTTAGAATTTGGAGGTTGTTATAATTGTCGCACCGGAGCTGATTTGAATTTCACATGTAAAACTAGTAATGGAATGGCTTTAGCTGAAATTTTTTGTGATAAAGACATTGCGTTTACTACTAAATGTTCAGAAGTAGGTGAAAATGTAATACAAAGATTAAACTTTGATCACGCTCATATCAAATTAGATTGCAAAGTTGAGTGTTTAGGTGGAACTACTGATTTGAAAATAAACGGAAAATTATTTTTAATTGATATTTTGGAATTTGAAAATAATAGACATGTAATTAATTCAGATGTTAAAGTAAATGACAACATAAATAATCAATCCATTTGGAATTATGTTGAAAAAATGTTAAAAAATTTAATTAAATCGGACTTAATAGAATTTGTGTTACAGATAAAAAATTTTTTAATACTTATTGGAATTTTGCTGTTCTTTTACTTAGTATTTTGTATTATAATTAAGTTAAAATTTGTTTTTCGAGTATACAGATATTTATTAAAATTCGTTATTGTATTCATGTTTTTTGAAGGGGGAGGTTGTTCTAACACAAGTTATTGTAACACAAGTCTAATACAGAAAAATTCAGAAATTAGTCAAATTTTTTACATAAAAATTTCAAGAAAAATTACATTAAAGGAAAAAAGTTCAGAAATTACATTGATAAAAAGTTTAAATCTTTTATCTCCATTAATATTTACCTACATACAATACATAGAGTTTAATAAAGAAAAAGTACAAATTGATAAATATTTAGAATATAAAAATTCTATGTTAATCTATGAATCATTTCAAATAAACATCTCAGCAAAAAAGATGGTTTGTAAAAAATTTTTGTGGTTAGTGAGAAAGAAAATTGAAGAATTTTGGATAAATAAAAAAAGAATTGATTCATTATTAAACAATTTTTCCTCACAATTGTTTAAAAGAAAAATTTTGAATTATTCTCGTTCATTTTATTTTTACATTCATTTTACAATGTTTTTATTTTACCTTTATATTAAAATAGGTTTATTTAGTAAACCTACGTATTTGTTTATTGTTATGTTCAAAATATTTTTTAAATTTTTTAGTTCAAAAATTATGCCACCTAAATCTACACCAGCTCCTCAAAAAGTTATAAAGGGTGGAAAAGGAATTAAATTATCTGACAATGCTTTTAGTGAAGAAAGTGAGCATTCAGATTTCTCTGATTCTGAAGTAACTATTGAATATGAATCCGACAATTCTGAACATCTTCATGCTACGATTAATGATAACAAATCTCCTTCAAAAGAAAAAGAAATAGCTCAAAAGGAAAAATCTACTAGTAAGTCCATTGAAAAAGAAATAATTAAAAGAAGCTGTACTAATTGTAAAAATAAAGGATTCCCATCTGAAACCTACAATAGTCACATTTCCTCGAATAAAAATTGTCCTTGTAAAAGCTTACAAAGTCCTGAAATAGTTTCAAGCAGACCCGACTTAAACGATAATTCTAATAAGGAAAAGACTGTTGAAGAAATTGATCAAAAAATAGAAAAATTTTTTATAGAAAGTGAACAATTTCAAATTTCAGATAAAGAAAAAGAATTACGAAAAATACAAGAGAAGGAAAAGGAGGTTGGAATAAAAGTAGTAAATTCTATATTAAACAAGCGTACGGAAGATGACGTTAAAGAAAAGATGATCTTACCAAAAATTCCCAAAAGAAAGTTGCCAATATCTGAAGAAATATTTTACAATTCTCCTGTTCAAATTATTGTTCCCAAAAAAGTTCAAGAAAAAGCTTATACAGTATTGAAATCAAAACGAGAAAAATTAGTTAGTGAATGTAAAACTCAATCGTCCAATTCTGATAGTCGTGGTTCTCATTCACGTGAAGCCGGTTACCTTCTACGTATTAGAGCTTTGACGTCTGATTGTTTGAGTTTAATTCCACGTGATGGATGTAGAACTGTGGAAAAGAGAGCTGAATTTTGGACTAAACTAGAATTAATTAATGAAGCTATCCAACAAACAATTCGTCATGCTAATGAGTGGGATATTCAACATGCGAGTCAATTTCAATCATGCTCGAATATATAAGAAGAAATTTAAAAAGAAAGAAAATTTTTTTATATATTTATAGAAAATATTTTTGCTTTTTTGTCTGTTTTCTTGTCCCCCCGAATGTCGCGAAAGGCGACTTATCTTTTTACCATTTTGTCCCCTGTCTTTTTATTAAAAATATTTATTTTTAATTTTCCCCTTTTAATCATGCTTATTCATAGAAAAACGCCTACTTTCTCAAATTCTTTAAAATTCACTTTGTACTTTTGTGAAAATTCTATTTTTCTTTAAAATCCGCCCCTTTTTTCTGACTATAAATAATTTTGGGCTTTCTCAAATATCCAGAGCTCTTCTAGAATTTAATTGTGTTTATATAAAGTTCCTTCTTCTGTTTTTTAAAGTTTTTAATTTTAAATAAAAGTTTTTTATTTGTTTAAAATTAATTTTATTGTTGGGAAAGAATTTCTCAACAATCATTAAGAGATTTAAATAATGATATTTGGGATGAAAATCATTTAATTGAATCTTTAAATTTTAAAAAATTGGAAAAGTATTAATTAATTATTTAATTAATTAAAATAATTATTTTTAGTTCACAACAAAAATATTTTTCAACAAAATATTTATCAAATAAATCAAAATTAAATAAATTATTTGGATATAGAATTATGTATATTTGTTGTAATGAGTCATTACCTATTTTATATAAATTAGAAGGAAGTGTTCAAAAATGTCCTGATAATTATACTGTTGCCGTAGGAAAATATAGAAATGCTCAAAATGAGACTGGGTTATTTAAATTTAAATTAAACAAGATTAGAAAAATCATGTCCGAAATGGGAGTGTCATTCGAGAATCGTGATTTATATTTCGAACAGATTTTGATCTCGATCCCAAAAATTTTCTATGAAATCTCGTCTCGGTCCGGTCTTTAATGTAAATACTTTAAATGAATGGACTATTTTTTGATATTATCTCTGAGTGCCACTTTAACAGAGAATGTTGTGGGGCATTTCAATTAGTGAATTTAGATTACGTTAGCTATTAACAATATTTCTGAAGCTATTAACAATATTTTATAAATGGAAATTAGCATTTGAAATTAACATTAACATTTTTTTAATTACATAAATTTATTTAGATGGGGTATTCTTGAAGTTGAAACTTTTCCAAATTTCCCAGTAGAAATGCAGGCCTATGCTGCTGGACTTGTTGAAGGTATTTATTTGAATATTTAAATAAATATTTTAATTTAAAGGTTTATTAACAAAAGTACAAATTCACTATCATTATTTAAATACTGTTAGCCAATTATGTAAAAATGCTAAAGAATATTGTTTAAAATTATTTGACTATCTTAAGTTGAATTTAGAATGGATTGAATCACAGGTAAATTTTAAAGAATTTAATTAAAAAATATTTTTTGAGGTTATGTCAAACCCCCCAACAGATTTATATTGGCGTCATGTTAATCTAGTAATTATTAAATTAATTTTATTATTTTTTTTTTGGAATTTTTAGACATATACCCAACTTACTGGAATTCAAGACGGTTGCGTGTTTTTATAAAAATTATTTTTTATTTCAAAAATTATTTTTTAGGTTATGGCCCAGAAAAACAATTTTATTTTTCAAGAGTTAGATTTGCAATTACTCCAATTTTAAAAATGCAAATGGCCGGAGAGTTTTATGATTTGGATAGAGTTTTTAAAAAACCTAAAACTAATTATTCTTCAAATAGTCATTGCTCTGGATTTATTAAAGTACTTGAAGGAAATAAAGACATGTCAGTGAATTTTATGAATTAATTATAACTAAAGCTAACTTAAATTATTCTTTAATAATTCTAAGAGTTCAATTGGATCTCTTAGAATCAGTAGATAATTTAGTTGCCCGGGCATACTCTTGCTTTTTCTGGTTATCCAGCTGTTCTTGCATCACAGGATGATTTTACAATAACTAGTGCTGGATTGGTTTGTATATTAAATTATTTGATATAAAATTAATGTTTAAATTAGCTTTCAATGGAGACAACAATAATTCTCGGAAATGAATCTATTTATTCTAATGTAAAACCAGAAGGTCAACTTCATTGTTGGGTTAGGTCATTTATTGCTAATTTATTGGCAAAAACATCAAAGGATTGGATGACTATTTTTGGATTGTAATTTTTTTATTTAAATTTTTCATATAAAATTAAATTTTATAAGACTAATTTAATTATTTTAGTCACAATTCTGGGACATACAACAATCAATGGATGGCAAGTTTATTTTTGTAAAATTGGTCTTAACTTTAAGTTAACCAAATTCACCTAAGCTTCACCTAGAGGGTTATTCACCTAGAGCTAAAATATTCTTTAATATATCTCTCACTTTAGGATACAAATTTTTCTTTAAGTTGGTTCAGTCTCCATAATTTAAAATTCAATTAGATTAACTCGTTTTATGATAATTTTTCTTCCCGAGGATGATAAAAATAAAAATTCTAAATATATTTGAATAAGTTCAGGTCCTTGACTATAAATTATTTAAACCTGGAGAAGAATTGCCTAAAAATGATTTGTTTTGGATTCTTGAACAAATACCGTTAAAAATTATTTTTATAAAAATTAATATATTTTTTGTCTCTTTTTTAAAGTGGCACAACAGTAAGCAGAGATATGACTTGGTTTTTAAGGAAATATAATTATTGGCCATCATATAATATTCCATTTTTAAAGAAAATTTCTGATTTGGGTGGATTTACTGAAAAAGCAAATATTAATAATTGGTGGCGTTGGGGTTATTCACCTAGAGCTAAAATATTTCAAAGAGATCATAATAAAGTTAAAGATATGGAAACATTAAGGGAATTAATGAGGTGGTTATTTTTATATTATTTAAAATTAAATATTTGACAAAAATATTAATTCAAATGAGATTTTTATTCGAGGTTCTGTCTCGGTCCAGTCTCTATTAGAAATGATAAATCTATTGTTTTATATTTCCTCATATGTACTGTCCTCTCAATTAATTACCACCTCTAGCCTTAATTACCCTCTCCAACGAGTAGCGAAATAAAATAATCTATAAAATATTTAAGATATAATGATTACAAACACGATGAATATTCAAAATGTAAATGTGACCCACCATACACAGCAGATGTTTGTTTTTAATCAAAAAAATATATTCGAACCTCATTTTTGCCCACTCGGGGTTAAAAATGCCCACTCGGGGTTAAAAAATATTATTGTATAGTTGGGGCTTTCTTGATTAATTTTTAATGGGTTGAAAGAATAATTCCCCACATCCAAATTTCAAAACTTGAATAGGTAAATACTCCTCAATTTAAGATATGTTTTTTTCATGGAGGTCAAGTAATTTACCTCTCTCTCTCGAATACTTCCCCACTCGACGGATGGTTCGAAATATTAATTTCCGTGTGGAATTAATCGAGAAAATTAATTCTGTGGCCAATTAAATTAAAGAAACCCTTATCTTAAATTGAGGAGTATTTACCTAATTTTGTGGATATCTAAATAGGGGTTCTTATTTATAATTTAAGGGAGGTATATCTACAAGAAGTGATCTAAATCCATTGAATGGAACTTGGGAATTACCAGATATGGGGTTTAAAAATGAAGGAACTATTGACTATAAAGGAACTAATTATAAACTTTTTAATAAATTTCAATTTGAAGTTTGTAAATTTTTTTGAATTTAAATTTAATTTTTATTTTGAAAGGTAATTGGAGGTCCTATTCATGGAGGTCCAAGTAATTTACCTCCTTTTAAGTATGTTGCTGTTTTAAAAAAATATTTTTTAATTAAAAATTTATTTAGTTGGAAAAATTCAACAATTGATGCTTTACATTATGGCCAACCAACCATTTGGAAATTTAACAATTTTACAATTGAATGGCAAACAGAACTTAAATAATAATTAAATATATTTACTATTTCGTTCGTAAATTATTATTTTTAGAATCATTAATTAAATAAAAATTGTTTCTTCCTTTTTTATCTTAAAAAAATAATTATTCTTTGCTTACAAAAATTAAAGAAAATTAATTTTAGTAAAATACTATGTTAGTTTTCTCTTAAATAAATTTTTAATATAGTAAATTGTTAGTTTATATAAACATTTTAAATTATAAACTCTGAATTCTTAGAATATTTATGTAGAAAAATTTTTCTTTCAATTATTTTTCTAATTTAAAAATTAATCTTTTAAATTAAAAATGAGCAACTTTTTATTTATTTTAAAAACAATAAATTTATTTATTGACATTATTGGATTTTTATTTTACGGAAATATTGTTATATTGACGATTAAACATAAGTACTAAAATATTTTAAATAAATTAATTTAAAAAATTATTTTTAAGAAAACTCCACACTATTTGTCATATACTTCTCGGGTTATATTCAATTTGTCAATCTTTTTCCAAAATTATAATGTTAATACCCTATATTTTACAATATATTCTTCCAAATTTTGAAAAAAATTTAAAATTTATTTATTTTTGTATAATATTTAATATTATACCTTTTTCTTTTATGATGGGAGCTTTTACTTATATGTTGGCTATTGGAATTGATAGAATGTTGGGAATTTATTTTCCACTTTGGTACTCATTTTTTTAGTGAAATTTAAAATAAATTTTTATAATTTTATGTATATTAAGTCTATTTCCTAATCACTTTAAACTTAATAAAATATTCAAATAAATATTTTAAATTAAAGGTATAAACAAAAGAAAAGCAAACTTTACTGGTCTTTTTTAACAATAATGCCATTAATTTATCCAACTTATAATACTTATATAGTTATTCAATCTTTAGTTGGAGGAAATAATTCGTTAGTTTTTTAATAATATAATTTAACTAATTAATACTTGGATAATCAAAAATAATTTTTGTTGAAAATATAGAAAGAATAAAAATATTTTCCAAGTCAGAAAAAGGGGATGAATACTTAAGGTGTTTCGGAATTTAGAAGTCTTTTCTTCCGAGTTCCGATTTCCAAAAGATTTCGTTTCCCTATATTACAAATCTGTTGTGTATAGCGAAGCCCCATTAAAAGTGTAGGTTAAGAATAGGGTTGTCGGTTCCAGGAAATTTTTGAGATATCCGAAACCGAACCGAAGAACCGAACCGAAAAATCCTCGGTTCTTCGATTCGGTTCGGCCCATAATCGAAAACCCTATTTATGAAACTAAAATAATATAATATCATTTTAATATATAATAAAATTCATAAATTTTAGTTTAACAAATTGTTTATTATTTTATATTAACAAATTTGGAAAAATGTTTCCATTAATTTGTGTTATACTAACATTATTTTGTTATATAATTATTCTAATAAAAATAATTTTTGGGAAAGAAATTTTAGGTAAATTAATTATTTAATTAATTATTAATTTTTAAATTAAAAAAGATTTATCTATTCGAAAATTAATTTACAAATCTTTGGCTTTAATATTTCTTTTACAAATTTTTTGTTCAATTGTAAATCTAATTGTTCGTTTTTATGTTGAAAATTTAAATATTGTTAATTCTAATGAATTAGAAAAAATTGATATTTATTTTTCGATTACAACATCTATTGTAACAAATACAGAAGTTGTAGCTATTTTTATGACAAGGTAATTGAAATTAATTAATTTTAATTAAAAAAAATTTTTTTAGTAGTGAACATTTAAATGCATTAAAAATACAATTTAAATGGCTTTTAAAATATTTTAAAAAGAATGTAGTAGCCGATAACAATGTTGCTGTACTATTTACTAAAGTAAATATAAAACAAAATAATAATTTAAATAAGCAAATTGAAATTAATAAATTTTGATATAATTATGATTATTTTTATTTATTTAAATTAAATGTCTCTAATTTAAAATTTATTTATTTTTTATTTTTAAATTTAAAATTGATAAAAAAATTTTAATTATTTCCAAATAATTTATTTATTTAAAAAATATTTTTTAATAAAATCAATTTAATTATATTTGCACTTTTCTTTATTCATTTTCGGAAACTTAAAAAGAAAAGTGCAATTAAATAAAAGTCTATATTCATTCAAAATTTTATTTTTAAATTTCATAATGTAAATATATGTAGACATACATATTTCTTTATCGGTGAAATAATTGGGCATTTATTTACATGCCAAAAATAAAAAAAATATTTCTTAAATTTTAATTAAATAAATAATTTTAGACATAAATATATTTCAAAATTAAATTTAAAATAAATTGAGGATTTTTTTTAATTTCTAAGAAGTTATTTAAAATGTTATTTTTATTATTTTCAATAATAATTTTAAATAATTCAAATATTTTTTGTAAGTTTTTTTTGTTTAAATTAATTTAATGTTAATTAAATTTAAAAAAAGGTTTATTATTAAAATATCCAATAGAAAATGGAACAGAAAATCCAAAACTTTTGGTTGAAAATTGGAAAGAAAATGTTGTTTATTTAATTAGATATCCAAGAATTTCTTCTTTGCCTGATTTGGATGTTAATTGTTTTAAATTGGAAATTTGGTTAAAATTAAAAGAAATTCAATTTTATGTTTGTTTTATTTTTAAAATAAATAAATGGAGATTTTGTTTTGTCTAATTAATTTAGTGTTATTCGACTCATCTCGAAGATCTGAGTCGAATGATAATTAATCATAAAAAAAGAAAGAAGAAAAAGGGAGGGGGGGTATCAGACAAAGTATTGGCGCTGTTTTCTCCAACTGGCGCTGTTTCCCGCTAGTAGGGCTTAGTCTACGGCCCTGAAATTGTGTCTACTCTTAACGTAAGTAAACAAGCAATCCAATCGAGAAAAAATTATTGAAATAATTATTTTTCAATTGAATTAGAATGATAAGATTAACGAAATTTTTTTGAAAAAAAGCAAATATTTAATTTAAATAACTATTTTTTAGAGAATTAATAACCAATTTAAACTTGGTTCTCCTCAAAATGGCCAAGTTCCATTTATTCAATTTAATGGAGATTTTATTGAAGGAATGGAAAATATTATAAATAAATTAAAACATTTAGGAAAACCTTTAGCCGAAAATGAAAATGAAAAAAAGGTTGAAGAAATTGTTGATAATATATTATTTCCGTATGTTTTTCCCTTTGATAAAATTTTTGTTTTAGAATTTTAATAAAAGACAGAACAACTAGAGATTTAAAACGAAATGGAGGAGTTGATTTTTTAGCAAAAGATAAAGGTATACATCAACAATTGTTGCCTAAATTGGAAGAACTTTATAAGAAACCCCAAATAATTGAAATTAATGACAATGAAGCTTTTCTGGTTAAAATGGATGAACAATTTTGGAATGAACTTTTTTGTTTGGAAAAAAAAATTGAAAAACACGAAAAGGATGATAAGGATATTAAATTATTTTTTGATAAATATATTGATAAATTAGTAAAAGGGGGGAATAAACAAATATTTGATTTGAAGTATTGGAGTGTTTTTATTGATAAAAAGAATGAATGGATTGAAAATATTGTTAAAAAATATTTTATTGAAGGAGAAAATAGTTTTGAAAATATGGTTGGAATTTAATTATTTTTACTTTCAAATTTTTATTTTTTTAGTTAATTCAACAAATTTCTTCCAATAAAAAAATTAAGACAATTAATAAAGTTATCAAAAATTTTGATAAAAATTTATCTTTAATTGGAGAAATGATTGTTGGAAATTATTTTATTTTTGAAGAAGAACCTACAAATGTTTGTTTGTATTAGAGTTAAGCAGTATCGGGATTTAAAAATACCACCCAATATCTGTCGTGATCCCGATACCGTTTAACCCTACTTTGTATTTACAAAAATTTAAAACGAAAAATATTTTTTTCAGGCAGATATTTGTTTATTTGCCGTATTAATTCAATTCTTTGAAGATACTAGTATTTTGAATATTCCACAACTCGCTTACTTTTTCCGATTAAAAGGATCTTCAAATAATGTTGGAAGTACTAGTCAAGTTTATAACCAAAAAGGAAAAGGTAAAGAAATTATTCCGAATGAAGAGGATGACATTATTGAAGAGGTAAAAGAAGAAAAAGAAATTGTTGAGAATAAAGGACTTATAATTGAATTTGAAGATGATAGAATTAATATTTTATTTAATTTTGTACAAAATATGAAAAGAAAATTAGGTTTTAATAAAGAAAGTGATTGGCAGAATTCGAGAGAATCTCCGTGGGAATTGAATTACGAACCTGAGGATTTTTCACAGAAAAGATATATTGGTTTGATTTTAAAAATTGGGACGATTATTTTGTATCATTCGAAAACATCAATTCCAAGATTAAAATTAGTTTATTCAATTTTCGATTATGATTCTTTTAATTTCCTTAGATTTTTTTAAATTTTCAGGTCCATTCCAACTCGAAACAGATGAATTACTTGGAATAAATAAATTAATTGGTTATAACAAATGGTCGGAAATTTGGTCATTAATTATTGGAAAAAATGAATATTTAAAGAAGAAAAATGGCAATTTATGGAAAAAAATTAGTGAAACATTTAAAGGAAAATTAAAACCTTCGGAAACAGATTTTAATGAATTAACACGGGAAATTATAGGAAAAATATATGACTTTATAAATATTCATTTTACTTTAAAATTAGAATTTGATTATTTTGGAAAAATTTCTTTTAATTTTTTGGCTAGTTATATTTGCAATATTGGAAGGGAATATTCAATTGAGGATGGAGATGAATGTCACAATAAATATATAAAAAAATTTAAAAATCAAAAAAAGATATTTTGGTCAATCATGAGAGAGACTTATATTGGACCATTTGAATTTAAAAAAGCAAAAAGTCTTAAAAAGGATTTTCTGAACGCTGTAGAGACATTATGCAGTGAAGTAATTAAAATAGTTAATAATACTGTTGGTGAAATAAATTTTGAAAAAATTAATGGAAATGTTCGAAATGCAATAATTATAGCAGAAGAGAGAGAAGCAATAAAAGATTAAAACGTTCATTTTATTCTTAATTTACGTTGATTTTCCCTCCCTTTGTTTCCATTCCTTTTAAGAATTTCTTTCAAGACTTCGAAATTTAATTAACAAGTAGTAAAAACAAAATTAAGTAAAAAATGGGTTTATATTAGAAATAAGTTTTGATTAAAGCATTTAGGCGTTAAATAATTGTGATATAATTTTTCGGATTGAGATATAATCCGAAAAATTCCTCAAATTTCGGATTGAGGAATTTTAGAAACGTATGTGAAATATTTGCTAAATTGAACGTTATTCCAAATTTATTAAGGGTAGAAAATGGTACAAAAAAATCTATTCATAAATGGATAATATAAATCTAAAGCTATTTAATTACATATTATTTGATCGCAATATTTTTTATTGTAAAGCAGATAGCTTTTTAATTCCTTTCATTTAATTCTTCGATGGTGTAAGAATTAATAATTCCTACATCAGTCCGGTTAACTGAAGAAAGAATAAGTAAATAAGCCTAGCTCTGCTTTACTATATTTTAATTACAATTACATACATATTTGTTTGTAAATTTTGCCTAAGTAATTCTTTTGATTAAAAATGATTCTGTAAGAATTAATTAAAATTTATATTTAAAATTTATAATTCGTTTTATATACACTTCATATTTAAATATTGCCCTTTTATTTAACTTGTTGTTTTAAACTGTTATAACTGTTTTAACTTGTTGCTATAACTTCCTTCTGTCCTGTATAAAATTTCCTACCCTCTCCAATATTATTCGCATTCATACCTATTCCTAAAAGAAGGAAATATTTTCCTATTTGTAAATAAAAATAAAGGATCAATTTTCTTATTGATTACATATTATGCCCTTAATTCCAAAAATTATCGTTCCTAGTTATGTATAAACTTAATTATTGTAGTTGATTAATTATTGTAATTATCCTTAATTATTGTAGTTGTCCTCTTTAATTTAAATTAAAATACTTGTTGCCATTGACCGGATTTTCTTAAATAACATTTAAATACCTCGAACGAAGCCGTTTAAAATTTCGATTTTGAGAATTTAGGATATTTTCAGTGTTCGCAGATTTTTGTTTCGAAACAGCTCTGACCTCAAATTAATGCACAAATAATAAAAAATAAAAATCCCGTTAAATTACATTCTATTTTTAAAAAGTTAGTAAATAGAAATAAAGGTGATTAGTTTTTTTAAATATTAATGTATTTAGAAATTTTTTCATCATCAAATCAATTTTTAAATTTATCTCTTAAATTTTTATTTTCCAAAATTTTCAGATATTCTTTTTCGTAAATTCATTAAATTCTCTCAAAATGTCTAATGAATCAGTAAATTTCGATTTAAAATTAAAGGTATAAAAATAAAAACTACTAATGTAAATAAATATTTTTAATTAAAGAAAAAGATGATTAAACAAATGAATATAATGGGAGAAATTAATTGGCAACTTAAAGTGGAAGTCGGGGAATTAGAAAATAAAAATTTAGTGCTTGAAAAAGAAGCTAAGAAGGTATTGTATTTTTAAATATTTTTTGTTGTCGGGGATTTTAAAAGTTTTGTTTTTGATTTTATTAGATTATTACTTAATTTTAATGTATTTTTAAAGGCTAATGAAAACAACGAAGAACTAAATAAAACAATTAATAAATTACTTGTTGAATTAGAAAAATCAAAAAAGGAAAATAATTTGGTAAAAAATTTAAAATTAAAATTAAATGAATTTATTAAAGCTTAACAAAGCAAATATTACACTCAACAAAAGAATCACTAAATTAAGATGTGAATTGGAGCGATCAAATAAACGAACGGTAATAAAAATTATAGGCAAATAGAATATCTTCTATAAATACTATTTTATTTCTCTCCTTTAAAGATTACAATATTTTTAGAATTTTGTAAAGCTTTTAAATAGTTGGCAATTAGTTGTAAACATTAATCCTTGCTGTAACAAAAAATGTGAGAAAAAATATAGTGGTCGTTGTATTCAAGGAAATGGATGTATTCGAGTTTTGTCAAATGGGAAATTAAAATATAATAAACGAATAGATGATAAAGGTAGGGGAATTTAAATAGGAAAAATTTTTAAGGAAAGATTTAAAAAATACAAAAGTTGATTCAACTATTCAAGTTGTGCTTAGTAATCCTCTGAGATTTAATCAAATTTAAATACTTTTTTCGATAAGAATTGTTTCAAAATAATAAAGTAGACTTTAAACAATTGTATGCAATAAATTGGCCTATGGTACCTTGGGTTATGCTTGTACATGTAGTACCTTTGAATTTGATCAAATATCTTTTCATATTTTACTTTCAAAAAGTGATAATTAAATATCCCATTTCTTGCCCCCATTATTGGTTATTTAAATATTTTAACAAAAAAATTTTTTAAACAAATTATTTAAATTTAGGTGTAAATAAATATTCACGTGTTGAGGCAGTAAACTCGTTTAATAAATTAAATAATGATGCCATTACTTATTCTTTATTTTATTATGAGATTAAATGTTTTATTGAACCGGAAAAAAATTCTAATGAAAATTGGATGGCTTTTGGTCTTAGAAATAATAATTATTATATTGAATTATGGACACACAAAGCTTTAATTAAAAATATATTAAATAATGAAGAGAAAGAATTTAAATTAAATGAATTTATTTGGAAGAATGAAAATATATTTGGGTGTGGATTAGTATATCCACCAAAAGAAAAAGTTAAAGAAGAATTGCCCTATGTTTTCTTTACACAAAATGGGAAACTTATTAGTCTTGAAGGTAAATGTCCAGCTCGTGTCCCGCATGTCCGCAAAAGACATTCTGCAAAAATGATTTTTTCTGCCTTCCTTCTCTCTACCATAATCAAATGATGGGTTGACTTTTGCGGACATGCGGGACACGAGATGGACATTTACCGGTCTTTAAAAATATTTTTTAAAAATTATTTTTTAAAATTATTTTAAGGTAAAACAATTAAAATTGAAGGAATATGTAAAGATTATAAGCCTTTTGTTGATTTATTGTGTTGTTCTGTTGAAACGAATTTTGGAGAGGATTTGGAAAATAACCCGTTTAAGTATAATATTTATCAACATTTTATTAAAGAATAATTTCATGAAAAGGAGAGCATTTTAACAGTTAAAATTTTTGATTAAATATTTATTTTTTGATCTCTTAAATTTTGAAAATAATTATTTTGGAGAAATACGTATATTTTTTCATTTACAAATTTCAATAAATACATTTTTATAGAGACGTTCAGGACCTAAAATTTTCGAACACTCCAAAGCCAAGACCGATAGTCTTTAGTCTTTAACGTCTTTTTATGTCAACAATACTCATATTTCTTCCCCAAACAAATTAATTTCTTTTTTTGGTTGTATTTGATTATAAAACATATACTGACTGCTCTAAAATTTAAAAAAATATTTTAAAACAATTTTTGATTTAAAATTTATTTTTTACATTATTGCCATACAAATTAGAGTAATTAAAATTCCAAATAAAGCAGCAATTCCAAAATATAAATTATTTAATGGAATATTCACAAAAGAATTTGTCTCAAAATTGTTAGGCCTACCCTCAGTAATAATCATTGGAATATTTAAAGGAATGTTGCTTTTAGTTCCTAGTTGAAAACTGAAATGGGCAGAACTATGTTTTTAAAGAATTTTTAGAAATTATCACCTTGTATTATTTTCTGAATTTTTAACCATTATAAACTCGTTTAGTACTTTGTTACTGAAATTAATTAAAATTAAAAAATATCAAGTCCAAAATAAACTAGGAGTGATTAAAATACATTTATTCAAAATTCTCTTACTAATCTTGAAATAAAGCAATAGCAACACGCCAGCGCTGTTTTGGAGACGTCGCATTTTTACATGTAAAAATTTCGTCTTTCATAGCAAATTCAGGAAGAGAACTAGCCAAACCTAAATCGTCAGCTCTAACAACGGCACGTACAGCTACAGATTCTGGATTATAACCTCCATCTGCTCCACACATGTCTCCAATTCTTCTAAGTATTTTATCCTTTTCTGGATAACAACTGGAAAATTTTAATTGTTTTTTTTAATTTTATAATGAAGTTATAGATTTATTAAGAAGAATATTTCCATAACCTTTTAAACTCTTCAGAAATATCTCCATAACAATCTTTACTTCCCAAATAAGAGTTACTTGTTGTTGTAATATAAATAGTAACATGTTTATCATTTTGTTTAAACCATTCTGTATGATCAGTACGTCTAGCAATATTTCCACCATCATTAGCAACAAAAATCATAAAACGTTGACTATACAAAAATTTTAGTTAAAAGTTTTTTTGGAAATATTTTTTATTGATATATTTTCTAGGTTTAAGAATTTTTTAATTTAAAAATAATTTTAATAATAATATAAAAATAATTAACAATGGATAGAAGGCAGTCAGCATTTTTAGAATTGAATCAGCTACATGTTGGTTACCATAAATAAAATTTCCAGAATTTAATTCCAAATCAAATGCTTTTTTTGCAATTTCAGAAATTAATTCAGATGAAACAATATTCTAAATAATGCCTCGATTATTTTAAATATTTAATAAGCTTTTAATCTTGGATAAAAATATAATTAGCAAAAATCAACTTACAATATTTTGGAGCATAAATAAACATATTACTAATGAGAAAGTAAGTGGAAAGTACATTTATTGTTAGTAATTTAAATTTATTTATTCATCTTAGAATTATCTCAAATTTTTAAAAATATTTATTTTTTGATATAATTTTTTTAATTAGAAGCACCCAAAAAACAATAAAAATATTAAAATAAAAATTTAATTATAGTAATTTAATTAATATTTATTTGTCGCATCAAAGGTTGTTTGTTTGATTTATTATTATTCGAATTTATATATAATAATTAAATATATTAATACATCTACTAAATTCTTAGTAAGAACACACCTATTTTATTGGCCTATTTTCATTTTTTCTATTAAAATTTTTATCAATCACAAGAATGATTGTTAACAATAAAAAAACAAAACATTATTTATTCTTTCAAATAATTACAACTACTTTTTTTTAATTTGATTCGATTTTAAAATAAAAATTTTTTAAATGTTGTTAGTGAAATGGATTAAAAGTGCTAAAAAATAAATAAAAATACTTTAAATATTATTAATATATTCCTCAAATTAATTAATAATATTAATTATGATCACTTAATAAATAAATTAATAATATATTAGTAATCATTTAATAATTAAAATATTTAATTAATTAATGATAAAATGAAGAAATGAAAATATTTGTAAAGATCACCGTAATGTTCCAAAATAGTCCCCGACGAAAATAATAGTCCCCGACATTGGTCAATCTTCACTTTATATTTATTATTCACAAAATTGTCTCAAAAATGTAAAATTGCGCTTCTGCACTTTCCACGGTCACATATCTGTTTTTTCATTATTTAATATTGTGGTGGCCCAATGTTTGGTTAATGGACGGACAATTCTGGATTTATTTTTAGAGACTTCGCCCTTTTTGATTCACTTTCTTCGTAAAGTAGAAGACATTTTTATTTTTAAAAAACATATTTTTGAATAAAATTGTTGGAAATGAATAAATATTTGTTGAATTACTTGTTGAATAATTAAAGTTTGAATCAGAAATGTCACATTTTTTATTTTTGTTGGAGAAATTTACAAAGATAAATGTTTTTATTTAAAAATATCTTTAAATAACAAAAAATAAATTGAATGAAAAAGATCAGAAAGGTAGATAAAACTGCAAGGTGGTGTAAAGCTTATGTTGGGCCTTAAAGTAGAAACAATAAAATTTAGTTGAAATTATTCATAATATTATTTTAGTCTATTTTTTACATAAATAATATTTTTTTAAATTATTAAAAGAAAATACATATGTTTTTTTAGTTTTTTACAAATAAATATTATTTTTGTTTTTACAATTTTATTTCTTTCAAATCATTTCGGTATAAAATCTCAAATATTTTTCAAATATTCATATATTAATAATTAATAGAAAATCACAGAATTTCTTTAATTTATAACATTTTTAGTACAAATTCAAACCAATTTAATTTAAAAAAGCTTAAGATTAATTACTCTTTTAATTAAAATAATTAATTTTAATATAAATATATTATAGAAAAAAATAATAAATAAATAAATTTACAAAATAATATGGGAGGAAGCTCTTCATCTTGTAGAACATCTCAATATAGAACAGAAGTAAGTAAAAGCATTTAAAATATAAACTTTTAAATTATTTAGATAAAAATATAATTATTTATATTTACAAATAATAGAGAAAATATATTTTAATTGAGTTCAAAAAATGAGAAAATAAAATTTTAAAAAATAATTGTCTAAATATTTTTCAGGTTCGAAACAATGAAGATCTTCGGGATAGAATTAAAAAAACTCATGATTCAATAGAGAGGGTAGGACAAATGATTGAAAATGGAATGGTAACTCAAGAGGAACTTGAAAATAAAGTTGAAAGTCTCGAAGAAGAAAATCGGCAATTACGAGAAGGTATTTATTTATCCCTATTTTTCTCAAAATATTTAAATAAACAAAATATTGCTTTAAAAGGAATTAGAGATAATACATAAAAATTGTTTAAATTTAAAAGAAATAATTTCTAATATATCAGGTAATTAATATTTTTATTTAAATTTAGCCGCTAAGAAATGTACTGTCGATTCTACACTTCGTGATGCAATTGAGGCTATTAACGATTTAGTTTATGAAATTGGTCGAGCAGTTGGTCGTGGAATTCGGGCTGTTTTTGATGTTATTGGACGTGCAATAAAAGGAATTGGAAATGTTATTGCTCGTGCTTTGACGGCAATTGGAAATGTTATTTCTAGTTGTCTTAAGGCTATTGGTAATTTGTTATCCCGATTCTTTAGATGGATTGGTTCTTGGTTTAGTTGAAAAGCTTAATTATTTAAAAAAGAAATTCTGCATTAGTCTATAGTAATGTTAATAAATATTTTAAATTAAATGAATGTAATAACGATTTCTAGGATAAAATTTTTTTTCCTTATCCTGATACATTGTCTAAAAATCAGGAGTATTATACATAAATATGTATATTACTTAATAATATAAACAAATTATTTTTTCATAATACATAGAATAAATATGATCATTTTCTACAATTTTTTCCATCTTTATTAATAGTCAAGTAAAAAATATTATCTATAAGTCTGTTAATGATTATTAAATATTTTATTTAATTTCAGAAAAATACTTTAATTTCAAGCTTAATATTTACTTTAAACGCCATGGATAGTGTGCAAGGTACAATTTTCTTTAAAATCCGTCTAAAGTTTAGGGCTGGGATTAACGGATAATTATGTAGGTATAATTTCAAATTACATTAGTTCGAGGCGGTATAAGAATTTCTTTGTTTAGGTGTGACACAACATTTATTTATATTAAAATCACATATAGTTTATAATTCTTATTTTAGAACGAAGAGATCTTTTAAAAATCCTTGATGTGTTAAATAATCGACTGATTGCTATGGAAATAAAGCTGCATGAAATGGCTGAATCTAATGCGAGACTTCATCAGCGCATAGACCAATTAGAGGAAGAAAACAGAAAATTAAGAAAAATTATCGACGATAGCGGATCATCATTTTGGAAGGATTTTTGGCGTGGTTTAGCGGCAGCAGGTGTATCATTGGTCACTGGCATAGGTAGAAAACTTATTAACTTTTTTGAAGGATATCATAGACCTAAAAATTTCTAAAACTCAAGAACAGATTGAACATCAAGAACCATGACTAAACCCAAGACAAGAAAATTCTTGAGGCAAGACTCAAGACCAAAAGTCTTGGACGTCCTTAGTGTTTTATGTTCTCTTGAAATTTTTATTTTGTATTGATATTAGAGCTAGGAACGGGTCCGGGACCCGGACCCGTTTCCCGGTTTCCGGGTCCTTTTTCCCGGTTTTTTTGAAGCAACCGGGTTGAAACCGGGAACGGGTTTTCCCGGTTTCCCGGACCCGGAACCCGCCCGGTCCATTTTTCAGAACCCGTTTCCCGGACCCGGTCCCGGCTTTTTTTTTCACTGGGAAACCGGGAAAAATATTTAGTGTATTTGCGTACTTTGATATTAAATTTTTGAAGGAAAAAGCAAAGGAATATTTATAATTTCTCCATTTTGCATTTGTCGGTCGATAGTTGAGTGGTTAAGTTTACTTACTTCACTCATCTAGTTATTTTGATAGGGATGGGGTTCGAGTCCATGTATGGAAATGTGGCTGAGAAAATTTTCTTTTCAAAGATAAATAATTTTAAACTTTGATTTTGATTTTAAATTTGCAAACTTTTTTTGATGTTTCAAACTTGAAAAAATATAAGAAATTTTAATTATTTCATGAATTTTCCAAAATTTTCGCCTGTGGCGCAGAAGATTTAAGAGTTCTGGCTTCATTACCATCTAAACTTCGAAAAATTTTTTCGCCGGCAGCTCTGACAATTGAATTTTTTTCTCCTAAGGCCTTACAAAATTCTGTAAATTTTCGCCTACGGCGCAAAGAATTTTTAATTTAATATGATTAAAAAGAATCAAAAGGGATATCTAAGGATTCTGAAGGAATTAAGGGGAACTAACATTCTGAAGGAACTAACATAACAACCTCTCGGCCACCATATAAGGGCTATAGAAAGAAATTAAACATATGTAGTATGTCTTTGAATTTTCCATTAATCCCCAGTTGCCGACGAACTTATGTTTCAGACAAGGGAATTTGATCTTTAGTTAAATAATCGTGAATGACATTTACTTACATTAATAGAGGTTATTTAGAATAAGTATAGGAGGATAGTTGAAAAATACAGCCCTATGTGGAAAATAGACCATCATTTCAACAAATTAAAAATTTCCCGGTTTCCCGGCCGGGACCCGCCCATTTCTAGACCGGGTTGAAACCGGGAACGGGTTTTCCCGGTTTCCCGGACCCGGAACCCGCCCGGTCCATTTTTCAGAACCCGTTTCCCGGACCCGGTCCCGGTTTTTTCAAAATTCCTAGCTCTAATTGATATATAGAAATCCGTAATAATTGAAAACAAAATCAAGAAGGCTATAAAATGTCAATATATCTTTACTTATTTTTGGAAAAAAATCAAAAATTTAATTTTTATTCATTCAAATTAGTTGGAGGAGTTGTCGGAAAAGTCGTCAATGGATGCAAGAAGTTGTGTGGATGAATGCATCAAATGATCAAAATCGAGAATATTTTAATAGAATGGATAAACAAAATATTTACTTAATATTTAAATCTAAAGGTTTTCTTTAATGTAGTATAGATATTTAAATATTACAATAATTAAAAATAAAATTTTCTATAATTAAATTAAATATAAAAATTTTCTTAAAGATTTTCTAGTCTTGAAATATTTAAAGTTTTAAACTATAAATTTATTTTTTTAAATTTAGTTTCAGCATTTACTGTAACTGGTTTATTTTTAAATTTATTTTTTAAATATTCAGATATTTTATTTTAATTAAAATGGATAATGAAGAAGGTATTATTTAAATCTTTGTTATTCATTTTAAATTAAAATTTAAACAAAATTTTATATTTTAGAAAAAAATACTTTGAAAAAAATTGATGAAATAGAACATCGAGCAAATATTTTAGAAAAAGCTATGCTAGAACAAGAAGAGATTAGAACAAAAGCTGAAGAAAAAATTGAAGCAATAAGTATAACACAAGAAAATAACAAAAAACAGTTAAAAAATAAAATTAAAAAAGAAGAATCGTTCTGGAAATATTTAACTAATTTCTTCACTTCTGCTTGTAATGTTGAAAATAAAGGTGGAAATATTAAAAAAATTGAAATAAAAATTTCGAAAAATTTTTTTAAATTTTTTTAAATTCACAGAAAGTGAAGCAACACAAAATAATGAAGAAAGCAAAAGTAAAGATGTTTTAGAAAAGTAAATTAAAGATAAAAAATAAACTAAATTGACATAAAATAAATAAATTGCAAAATAAAATTTGATTTTTAAAGAATTTATTTTTTATAAAAAAATTTTTTTAATTGAGTTAGTATGCATTTGTAAATAATATTTTTGAAATATTATACTTTTGGAAAAAAGCCCCATTTTAGAAAATGTAATAAATATATTAAAAACTTTTCCTACGTAAAAATATCGGGAAAATTATAAGTAACTTTTAGGTCTTCTCTCAACTAAAATGATTTAGGATTGCTTAAAAAATAGTGTCCCTATATAATTTTTTAAATTTGCACGAATAAATCAAATAAGTATTTTATTTTTTTATCTTTTCAAGAAAAGCTTGAAAGAATCATTAAATAATTTATTTAAATAATTTCTCGAACAACAATATCTGGCTCTTCGACAATCAAAAGTGAAAATATTTCTTCTAAGGAAATGCAAATTGAAGAAAAACTTGGCCTTTTCTCTGGAAATATATCCCAACATTTTAAAACTAAAAGTCCACTGAAAAAATAAAAGGAAATTTAAAATAGATTTTTCTAACAAACTAAAGTCCAGCTGGACATTGAGAAGGGCGGGGAAGTCGCCAATCTGACTTTAATTTTGGTAAAACGTCCCTAACTTCTTCTGTGCCATAAGGCATTTCTCCACGAGAGAAACATTCCCAAATAACAATTCCAAACGACCAAACGTCGCTTTTTTCAGAGAATTTGCTATATGGAAGAATTTCCCCATTTTGTCCCAGACATTCAATAGCTGTCCAACGCAAAGGCAAACGTACAGGACTTGAACAAGTATAATTAGCATCTGCATTGAAATGTCGACTTAATCCAAAATCAGCTATTTTAATAGCCGTACAATCACGATTCAACCTTTTAATAAAAATAAATAATAAAACGAGAGAAATATAAAATGATTTGTCTGGTTATACTTCATATTTTTAAATTTTGCTATCCTCTGAATGGGAAGGGGAATTCTTCTAGGTAAATCTCATTTACGTGCAATTTTTCAACGCTGATGTGAGGGTCATGTATAACTGCGTCGTCTTTAATTCATAGAGAATTCAACCTTTACCTACTAGCCTAATATTTATTTAATTAAAATTTAATGAACAGACATGCAATTCCTTGCAGCCAAATCTCTGTGTATTATCTTTTTGGAAGATAAATATTCCATTCCTTCAGCTATTTGGCCAATAAAATTAAAAATATGTCCGACAGTTAAAATCTACAAAATAAAATATTAAATTCTAAATAATTTTTCTTTAACATTTTTTCTTGAACTAATAAATGAATGTAGATCACCCCCAGGCATATATTCACTAACAATTCTCATATCATTAAAAGCATCCCTATAATAACCAATATATTCAACAATTCTTTCATGTTTTAATTGTGCATTTATTTTTGTTTCTTCAATTATCATATCCAATCGGAATGCTTCTTTTGATGGGACTTTAACAACAACATCCATCACTCCATCTTCTAAATAACGATAACGACCAAAATAAACTCGAGAATTTGGACCTTTTAATTAAATATTTATATGAGGATTCCCATTAAATAAATTACCAGAATAAATCAAATATTCAATATCTATGGCTGTACAATCCAATATTCTATTTAACAGTCCTTTTCGAATTCGAAGAAACCAGTAAATTTGTTTTCTTAAACTTAGATCACCTCTTTTATCTCTAACTTTATTCATAACCAAAATTGAGAATCCCCTGGAGAGATAAAAAAATTTGAATTTAAT
Organism: Meloidogyne enterolobii; assembly: GCA_963681835.1. Taxonomy (NCBI): domain Eukaryota; kingdom Metazoa; phylum Nematoda; class Chromadorea; order Rhabditida; family Meloidogynidae; genus Meloidogyne; species Meloidogyne enterolobii. The sequence goes on along the minus strand of CAVMJV010000049.1, from coordinate 511,886 downwards.
AAGTAATTAATATCAAACATTAATCCAATAGCAACAAAGCCAACAAATGTGCCAAAAAGAGCAAAAATTCCAAAAACAGGGGAAATATAAACACCATTATCTTCATCAACAACATTTGGAAAACTAATTTAAAAAATTGTAATAGAGTTGTTTAATAGATCACACTCGTCCTACGGAAATGCATTGGGATCAAGATTCTTGGATTAAGATCGGATCAAGATTGGTCGGATTCGATGGGATCAATCATTGGATCAAGACCAACCACTCATGGGATCATTCAATCACTTGGTTGGTGGAATAAGGAATTAATATATACAATTGATAGATGATTTGAAAGAGCTTGTAAGAGTGTTAAAAAATTACCCCGATCAAACTTTAAAATGGAACCTAAACTGGGGTCTAGTAGTATCGGATGTATCTAATAAATAGTTCTCTCCGTATTTAAATTTAAGTACCTTAATAATTCATTCTTTTCTATCTCAGATATAAAAGTATTAAATTCAAAAATTTCATTTAATCCAGTAACATTCTCCATGTATGCCATTAGAATTCCATTCTTGTCTAGTTTTACACTTACAAACTTTTCATTAATTTTAGATTTAATTGTATATTCTTCTTCATTTCCTTTCTTTTCAAAAATAAATTTTTGTTCATTTTTAACTATATCACTTCCCAAAATTAAAATTCCTCCATTTTTTAAGTCAACAGAAACAAATTTTTGATTTACTCTTGATTTAAATGAAATTGTGCCGTCATTATTTGATTGGACTAAAAACTCTTCCCAAATTTCTTCAGAATTTTGTTCAGAAGCAAATAATAAAGAGTTATTTTTACAAGTTATGAACATTCCATTTGCCTTTGATTTTATTCTTTAATTAATTAAAATATATTTAAAATTAAATTTACAATAAAAACCTTGTAAAATTGCTAACATAATTTTCTAAAAATTTTGTTTGAGCTGCTGAACTAAAAATTTTTAAATATTATTTTTCATTTATTTATTCCCACTACCAACTAGTCTTGAAAAAGAGCAATTACAACACGCCAACGTTTAGCCGTTGAATTATCACAATTAAATAATTCGTCTTTTAAAGCATAAGAAGGGAGGGAACTTGCAACCCCGAATTCAATATTTTTAACAACTGCGCGAAGACCTACAGATTCTGAATTATATCCACCTTCTTGTCCACATACATCTCCTATTCGAATAAGTAAATTACCCGTTTGTGGATAACAACTAAAAAAAAAGTTTTTTTATTTTAAAATTAGTTTGCCTTGGAAGATAATTACAAATCACAAATTTAATCAATTAATTAATAACCTTCTAAATTCATTTGTAATATTTCCATAACAATCTCTACTTCCCAAAAAACTATTACCAGCTATAGTTATATAAATAACAACATTTTTATTTGAATATTCCACAGATTCAGAATGGTCAGCACGATAAGCTATATCCCCTCCCCCATTAAATACCAAAATTAAAAATCTGTTCCTTTAAAAAATATTTTTGTTATAATTATAATCTTTATTTTAAATTTTTAACCCTAAATGCTGCTAAGTAAATGAATCACATCTTTAAACTTTTATTTAGAAACAAACTTTAAATTATTTCCTCGTATTTAAATTAAAAAAAAGTGATTTTTGTTCAGAAAATTAAAATTGAATTTTTAAATTCACACATTAATGATTTAATTCTCAAAAATTCTTATAAAGAATTTATAATATTTTTATGAGTAATTAAAAGTTTAATGCCACTTCCCCTCCCCCTCTTCAGAATTAATAATTAAAATTAAAAATATAGTAAATTATCTTTAGAATAAATAAATTTACATTGGAAAGAAAGCACTTAAAGTAAAAAGAACTCTCTCAGACAAATACTGATTTCCTTTTTTGAAATTCCCGACAGATTCTTCCAATATAAGTGTTCTTTTTGTAATTTCCTTCATTGTTGATGAGATACCGTTAAAAACTGGCTCAAATTAAAAAAATTATTTTTTAAAATTATTTTGGAAATTTTTATAGAAATTTAAAGATTTTTAGCTTCAAACAAATTATCTTCTCAAAAAAATATTTTTTCATTTTAATTCCTTATTAAATAAAATACTTACAATTAAATAGAGAAAAAATAATAAAAATTTTCTTTTCATTTTTTATTAAATAAAAATATATTTTAAAATTTAATTTTAATTAATGCTGTTTTTTAAAGAAAAAAAATAAAAATTAAATAAATAAGGGTAAACAAAAACATTTATTTTTTAAAATTAAATTTATTTAAAATCGAGATTGTTGAATTGATCGCTGTAAAAAGAATTAATAAAAATGGTTGTCATATTTTTATGAGAAAAATAGTCAAAAAAATTATTTTTTTACAAAACTATTCACGTAACTAAATACATAAATAGTATGTTGTGAATGCTTTTATTAAAGAGAAGAGAAGAGGAAGAATATTTTTTGTTGGCCAAATTCACAATACCTACATACATACTATCTGTACAGCCAACTCACGTTTTTCATTTTTATGCGCATTTTTTTGTAATTTATTTTTTTTCGAGTATTCAATAATTAATTTAGATATTTTTTTAAATTAATATTTTAAAGAATACGTAGTATTTTTTATTAAATTTTCTCTCGAACGAGAGCTTCGCGAATTAATCAATTTTCTTAATAAATTTTATTAAAGAGACTATTAATTAATTAAAAAATATATTTAAATTATTAAATTAATATTCTCCAATTTTGCCCTTAATTTATTCTAAATATTAATTTGTCAATTAAATTTGAACTTCTCCTTGCTTTTAAATTCGATCAAAATAAATTATTAATAATTATTTTATTAAAAGAATTAAAACTTTAAAAGATACTTTAATTTAATTTAATATTTTAATTTAAAATTATCCACAAATTAATATTTTTTCTTTTTTTTAAATTTTCTCTTTTTTATTTTCAATCAACATTTTTTTGTCCTATTTTTGTTTGTTTTGTTTGTTCTCTTCTATTTTATTTTTGAAATCATGACAACAATTTAATATTAATTTGACAAAAACAACCATTTTAAAATAAATTATTAAATGTTTTTAAATAATTTTTTAATAAATATTTTTTTAATTAAAATACAAGGAAATAAAAATATTTTTTAAATAAAGAACACTTCCTTGTTTATTTATTTAAATATGCCTAAATTTATTTTTATTTACATATTAAATTTAAATTTAATTTTAAAGAAAGTCTATTAAATTTTAATACAAATTTTAATTGATTCCCCCTTCCCTTCCACTTTTATTTTAATCATTTGAGTATTTTTACTCCTTCACAATTTTGTTGTTTTGTCCTTTTTAAACAGGAACTTAAAAAATTATTTTTTAAATTAATCATGTGAGGGGGTTTGTGAATAAAGAATTATTTAAAAGGCATTTTTAAGGTTAGAAAAAAATTATTTTTATTTTAAATTATTCTTTTGTTAATTAAAAATAATATTTTTTAGAAAAAAATAAAATTAATTTTCTTTAATTAATTAAATTTTAAATAAATATTCGTTAAATCTATTTATTAAATTAACAACTCTTTTCGCTAAATTTGTTAAACTTTTGCTTGCATAATTGCCTTTAATCTTTATTTTTTCATTGAAATATTAAATTACCTAAATATTTTGCTTAATTTCCTGTTAATTTATTTTTAATTTTAGTCTTTTTTTAATTTTAAAAATTAATTAATATTTAATAAATGCTTGGCACTTCCTCTGTACCATCATATTGTCGTGGGCGAGGTAAGAAAAAATTTGTCTAGGAGGGGATCCATTCAAAATTTTAAAATTTAAGCCAAAAGTATGTCAACAGAAGAATCAAACATGTTCTTTAATAATAATAATGGAATTGTTAAAAAAGTAGAAAAAAAGCAAAAAAGAGCAGAAGCAAATAGAAAATATCAAGAAGCATATAGAATTGTTTGTGTTTAATTTTAAATATTTTAATTTAAATTTTATTTAAAGAAAGGAGTTGAAGCTCGACAAAAATTACCAGAATTGTATGCACGTATTGCTGAATTAGAAAGAGAAAATTCAATTTTGAAAGACTTGCTTTGGAAACAAAGAGATCCTCAAAGTTGGGAAGCTGCTCAGAATCAACAATCGTTAAAACAAGAACAACAACAAACAAATGTAACTTTAATAATTTTAAAATTTTAAAATAAATTTTAAAAATTTTAAAAATTTGAAAAATCAAAAATCTTTTTTTATAGAATATTATGTTCTCTCAAAATGTCCCTTATGTTAGCATAAGTCGGCCTCCACCAATTAGCAAAAAACCAAATCTTTTCGATGTAAAACAGCAAAGCTTTTCTTGCCAAGTAAGTTAAAGTTTTATTTTTTAATTAAAATTTTCCGGTAATTTAAAGCTGAGGACTTTTTAGAGAATACTTAAATTTGAATAAAAATACATTAACAAATTTAATAATTTTTTGGTATAAAGCAGTTTATTGTTGTATTTCCGGGTATATGAAATTTACTCGAATAAAATTTTATTCTTTTTTGTCTTGCTTTACATACTCTAATATGTAGAAACAATAAGTACAATATATCATTCTCATTTAAGTTTGGGCACTGGGTCAGAAAAAGTTTGAACGTAATTAGCCGAAGCCTTCTATTAATTTAGATATTAGAAGTATCCCCTCTTTCCTACTATTTTTAAATTGAAAATATTTTTTTTTCAATTTTTTTGTTAAGGATTTGAGCGTAAATGATGGACATTACTCGCCACAACAGCAGCAGCAACAATTTAATATTAACCAAATAAATAATGGTGATATTTGGAATAATAGTTTGAATAACGAATATAACAATTTTATTCCATCTTTTGACGATGAAAATCTTTTTTATCGTCGTGCCCGCTCCTGTTCAATAAAATCACGTTCAGAAACTGAAATGAGTTTTGCTTCAGCGCAAGAAGAAAATCTTTGGCTTTCTTCGAATATTTTTGGAGAAAATAATTTATCACAAGAACATTTAAATCAACAACAAAATTTAAATATACAACAACAACACCAACAAATTGGAAGGGTTGCATCTTGTTCAGAAATGCTTCAATCCTTCCCAGATATGTCAATAAATTGTGAAGGTGTTTATTTATTTACAAATTAATATTCAATAAATAATTTCCAAAAATTTATTTTTCTTTAAGATTCTAATCAAAAATTTGACAATTCTCTGAACAACCACTCTACTAATGTTCCAACTTACCCAATCTCAAGACAATCATCTTCTCCTCATATTGAGGGATTTTTTGCGCCTCCATTTGCTTTTGGTTACACAATTTTCTTTTAAATATTATTTAAAGATTATAGGCAATTTAGATATAATGATTGACCAAAATGCTTCTAATTCTGTAATTCCTAACAATTTTGGTGGAAATATATCAACACTGCAGCAACAACAACAACCACCGCTTCTATCAACAATTAATGAAGACACCCCTAGAATGTATACTGAAGCTCTAACAAATGTTACTTTAGAAACACCAATGTACCTTTAAATTCTGTCTTGATTATTTATTGACAATGAAATTAAATTTATTTTATAAATATTTGAATAAATTGCCTTTTTAAATATTAAAAATCCTAAATATTAACATGGGGAATATTACTAGTATAGTGCTTAATGTGATGTCTATTTCTTTTTGTATAATCTTGATTTTACATGCCCCTTTGTATTATAGATAACAAGTGTATGTAAAATTGTGATGGGTGAAAATCGGGTGGATAGTCAAAATTTTCAAAAAATTTTTTCAGTTTTTTCAATTTTAAAATTTAAAATAAATGAGTATGTAATAATTAAAACATATTAAAAATCAACAATCAAAAATGTATTTAAAAAAAGTTTGGAATATGAGCTCATTATTGACTCGTTCTGTAGCTTAGAGGACTAAATGATCTAGTTAAGGATAAAATTTTTTATGTGGATTGTTTTTCTAGAAATTTGGGCCAGATATAAAAACATAAATATATTTTTTGATAAAAAGGTAAACAACAAATTATTTATATGTTTAATACCCGATTCTTTTAAATAAAATTTAAAAAATTCCCGAATCAAATTTTAAAGTTCAGCCTCCTCCTGTGTTCTTGTACTGCTGTGAAAACGTCTATTTAATCGTTTGGCAAAATCCATTCGATAGGGATGATAAATAAAAGCCGTAATACAAGGATTAACAATCTTTAATTATTTACAAATATTAAATAAAATATTTAATAAACACCGGATTAAGTTTAAGTAAATAATGTAGTAGCCACCCCAATTGACTTAACCATAAAGCCTTCCATCCACAAATATCAGCTAGCATAGTATCGAGATAGTTGTATTGTGCTAATACAAATACACGATAAGGCAAGAGACTTATGGCAGTCCAAACTGTTGTTATGAAGATAAAAACTAGTGAACGGACCTAAAAAAATAATTATTTTTTAATTAAATATTTATTTTTAACTGGACAACGAATTTAAATATTATAATAAAAATGGGTTAATTTAATACTAGAATTTAAGCAACATCCTCGTCGTTTAAAATAAAAATCTAAGAGAAAAATTTTACTTTTCTTGTAAAAGCAGGTGCTAATGTTATTTGTTCTTCACTACTAGTAGAACTTGTAATTTGTAAAGTTGTTCGAAGACTGTGTCTTCTTTTACGGCTCATCAAACGTAACAGATGGCAGCTAACAATTAATGAGGAGAAAATAGGTAGAACACAAACAAGAAGAGTATAAAAAGTAAAAATATGTAATTTTCCAGTATTTAAACTTGTCTTTAAATGAAAGAAAAATTCTTTAAATTTATTAAAAATTTAGAACCGAGCATCTAACAAAATATTTTGAAGGCCCAATATTTAAAATATTTGAAAGCCATACATAACTGACAAAACTTTAAGAAAAAAGAATTTATTTTCAAATTAATTATTTAAAGACTAACTAACCAACAAGATAAAATCCAAACAAAAAGGCAAAGTTTAACTGTTCTCCTAACAGATTTAATTATTCGATAATGTAAGGGAAAACAAAAATAAAGTAGTTTATCACTATTAAGTAACACTAAAGATAAACTAGATGCTGACCAACTCATCCATCCAATAAAATGTAAAGCAGAACAAGGTAGACGTGTTAGAAAGAGGAATAAACGATCAAGTGATTCTAACATCATACACGAAACTAAAAATTAAAGATTTTGAAGAGGCTGTCAGAAAAAAAGGATTATTAGGCTGGTTCGAAATTAGCAGTAGTATAAATTACCTAATTAAATAAATTTGGTATCTCTCTTGCATGTCAAGCCCAGTGGCTTTGATGATTGGTAGAATCTCAGTACGATAACCTGTCCCGATAACCAAGATTTTTTTATCGAAATCTCACCCTGGTCCAACTATTACATACCGGGGATCAGAGGTGGGTCGGAATTCCGATTTCCGATTTCCAAGTTCCGACTTTTGAGCCAGTTCCGATTTCCGGCTCTTCCGATTTCCGACATCTCTGACTGTTCCGACTCACCTCTGCCAGGGATCTAGCTGGCATAAGAAAAAAATCTCAGTTTCGGGAATCAAGCGGGGTTTTGTTTTTTAATTACCTATTAATATTCGATTCAGTTTATTAAAAAAAAATTTTTTTTAATTCTTTAATTACCAATAAGTAAATCAGCAATAGTCATACTAATAATGTAAACATGTATTGTGTCAAAATTCTTTTGGAAAAGCCGTAATGCACTATGAATAACAGAAACATTTAAAAATACAGCAAAAGTACATAAACAAAACATAATAATATCCACCTAATTTTTTTATTAAAATATAAAATTTAATAATTCTTTTTAATTTACACTATTTTGTATTTCCCCAAATCTACGACTCCATTCTTTCAAAAATAACATTGAACAATTTGTTATTATTTTTGAGGTTGTAGTTATGGATTTTGTTGAATTATTGTTAATTAATAAATTATAATGGAAATTTTGAATTGTTGTTGTTTCCATTTAGGTAAACTGTTTAAATTTTAAAAGAAAATTCTGAAAAAGAAAATTTGAGAATTTAGTAAGATTGTTAAAGTAAAGAAATGATTTATATTTAGTTTTTAGGCAGATAGCTAAAAATAAAATAATTTATATTCTAATTTTATATTTCAAAATTTAATGTCTTAATTTTAAATACTTCTTCCGTATAATATAAATAATAGTTAAAAATTTATTCTAAATTTATTTTTCAAATATTAAATTAAAGGATGCCCTTTTCTATTAATTGAAGAAAAATAATGTTTTAACTAAATCTTGAGGGAATAAATGAACTTTTATTTATTCATTTAAATTTGCAGCTATTCATTATTAAAGAATTAAAAAAGGATAAAAGCCGCTGCTGTTGAGACAAAATAAAAAAGAGAGGAGAAAAAAAATAAAAATGAATGATGAGGATTTTTAAAAAAATATTTTTAACAAAAGGGGGTGGGAGAAATTGAATAATCAATTTGCCAAACAAAAAGCTTTAAAAGTTTATATATTATTGGCTGTGAAGTTGAGCATTGCTAATCTAAATATTTTAACAAAACGTTAAAATTAAAATAATAATAAGCTTTAAGTAAAAGAAAATTTTCCCCTTTCTTTCTTCCCCCTAAAGCAAAAACAGCAAAAAATGTACTATATTTTAATTTTCTTTATAATAATAATAATATCTCACGCATAAACACTTTTTAAATGCCTTCCTCCTTTTTTTAATTTTTATGCATAATTTAGTTAATATTTTTTTGTTTTTAAAGAAGAGATATGAGGACGAAGAAAGAAATTTTTAGAAATACATAGTATACATATTTATAAATTTTTGTTTATACATATTTAAAAGTAAATTTTTAATAAAAAATTTAATGATAAAATAAATAATATTTATTAATTTTGAAAGGGATTATAAGTACATTATTTACAAATCTGCCAATTACATTTGTGTGGAATTAAAGGAAATAATTTTAAAAGTTATAACAAATATTATGCAGATAATCCGGATATCCGGGTCCGAAAAGGTTGGAATATCCCGAAATTTTTCGATTCATATATCCAAATACACTTACACCTCTAATTTAATCCTCTGAGGCTTATTTTCGACTTATTATTTACTACAATGACGTTGTCTCCCAAAAATTATTCTCAAGACCCTCTCCGTCGCGTCGCCGGACAGTTGTTATTATTTTAAACTTTAATTACGGACCATGATTTTCCGAAGATTCAGGAAGGACTACAGGAGGTAATACAAAAAAATATAAAATTCTGAAAAACTTAGAAAATTTGAATGGCAAAATAAAATGGTAAATATATGTAGAATATATATTTTTGGCAAAAATAGAATAATTTAATTTCTATATATACTTGTTTACATTACTTAAAGTAAGCTCTAGAAGTACTTTTTTTAAAAATAGTAAATGAACATTTGTCTATAAAAATAAGTTGTTTTGACATCCACCTCCCCCACATTTTCCCTTATTTTTATTTAAAATTCAATTATTTTAAAGAACTTTTTATTTATGAAGTCATTACAAAAATCTATTAAAGTCACCCCGCCTCCTCCCAATTTATGAAAAAATGATTAAATTAATTTTGATTTACCTGATCGATAATTTTTAAAAAGAAGTAAAAATTCTTTTAAATTAAATTAAAAAAGAAAGCTTATGTACTATAATGTGGGGAAAATTTAGTTGAAATGCGAGGAAGTGAAAAGTTGAACAAATGAATTAACGATAAACTTATATCTACCTAAAGTTTACACACTTTTCTTAGTCATATTTTGTGTGATTGTTGTTGAACTGACTTGAAAAAACTTATGAAAAAACTGACTTAATTTAAAATAAAATAATTTTTTGAAAATTTTCTTAAAGTCTAAAGTAAATACTTATATGTATATCAGAGGTGGGTCGGAATTCCGATTTCCGACAAGCGATTTCCGAAAAAAAATTTTTGATTTCCGAGTTCCGACTTTTAAGCCAGTTCCGATTTCCGGCTCTTCCGATTTCCGACACCTCTGACTGTTCCGACCCACCTCTGATGTATATTAATAAGAAATATATTAATTTAGTAAATATTAAAAAAATGGAAAAATAAAACATCAATAGCAAATAATAATAGAAATAAAATAATTAAAAGCAAAGGAATATATTTATTAAAATCTCGGTATAATGTTCGTACTTAGAGATTCTTTTATCTTTCTAAAAGGAAAAAGCTGATGGAATATATTTTAATAATTATTTATATATTTAGTGTCTGAAATGACTTTTAATGTGTTAATGGATTTTACAATAATTTTGGTACAAACGAGAGTTTATGTGCATTTATTTTTTAAAATATCTCGCAATTTATTTTCTATTTTTATCTTTTTTAAATATCTATTACACAACAAAATTTTATTTGTTCAATTTCACCTGTAAATAATATAAAAATATTTTTACCTAAATGAACTTAAAATAGTATTAAATTGCGATATCTTAAAGAAAATTTATAAAAACATATACCGTATAACCTGTATTAATTGCCTTCCCTCAATTAATTACCCCACTTCAATAAATTACCCCATCCAGCGATACCCCCCCCCCCCAACAAATGCCCTAAAACACGTTCAAATTTCAAACCTCGTATAATTACCCTCCTTCGATTAATTACTCCCTCCAACGGAAGGTCGAAACAAAAGTTACCCAGGGTAGTTATTAAATGATATACGGTATATATATTGTATTTAAATGTTAAGGGGGGGGGTTTATAAATTAATTACGAGAAAAATTTCTATTAACTCTATCCATCCTTTTATCCTCACAAGGATTGTAAAAAACAAGGCATTTTTTCCCACACTCCTATATTTTATTTCCTTGTTTAACCATTTTTTGTCAGAATAATCCTTCCATTTAGTACCCCCCTAACAATAAAATTTAAATAATAAAAATAACAAAAATTAAAAGTATTTTTTTATTAAATTTATTCAAATTATTCATTTTAATTAAAATAATAAGTAGATGCTTATTAAAAGGATGTGAATATAAAAAATGTGGGCGATGAATAAATTTATTTAAATGAGGAGGAAAGGAGCAGACAGAAGTCAGACAAAAATTTAAAAAATTTTATGTACTTTTTAATAAAAAATATAAAGAGGATTATGCTGAAAATTAATGGATTAAAATAATTTATATTTAATAAATATACTAAATGTACTTTTGTTTTTACTTTTTTTTTAATGAATGAGGGAAATAAAATTAGTGTTTTTGAAAATAAAAATGAATTTTTGTTTGAATATTAATGAGTTTGTTGATTTTTAGAAATTTAACGAGTTTTATAAAATAAATTAATTTTTTATTATGTATGTCAAAAGTTAGACATTCTAAAATTTTTTTAATTTAAAAAATCGAAAAGCTTTTAAAATTTGTAGATCGTTAACTATATTTTGAGTAAAGAGAACAAATATTTTTTTTATATCGAGAGATATTTTCCGTGTGTTCGGCGAGGCTTTTGAAAAGGAAATCTAAGATATTTTGTAGAGAACATTCTTTAAATTAACTTTTATTAATTTTAAATAATATTATTCTAAAAATGAAACACTTAAATAATTTTTTGATACTTTAATTTATTAACATATTATAATCACTTCCGTCACAAAGTATTGAACTTTTAAAAAATTTAAAGCCGATTAATTGTAGCATCTTCTATTTAGTAATTTGCGAAAAATAATTTCTTTATTTATTTTTATTTATATTAGCAATATAAAATATACATGTATTTCCTTTTTAGTGCCAATTCCATTAGTAAATATATTTTGTGGGATAATGAATTAAAAGTCTGGCTAAAATCAAAGTAGATTGTCTCTATATTATTACATAATATGTATGTATATCAGAGATGGGAGGGTGAGAAAAAAGTCCTCGTCCCATCTTTGATGTATGTATGTAAATGTTAGATGAAAAAAAAATAAATTTGACTATTTAAGAAGTGTTTGTAAACTGTTTCAATAAAATCTACATATAAAATTTTATGATTATATTAAACAGTTAAAAAGATATTAATTTTAAAGTATTTAGCAAAATCTAGCAATTATTAAAAGAAGTTTTTAAATATACATAGATTAAATTTACATTATTAAGTAATACATAGCAGTTAAAATCTCTAAAATAATAATACACAAATAAAAACTTTTTTTCAAAAAAAATTAATTTCTTTTATTTTTTCCTCATTTTTTCATTTCAATATAAAATTTTCCATCTCTCCAAAAAAATAAATACATAGAAGCTAAATAATAAATAAAAGAACTGTTCAAACAAAGTAAAAAATTTTTGTCAGCTTATTATCATCGTTATAGCAATACGACGCCAAAAATGTCATCAGTCTGGAAATTCTTTTTAGAAAATTTATTTTAATCAATTTAAAACATTCTGTAAATTTTTATTTAAATCATAAATTAAATGCCAAATAAATATCAGAAATTATGTTTTTATATGTTATTTTACTTTTTACATTTAAACTCAATGATAACCGTATCAGCTATATATTATGGAAGTGGTAAGAATTTAAAATTTAAATGGTAAATTGGATTGAAATAAATCTAAGGTATGTCTTGGAATAATATAGATTTTATCCAAATTTAGAATAAAACTTTTAAAGACTTCTAAGAATTCGATATTGATTTACATTAATTTTCAAAAATCATAAAAATTTAGATGAAAATAACAAGCTCATACATAACGGCTACAAACACTAAATATAATATTTAATTATAGGCATTCAAAACTCTGGTATGGGACTTGACGGCCAATATGGAATGTCACCAATTTCTTCTTATGGGTTGGACTTTTCGATTTAAAATAGGTTTTTAAATTTAAAAAATTTAAAATATATAGTAATTTTATTTATAATTAAGCAATCAAATACCAAACTTTGGCTATGGTTCACAAATTTCTTCTATGTCTTATCCTGGCTATTTGGGAGGTTACTTATACTATATACTCTTAATAAAAATATAAGTTTTGGTTTAACAGGTTTGATGAGTAATACTATGAATGGAATTGGGGGAAGCAATGGATTTGGAGGTTTTGGTAATGGTCTAGGAAGTCTTGGTAGCCTCGCAAATGGGTTAGGAGGTCTTGGTAGGATTGGTAGCTATGGTAGTAATTTTGGCGGACTTAGTGGCCTTGGAAATGGTTTTAGTGGACTTGGTGGCCTTGGAAATACCCTTAGTGGACTTACTGGCTTTGGTAATGGCCTTGGTAGCCTTGGAAATGGTTTTAGTGGACTTGGTGGCCTTGGAAATACCCTTAGTGGACTTTCTGGCTTTGGTAATGGCCTTGGTAGCCTTGGAAATGGTTTTAGTGGACTTAGTGGCCTTGGCAATAGCCTTAGTGGATATAGTGGCTTTGGTAATGGCTTTAATGGACTTAGTGGCCTTGGAAATGGCCTTAGTAGCCGTGGTGGACTTGGTGCCCTTGGCAACATCGGGACTGGGAATCTTGCTGGACTTGGTAGCCTTGGATTAGGAAGTCTCGGTGGCTTTGGTGGTTATGGAGGCCGAAAATGATAAAGGATGCAAGAAATACCAAAATTGGAAGAAAAAAATACCTAAACACTTACATAAAATTATTTTTAAAAAATTAACGCAATCCATTCATAAATATACAAATTAAGCTTTTATTATTGTAAATCTGTTTATAGTTCATTAGATTTAAATAGATAACTCAAAGCTTATAGTAAATAAATGATTCACTAAACATGTCATTCTCAAATTAGTTAAAATTTTCTATAATTAGATAAAGTTTAAATTATTTTAATGACGAATAAAAAGGAATTTTCTAAATATAATTAAAATAACTAAAAGACAACATGTATTTTATAGTGTGACGTAATTAATTTAAACAATAGATACTAGAACAAATTAAATTTATGTTAGTATATAAAAGTAAAAGAATATTTATTGACAATTGATTGAGACTAAAAATAAAAAATAATAAAATTTAGAATTATTTTCAATTAAAATGATCGGTTGTGATGAATATTTTGGAAATGCTGAGGAAATGGAAGCTGCTTTATTGTCACTCTTCCCGCCATTATAATAAATTATTATTATCAGCTGGATAATTATCTCAAAGAAAAAACAACGATCTCTATTATGTATTTGTGTGTAAAAAATGGAAGATGAAACGAAAACAAAATAATTTTCAATTAAAATAATCAGCTTTGATCAATACTTTGGAAATGTTTTTTAAATTGTTAATTTTTGATAATAATAAACTAATTGTAAATTGTTTCTTGAATTAATTGTCCTTTCTCAATTAGTTTCCTCTAACAGGTCTAACAGGACATCAAAGGGAGAGAAAATTGGGCGTTTTTCTTTTTTGTTTCATAATTTTTTCCGTTTATTTTATAGAAATGGGTAGTTGAGGTATTCTGGCATTTTTGGTGGTTTTTAAATAATTTTTGAGAACTTCAGGCGGCGAAATAGTCCGAAGTAGGAAATTACTTCCATTTCCATCCGGAGCCGAAGTTACAAAACTCAAATACCAACCACTAGTTGAACTAATTTGCCGTTAACTTGACACAATGTGCAATTTTTAAAGCTTGCTTTTCTTGGACCTTTTATTATTTACTTTCTAGTAAATTTTTTCTCGTCTCCTAGCATTTCTTCTCTTTATACTCTTTTTTAATCAATGCTTTGCAAATCTCTTTGACAAATAAATACGTACGTTTTGGCTATTTTTTCCCTTAATACATAAATCCACATACTTTAATAGTTAAGATTTTAAAAAACAAATTTTTCATTTAAAATTTTATTTATATTTATGTAAAATAGCAGTATTTCTGCTTCCACGAACTGTCGGATTTAGTGCTATAACAGGAGCATTTTTATGGCTAATTCGTTTTTTTGCTTGCCACGTTTCTCTTTTTTTACCTCATTTATTTTTTTACATGTAAACAATTTTATTTTGTTGTTTACATCTGTAAATAAGGCATGTATGTACATACACCAAAAAAATAAATTCTTTAAACTATTAAAAAAGGAATGGATTGATTTTTTTATTTTTATTTGGCCAAATCAAATCGTCTGTGTTTGTCATTTTATTTTTATTTTTTAAATTTTATCAATGAGCTTTCCAAAAAATTTTTCTTTTTTATTACCTAAAAATTTATTATTTTTTAACAAAAGATTATTAATAATTAAAACAATAAAGACAACAAAAACTTTATTGACAAAAACAACTTTAACAATGGAAGATACAGAAGACGTTAGGGAGATTACTATTGAACCGGAAGGTCTCTCGGCATTACTTGGAATCCCTTTGGGTGCCCGTTCTATTGTTATTTTTGCTCACGGTAGTGGAAGTGGAAGATTAAGTCCAAGAAATAATTATGTTGCTGCTGAATTGAGGCGGGCCGGAATGGCTACGCTTTTGTTGGATTTACTTAGACATGAAGAGGCTATTCGGCAAAATGTTTTTGACATTCCTCTTTTGGCTTCTCGACTTAACCGAGCTTCAGAATGGGTGCATTCTAATGTTGAAACTGAAACATTCACACAAGGATATTTTGGGGCTAGGTGGGAAAATTAAGGATAATTTATGTATTTCTGTCTGTTTATTACATATTTTTTGGGGTTTAAGCAGGGATGTGCCGAAACAGATTTTGAAAAACGGAAGGCGAAAGTCATTTCCAAAAAGCGAAAGACGGAAGGCGAAATGGCACACTCCTGGTTTTAAGGCTGTTTAAGAAATTGTTCTTTCATTATTTCACACCCTTATCAAATTATTTCCAGTACTGGTGCAGGTGCAGCTTTAATGGCAGTTGCATCTGCCAATCCAGAAATTAGAATAAAAGCAGTAGTTTCCCGTGGTGGCCGTCCTGATTTGGCTATACCTGTTTTGGATAAAGTAACTATACCTACTTTAATGCTTGTTGGAAGTTTGGATGAGCCAGTTATTGGAATGAATCAAAGGGCAATTGAAGCACTTGTTAATTGTAAAGAAAAACAATTAATTATTGTTGAAGGGGCAACACATCTTTTTGAGGAGGCTGGGACTTTAGATCATGTAGTGCAACATGCAAAGTACTTATGTTTAATTATTCGAAATAAATTGATTGAATTATTTAATTGAATAATTCCAAACATTTAAGGGAGCTTTATAAAGACAAAACTATTAATTCTCAATAAAGTGATATAAAATCTGAATAAATTATTAGGCAATAAATCCAAGTTATTTAATTATTAATTTTATCCTTTTTTATTTCAGGAACTGGTTCCTCAAGTATTTGCTATAATAAGATGAGAATTTTATTTAAATTTGAGAAAATTCCATTTGAATTTGTAAAGATATTTATATAATTTATAAAAATAATTTTAACTCATTAAATTTAATTTTTTAAATAAAATACTTCAGACTTTCTTGTTTAACTTTAAATTGTTATTTTTCAAGAAGTACGTAAATATATGGCAAAATAAACTTGAATATTTTTTACATTCTCCTTGCAATTCTGATTATATTATAAAGGAGATCTGTTAATTATTTTTAAGAAAATTATATATTTAGAGATGTAAATTTGTGTTTTTTCCTTCTGGATCGACGGTGATCGGTCTTTCGGAGAGACCCAGAGACAAGGAAGAAGGGAGATTTAGCTGGACGCTTATATCTGGATTTAAGATCTTTTTATCCATACTTGCTGAAGGACTAAATGAATATTTCCTTCTTCGAGGTGTCACAAAAACTAAAAAAATAGATCCAAACAAAACAAAAATTACTTATATTATTAATACATACTAGATTAACATAATAGAGAAAAAGTTTAGTAAGAAATGTTTAAAATTTTTAGGAATAACCAATAAGGATGGGATGGAATCTTGCGGGAATACACGTGTTTTTCAGCCAATATCTATGTATATATGTATAATACATTTGTTTAAAAATCTATGAAACCTCAACTTTTTTAAAAATAATTTTGTAAATAAATCTATATTTATTTGTTTCGAGTGAAGAATAAGTTTGTTGTTCAATGCTTTTAAAGAAAATTGTTTAAAAATTCATTGAGTTTAATGAATTTCAAAGTCAATTTGACTAGAAACAATTTGATAAAGTGAAGTTAAGAATTAAGATATTCTCTAATTTTATTTTATCTATATTGTTAGACTTCTCGATTAATTCTAATTTTACCGAGATATCTGAACTTGTTTTAATTTACTTTCTGTATAAGTTTTATTCATTGATTTTATCATTTATTCTACATATTATTAAATATATTTTATAACACTTATTCAAATTTTATTATTCAATACATATGTAGATTTAAATAAAATTTTATTTTTAATTTCTGTTTGCCTTTTTAGCAGTTTGTATTTTGCTAAAAATTGAAATTAAACTTTACATAGAATATTATTTAAATATTTATTAAATAAATAAATATGCATTTTTTATAAATTTTATGCGTATAAACATTTTAACATGGAATTTATGTTAAATTCAAAATATTTAATATTATTTTTCTGATGAAATTGGCAATATATTAAAATATTCTTATATATTTTTGTAAAATAAACACAAAAAATTAATGCAAATCCAAATATTATTTTAAAAATAAAATAGAAAATCTCTCAGTAGATGTCAACATTAAAATTTTTATGACAAATGAATTCTAATATTTCCAAAAAAAATATTAACTGTAATAAAGAATGCCAAGAAATTAATAATGAAATAAAAGAATCTCCATCTCAAGTAGCTATTTTGTCTATTGAAAATAATATTGGTGTTGAAAAAGAAATGGAACTTCAAATAAATAATAAAGTTACTAAAACTTCTTTAAATTTAAATGAGGATGCTTGTTGGAATAATCCAATGTTAGCAATAGAAAGATTCCAAATATTCTGCAAAGAATTTATTATTAAATATAAACAAATTGTTAGAGGCATCCTATTAATTGGAACTTTGTTGGGTTATCATTTATTTTTAGGTAAATAAATAAATATTTTTATAAGTTTGTTTTGCTTCTGTGAAGGTTTTGGAAGATCCATTGGAAAAATAAATGCCTCATTAAAGATGAGGCATTTATTCTCATTCCAAGGGACTTTCCAAAGCTTAAGGAACCTATATTTATTCCAAGGGACTCCATCTGTTTTATTTCAACCCTAATAAGATTATAAAAAACCTCTCTCATAAATTCCCCTTTCCTTCGAAGGTGTCAAAAAAATAATAGAATAATTATTTTCAATAATAAAAATTTTTAAATTAAAGTTTTGGCACTTTTACATGATTCAAATAAATCATTTAATCTTGCTATATTTACTTCAATATGTTGGCTTTATATTTTTTATAGAAAATTTCTGTTACCTTTTTTGAAAGCAAGAACTAAAATAATAACTAGAAGAAGACAATATGCTCAATTTTATTCCTTTACGGAAGCTATTAAAAATAATAAATCTTTAATAAGGCATTAAATATATATTTTTATTTTAAATTTAATTTAAAATATATGTAGATTGTGCAATTTATTTGGATTTCTTATTCCACTTTCTTATATGATTTGGGATTGCAGAAAGTAAAAAATAAAAAAATATTTAATTAATTAAGAACACTTAAGCAAGAATATATATTTTTTAATTCAAAATTTAAATCATTAATATAATATATTTTGGTGTCTATCTGTTCGGGTTCATGCGATTAAAATATTTAAATTTATTTTTTAGTGCTCCACATCGCCTTTCTGGATTAGTTGGTCTTTGTTTTTTCGTAATTATACTTTGCCTTTGCTCTCACAAACCTTCTAAAGTAAATTAATATAAAAAATATTACTAATAGAGTTCTAGCTCTAATTATTAATTATAAATATATGTATAAAATGTTTAGATTAAATGGCGTCCTGTACTTTGGGGATTTTTGCTACAATTTATTTTTGGAATTATTGTATTACGTTGGGTTAGTTCTGAAAGTATTTGAATTCTTCAATTAATGTTATTATTAGGATTGGGGTGCAAATAAATTCAGCGAGATTTCTAATTTAATTATTTCAATACTTGATTTTACTTTCCATGGAACTGATTTTGTATATGGATTTTTGTCATCCCCACCAAATATTTGTGGAATGCATCCAGTATTAGCTTTTAAGGTTTCCTGATTAATTTTTATTTAAAAGAATGAAATTAATTATTATGTAAATTAGATTTCTTTAAATTAATCATATTTTTACATCATACAATACTCTCATTTTCCTTAAGATTCTCCAAGTAATTATTTATGTTGGTGCTCTTGTCTCTGTTCTTTATTTTTATGGAATTATTCAAGCAGTCCTAAAAAGATTAGCTTGGTTAATGCAATTTACTATGGGGACAACAGCCACAGAATCTTTAAATGCTTGTGGTTGTGTTCTTTTAGGAAATGTATTTTTCTTAATTAAAAATATTTTTAAAAAATATATTTTTAAGGCAGAATCTCCACTGCTTATTCGTCCTTATATAGAAAAAATGACTAATTCTGAATTACATGCAATCATTACTACTGGGTTAATAGATATTCTTAATACATACATATGTATATTAATTTGATTGTTTCAGTTTTTCATGTATTGCTGGTGCCGTCTTTGCTGTATTCATTAGTTTTGGTGCTTGTCCTCGTTATTTACTCTCAGCTGCGGTAATGGGCGCCCCCGGCTCATTAGCCTGCTCAAAACTTCTTTATCCAGAAACTGAGGAATCTACAACTAAAGGGGTTGATGATTTGGATTTACCGCCGAGGTAATTTTACATTTCGCTTATAATGAGTGTGTTAAAAAAATTTTCTGACCTAATTTATAGTCTAACTTTTTTAAGTGAAAAGAAGAATGCAATGGAATCTATTTCTTCTGGATCAACAGAGGCTATTCATTTAGTCAATTGTTTAGTTGCTAGTATGATTACTTTTATTTCACTTACTGCATTAATAAGTGGAATTATTGAATATGCGGGTTCCTTATTAGGTTATCCGGGATGGAGTTTGGAGTTATTATTTGGATATGCGCTTTTTCCTATTGCTTATTTAATTGGTGTTACTGATGGTATGGATCAAGCTTTAGTATGTTAATATAAAGATTAAAATGATTGGTTATAAATAGGGGGTGGCAAAATATTCACGGGAAATCCCAAAATAAGCAATGCAATATGCAAAATTTATTGAAATTTATAAAAATTTTTGCTTTAAGCTTGTCGGAAGACTCCTAGGTATAAAAATTGCAGTCAGTGACCTTCTCTCCTTCAAACAACTTGGTGAAATTCTTCATCTTTTGACGGTTTCTAAAAGAATATTTAAAATATTATTAGTAAATATTGTTTACAGCCTCGTACAGCAATGATTGCAACATATTCACTTTGCAGTTTTAGCAATTTAATTTCAGCTGGTGCACAAATGGCTATAATTGGAGGAATTGCACCTAAGACAAAACCTGTAATTTCTAAATTAATTATGAGTGCTCTTTTTGGAGGAAATATTACTTGCTTTATTTCTGCTTGTATTGCTGGTAAACAAAGCAAAACTTTACATAAAATATAATTTATATTTTTAGGTATTTTAATAGAAGATCCAATACTTTGTCAGAAAACATATGGCATTCAATCAGAAAATTGTTTTGATTTAAATTTACATCAAAAATTTATGGAGGAAATTATTAGACAAAGAAATATTACTCTTAATTAATTAATTTTTTACATATTATTTTTAATATTTACATATCAACATTTGGCCTGGTATAAGATACGGATAATATCCTGATACCCGCGGATACGTCGGATATGGATATGAAGGTCATATCCGCTGGATATTCGAATTATCCGCAATATGTATATTTATCTAAGATCTAATTTTTAATATTTTTCCAACATTTGTAAAACATGTAATAATTAAAGGATTAAAAATATGACTGGATAAGCTAATGTAATGCTACGGTTACATAAAAATCGCGCGCGACACGCGACAGAAAAGATAATGGAAAAAGAGGAGAGAAAAATCGCGCGCGATTTTGTCGCTTTTTTCTAGTGGTTACATAAAAAGCGACTTCCGCCGGCGACTTGTCGCGCGCGACTTTGTCGCTTTTTTGAGTGGTTACATAAACCGCGACTTCCGCCGGCGACTTGTCGCGCGCGATTTTGTCGCTTTTTCTAGTGGTTACATAAAATGCGATTTCCGCCGGCGACATGTCGCCGGCGACACTTTTTTTGATTCAAACATGTTTGAATTTTCGGCGACACTTTTTTGCGACATGCTATTTCTCGATCAATTCTGATCCGATTTTCAAAATTTAAAAAGATTCTGAAAGTTCAGTTTATTCTCTATCGATCAATATAAATTTTATATTTTTAAAGCTAAATCTTATGGGTTAAAATTGATTTTGAAAAAGGTATACATTTTGCAAAAAATATTCTTTTTTTTTCGATATTTTTGAGATTTTCAGTATACTATCGAGTATTTATATCATAATTTTTTTAACAATTGGTCAAAAATTCTGAATTTTTGATATTTTGTAGAGCCTTTGATTCTCTATCAAATGATTCCAAAAACATGGAAAAGTGAGCATTTCTTGATGAGTAGGGCCGTGCAAAAGCATGCAAATTAGAGGTCGGCAAAATCGATTTCACGGGATCCCGGAACTTGAGAACAGGTAATCCCGTTCTCAAATTTCCCTGGATCCCGCCGGGATTCCGGGATTTTCACAAAAAATTTTTAAATTATAAATATGTTGAATATTGGCGGATTTGGAGACAATATCAGTGGATCCACTGATATCAATCTTAATCCTCTGTTATCTATTCATTCCTCCTTTAATCTGTCTAAATCCACCGATATTGTCTCCAAATCCGACGATATTCAACATATTTATAATTAAAAAAATTTTTTGTTAAAATCCCGGAATCCCGGCGGGATCCCGGCAAATTTGAGAACGGGATTACCGGGATTCCGGGATTTACGGGATTAATCCCGCGGGATCCCGTCCCGTACAAAATTTTGAAAAAAAATCCCGTTCCGGGATCCCGGGAATGCGATTTTGCCGGACTCTACTCTATATCCCGCTTGAACAACTTTATACCTCTTTCCAATTTCAGCGCCGCAGGCGAAAATTTGAGAATTTTGGAAGACCACTGGGCAAGATTTCTTCCTTTTTTCCTAATTTTAGGATCCTAAAATAGTCCCAAATTTTTGACATTTTTTCTAAAATAGGTATATTGAAAATATCTCATGTCTTGTGGCAAAATACGAGATACGAGACCTCTAAAAAACACGAGATTTCACTAGATACGAGAGGAGCGCCACCAGTAAGTAATTTAAAAATGATGTGCTACGAATTAAAAAACCTTATCGGTACCATGGCAGAATAAAATGATTTGATTTTATAAATTTTATTTTAGTAAATATTCAAAAAATTTTTAATCGGATTTAGTGGTTACATAAAAATCGCGCGCGACACGCGACAGTCGCTAGGCGACAAGACGCGCGCGACAGTCGCTAGTGGCGTGGTTACATAAAATCAGCGTTTGTCGCTTTGCGACAGTCGCTTTTGCGGAAGACGCCGATTTTATGTAACCACGCCACTAGCGACTGTCGCCGGCGACATGTCGCCTAGCGACTGTCGCGTGTCGCGCGCGATTTTTATGTAACCGTAGCATAAGGGGCTAACAGTAAGACCAATTTTTACAAAAAGAGTGTGCTATGTGAAAGAAATCATGTTTAATTTATTTTAATATGAATTTAAGTACATTATTTTTAAATAAAATTTTTATTGTGTGATAAATAATAATAAAACGATTCAAAAATTAGCCAAAACTTTCTCTACTATGACTTTCATGACTACGACGACCTCCTCCACCTGTTCTCCATGGCCGCCAACCGACTGGACGTATTCCATAGCCTGCTCCCATGTTCATCCATCCTCCTCCACTTCCATATCCATTACATCCGCCGTAACCACAAGGGCCATATCTATATGTACCACCACCCCAACCGCCAAAACGTTTTGGCCTAAATTTTATAAAAATTTTATTTAAAAAAATAAGAATTTTAGTAAAGCATTTCTTTGTTTAAAATGGTAAGTTTAAAATTTACTACCTTCCTTCATTGTTATCAGAATTGGTTTCTGTCGAATTAATTAAGTTAATATAAATAACTAATAATGTAAAGATAAAAGGTATTGAGATTTTTAGTTTTGTCATAATAATTATTAATTGATAATTTTCTCTAAAATTTCTGGTATATTTTGACATTGTTTGGAATTAATTGGAATTAATTTGGAATTAATCTTTATTTAAATTATCCGTCATTAACTTTCATCTCTTTACAGGGTGGTAAAGCTTGTTAGTAGTGATGGTATAACTCTGGAGCTTCGGAAAAAAGATCTGAAAGAGGCCGTGGCAAAGATTTGAAATTTTGTTTTATTATTTAAAACAAAAATATTATTTTTTGGAAATATTATTAAAAGTTTTTACCAAAATATAGGTAAATAGCTATTTAGAATTTAAATTTTTAAATAATTTTGTAATTATATATAGTATTTTCTACATAAATGAATTTATTGAGAAAAAATATTTAATTTTAGCTTAACAGTTATTTAACGAATAATTTAATTATAAAGTTTAAAATTTAAAAAATATTATTTAATCGGCGAATTAATTATTTAAATATGTACATATTTAGATCAGTATTTAACGAATAAAATATTTTTGTTAAACTTTAATTTATTATTTCTAGAAGACAATCATCTATAATTTGTAGATCAAAGTTAATTTTTTTAACTTTCAAAAACTAAAATTCAGCCAGTATTTTTTACTAAAATCTTAGAGGCGGCCTTTTAAGAAATCACATAAACAAAATTTAAAATTAAAAAAATCAATATCGTATTAGATAAAAATTTACTAAAGTGCAAACTTGTCAGTCTGTCAATAATATTTTTATTGAATAATTTTATTTTTGAATATTTTGTATTTTGACAAAGTGCTTTATTGAGTTATTTATTTCTTAATAAATTTTTGTTAATTTTATTAAAATATACATATATGTACATATGTTCATAAATATAAATAATTAATAACTTCCCCTAAGAATTTTAAGTTTACAAGTTGCATGAATTTTATTCAAGAAACCCTAAAACATGAAGGCATGCCTAGTTAATTAGTTTCCACAATTCAACCCTTTTTGTTGAATTTCATAATGGAGTTTAATTTCATACAAAAATTTTTATCTATCGTTATATTTATTATTTGTCATACACAATCTCCTAATAATTAATTGTTTTTAGAAAAATCCCAACATCAAAAAATATTAATTTTTTATTCTATAATTTATTAAATAAATTTGAAAAAATGTTTTCAAAAAATTTATTTTTTGTTCAATTTATTTTCCAATTATTTTATGTAACTTTATCAAATATTCAAAATGATGAACAATTTATTATTGAAAATCAAGGTTATGGATATATTAATATAAAAAGAATTGAATTTAATAATTATTTAAATAAAAATATTTTAAAAATAATTATTGAAATAACCAATTCTGTCAGAGCCATTTTTGTAGTTCCAAATAAAGGATATAAAACACCTTATTTTAATAAAGGACAATCAAATAAAAAAATTTATTATGTTGGGAAATCAAATTTAAGGGATGGAAATACAGAAATAAATATTATAGAAGATTTTGATAATAATTATAGAGAGGGGATTGTTATTTGTGGAAGATTAATAAATAAAAGAATTTTTGTGGTAATTTGGAAATTTAAATAAAAATAAATTAATATTTTCTGATAAATACACTGCGTTTCAAAAAGATGGCACATCATGTTTTTTCGACATAACTCAACGGAAAAGTGGCCATTTTGTTTGAAATTTATTTGTAATTAGGTCTGATAAAAAATGCTATTAAAGCTCCGACCCGATTCACGATTCCCGAAAATCGAGAATTTGATTTTCTGTCGGCGCGATCGCTGATACTGATCATAATTTTATTATATTATTTTTAATTAAATTTATTTTCTAAAAATTAAATTTAAATTAATTTTTCTAGACATTAATGAGAATTAAACCGCTCTTTCACAATAAATTATTTATTGAACCAAAGGAGGTTGATGAAGATTTTGATAATTTTAAATTAATGAAATTCGAATGGTTTTTGGATTTTAAAAATCAAAAAAATAATTTAATTAAAATTTGTTTGAAATTTAAAAATAAAGGAGAATATTTAATTAATTTAGCATCTGACATTTTAGATAAGAAATTATTAGAATTTAATTTTAAAATTGATAAAGAAATGTTAATTAATTGTAAAATATTTAATGAAAAAATTGAAGAAAAAGAATTAATTAAATTAAAAGAAAAAATATTTATTTATTATTATAAAATTAATGAAGAAATTGATTTTGAGGAATATAATGTTGAGGACGATAGTATTTTGTTATTAAATATTACAGAAATTGAGCCATTAATTTCTGATGGAATTTATGAATTTTATTTTGAAAATAATGGAAATATTAAACAAAAAAACGAAAATATAATTAAATATTTAAATAAAAGAGAATTAAATAAAACAAATAAAAATAAAATACTTCCTATTTTTAAAGAAGAATTAGATGTTCTAATTGATGGAAATTATTTTAAAATGAATAAAAATGGAAAAATTGAAAAATTAAAAACAAGTTTAGAAAATGAAGAAAATTAATTATGAAAATAAAATTATTAAATAATTAAATATATTTTTTGGGTGAAGAAATAGACATGAAAATAAAGTATTTCACAAGTTTAAAGATTTTTTCTATTAACCTAAACAAAATTAAAACTCTTAGAAATTTCCTCGTACTTGCGATAAGTAACAAAATATACCTGTTATAATGTTCTTTAATATTTAAATATAAATAACTTTATATGAAAATATATTCATTAATTGTATAAATTCCTTAGTAATACATTAATAATTAATTGTTTTGTAAAATTAAAAAAAAATTTTCTATATTTATTATTGTTAATGTCAAATTAACAAAAAAATTCAAAAAAATCAATTTGTATTTTATTTCCTTATTTGTTTAGTTAGCTGCATAAGGAAATACTGGATGATTGGAAGTTTATTTTAAAATATAAATTATTTTTCTAATAAATTAAAAATGTTTTTAAATATAGGTATTAAGCTTATTTAATATTTAATTTTATTTAATTAATTTTATTTTTTATTGACTTATACAACAAACAATTAATATCTAATGTTCTTTAGCTTAAAAGATTTATCAAGCTTATAACGTGCATATTAAGCTCAGGTTTAGTTTGTCTTACCAATTATTTTTTATCTAATCCAGTCTCGTCCTCCCCCCCCCTTCATCTTATCCATAACCTAAGTGTGCATATTTCTTAATACTTAGATACATATGCAAAATTTTTAACTGCCGTTTCTCATTTTTTTAAATTTTAAAGATCATGTGCATTCTCTAAAAAGACCAAAAATCGTTATAAATAAAATTTCAATATTTCTATAATTGTAGCAAAAAAAATTTATTGAGGGATTATCCTTTCAAATTTTATTATAATAACTGTAGTTGTGACTAAAATATTATATATCGGATTTATTTTAAATTGGCAAAATTCTTTTACCGTTACCAAAAATTTTATTTAAAATTCTTGCTCTTTATTCCAAAAATATGAAAAATCTCGATATAAAACAGTTACGACTTTCCTATTAAATAAATTCACACAATAATTTTTGTACATAGTTTAAAAGATCGTATAAGTTTTTTATACCTCAAATATGCAAAAGAATTTGAGAGGAGGAGATAAAAGTTTTGCCCGGTTACAGCTATAATTCTAGTGAGATAATTTGAAGTAAGAATTATCCTTTATTAGAATAAAGATATTAGAAAAATAATTTTGTCTAAAAATAATAATTAAACGATTTTTAAGGCTAAAAATAAAAGCAACATTATTTTAAGTGAATCTCTTATATTTCTTTGTAAAATATATTAAATTTAGTTTTTTTTCTTAAATCAAAATGCTTTTAGTTTAATTTTTATTTAATTTAAGTAAATTATAACTCAATATTTAGAGAAAGGATTAATTTAAAAAAGAGGGAGGGAGAAATGATTTTTAAACTTAAATAAATATATGTATTATTTAGTTATTTAATTATAAATTTATTGGCAAACAATCAAATAGTTAATAGCTTTTAAAAAAATTTTCTCATAAAAGAGTAAATTTTAGAAATAAAATTTTTAATCATGTTGGAAGAGATGTACTCATTTTAATATTTTTAATTATTTAAATTAAATATTTATTAATTTAAAAAAACGAAGAGGATAAAGAAATCATTCATTCAATTTATTTATCCCTTTCTTCTTATTTTTAAATCTTCCTCTAAACATCAATTCCTTTTTTAGCTTGAGTTTTTTTCTTTAATAATTAAATACACCACCCTGACCACCTTCCTTCTAACTCCCCCCTCCAACCCCCCCCCCCCCCCTCTAATCATTAAATAATTGGCTCTTCAATTCATCAATAATTTTTTATTAATTTATCAATTCTCGCGCAACTCTCTGCCTTTACGTCAACACATTTTTACTTTATTTTGTGTTCATCGGCCAGTTTCCCCTAACAACATTTTTATTTATTTATGTACTAATATAATAAATATTTATTTTTTATTTGTTAGCTATTTACATTTAAATATTTTTTTAATTATGTTTTTTTGTTTTTAAATAAATTATTAATTTTCAATGAAAATATAAAAACTAGTAGATATTTTAATTTAATTAAGAAAGTTTAGAATAATAATTGTAATTTTGAACAAAATATATTTTATTTTATTATTTTATTTTTTGAATTGCAGATTTTTGTGTTTTCGTTTTTATTTATTTTTTTTTAAATATAACAGTAAAAAAATACAATCAAACCTCCTTTCAATTTAAGGTAAACAAACAAATTTTATATAGAGAATCAATCTAACTTTCAACAAGAATTTCTAAAAATTTATTTAAATCCAAACTTCTATAAAATATTTTTTTAATTAAAATGTCATCTAAAAAGCCAAAAGGAAAATTTTTTGATTCTGTTAGCGACAGCACAATTGACTTGCAAGAATTAAATATTTCTGACAATAATATAACATCAGAAGATACTAATAGTGAACAAACAAAAATAGTAATAATTTATATTTAAATTATTTTTTTAATTAAAATAAAAATTATTTCCTCCTAATTTAACAATAAAATTAAATTAAAAAAATATTTTTTAATTTTAATTTTAATTTTCAAACAAATATTAATAGGCTGAAACAGAGAGAACAATATTAGAAACAAATGGAGGAGTATTATCCCCAACACCTTTTCAATTTAAAATTTTAACAATAGAGGGAAATGGAAATAAAAAGCCTATTAACTCCTCAAATAATTCAAATGATGATGAAGATGATTGTTGGAATAATCCAATGTTGATAATAGAAACATTCCAAATAATTTGTAAAGAATTTATTATTAAATATAAACAAGTTTTTAATGGAATTGTGAAACTTGGAATTTTGTTGGGTTATCATTTATTTTTAGGTAATTATAAATTAATAAAAATTAAATAAATAATTAATTTAAATATTAAATAAAAATTAAATTAAATTACTTCTCATTGAGTGGGCTTCTAATAGGGCATGGGCTTCTATTAGGATATTTACGATAATTAATTTTAAAAATCCTTACACATGCTTTCCTTATAATTCTTTAATTTTTCATTAATTTTTCAACATTAATTAATTTATAAATTAATTAGAGTTTGTTTAATGTGATCTCGAATATATTCAAATATTTATTTTAAATTCAAGTATTCCTATGTACATGCTAAAGCTAGGTAGTAAATTAATCCTAAAATTTTAGGATTATAGGAAACACTCTCTCAAAGGATTCCCCTTTCCTTCGAAGGTGTCAGAAAAATAATAGAATAATTATTTTTAATAATAAAAATTTTAAAATTAAAGTTTTGGCACTTTTACATGATTCAAATAAATCATTTAATCTTGCTATATTTACTTCAATATGTTGGCTTTATATTTTTTATAGAAAATTTCTGTTACCTTTTTTGAAAGCAAGAACTAAAATAATAACAAGAAGAAGACAATATGCACAATTTTATTCCTTTACTGAAGCTATTAAAAATAATAAATCTTTAATAAGGCATTAAATATATTTTTTTAATTTTTTTAATTTAAAATATATGTAGATTGTGCAATTTATTTGGATTTCTTATTCCACTTTCTTATATGATTTGGGATTGCAGAAAGTAAAAAATAAATATTTAATTAATTAATTAATTTCTAGTAGTGTTCATCGCTTATCTGGATTATTTGGTCTCACTTTTTTCTTTCTTTTAATGTGTCTTTGTTCTTATAAACCAACTAAAGTAGTCTTTAAAATAATCATTTTTCCATTTAATTTTACAATAGATTAAATGGCGTCCTGTTCTTTGGGGATTTTTGCTACAGTTTATTTTTGGAATTATTGTATTACGTTGGGTTAGTTAAATAAAAATAAAAATAAGATTTTAATCTTATTTAAATTCAAATTCCTCTTATTTAAAATCTAGGAATGGGGTGCCAGTCGTTTCATTGAATTATCAGATATGGCTATGATAATGCTAGATTTCACTTATAATGGAACAGATTTTACTTATGGTTTTCTTTCAACGCCTCCAAATATTTGTGGAATGGAGGCAGTTGTTGCTTTTAGGGTTAGGGAATATTTTTCTATTTTTAGAAAAAAAAATATTTTTAAAGTTTCTTCAAGTAATAATTTATGTTGGTGCTCTTGTCTCTGTTCTTTATTTTTATGGAATTATTCAAGCAGTCCTAAAAAGATTAGCTTGGTTAATGCAATTTACTATGGGGACAACAGCCACAGAATCTTTAAATGCTTGTGGTTGTGTTCTTTTAGGAAATGTATTTCTCTTAATTAAAAATATTTATAAACTACCTACGTATATATTTAAGGCTGAATCTCCAATGCTTATTCGTCCTTATATAGAAAAAATGACTAATTCTGAATTACATGCAATCATGACTACAGGGTTTTCATGTATTGCCGGTTCTGTTTTTGCTGTATTTATTAGTTTTGGTGCTTGTCCTCGTTATTTACTCTCAGCTGCGGTAATGGGCGCCCCAGGCTCTTTAGCTTGCTCAAAACTTCTCTATCCAGAAACTGAGGAATCTATAACTAAAGGAGTTGATGATTTGGATTTACCGCCGAGGTACTCCTCACAAAGATTTTTAAATTAAAACAAAAAAATTTTAAGTAAAGAAAGGAATGCAATGGAATGTGTTGCTTCCGGTTCTTTAGAAGCCGTTCATTTAGTCACTGCAGTACTTGCTAGTCTAATTTCTTTTGTAGCCATTATGGCTCTTTTAAGTGGGATAATTGATTATGCCGGCACTTTAATTGGTCATCCAGGGTGGAGTTTGGAGATGTTATTTGGATATGCCTTTTTCCCTATTGCCTACTTAATTGGAGTAACAGAATTTGAACAAGCCTTGGTTTTTAATGATAAAATAATTTGTGTTTTTAAAAATTAATTTTTAGATAGTTGGAAGGTTATTGGGTGTAAAAATAGCAGTCAGCGATTTTATAGCTTATAAAAGACTTGGAGAAGTCCTCCATCTTTTAACGGTTTTAAAATTAATTTAAAATTTAATCAAATATAATTAGCCTCGTTCTGCAATGATTGCAACTTATGCTTTATGTAGCTTTAGTAATTTTATTGCTGCTGGTGTACAAATGTCAGTACTTGGTGGAATGTCTCCCCAAAAGAAACCTTTAATCTCTAAATTAATTATGCGTGCTTTAATGGCTGGTTGTATTTCTTGTTTTGTTTCTGCTTGTATTGCTGGTAAATTTAATATTTTATTTTAAATACATCAGCTACCTAATTTAAATTCCCTTAAATTTTTATAATGAAGAGTAAATATTTTGCTTGTAATTTTAAATTAAATAGAAATTAATTCGCGTTTTTAGTTATATGTAACTCAGAACTGTTTCTGATAATCTTAGCTATCATTCGCCGCACCTACCCTTTTTTGAAATTAGTTAGATTTTCCTTTAACACCAGAGGGGAAAATTTTTTTTGAACCTAACTAGGAAATTTTGGCCTTCTGATAAAAATGATTTTTATTGAAAAATGCGTTTCCCTACTTATGATATGAATAGTTTTTCATGAAAGTTAAATAAAATTATCGCTTACCCAAACCATTAAATTAAATGTATTCCTAGACCCTTTAAGCTTTTAATTAATATATTTTTAGGTATTTTAATAGAAGATCCCATACTTTGCCAAAGAACATATGGCACAAATTCTGGTAAATGTTTTGATATAAATGAACACCAAAGATTTATGGAAGAAATTATTAAACAGAGAAATATTACTGGAAATATTATTTAAATATTTTTTTAATTTTTTACAATATTGCTTTAAAATATTTTTGTATAATATATTTTCTATTAATATTAGAAATAAAGTTTACTTTAAAAATATTTTTATTGTATTTTAAATTATTTATTTTTCCACTAATACTTTTTCCAATAAATTTTGTCAAATTCATTTAATATTTCCAAAAAAATTTTTTTTAATTAATTTCTATTTAGAATTCAGAACTGTTCATGATAAAATTAGAATAATAAATAGTAGATAATCTTGATTAATTTTGGTTTCCTAATTAATTTTATTTTTTTTAATTTAAGCACTAAAATCTTTATTTAAGTATTTTAGAAAAATTATAAAATGCTTTAAAGAATTTTATATTTATGTTAAAAATGTTTTGAAATTACATATTTCTACATACATACATATATCTAATTTAGTCGAAAAAAGAAAATAAAGATTAGGGTTGCCAAAATGGACCGACTCGGACCGAAAGATCGAGTCATGCCTCGATGTTTGGCCCGAAAAAGTCTCGTACCGGCCCGACTCGATAAATTTGGGCCCGAAAAAGACTCGTAACGGCCCGACTCGATAAAGTTAGGCCCGAAAGTGACTCGTACCGGCCCGACTCGATAAAAACAGGCCCGAAAAAAATTGTCTCGGAAAAAGTCGGCCCGACTCGAACAAGACTCGATAATATTTTTACCAGATTTGTGGACAAAAATGGATGAAATCTGGCTCCTTGGCCTTCCAAAATTCGAAAAATTTTCGCCTGCGGCGCTGAAAAAGGAAGAAGTTTGGTCCTTAGCCTTCCGAATATCTCAAAATTTTTGCCTGCGGCGCTGAAATGAAGGATTTTTAGCTCCCTTTGCTTCACATCTCGAACTTACTGGCTTTAATTGATGAGCTGGATTACTTGGAGTTATGGTATATATTCCGCGGGATCCCGTCATAATTTGAACTTTTGAAACTCAATCAGTTTTGAGAGTCCACAATTTTCCGCAGTTCTAGCAGCCCCACTGGACACGCCCTTGGATTAAGTGTACGATGAATTTATTAAGTGTACGAGGATCAAGGATACGAGGAATTTTAGCATACAGCGGGATTTTATTAAGGGATTTGGTGATTAACGCACGATATCCCCGATATCCCTTCAAATCTCCTCATTCCTTCTAAATCCCATTACAATATATCACCTTAATCATCTGATATACGATCCTGAACCCCTTAATCATCTGATCTCCTTTAGTAAAACCAAATCTAGCAATATCTCACCCCAATCCTCCGATAATTTAAATCACCTTAATCCCTCAAATCCACTGATATCCATTTCAATTCTCTTCAGCCATTCCTTTATCCTCCTGATCCATCGATATACCTTTTAATTCACAGATATCCCTCCAAATCCACTAATTATTTTTAAATAAATCTTTTAAAAAAAGACTCGAAAATGTCTCGGTGCCCGACTCGATAAAGTCAGGCCCGAAAGTGACTCGTACCGGCCCGACTCGATAAATTTGGGCCCGAAAAAGACTCGTATCGGCCCGACTCGATAAAGTTAGGCCCGAAAAAGACTCGTACCGGCCCGACTCGATAAAAACAAGCCCGAAAAAAAATGCCTCGACCGTCGGCCCGACTCGAAAACGGCAACCCTAATAAAGATATAGAAAATCAAAAAAATAAATCTCTCTCATATTTTTTAAAATTTATTTTACAAAATTTAAACATTATCAACATTATTTTCTTCATTTTCATTTTTAATTTGCAAAGGTTCGTAGGCAAACATTGAAGACTTTGTTGTTGTTTTAACCCAATGTAAATCATTCCAATTAGAAATATTTAATAACATTAAAATTCCAATAATTAACGGCACAGTTATTAATAAAATTGGAAGCAAAAATAAAGAAAAATTAATTGAATTATTTGTTTCTGGTTTAATTTTTGAAGAAAATTTTGACGGGCAATTTTGAGGGAAATTATTAGAAGAAGTTGTTTGGATAAAATCTAGAGCCTCTAAAGGGTGTTGCCAATGAAAAATAGTTGAGCTATTTAATTTAGGAACACAAATATAGCCTTTAGGCTTCTGAAAAGAATTTATTAAAATTTAAAGAAATAATTGATAAAAATATTAATTAATTATTAACAGAAAAATTAAAAAATAATTTAATATACCTCCAATTCTCCAACTATTTTTATTAAACGTTCAGGCATAGGACAAGCACAATCTAATGGATTCCCGTCTACTTTTAATCCAGATATTCTTTCAATTTGTGTTTCGCTCCAATCCCAGCCCAATTTATTCAAAGAATTATTCCGAAAATCATATTCAAGAAATCGCTAAATAAAACATTTAAGATTTTTGTTGTTTTTACACAATTTTGTGGTTAGATATTTAAATACTTAGGCTGTGTCATAAATAATTAGCTACCCTTGTGATAAACGGATTAAATAATTATTAAAATTCAACTAAATGTTTTCAGACTTCGAATTATATTTTTCTATGATCCTAAGATACGTGCCTATATCCTGGCAAAGATACGTGCCTATTCCTGGCATCCTGGTTTCTGCGTCGATTCATTCTTGTCCTTTTTCGGCCTAAACAGCTCGATCTTTCATGACACCCCTAATTATAGTATATCATTTATCTAAGCTTATTTTTTTAATATTTAGAAATAAAAATTGAATATATTTACATTAGTTGGCAATAAATATCCAGGAACTTCAGTTAATCTATTTCCACATAACTCAATAGATCTAAGAAACAAAAACTTGCTAAAATCGGGCATTTCTTTAAGTGAACAATTATTTAATTTAATAAACATTAATTTAAAATTTGTTTTTCTTTTGTTAATTTGTATATTAATTCCTTCGTTTTGATTTAAATATAAAAACACTAATGAAGGCAACCACTCAAATGAATTAAATATTTTTAATTGGTTATTTGATAAATCAAGAACTTCAATTGAAGGAAGTTCTTCTTTAATTGAATTGCCGAATTTTTGGAGTTGATTATTTGATAGGTTTAGATAGGCAAGTTTTGTTGGAATATTTGTTAGTGAAGATTCTAACTAGAAATTTGTTATAAATATATTTTGAAGGGCAAGCATAACCAAACAGAAAATAAATTAAAAAAATGTAACTTGCCTCAAAACGATTAAGTTTATTTCCAGACAAATCCAACTGTTCCAGACAAGGAAATAGTGTCATTAATAACTTTCCATTTTCTGGTAAATAGTCAATTAAATTGTTTGCCAAATTTAAAGTGATTAATGAATGGCTGACATCTAAAAGACTTTCTGGCCATTCTTTAAAGAGATTTGAATTTAATGAAACGGATAAAAGTTTTTCTGGTCCAGAAGATTCGCCAAAAATTAAATGGCCAAATTTGTTGTTATCTGCATGTAGCCATTTAAGCTTTTTACATCCTCTAAAATTATTAATAAATTATTAATCTTTTGATTATTAGTAGGAGTATTCCACGGAAGTAATGACAAGGTTAACTATAAGAAAAATACAAAGAAAAAACCTTAAATTTAATTCATAACCAATTCCAATATTCCCAATTTCAAGCAATTCCATATTTAACGAGCAAAATGTCCAAGGATTATTTTTTAAATTTAATCCTTCATTATTTTCATTTATTTTTGAATTATTTAAATAAAAATTGTTTTGAAATGCCGATTTAAATATTTTTGTATTTTTTAATTTAAATTGTTTTAATTTAGTTTCTGGTCGTTTAGTCCATTCAAAAAAGAATTCTTCGGGAAAATAACCTCCATTAGAAAAATCAAATATTTCAAGGGAGGCTATATTCTCTAAAGCATTTGGATGGATTTTAATATCTTTATTTTGATCAACACGTAATTCTTTCAAAATTTTCCAATTATTTTGAGAAAAGGGTAAAATACAAAAAATATCTGATGAATTTGTTGTCTTCAAATTTTTCTGAAAATTTAATGGATTAATAATTTGTTTTAAATATACAGGAGAAGATACTTGCGGCCAGACATTTTCGGTTATTTACCTTGAGGAGGAGGAGGAGGAGGGGGAGGCTAACTAAGGAAGGCTAACTATTGTGTTAACAAAACAAGAATTAATCTTATTATTAAATTCTCTAACCATTTTAAATTTCCATTCATTTTCATTTATTTCAACAAATTCACTTTCCATTTCAATAATGTGAATTTGACGTGAAAGAGGTAAAGATGGCATTAATATATTTGTTGATTTAAAAACTTCACTTGTATTAAAAGAGCAAAAAGGATTTCTTGAAATAACCAAACTGTCGAGTATTTGCCCTTTACTTCCCAATTGTCCTCCAATTCCTTCCAATCCGTTAATTTTATTTCCACTCAAATCTAAAACTTTTAAATTTCTCAAAGTTTGGAGAATATTTTTTGGAAGTTTTTCAATTAAATTGTCAGACAAAATTAATTCTTCAATTCCAGGAAGTGGTTGAAATGCTAACGGATGTATAAATTGAAGATTTGAATGTTTAATTTGAAGTTTTTTAAGACCAGAATGCATGGAAAAATGGGGAAATTCTGATTGACTTAAATTAAATGCTTCAAATGTTTCTGCCCATTCTGGTAGTCTTACCTTTAAATAATTAATTTAAAAAATATTTAAATTAATTAGATAACCATATTTAATCTAAATTCTTCTCCATTCCCTTTAAAACAATCAACAATTTTCAGTTCTTTATAGCATATACAAACTTGACATATTGGATATTCATTATTTAATTCTTTGGTTGTTATATATTTTATATTTAAAAATAAATGATAGAAAATCAAGAAACAAAACATTTTTAAAAGAAAAAATTGAAATAAATAAATGTTAATTTGTGAAGAAAAAATAATTAATAATTGTCACAATTTACAAATAGGTAAATAGATAGGAAAATAATTGATTTCAGCTGAAAAATTATCAGTTTAGTTTTTGAATAAACAAAATATAATATTAAATTATTTAAAATTAAATACTAAAATAAATAAATAAAGTACATAATTTTAAATTATAAGTAGAGGTGGGTCAGAACAGTCATAGGTGTAGGAAGAGGTGTCGGAAATCGGAATGATTATGATTATAAGTTAATCCAAAAAATTATAAAATGTTTAAAACTTGAGATAAATCTTTCTAATGCTTAACTTGAATAAAAATAAAATGTCAATAAATAATTTAAAGGATTTCCAAAATATTCTTTCCTTTCCTTTCAACGCCTTTATATTTAAGTTGGCATAAAAATAAACCAAAAAATGTTTTGTCAATTCTCTCTCTTCTTTCTTCCAGACTTTAACAACAAATTGAAAGAATAACAACACAAAAAGCACCAAAAATGCCGGAAAAGAGAAAAATCTTTCACTAAAAATTTAAAAAGGAAAAAATTAGTCCAAGAAACATAAAAAAATAAATTTTTTATTTAAAAAATGTCTTAACTTTTCCATTTTTTACATAAATTTTCTTCTATCAATTCTGCTTTTTTTTAATTTATGAATAAAATTTAAATAAAAAAACTTTTATTTTATTCGAAAAAATTATGTAATTTTGACAATTTCCATTTTTTGTTACAATTTAATGTCAATTTAAAAATTTAAAGTTTAAAAGAAAATATTTCTTTTTATTTATTCTAATTATTGTAAAAAATATCACAAATTTTGTATTTAACTTTTCAGGCTATAATCACTTCAAATTATTATTATTAACCCTTTTCCAAAAATTATTTTTAAAAATTTTAATAATTTAATATTATTTGAGAATATTCTTCCAATTAAAAAAAGTTTTAATTTCACATTTTACTGGAAGAAGGACATGAAGCCGTTATATAATAAGTCCATTCTAACAAAAATTTACAGGGTGAGACAAATTGGATAATTAAAATTTGGCATAAAAAATATTTTTTGACGCTTTTAGATGTTCTAATAGGATTATCTTCACTAACTGTGGACCAATTTGCCGTACCCTTACTATATTTATTATTTTTTATTAATTTTTTAGGGTTTATCTACGTCTTATTATTTATTTTTAAATATATTTTTATAGTTTTTTATAAAATAAAAAAAAATAAAATTACTTCCGGTACATACTTATAATATTAAAATTCCTTTAATTAAAAATTTTCTTTTCAATTATTTTAAACAATAACTTTAACACAAAACTAATATTTTATTAAAAATTAATTTTAAAAAATTCTTGTATATATTTAATAATTTTAAGACAAATTTAATGAACCTTTCAATGATCGCGTGCCGAACATTTCTTTTAAAATATAATTATTTAAATATTTTTGTGTTACCATTGACAACAATTAATTTTTATAAGAATGTCCTTTCTTTATTTTACTTTTCTTTATTAATTTTAAGTTTTTTAATTCTCCATTTTTTACAAGAAAATTAAATTTGTATGTATTTAATTTTAAATAAAGTAATATTTAAGTAAAGAATTTTGAGGCAAAATTATTCATTTCTAGAGAAATATCCCATTTATTTTATTAAAAATAAAGGAGAAATACTGACTTTAAATTTAAAAATTTTTAAATATTTTTTCGAATACTTGTTCTTAATTTAAAAATCAAAGAAATATAAAAAATAAATTAAAAATTTTGATTTTAGTTTAAATTAAATTTAAAAACAATTAAGATTCTTTTCGGGAAATTTAAAATTCATTGCTTGGTTAACGCGTGTTCAATGTTTAACCCAAATAAATTGGTAATATTGTATATTTTTAATAAAATGTAAATATTAAATACCTTAATTAGTACTTTATTAAGGCCTCCAGAATAGGGCTGTCGATACTAATAAATGCTTTAGATATTCAAAAAAATAACCTAAAAATCCCTCTATGTATATAATTGAGAATTAACTAAAACGATAGTTAATTAAATAAATAATTTTTAAAAATCTTTCTCAGTGTGAACTCCCAGCTGAAGCTGAACAAATTCTTGGCCCCGATGTTTGGGGGAAGATGAATGAAATTAAAAACAATTCCTCGCTCTCAATTCAAGACAAACGTGTTCAAATTCATCAATTGTTTGCTACTTTGCCTGACGGGACTATAGACAAATTGCCGTTGCCAAAAGAATGTGACAATTTGCCGGCTGATGTTAATTTTTACTAAAATCTAAAAATTAATTTGAAATTTTAATTTTGAATTAAGGTTCGTGAAAAGATAAAAGCACTTTGGCGTCAACATGATTTACCAATTGAAAAGAAAAAAGAGCAATTTGAAGCTTTGATTAAAACACTTTCACCAGAACTTCAAAAACAATTGTGTGGACAAATGTGTGGGTAAATTGAAGGAAAGGAAGGAAGGAAGTAAATTAGAGAGAAAAATGATTTTAAATATATTTTGATAAGAAAAGGAAATTCATTGATATTAAAAATTAAACATTTAATGTAAAATATATCAGTAATTGTACTATTTTCGGTAAAAAATTAATTAACCATAACTAGAAATATAACAAACATTCTTGTATTATTTAGTATTAATTAATATTTTGGTTAAAATGGATAAATTTTTGTAAAGTAAATTTTCTTTAATTATTGTAAAGTTATTTAAATAGTCAAAACATTAAATAACGAAATTTGATAAAATTTTATCTTAACGTTAACATCAGTAATTAAAATTCACCTACATAATATTATATTTAAATTATCCATACTTTATATAATAATAATTTTAAAATAATTTATGTGTTTATATTAACTAAACTACAATTGATAAATAAATATTACATATTTATAGACTTCTTATCAATTGTTGGTTTTAATTATTCTTAAATAATGTTGTTTTTCCTATTCCCCCAAAAACATAATTTAAATATTCCTTATCAATTTATTTTAAAGATTCTTCTTCCTCATTGTAAACCCTTTAAATAATTCTTTACTAAATTTAAAATATTCCCCATAAACATCTGCTTCTCTTTCTTCTAAACAAGTCCAATTCAAACCATTCCCTTAAAACATTCCTTATCTAAAAATTCAAACATTAAATAAACTTTTTCAACTTTCTTTCCATTTTAATACATACATATTCAACTCCGGCCTTTTCCCTTCCGCCTTTCTTTTTTCTCATTAAATTTACCTTCCATTAACCTTAATTTGAACTGAACGTTGTATTGAACTAAACTTTAGTAATTGAAAATAAATTTGTTATTGAAAGATTGTGTTCATTAATTGTGTTAGTATAGGTTAGAAATATAAACTAAGATATAAACTTATATAAAATATAAACTTCTTAAAAAAATAATAAAAAAATAATAAAAAAATAATATAAATAATATAAAAATAATATACATAAATAAATATATAAATAAAATAAAATATATAAATAATATAAAAAATATATAAATAATATAAATAAAAATAATATAAACTTCTAAATATAAACTTCTTTTTCGCTAGAAAAACGTTTTTATGTTCAAAAAATTTTTTGAACAAAATTTTGAAACAAATTTTTGAAAAAGCAAAACAAATTTTTGAACAAATTTCAAAAACGTTTTTATGTTCAAAAAATTTTTTGAAAAATTTCAAAAATTTCAAAAATTTTTTAATTCAAAATTAAATAAAGGAAACAATGTTTTTATTTTTAATTCTTTTATTCTTAATAATATTATCATTTTGGAATTTTATTTGGAAACGTCGTAATTTACCTCCAGGGCCAACTCCTTTACCAATTTTTGGAAATGCTTTTGCAATGGATAGGTTAAAATAATTATTACCTATTTTAATTATAAGAGACTTAGGTTAATTTATGAACAATTCCAAATTTGGGCAAAAGAATTTGGGCCAGTTTACACAATTTGGATGGGTGAAGTACCTATAGTTATGGTTACTGATTACGAATTAATTCGTGATTTGTTTGTTAAAGAAGGGGATATTTATGCGGGAAGGCATTTTTTGGTAGATTTGTTTCAGGAATTTAGAGGTTTGTTTGTAATAATATTAAGGTATTTTTGGAAGGAAATTTGAATAAAACTTTCATATAGGGAAGTTTAGGACAGGAAGGGAAGTTGAGGAGTTCGAAAATTCAACTTTTTCTAGACTCTTATTAAGGTAAAAGAAGAGTAGCCAATTCCATGACTAAAAAATAAAACAAAATTATTACAATAATAAAAAGAAAAAATCAACTTATTTTAAAATAGCTACCAGAGATCTGAAAGGAGGGGTAACACGAATGGAAGGAGAACAATGGAAAATTATTCGCCGTTTTGGCCTTCAATCTATGCGAAATTTGGGTGTTGGAAAG
This sequence comes from Meloidogyne enterolobii, assembly GCA_963681835.1. Classification (NCBI taxonomy): domain Eukaryota; kingdom Metazoa; phylum Nematoda; class Chromadorea; order Rhabditida; family Meloidogynidae; genus Meloidogyne; species Meloidogyne enterolobii. The sequence continues at coordinate 471,256 of CAVMJV010000049.1, read as the reverse complement.
AATGAACTTGAAAATAAATTAATTAAAGATTTGCAAAATTTTATTGAAAAATTAAAAAAAGAATTAAATACAAATATTATCGGAGAAATTAATTTACAAAAATATATTGACAGAATTGTTGGCTCAACAATTAATCGTCTTCTCTTTGGTTATGCTTTTGAAGATGTTATTTTTCTGTAAAAAAATTTTTATTCTTCGATTCAATTTTAGGAGCAAATAAACGAATTTTATGAATTAAAAAATATTATGGATAATGAACTTGAATTATTATCAAGCATTACTGGCCGAATGTTATTATCTATGCCTGGTTTACGTTATTTACCGGTCTTTTCAAAAACATTTAAATTATTGGATGATAATATAGAGAAAGTTTTTATTTATATAAATAGAATAGTTTATGAGAGAATTAATAAAATAAATTTTGGAGAAAATGAAGAACCAAAGGATTTACTTGATTATTTTTTAAAACAGGCAGAAGAAGCAAAAAATGCTAATTGGTCTGAAGAGAAAAAGGAAAACTTTGAGTGAGTGCCGCAGAAATTTTGTTTTCGGGAACTTTGGGCACAAAAAATACCTAAATCACTCTTTCTAATATTTAATTTTAAAGTTTGAAGAATTTGGCACCTTTTTCATTTGATTTATTCATTGCTGGACAGGAAACAACAGCAAAAACACTTGGTTTTCTAGTTTTATATTTGTTACTAGATCAGCGAGTTCAGAGGAAATTGCATGAGGAATTGGACAATTTAAGAGAAAAAAAAATTAAAAATGGTCTTGATGCTTATTTTACAATGAGTGATAGAACTAGATTACCTTATTTAAATGCCGTTATAAATGTGAGGATTAAAAATAAATTTTAAACAAAATATATGTTTTTGAGGGTTGATACTATTGTTATTTTATTTTAATTTAATTATTCATGAATATTTTTTAAAAAATCTTCAAAAATTATTTGTAAATTAAGGAAACTCAACGTTTGGCAAATTTACTTCCAATAAACCTTGCCCATCGTACAATGAGTGATGCAAATATATTAAATAAATTTAATCTTAAAAAAGGCACTCCAATAGTTCCACAAATTTGTTGTGTTCTTTTTGATGAAAAAGTTCGGAGAATTTATTTATTAAAATATTTATATACAAATTTAAGATATTTCCACGTCCTTATAGATTTGAGCCTGAACGATTTCTAGATGATCAGGGTATGCTAAAACGTGTAGAGCAATTAATTCCGTTTGGTATTGGTAAAAGGTATATTTAATGAATTATTGAAAACTTTGTAAATACTATATATTGTAAATACAATTCCATTTCGCAAAACATATATTTTTGTAAATATGTACAGATAATATTTTGTGTGATATTAAGCACATTTTGATGGCAAACAAAAAGTAATACTTCTCCACTTCGAATAATTTATCTTTAGTATTTATCTAATCTATATCTCATTATCTACCGTATATACTGTATTTATTACCCTCCCTGAAACAATTACCCCACCTGCTTTTATTACCCCCTCCAGCGAGAGATCGAAACAATAATTACCCAGGGTAATTAATACAGTATATACGGTATATATTTAATAACCCTTTAGACACATGTTTCATCCCCAAGTGTTGTATTTACAAGAGAGGCCCGATGATCAAAAAATTAAAAATTTAAATAATTAAAATTTAAATTAATTAAAGAATCTGTATGGGGGAATCTCTGGCCAGAATGGAAATATTTCTTTTTGCCTCAAACTTCTTCAGTCATTTTGAAGTATTTAAATTTATAGAATGATTAAACAATTATTTTTTTAATTTTAGGTTCTCCCTGTAGACCCACTTAATCCTCCTTCAAGCGAAAAAAGACGAGGTCTTACTGTTGCTCCCATTCATTATAATTGTCGTTTGGTTGCTCGAAACATTAATAATTAATTTAATTAATTTATTTATTATTCAATATATTTTTAATTTTAATAATTTTATTAAAATTTTTTTCATTTTAAATATTATTTTAATTTTAATTATTTTTATTTTTTAAAACCAAAAATAGTATTTCCTTGATTAGGCTGTAAACAGATACATTTATCTTTAATAAATAAATTTAATCGGATTAAAAACAAATTTTAAAAAATAATTATCTATTACATATTTATTGTCATTAAAATATTGTTGAAATTTATATATCTGTTATTATTTTTAATATTTATCTCCCAATTAAAAAAAGTTTTTTATTAAAAACTTTCCTTTTTCCCAATTTATTTTATCTCCAAAATTATTTAAAGATAATCTCCTCTACCCGCCCATTTTTCAATTTATTAAATTAAAAAAAATTTTTTTTGGCCAAATAAAAACCTCTCAAATTTTCATTATTTCAAAAACATTTTTAATTTAATAAATTTTACTCTCAAAAAAATATTTTTAAATGATTTTCTCAACAAAAATTATTTTACTTTCGTTAATATTACCAGCTTTAATTCTGGCTAAAAGTGGTGAAAAATCCTCTGAAATGATTATGGACGGAGGTAAAAGAAACTTTTCTATGGACACATTGCCAAATTGTACTGAAAAACATGATGATATGGATCAGTCATCTCCACGTCCTATTGGATTACCTCCGTGTAAACCTCCATTTGAACATCACCCTCGACGTGTTGGAGAAGGTGAAGGACCAAATAAGACTGTTTAAACGAAAGAAAATGAAATAAAATAATGAGGAATTTAATTAATTAAATATATTATTGTGATATTCACATTTTTAATTAATTAAAAATTAAAAATAAATATCCTTTTATTCTACATATTACAATATACATATCTAATAAAAATAGAAAATATTCTTAAAAAATTATTAAGAAGTAACTATTATATAATATAAAGTATCAAAGGATGCAAGCCATAATTTTTAAGGAAGAAACTCTCGTTTTTAAATTTAAAAAATTATTATTTTATTTGCTCATTCTTCATTAATATTTTTTCGAACTTTTGCAAGTTTCCTCCGTTTAATCTAAATTCAAAATTCCAACAGAATTTAGATTTTGATTACAAGCGAAAAAATTTGACCATTATTATCTCTTGTTTAAATCATGACTTCCGGACTATTCCAACAAATTTAGATACAGAATTAAATTCCATCTCCACCTTCATTAACTCCCCGCACTTTTGCCATCATCAAAACATTAATCGAGTAAAGTTTCGTTGAGTAAATAACATTTTTGGCCTTTTAGTTATCTCTGCTTTAAAAATTATTTTTGGGAAAATTAAATTTTAAATTTATTTTTTATTTCTTCCTCAATTAATTCCTCATTTACAAAGAAAATATTTCGGGGTAACTTGAATATTTCAAAATTTTTTAGAGGAAGTTTGGTGTTTGACTTTAATATTAAAAAAATTTGTGAAAATACTTTAAAATTTCCTTAATGTTTAATAAAATTGCATAATTTGATGAAAGACTTTTAAAATAGGTAATTTTTATTTCACGTATATTTACAATAATTATGCCATCATATTATTTAATACATTTAGAGATTCCGACTCTTTGGAATCTTTAATATCAACACACATTTTCAAATTTTGTTAGACCTAACAGCGAAAATGGAAAATACAATCCATTCTTTCAGCGCCACAATTCCTGTTAATTTAATTTATGATCGTCAGCCAAAGATCTGGAAAAATTTAATGCTGAGTAAGGCCAATTCGTTGAAGTTTCCACATTAATGACTTTGTTAATTTCTATTAATTCTAACAGAAAAACTTTAAGTCAATTTTTAAGTTTTTAATTTTAAATAAAAAATATTTTTTAAAATCAATTTTAAATTTCAATATTCGGTCTTATACATTATTTTTTAATTTATTCACTGACTGGCTATCACATCCATGACTGCCAAATCGATTTAGCTTCTCACCCCCCCCCCCCTTCACCTCCCCCCTCCCCCCCCCCCTTCACTTCTCCATCTCCCCCATCCCTAATAGGGAATTTAATTTTTTAATTTAATTTTATTTATTATTAAATTAAAAATGCGTTTAAACATTAAATATATTTTTATTATTTTTTTATCTATTTTAACTTTAATTATTTTCCTTCTAAATTTTTGTTATTATTATAACAATAATTTAGGAAAGGATTTAAAAATTAATTATGAGACATTTATAAGGTAATTTTTTAAAAATATTTTTTAAATCACAAAATTATTTTTATTTTAAAAGACCATTAATTGTTGATTTTAATTGTTTGGAAAATCAAAATAATGGCAAAAACTGTACATATCCAGTATCTGTAGCAATACCTGATGGATATCCACAAATATCAAATGAATTTATTGAAATTAAATATATTTTGGATATTTCTGAAAATAGGGATTTTTGGCTTTTTAAAAATGTTAACAATTCAACAGATTTAATTGCAACTAGAGGGTAATTATTTAAATTATATTTTTGGCGGAAAATTAATTTTTGGCAAAAGCTTAAATATTTAAATTTTATTAACAACATATTTAAAAAAAAAATAAAATAAATTATTACGAGATAGAATTTCAAATTAAAAAGTTTTTCGCCAGAAAAAATACCTTGGTCCCTCGATGTCACTGTTATTCCACTAAATTTAATTACTCCTAATCCTATACTCTGATGGGACGCATACTCTATTACTTACCCTCCCTCAAATAATTACCCCCTCCAGCGAAAGGTTGAAACAATAATTACCCCCTTAAAAATAGTGATAATTAGCCTTCCTAAAATAACCTCTATTAATTACCCTACCTCTATCAATTACCCTCCCCAGAGAGAGATCGAAACATTAATTACCTAGAGTAATTAATAGACTATTCGGTATACTATTTTTGGGACGCATAAACATGTGACGAATGTAGAGCCATTATTTTTATTTAGCATACATTTATAAAATTTACATATGTAACTAACTTTTTAAGGTTTAATCGTTCCCAATCAAATATAAAAGATGTTGAAATGCCTGCTGATTGGAAAGCTTTTAAAAAAGATTGGAAAAACGGAAAGTATTTAGAATGTACCCCTTTACTTGAAAGACCCAAATATACACGTAGAGCAATCCCTATAAAATTCTTGGACAGACTTGTTGAATTCTCTAATTTATTAGAAAAATATAATGCAACAGCTTTTCTTATGGGTGGAACTTTACTTGGTAATTTAATTTTTTAAAAATCATTTACTTGAATAAAAAATGTTTAACAATTAACACCCAATATTTTCTTTCTTTTAATAAAAACATTTAAAATACCCAACGGTTAACTTTCTGCCATTACCCGTAAAATACTAATATTTTTCATTAAATTAAAGGTTGGGCAAGAGAATGTTCATTAATTCCACACACTACAGACACAGATGTTGGTATATTCAGGGATGATCACTCTGAGTTAATATTTTTTAATTTTTGAAAATTCTTAATATATTTAAATTTTTTGTTCTCTTTCGAGAAAATAGTGGCAGTTAAATAGTGAATTGTTTAGTTGATTCTATGGGCTATTATACATACATAATTAAGTATAATAATTAAAGTATAATAAATACATAATTTAAGCATAATTAAGGATAATCGTAATTTAATTATTTTACTTTATTTTAATTATTAAATGAGACTTTTCCGTTTATCTGTTGGGAATTTAACTAATTTGAAAATTTATGTACTAGCTTAGTAAGATTCATATATTCAAAAGTTACTAATTTATTAAAAATTAAATTTACGTTAAATTTACGTACTAAATTTACGTATAATTTTAAAATAATAATTATTTCTAGTTCTCTTCTACGTGAAATACTCACCTCAAAAATCTTCGAAATTCATTGGGTTCTAGGTCGATTAAAGAATTCTTTTGAATTAAGTGTTTATGTGGATGGAAACAAAATTGATCTTTTTTACTTATATAAAACAACAAATTCAACAGAAAATGCATCAATTGGTGGAATGCGTCATTTGATAAAACAACGTCTTCGATGGAATTATCCAAAATTGTCTGGAGAAATCTGTGCCGCAGAAATGCATGGAAGACTTTTTCATGTTTTGTGTGATTATTATAAAATTGTTGAGGTACCAAATTCACACATCTAACCACCTGTACCTGATAGGTTCATAGGATCCACCGCCAAAAACCAATAAAATTCCCGAAAATCGGGAATTTACGACGTTTTTTGGGTCGGGAATTCCCAATTCGCGAAATCGGGAAATTTATTTTTGTCGGGAAAATAAGTGCCATTTTATAATTAAACTACATACATATGTATATTTGAATTAACGTATATGCTGGAATACTCTTAATTACCCCCTCCAGCGAAGGTCGAAACAATAATTGCCCAGGGTAATTATTTGAGTAAATACGGTATTCATTTAATTAACTTAGTTCATGCTTTATTCTATTAGAGGAACAAAACATAAAAATATAAAACCTAAAAAATATGCATGTAATCATTTCCTTCCCACGTTATATATGTGGGGAGGGAGATAAATATTTATCTAACACTCATTCAACTGTTATGTTTTTACAATAATATTTTTATTTATTTTTTTATTTTTAAAGTCTGATTATGGAAAAGAAGAATGGAAAAAGGATCACCATACAAGCAACTTTGCTTGGGATAAAAGTAATAAAAACAAAGAATCTATGGAAATATATACAGAAGCAGAATGGCCAAATGTTTACCTTTATGTTGGAAATAAAAATGATCGTTTTGACTCTAAAAAAGTTGATGAATGGATTAAAAATATAAACAAAACTTTATGAAAAACATCCAAAAATTATTTTATTTTTCACTTTGATTTTATTTAAATTCCATTGAATTTTATGTATATTATTTTTAAATTGATATGTACATACATTAAATATTTTAAATTGGCACTTTTTTATAAAGAGGATTTGATAAGAGAGAGGTGTAGGCTAAAGCACACTTTATAACATTTTTAAAAATTAAACAATTTATAAGTCAAACGAAAGAGCTCGTCGAACTGAGTTTGATACCTCAAAATTAGGCGAGCTGAGTCGAATGAACCAAAATCTCCATGATTGGTGTCATCTCCATGATTGTCTGATTCTGGTGTCATTCTACTCAGCTTGACGAGCTCTTTCGGTTGAATAAAAATTGTTTAATTTTAAAAACGTTACTACTCACTGAGAAATCGAGACTGGCATTCTTGTTAATTCCACGCTAGCCTCTTTACTTCTTTAGGGAATGTATATATGGTAGTATATACAAGCTCTAACACTATTTACATCCCATCAACAAATCTTACTTATATCTCTCCACTATATATAAGTAGAAGGGAAAGAGAAACGCTGGCGATCCTGCTCGGCGCCGTTTCCCGCCTGGGCCAGTGCTGCCTCGACGTGTTCGCTGCTGCGTTGCTCTGTGTCTGCTGTGTGCTTTCTCCCATTCACCATCTCTGTGTTTGTACCAACTTTTCAATTTTCAATGTTAAATGTCTGTCACACTCCCAATCCAAATTCAATGTCTAAACTCTCGCCTCAGCAAAACAATAAAGCAAAACAGCCATTATATTTCGTACACCCACTTCTCTCCTTCACAAACAACTCTATATGCTCTGATTCTCTCCTTCCAATTTAACTATGTATGTTCTTCTCTCAACCATGTGCGAATATGATTTGCGTATCGCCGCAGTCAGGGCACACTGGAAGTGGCTTAAGGCTTGGCCTCAGTATGCCAGGGTTCGGGACATCTCCCAAGAACATCGGCCTGGACATGGCCTTCCATGGCGGTTGCATACGGTTCGGAAGTCGGTGCAGTGATCGCCCAATTTTTTTTCTCGAATGAAACAAAAATAATAAATACACTATGGTGAACTGGGGAGAAATATCTCTTTTTGTTTCAAACATTCAGGCAGTTCAGTTTTTGTGGGCAGTTAAACATTATTTAATAAATTGTTTTTATCTTTTCAATAAATTTTCATAATTTAGGTTAATGAAAATAATTCACAAAAATTTTTTATTTAACAAAATCTGGAAATATTATGTAACATTAAAAGACAATTTTAATAAAATAATTAATTCACATTACAGTAAGGTGAAAAAGTTTATGCCGTTACACCTCGCACGCAGAAAAGTCGATTTATCTCAGGAAGAAAAGGGACTTAAATAAAAATCGATTATATATTAATTAAATATAGTTCATCCTTTAGAATATCCATAAAAAAAATTTTTTAATAACTAAGTTATTCAAAATTTATTCGGTCATAACTTATTTACCTCACATTTTGGGGGAGCAAAAGTTTATGCCGCTTGTAGGAAAAAATTTTTTTGGTTCCAAAACAAGACGAAAAAATTACAAATTTTTTTATAAATATTTTCATTGATAATGGATGGAAAAAAAGAAAAAAACGAAGTCTGTACTTGCTTTATTCATTGAGATCCCAAATCTCAAAAATCAACGGGAAATGAGGTTACAGTACTTGAAAAAATATTTAAACTCCCTGGGGCTTGTATTAAAAATACTTTTTGGGCTCATTAGAAAGCCCATAAAATTTGCTACAAAATACACTTGCTCTCATATGTGTGAAAATTTTTAGCTTCGAGATAGGGTGGCATAAATTCACTATCTTGTCAAAATCACTCAAAATACCCTATAAAATGCTCATTTTTATTTCTTCAGTAATTAATGTCACCCTACCTCGGAGTGTAAATTTTTCAAATATAGGATTCTAACCGTATTTTGTAGTAAATTTTCTGTGCTTTCAAATGAGCCTAAAACGAAGATTTAAAAAAATTCATAAGGGGTCGAAAATATTTTTTCAATTACTGTACCCCGATTTTACGTTGATTTTTGATATTGATGAAAAAATTATTTATCTAATTCATTCTTTTTACTTTTCCATTCAATATCAATAAAGATGTTTATAAAAAATTTTTGAACATTTTTCGACTTGTTTTAGAACCAAAAAAAATTTTTTTCTAAAAGCGGCATAAACTTTTGCTCCCCCAAAATGGGTGGCAGGTAGGTTTTTCAGCCTATAATTTTTCATTAAAATTGGTATGGGAAATTTTGTTTATAAATTTTATAAATAGAAGGTCTACTCTTAAAAAATATATAATCGATTTTATTTTTGTCCCTTCTTTTCTCGGGTTATATCGACTTTTTCCTATGCGAAGTATAGCGGCATAAACTTTTGCACCTTACTGTATCTAATCTTTAGTTTAAAAACCTCAATTTAAAAAGAAAAAAACCCGATTTTTAGAAAATAATTTCCTTTCTTCATTTCCTCAATATTTTCTTCTTATTTTAAAATTTTTGTTTAAATTCCCTCAATATTTTGACTTAATAAACGTCGAAAGAATAAAGCAAAAAATAATATCGACAAAACAAAAATCCAAATAAGAGGATTTTCTAAAAGAAAGGGACGAGAAGAGGATTGAATTAATTGTTGTTGTTGTTGAGTATTTGGAGGAATATTATTGGGAATTGAAATTTGTTGTTGTGGCGATTCTTCGACTTTAAAAGAAAAAAATTATTTTATTCAAAATATTTTTTATAATAAAAATACTTTGTTGTGGATGGTCATTAATTAAATTATTTTCTGATGCATCCACAACTTCTCTCACAATGGATTCAAGAGTAGAAACTTTAAAAAAGTGAAAAGTATTTTAAAAATTTTTTTAACAGAATCTCCCACCATCGGATACAGGCCCGCAGCCAGGGGGTAGGGGGGGAATTCCCCTCCCTCCCCCGAAATAGGGAAAGGGGAAAAATTTGGGGAAGGGATTGAATTTTTTGGCCTACGACCTTCGAATTAAAAAAAAATTTCTCCCCTTGGCCTCACCCCCGAAAAAAATCCTGACTACGGGCCTGATCGGATATATGTATATTCAGCAATAACTATAATAATTTTCCCGTTATTTTTTCAAAAATAAAAAATTAATTTACCAATTTCTGGGGAGGATGAATTTTCTTCACGAGAAACAGCCTTTTTACAAGAAACATTCTTTACTTCCTCTATTAATCGTTTAGTGTCTTCATTTTTCTCAATTTGAGGAAGAACATCTCGCATTTTAATTCCACATTGAGGACAATTCCAATCCAAACTCCTTTTAAAAATTTAAAAATAATTTTAAATTATCTTAAACTTTTGAGCTTTTTGTGGAAAAGGGGGGACCAAGGCTTCTGCTGTTTCCCTGACCATTTTGAGCTTTTTTACTTGACATATAATTTAATATGTATATCATTCGAAAGAGCTGTTCGAGCTGACTATGATCGGTTAGATTTTTCGCAGGCGAAAATTTTTTAAATTTATGATGGCCTATAAGTCAGAATTCCTCCTTTTTGGCGCCAAAAATTTTAATTTTTTAAAAATTCGGAAATCGAAAATCGAAAATATCACAAAATTTCGAAAATAGGAAATCGAAAATCGAAAGGAAAAAAACCTCGAAAATCGAAATTTCGAAACATCTCTGGCTCGAAGAGCTTTTTCGGTTGATAAATAATTAGTCATAAAAGTTTAAAAAATCGAAAAACAGAAAGGAAAAAGGGGGGGGGCAGCCTTGGTATTACTCAGAATTCATAAATTTTCAATTTTCGAACTTTAAATTATTTTTATAAAAAATCTTTTAAATAACTCTCAGAATTTTATTTAAAAAATATATTTACATAATTGCCAATCGTTGTCTTTCCTCTGGACTACACTCCAAACTTCCAAGTGCTCCAGCTGAATGAGTGGGCCTAAAAATTAATAAATAATTTTTAAAAAAACAAAAAAATACATAAATCCAATAAGTGCCAGCAGAGCTGTTCTAATTGACCAAGACGGCAGCCAAGTCTCGGGGTGATAACCAGAAATACTGGAAAATAAAAAAAATATTTTTGGGAGAATATTGGCCGAATATTAAAGAGAATTCTTTTTTGAATTTTTCCTGATTTTAGCCATAGTTCCACGAAAAAATTTTCAATTAAAATTAAAAAAAACCTTAAACAAATATTTTTATTTGTTTCGAATCTTCCATTCGGCGTTAAAAGACGTAGATTTGGCGGCTTCATTGGATACTCAACAGGAAGCAAAATTCGTCCGTGATAAACACCCTCCGAATAAACAGTATCTGGAGGCCCTCGAACAGTAAAATGCCATTCAAAAAGATTTTCCTTCAAACTTTGAGGTTATTTAAATAATAAAATTATCTGATTAATAAACTAATTTTGTAAAAATAATTTTTTAAAAAATGTAGGTAACCCTTAAGATCATTGGTGCCTGGAAAAAAATATTGAAAAATACTCCTTTGATATTTCTGAGGCTTGCCAGTAGGTAATCGAGTGTGCTGAGTAGAGATCGAGCTGGGACCGGACCAAGGCCTTGGTTTTTCCTGTACCCAGAGTCCAGGCCCAGGCATTTTTTGACCATCCTGGGTTTTTCCTGGATTACAGGCCCAGGACCCGGCCCAGGCTTTTCAAAAATCTCGATCTCTAGTGCTGAGTCTGAGCTTAGAATTTGTTTATTTCGAATCCCAGACCCAAATTCGACCAAGTCGAATTAAGAGCAAAAATTCAAATTTTAATTTTTAGAGCTTATCGACACTCAATTACCCAGTCAATTACCTACTGGCAAGCCTCAAAGATATCGAAAGAGCATTTTTCAATAATTTTTTTCCAGGGACCAATGATCTTAAGGATTACCAAGATTTGGTATTTTATCATAAAATAATTATTTAAAAACCTCCAAAGGTTGAGCATGAAATAATTCATTAGGTTTACAAAGTTCTTTAGCTTCATTCAATAAACGCTTAACCCCTTAATTTAATTTAAATAAAAAATTAATTTTAAATTAATTAAAAACCAGTAGAACGTTGACTATTTAATTCATTCGCATTTTGGACAGAAGAATTTCTTTGGGAATTTTCTGAATTCATTTTATAATTAAAAATTCATCTAAAGATTATTTATTTATTGCCATAAAGGCGCAATGAAAATAAAACAATAAATTCAATCAAAACACAAATACATTATTATAAATTTAATTAATTAAGCTTCAATTCAGAAACAAATTTGGATTTTTTAAAATTGGACAATTGGATTTTTAAATAAACTCCAACATTTATTTATTTATTTATTTATTCAAGAATAAAAATGACAATGAAAGGGATGGACACTTACATTATTGTCAAAACACAAATACATTATCTTAATAAAATATACGATATTTGGTCAATAATAATAGGTTAACTGGATAGTCAACAAAAATAATCATAAGAAAAGATTTTTTGCATCAAAAAAAAAGATTTTTTTGCTTAATTGATCATAAACTAGTAGTTGGTCCCCGACCCTTCTGGGACAAAAAGTTTAAATTTAGAGATTTTTGGCATAAAGAATTTTTAACAATCACAAAAGAAAAGTTGAGCGTGTCTGGTGATTTCGCCAGTGAATGATTTGGACAGTAAACGCAAAAAAATTTCTTTCACGCAAAAAAATTTTAGTAACACGTGAAAAATAATTATGTATAATCTCAGCATTAACTTTGTTTTACTTATATTTTTTTAAAATGAATAGGTAATTACATAAACAAAATGGCAAATAATAAAATTAAATGAAAAGAGATAGATGGCTAAACACAGCTACGGGATCTCAATTACCCACCTATTCTTGGAATTTTTTTATTTTTTAATGTTTCCCTTAGAAAAAATAAATAAAAATTTTAAATTTTGTTTAATATATTTTATTAAATGCTGTAATAAACATCTTACTATTTTTAATTATTTATGTCTGTGATTTTTAATAGTGAAATGTGGCTTTAATCGATGCGGCGAGAAAATAATATGGCAGTAAATGTATTATATTATAGCCCTAAAGATCAACTTAAAATAAATAATTAAACACAAAATCGGCAACTTTAAAGTAAATAAATATTTTTATTTATTTAACTTAAATTAATCTTTAATATTTAATATAGTAAATTGCCGGTATCAGAAATATTTAGATAATATTCACAATAATTTACCGATAAAATTTGTGAGAATTCTTTCTGAATATTTACATAATTATTTATTCTTTTTTAGAGTTATTTAAGAATTTTTTCTTTAATTTTCTTATTAATTTACTATTTAAAAATATTATTCACTAATTTAGACAATAAAAATCTTTTTAAACTATTTTTAAAGCATTTTATTTATTAAAAAATTCTCTCTACAAAAATTAATATTTGATTATTTTCTATCAATATGTATAATTTTAAATTATCACTTTTACTATTCAATTTAAATTAATTAGTGAATAAATAAATTAATTAAATCTATTGAAATTTTTATTAATTTTAAATTATTAATGTGTATTTAGTTATTTTTTATTTATTTCTTTAATTATTAATAATCATTAATTTTTAATTGTTTTTCTTTCATTTCCAAAACTTACAGTCGTCGACATAAAGATAGGGACAAGAGTAATTTAAATAAAAATTAACTATTTTTCGGTCAAAAAATACGTTCTATATATCAATCAAAAGCTCTATTCGTATCTCAGTTGACATGTTTCTGCATTTTTCATGAAATTGAAAATTGACCGAGATAATCCGGATCTGCCGGATATACCAAATCCTATATCCTCGGAAAAATTTTTCGGAAAAAATTTAACGAACCCATTTGATAAAGCATATTTTTGTGAGCATTTGCCACAAAACCGCTTAGAAATATCTTTCTCCGGACCAGAGATATGATTTTTTGAAAATGGCATTTTTCCCTTAAAAATTGAATTTTTTGCAAAAATAGACGAAAAATGCCATTTTCAAAAAATCATATCTCTGGTCCGGAGAAAGATATTTCTAAGCGGTTTTGTGGTATATACTCACAAAAATATGCTTTATCAAATGGGTTTGTTAGATTTTTTCCTAAAATTTTTTCCGAGGCTGTGGGATTTGATATATCCGGCAGATCCGGATTATCTCGGCCAATTTTCAATTTCATCAAAAATGCAGAAACATGTCAACTGAGATACGAATAGAGCTTTCGATTGATATATAGAATGTATTTTTCGACCGAAAAATAGTTAATTTTCATTTAAATTACTCTTGTCCCTATCTTTATGTCGACTACTGTAAATTACTTTATAAAATATTTTTACTTATAAAGATTTAAAAATGATCACCAATATTTTATTAAATAAATTAATTTTTTATGTACTATTTTTATTAATTAATTTAATTTCTTCTACTTCAATTGCACCAAATTTTAGAATTGATTGTGCTCCTATACCGGGAGAAAATAAATTCAAATGTTTAGAACGAGGATGTATTTGGGATGATAATTATGATAAAGTAATTATAAACTTAATTTAAAGCAAATAATAATTTTAAATTTATTTTTGGTTCTTTATTTTAATGAACTTCTTAGAAAATTTAATTATCCTTACGGAATAGGATATAATTAAATTAATGCTATAAATATTTTTTTCAATTTTTACTACAGTCGGACCTCGTTGGGAACAGGCCAGTGTACCGCGAGCCCAATGTACCGCCGAGCTATAACTTTGTTCAAAATTGTCGAATCCGTGGCGCTCTGGTATGGTTCGATGCGTTTCGACCAGCTGAATCGAACCATACCAGGGCGCCACGGATTCGACAATTTTGAACAAAGTTATAGCTCGGCGGTACATCGGGGTGTACCCGACCTCGTTTGATTTTACCAAAAAATCTATTTATAAAAGGTATATTTAGTGTAGAACCCGGACTGAGACGAGATCTCGATCAGGAATCTTGGTTATCGAGATCTTAATTCGCGTACGACCCTACTCTAATTTATTTTGTGTATTTTGTTTATCTTTAACTAAAAAATATTTAATTATTTTTTATTTTTAAGTATCATTCTTCTGTTCCTCTTTGCTATTTTCCACCAAAGACTGGATATCGGATTCAAAAACGTTTAACCAAAAATAAATTATTATTAGAAAGAACTAAAGGAGCCAGAAATCCTTACGGGGAAGATTTTAAATTATTGGAATTTGAAGTTGAAGAGATTTCTTCTGCTCTTTATGTTAAAATTGGACATGATAAACGGTAATTAATTTAATTAAAAGTAAAGGAAGGTGAAAAAGTATTAGTTCCCTTAATAATTTTCTAGTTTTATTCCTCCAATCGAATTAAACTTAAATTCAAAAATTGAAACATCAAAAGAAGATAAATTAAATATTGAAATATTCCCTCAATTTAAACAAAAATTGAATGGTCTGAGTGATTCTGATGAATTTTTTTCTTTTAATATTGTTAGGAATAAAACAAAAATATGGGATACTTCTATCGGTAATTAATTAAAATTAAATTAATTTTTTATGAAGAGTTTCTTTAAGGGGGCCTTCTTTTTGCTGATCAGTATATTCAAATAGCTACTTATTTACCTAGTGATAGAATATATGGATTTGGAGAAAGTCCACATCAGTCATTAAAAGTGGGTTTCCTAATTTTTTATAACTTTTCCTTAAATTTTTTAGCATGATTTTTCAAAATATACAACTTGGGGAATGCTTGGTAGAGATCAACCACCAGATTATTACAACCCCAATTCGGCCAATTTATATGGTGAAAAATTTATTTATTTTAAAAAATTTATTTATTTTTAGGTGTTCATCCATTTTATATTGGATTAGAATCAAATGGAAAGGCACACGGAGTTTTAATTTTAAATTCAAATGCACAGGAGATAACTACGGGACCTGGGCCACACTTAATTTATAGGTAGGATATAAAAATGTTTCTTTTGTCTAAAATATGTATACTAATCCTCATTATGTATGTACATGATAATCAGTTTGCATGACACTCAAACATTAACTTTTATCTCCATCTATCTCGTTGTCACAATCTAAAAATATATAAAAATTATCCAAAAAATTTTTTCTTAATTTTTAGAACAATTGGCGGGAGACTCGACATTTTATTTTTGCCAGGACCTACCCCAGAACAGGTTATCCAACAATTTCAACAAATAATTGGCCGCCCTTGTATGCCTGCTTATTGGGCATTAGGCTATCAATTTAGTAGATTTGGATATAAAGTATTAAATGAATTTAAATTAATAAAAATATTTTGTTTGTTTAAAAGGGTTTGGATGATTTAAAACAAACAATAAACAGAATGATTAATGCTAAAATACCTATTGATGTTGTTTTTGCTGATATTGACTATATGGAACGTTATAAGGATTTTAGTGTTGATTCTGAGGTATTTAAATATTTTTTGAGAGAGATTTTGGAAATTGAAAAAATTTAATAGAAATGGGTAGCAATGAAAGAATATATTAATTATTTACATGATAAAGGGCTCCGATTTGTTCCAATTGTTGATCCAGCAATACAGGTGGATTAAAAGAATATTTAATTTTGGAATTTTTTTAAAGGTTAATTATGATGTTTTTGAAAGAGGAATTAAAAGTGGAGCTAAATTTGTTGAATGGGAACGTTTTGATCAAGTTCAAAATTCTATACAGAAATTATATCCTTTAACTAAATCAACAAAAATAATGCTGGGAATTGTTTGGCCTGATAAACATGTTGCTTTTCCTGATTTTTTCGATTTTGACAGAGAAGGCAAAACACAAAAATGGTAAAAAATATGTACTTAATTTGTAAAATTTATTAATAAATGTCCAAATCTTGGAAGAAAAATGAAGTAAAAATCGGAAATTAAAAAAATAAAACCTCCTAATCAGGGCTAGACGCATTTACGAATTGCGTAGAATTGCGTGTTTTTTTGACTGCGGATTTTAAAATGAAAATTGCGGCTGCGGAATTTTTTCAATTGCGTCCAGCCCTGCTCTCAATCCAGAAACAACTAAATATTTTAAAATATTACACTTTTAATAAAAAATCATATAATATACCTTACCTTATTAATATTATTATAATAATTATTTAAATTTTTTCAAAAATAATTTTTAGGTGGATTGACGAAATAAAGAGATTTCATGACATAGTAAATAAATTTAAAAATATATTTTTTTAATTTCTTAAAATTAGTTACCTTTTGATGGTCTTTGGATTGATATGGATGAACCTTCAAATTTTGCAACAAATCAACAAGCAAAAGAAAAAGGCTTAGAAACATTAAAATGTCCAATGAATGGACCTGATTCTAAATATGATAATCCTCCATATAAGGTGCTAATTTATTTTTAAGACTGAGAATTAAATTTAATTTAAAGACAATAAGTGTTTATCAATGGAAAAGTTTTCTTAGTGAAAAAACTCTTTGTATGCTTGGTAGAACTAGAGGGGGAGATTATAATTTATATGATACGCACAATTTATATGGATTGGCTGAAACTATTGTTACTCGAAAAGCTTTGGGTAAATTTAGATAATTTTTAGTAAATATAGTCCTCTTAAATAATTTTTTTCTTTATAAAATTTTACTAAATATTTTTATCAATTTAAATAAATTATTTTTTAAAGTTTATTTTTTTTGTAGAATCAGCAACAGGCAAAAGAGGGGAATTAATTTCACGGTCAACATTTATCGGTTCTGGTAAATATGGAAGTCATTGGAGTGGGGATAATTCTGCTAAATGGACTGATCTTCGGGCTTCCATAATTAGCGTTATTGAATTTAATATTTTTGGTGGTTTTTAACTTCATTTTTTAATTAAAAAACTTTAAGGAATTCCACATATGGGGGCGGATGTTTGTGGTTTTAACGACCCTTCAAACGAAGAACTTTGCCTTCGTTGGCAACAATTGGGGGCATTTCATCCTTTCTTTAGGTTAGAAAATTAATTGTTAGTCGAAAAAAAACATTTTTATTTTTTAAAGAAATCACAATTCTGACGGTTTACCTCCACAGGACCCCTGCCAATGGGTATCTGTAGAAATTGCAACACGCGTCTCTAATTTATTTCGTTATCAACATTTACCTTTCTTATATACGTAATTCTTATTTAAATTTTTTTAATTTTTAATTTTTTCAGATTACATTTTCAAGCTTCACTCAAAGGGGGCACAGTTATTCGGCCACTTTTCTTTGAATTTCCAAATGATTTTAATACACACACTTTAAATTATCAATTTTTGTGGGGATCTTCTTTGATGGTTATTCCTGTTTTGGATCCTGGGGTAAAAAATTGTTTAATTAAAAACTAAAAAAATTTTGAAAAAACTACAAAAAAACTATCATAAGTAAGCTTAAAGGTGATTATGTTAATTAACATTAACCTCTCATTTATTTATACCCTCATTGTAATTATATGTACTTTATTCTTTTAGATGATATTAAAAATATTTTTTAGTTTACTTTTTTTTATTTTTAAAAATATTTTTAAAGGTAGATAATGTCCGTGCCTATTTTCCAATTGATTCTGTTTGGTATTCAATTAGCCATGCAAACCAATACGGATCTGAATATTTTTCTGGTTATTATAATTTAAATGCACCTCGTGATACTCCTTTACCTACATTTTTAAGAGGTATTTTTTTTAAATAAAATATTTTAATTTATTTTCTGTAAGGTGGTTCAATAATTGTAAAACAATGGCCAGAACTTACAACAAAAGAATCTCGAGAAAATCCTTTTCAATTAACTGCTGCTTTGGGTAATTATTTTTAGATTAAAATAATTATTATCAACAACCATGAAAAACTAATTTTAAATTAAGACCCAAAAACTTTAACCGCCGAAGGTCAACTTTATTGGGATGATGGAGAATCAATTATTTCTGATTTTGATAGTCATCAATTTTATCATTTTGAATTTACAATTAAAATTACAAGTGAACACAAAGGGAATTTAACAATTATACGTAAACATACTCCAAATAATGTAAAAGTTTTTTTTAATAAAAAAATTCTCCCTGAGATCTCCTTAATTTGACTTTAATTTAAATTAATTATTCCCATCCCAAAATTTTTAATTTTTCTAGACATCAATTATTTCTTTACCTCCACTTTCAATTATTGAAATACTTGGATATAATACAACAGCAACATCCAACAATAATTATTTAAATATTCAAAAAATAATTTTAAACGGGAAATATTTAAATATTAAAAACAGTGAAATACAAATAAATTTAAATAAAACAAAAAAATATTTAAAAATACTCTCTCCAGTTTTAATTAATTTAAATGATAATAAACAAGATATTTGGAATCTTGAATGGTTTTAATTAAAAAGAAAAGAAGAAAAATAAAATGTTAAATGATTTTCAAAAAATATTTTTTATTTTTGAATTATTATTTTTATTTATTTATTTTTAATTTTTGAAATTAATTAAAAAATTATTTAATTTACTATAATTTCTTCATTAATTTCACATTATACCCCCACATGTCTACAAAATTTTCCGTAATGTTTGTCTTTTTTCATTCCTTCTTTCTCCTCTCATAAAGACTAAAAATTATCAAAAGAAAAAAATACCAGGAGTTTAAAAATAACTTTTTGGGAACAAAGTTGATGTGAATATGAAGTCTTACTCTACGGCAATAAGTACCAAGATCTTTTTTAGAACCTAAGGTCCGGTATTCTGAGCGTGCACAGAAAATTATTGAGTAGAGCTCAAAAAAAGATTTTATGGGAATAGAGTGAACTTATTTAAAATAATACTGGTACGCATCGGCTTTGGTTCTAATTACTTCAGCATGTGATTCACAACTTAGACTAAATAACTGTGGAAGCAAATTTAAAAAACAAAGTTGACATCTTTCTCAAATTGACTGCTTTATTTAAATTAAACTTGCAAATGGTTAATCTTTCGACAATTTTTTAATCTTCATGAGAGGAAAAAGAAGTAAGGAAGAAGAGGGAACATTGTAGAAAAACATTTTCGGGCATGTTGGGGTGGCTTTTGATGAAATTCTGAAAGAAAATTATCTAGGTAATTCTCCTAATTTTCAAAATTACTCATTCATAAACAACAACTCTCTATAAAAAATATTTTTTATAAATATTATTTATTTTCGTTTTTTAGATACCTTTCCTTATCAAAATAATAAAATTAAATAAAGGTTTTATCTATTTTTATTTATTAAGAAATTATTTATTTCATATTTATGAAATTGATGTAAATAAATAATCATATTTTTAACATTTAATGGGTATTTAATATTTTTATTTTTAAATTATTTTGGTTTTGATTGCTTATAATTTTGGGGTCTGTATTTTTTAATAATAAAAAAGATTAAAGTTTGTCGGGGTAGAGCCTTCGGAGTTCGGGCCGGAGTTTTTGCCAAAAAAATCCGTCGGGGCGGGGTTTTCTAGGTCGAGTTGCTACTCTAATTTAAACGTTCCAGAATACTCCAAATTAAGTGCCTATTTTATTTTGTAGTTTGTTTAATAGATAAATTGATGGAGTTTATATTCCTTAAATTTTCTTATCTTAAATAAATTTATAATCAATTTTATTTAAAAATTAAATATATAAAATATAAATATTCTGTGTCAATTATAATTTTTGTAAATTATTTACTGAGAATTTATTTAAAAAGAATTAAGGGTCTAAAATAAAATTAATTTGATTTTTGTTTTGTTGATTATCCAAAGATATTAAATAATTTTTAATTTATTAATAATTAAAAAAATTCTTTTCAGATTTAAACAAATATTTGTAGTAATTTCCATTTACTTATACTAAATTCATTTAAATTATCAACAACAAAAACAATGGGAGAAGGATTTCATTTTCATCCAGATTATATTTCCTCAAATAGAGGAATAACTAAAATTGTCCAAATTGTTTTGGGTTTGGTTGTCTGTTCGGTTTTGTGTTCTAATTGGTTGGGGGTTTTCTCTTGATTATTTCTTCAATTAATTAAAAAATAAAAATATTTTCCAAAAATATTAGTGAAATAATACAAAAACATTTGACCAACTTTTAATAAAAATTAAATAAAGGTATGGCGGTTCAAGCTGTTTTGGCGAAGGACGACTTGGTTATGTAAGTGGACTTAACTTTATTGTTGTCGTTGTCAACATTGTGATATTTCTGCTTGGATTATTTAGTATACGCTTTCATAAAACGGTAATGGTTATTTTATAAAAAATATTTTTATCAGTGAACACTAACAAAAAATATTAGTTATTTTAAAGTAATTAGAGTTAGTTCAGATTTTAAAATAAAGATAACATAGTCTAAAAACCAAAATAATTTTGTGTTTTTAAATTTAAAAGAAAATGGAGAAAGAAAAAAATATTTTTAAAAAATTCCTTAATTTTTAGGAGCAACTTTACAATTTAATTGCGGCTCTACTATTTCTTATAGCCATTGTTTTGCTCCTTTGGTTTATGATTCAATACAATACATGGGGAATTTGGATGATAATTGTTGTGGTATGGTTTTTAATTTTAAAATAAATTTTATGAGTATTCCTATCTTATTTTTAAGATTAAATTAATTTTGTTTACTTTTAAAGGTTTGTATTATTATCATCTTCATACTTTTCCAATGGGATTTTAAAGGAAATCGAACAATGCAAGATGGACATTTACCTATTTAATTTAAAATATGTATTTACAATAACGAGGGATTAGACTAATTTTTTTGGACCTAAATTTTAAAAATCTCCACAATCGAGTAAAACCAGAAATACTTGTCTAATCCTTAATACAGTAGTGGACAAAATGTATCTTATAACAAATTTTGTGGGTTATGAGCATAAAAAATAAATTTTTTAAATTCCATTAATAAGGTGAAAGTATTCTTTAAGTGAAATACTTTCGAGTATTTTGGGGGTTTCATATCCCCGTGAGAAAAGGTACTAGAGGTCTTATTCTTTACAAAATTTGCTAGTAAAAAATTTTGTATTTTTTAAGTCTTTACAATTTTGTCCATTACAGTATCAAAATACCTAAATAAAAATAACTCCAAATATCAATTTATTTTTCAAAAAATTTAATTTCTTTAACATTCAAAAATTAACAAATGTTTTCATAAATTCAAAATAAAAAAAACAACAATTTAAATTAAATAACAAAAAAACTTTTTTCCCAAATTTTCATTCCTCAACTTTCTTTGCCTTTTTCTTTTTCATTTTCTTAGCAGGCGGAGAAGTAATTTCTTCCTCCTTTTCAACTTTACCTCCATCTCCATTCTCGGTTTGCATTACCTCATCATCTTCTACTGCTGCAGCTCTTTCTCGTTTTAAACGTTTCCTTTCTTTTTTGCGAAGTTTTTCAATCTTTAAAAATAAAAATTTTAAATTTTCTACATTTCCGAAAAAATCCTTAAAAATTATTCTAATTGTAAGAAAATTCAAAAATACAAACCTTTGCCTTTTCTTCATTTGCCAATTCCATTGCTTCATGCATTACATCAATATTCTTTTTAGGCGCAGTTCCGGTGTCGTAATATGTTAGTCGATCCTCTACCTAAAATAAAATATTTGAATGGTTCTGAAATTTTTTTCGTCTTAACAAGTCCCTAATTTCACCCAAATTATCAAAATTTTGGCAAAAAATTTAGAGAACTCGACTCATAATCAAAGATAAAATTTATAAAACAGTTTATCCTTTATTTAAAATTTTTACCTGTTGTCGAAGCATTTCTCCAAACGTAGGAACTGGCAAATCAGAAAAACTATCAATTCGGGAAGCAATCGCACATTTATTAGCAAGGAATCGACTAATTCTTCCCTTATGTTTAGGTGCTGCACGTCCAATAAATGTTGAATGGAAAATGAGACCATATTTTGGAGTATTTGCTAAAAAAAGGAAAAGAAATTTAATTATTTAAAATCTAATTTTTGTCAAAAATATTTAAAACGACTCAACCGCTCCAAAAGTCGAAAACCTTAATGCCCTATAACTTTCCGATTTGGGGGTAAGGCCAAAAAAGCAAAAAATTGGCAATAGGAAATCGACCTTGCTCTACACTATGGTATAAAAATAATTACGAAATCTTTGGTCAGAGTTCGATAAGGTTTTAAAAATTATAGGGCTTTAAAGTTTTCGAAAAAGTTTTTAAGACCAATTTTAGTTTTCCCAATGTCTACAAGTGTTTAAATCAAAATACAAACTTTTAGTTTTCAATGCTCTAAAAAGCGCCTTCTCAGCTCCTAAAATTTGAATAGTCGATGCAGGATATTTTGCCAAATTTGTTAAACTTCCAGCACGAGAAATTAGACGCGCACCGACCTTTAAATAATTATTTAGTTATTTAAAAAAGAATAAATTAATACTTGTTCTCCAATTAATGCAGACAAAGAAGGCGCGCAACTATCCATACGATTCTGGGAAAATTAAATATTACATACAAGAATGTTGACATTAAGAATTAAAAATCAAACAAACTTTAATATATTCATGTAAACGTTGTCTATATTCAGCCAACGCAGCAACGCGTTTGGCAAAAGCATCAATGTTAATTAAATCCATTTGAGCAATTTCCATTCCCATTGAAGTACGTGCCGCTTCGATTATTTCAGCCGCCTTTTGCTCATCATCGATAATTTCTGTAAAAGAAAGGATAAATCATTAATAAAAGTGTATCCAGAAATCGGATTTCGATATGAGGATAAACTGATAGTATTGGAGTTTAAAACGAAAAAGTTAAGATTTAAAGTTCGCGTCGTCCTAGTCGGGGAGTTATGGATCTCCCACATTCACTATTTATGTAATTTCATTATTAACCAAAGAAAATTGTAAATTTTACAAATATAAAAAACAAATAAAACCTTTAATCTTCTCTTCAACATTATTATCAATTTTTTCTCTATCCATTATGGCAGAAGCACATTTAACATATTTGTAGAGGTCTGGCACTAATCTGATAAGCTCCGGAAAATGATATGCATACCATTCCTTTATACGCATTCCAAAAAGATTTATATCCTTATCTAGTTGATCCAAAAGAGCAATTGATTGAATAACCATGTTATCGACACGATGGACATCAAATTTAACCTAAAAATTAAATTATTAAATTAAATAGGTTAACAATGTTAAAAACTAGTGTATTTCGTTACTATAGGCTAACTACTGTGTTAAAATTCAGCGTATAACCTGTAATCATATCCATAAATAATATAATAAATTAAAAAATAAGTGGAATTAGTCTTGATGATAATCCCAAAGTTATAAATAAACTAAAAATAATTTTAATATAAACCTTTGCGCGTGAGTAGCTATGGCCCAACGAGAGTTGTGCTTTATTTAAAGACGCATGGGGCAAATCCTTAGCCAACAAATGGAAATGTGTTCGAACTCCTCTAAGGATTTCTTGAACAACAACAGCAAAAGTACACCTTAAAAGAGATTGGAATGCCTCAGAAATTGAGACAGCTAGACGACTATCTGCAACACCAAGCAGAACTTTTTTCTTCTTTTTAGGCAAAAATGCCTCCAAAAAGTTCAGTAAATCCGAATGGACTTGACCTAAAAATGTAATAAGCAATATTTAAAACGACAAACATTTTTCAAAATTATTAAATATTTAATAAAATTCAAAGAAAACCATCTCTAGTGATAAATGAAACTAATAAAAATAACAAACCTTCTGCCAATTTATTCGCATTCTCCAAAGCAGCCTCAGTATTCTTAAAGGGTTCAAAAGCATGGACCTGAACTATTCCTTGAAAACGTTGGGGATCGTTCATCGACTGTTGTACCTAATTATAAAGATTCTTATTATAATGTAACATTATCAATAGATCTCTGATCAAATGGGGTAAACTTTGTTTTTTTATTCTAAGACAACATCCGTAAAATCATTGACCATAACAAATGCAAAATTTTAAACTTAAAATAAAAACCTCTGGAAGTATTTGCCCAATATCCTCAAATTCCTTTATTTTAAGCAAAGTGTATCCAACAGCATGTTCGTATAAAACATAATTTGGTGCTTCCGCAGTTGACATTTTAAGCTAATTAAAACTAAATGACAATAATTAATTCTATCAAAAATATAAAATTGCGAAAACATGACAATTAAAAACGAATAATTTGAAAAATTTTATTCAAAATTAATATTTAAACTTTAGCATGAAATATGTAATACATTGCGGCGCAAGATAAAGTTGCGATATAGGTAATCAGGGAGAAAACAGGAAACTTAATTCAGAATTGAAAGATTATTGAATTGAGAGAATAGTCAATAAAGGTAAAATATGACAGAACGTCCAAATGACAACTTGCCAATTAGAAATTTTGCATAATCAAATGGAGGAGCAATTACGTTTGTGCAGATCCGAATAGGAAAGTTAATGTGACAAGAATAATAAAAATCACAATATTATATAAATGATTGTTTTTAATAGTCTGGCATTGTACGGGTGTACCTTAACTCTTGGTGAGCAGAGCTTTCCATTCCCATTAATTTACTAATTGTAAGGTGATATAAAATTTATATTAAAACCCTTGATTTATAAATAATGCCTTATAAAAATTTTACTCATATCAAAAAAAAATTTATAGAATATCACATTATGCAACGTCTGGGTAATTTTAAAAATGTGTATTCTGAGAATTTAGAAACAACAGCAAAATTTCTTAATTTTCTAATTTATTTTAATTACTTCTCATTCAATTACCCAGACTTTTATAAATTTATAATTTAAATTAGGTATATTTCAATTAGCTCCACCCTAACCAACCCGCAAAGCTAGAACCTTCGCCCTTTTGATCTTGATTTCCTTGTGGAGCTTGAGCTGTTATATTCATTCTAACCATTTCCATCTCTCGTTCATCCAAGTGTAAAATTGTTTGCAAAACAGGCAGTAATTGTGCACGTTCATCAAAAACTCGAGGTGGCGTCAAAAATTTGAGTACTAAGAAATGTTGATTAAAATTTTTTAATTAGAATATAATAAGCTGTGGAATTCGATTTAAAAGGATTATGAGAGGGATTATTCAATAAATCGATAAATAGTTAATTTAATTCTCCTTAATTTTTATAATATGGGTACACCCCGATATATCGCGAGCACAATGTACCGCCGAGCTATAACTTTGTTCAAAATTGTCGAATCAGTGGCCTAATTAAATTTAAAAAAACCAACCAATATTTTTAAAATATTCTGAACAAACTTCATTTTCCAATTGTTTTGCTCTATGTTGATTTCTTTCTAAACGACGAATTTCTTCCTTGAGAAGATTATTTTGTTCATTTAATCGGACATTAATCTCTAAAATATTGCTTTTAAATGTTGCAAAAATTAAAATTTTAAAAACCTTCTGATTCGCTCAAAAGTTCCCTACAAGAATTAAGCTGTTGAATAATTGAATTATATTCTTCATGGCTATAATATACTCGTTGTAAACCGCCATTTAATGACAAAGCATCCGAAGGTAGTTCAGATACATTAAATGAAGGAACTTCACTTAAAGATAAATAAAATTTTAAAAATTTTGGACCTAAAAGAACTCCAGCGACAAAATAAAATATTTTTCTTAATCATTTAAAAACCTGTTTGGCTCAATTTCTGCCTCTCTCAACATTGACTGTAAATCATCAAGCGAATCAGTTAAACTTTCACTATTCATTGTGGCATTATCTTCATCATCTATAACAGCATTTCTACCAATAAACTCATCGTCAAAACTTGATTGTTGATTTTGTAAAAATTCTGTTGGAATTTTTGTTGTTAAGTTTAAAGGTTTTGGAAATTGTTTTTGCTGTTGATTAATATTCTTCTTTTGGATCGAAATTGAAGTTTTTCGTTGTTGTTTTTGAATAAAATGTTGAGGCAAAGGAGGCGAATTGGAGGATGTTGTAAGCTTTTTCTCGTCAAATGATGAAATCTTTAAAAAATATTAAGTAAATAAAAATTTAAATAACGGGCTGTTTTCAGCTAATAATTAGGTAACTAACAATAAGAAGCAAAATTTTATCTTATTTAACAACCCGAATTAGCCCCAATATTAATTTAAAAAAGGAGATTCTGTGAAGGAAAAACTAGTATAAGAATGCCCTTCAAACAATATTGTCCCACTCTAATTTTCAAACAAAATACAAAATTAAAAAAACCTTTCTTTTCGCCTCTTCTAATTCACTTTCCAAACGTTCGCATTCAATCTTCAATTCTTTTAGATTTTTAATTGCAGCAATTTCCCTTCCAGTAATTAATTTTAAATCATTTTCTAAAGTGATTCGAAGCATTTCTTCTTTCTTTAATTTTTGTTCAAATTCCCCAATAGTCCTCTGGCGTTCTGATTGTGATTGACGACGAATTTGTGAAATTGAATCATGCAGAGCATTTAATTCTTCTAACAATGTTTTGGAATATTCTTGACTATTTTTGACCTCTTCTTCCAAAAATGAACATTTCGTCCTGAAAAAAGAATTTCAAAATATGTGTATTGAAAACCCACACAAACAATAAATGAACATTATAAGATATACAACGAGTTATTCTAATTATAAGAAACTTTCCCCATAACAAGGAAAAATTTTCGGGAGGCAAGGGAGAGTCAAAAATTTTGATTTTTTTGATCCAAAAAATTCGTTTTTTTTGCTTCGCCCCTCCCCAAATTTTGTAATTTTAACGATTTCAAGGGAAAATAAATAAAATAACGGAAAAGTTTAAAAACCTTAATTGTGAAATCAAGACATTTCGTTGTTTAAGCAATTCAAGTAATTGATCAATCTCCCCGTCAACAGACACATTGTCTGCACCAGAGTTATCTACTGCTTGAGATAGAGTTGAACCATTGGCAGGAACATCAGAAACCTTCGAAGATTTGAATACAAATTCAGCACGCTCCTAAAAATAAATTTTAGTTGATGAAAAATAAAAAGATTTGGCTATATGGAACAACAAAAAATATGCAAAGTTAAAATACTCATCCCATTTAAAAGTTTTATAATTACTTAAAGCATCATGAGTCACAAAAAGCAACTCCGTATGTATCAGGGAACAAGCCAACATAAAAATAAAATTCACGATTTCGGGCAATCGGGACGGCTCGTTCCCTGGCAATCCAACAAATATATAGATGAAATTTCGACTTAATTCTTTTTTGTATCCGAATAATTTTAATCCTCAAAAAAAAAATAAACCTTATAATTTTTAAATTCTTCCTCTAAACATTTAATTTTCGCTACCAAAGTATCATTCTCACATTTTAATCTTTTTACTTCGGCAAATCTAGCAGAACTTGCTCGCTGTTCATTTTTTAATTCAGCAGAATTTGTTAATAAAGATTCATTTAAAAAATTAATTTCTTGTTGCATTTGTTGTCTAGAATCATTTAATTGGACTAATAATGAAGAAATTTCTTTTGAATTTTCAGCAATTAAATTGGATTTTTCGTCAATTGATTGTTTTAATTCTGTTGATTCGATGCCTTTTTGACGAAGTTGTTCATTTGTTTCAGCCTTTTCTTCTTGTAAAGTAGCAATATGTTGTGAAAGTTCCTAAAAATAATATTTAAAATTTTGATTAAAAAAAAGAAGGTAAATTTTAAGCAAGGTACAATCAGGACGGCTCCCAAAATGGCACTCGGCCATAATGGCACAAAGCATAACTTGCTGGAAAATGTCTGGTCCTTGTCAATTTTGGTACCAATCTCCCTAGCTCGATAAGAGGAATCGTTTGATACTAAATCTGTTAGGATTAAGAAATTTGAAGCAAGTTATGGCTTTGCGCCATCATGATCGCGCGCAGTTTTGGGCGTGTCTTTTTTAATCCTACTCAACAAACATGTCAAGAAATAACGACAAAAACAAACCTCAATCAGAGCCTCCTTTTCAGCCAATTTTTCTTTGCAGTCCTGTAAATCTTTCTTCATTTTAACACTAGCATTCTTATAATCTTCCAATTCAACAATAAGCATTGAAGTTCCATCATGTTTGCCTTCAAAAATGGCAATTTTTGAAGACAATTCTTTCACTTGATTTGCATTAGCTTCATTCTAAAAATTTATTTATGATCCAAAAAATAAAAATATTTTAAAAACCTCGTTTTTACTGGCTTCCAATTGTTTTTTAAGCTCCTTCTGATTTAATAACTGCTTCTTAACCAATTTAATCAAATCATCCTTAGAGAGCGCTTCAAGCTAAAAATAATAAAAATGACAATAAGACGAGAAATAATAAAACTTTTGACAAATTTTGTTGAGGCTGCTTTGGTTGTTGAGGCTGAATTGATTCATTTTCAACTTTAGAATCAATATTAAGAGTAGTTGAAGCTGCTGTATTCACATCTAAATCCTCATTTTCTCCAGATATCATTTAATATTTAAAATTTGTAAAAGTTTATTTCACAGTCTAAAATTCAAGAAATTAAAAAAAAAATACTTGTTGCCAACAAGAGAATTAAAAACAAAATTTACCTTTAATCGTTTACTTGACTTTTTATTATTTTAACATTTTTAACGTCCCCGTCGGAAATATCAAAAATAAGTAGTCCAAATGTCAAAGAATCGGCAAAATGTATTTAGGGAAATTTGTATATATGGACAAACGACAATTGGACAGTAAGACAATTTGGCAGTTATATACAAAAGTCTATAATGTTTTTCCGGCATGTCCATAATTCGTCCCACTTAAGACTCGTCTAACTTAAATTCGTCCCCCCACATTTCGTCCCAATTAATAAAAACCCAAGACTCGTCCACCAGTATGTACAAAATCCATCAAAAATCCCTACTTCTCCATGCCATTTCTTGCCGAGACTGTTTTGACCACAAAACTAAACCCCAAATGACTCTCTTTAGGGCCACAAATTTAATAAGTCCTTTTAAATATTCTTTTAAAATAATTTTATTATAAATTATCAAATTATCATGAAATTAAACATAAATTTCTATTTATTTTACATGTATTGAGGATTATTTCTACTATTGACCGTAATAATTCTAGATTTTTCATTAAAAATTCCATAGCTTTCAGGTACTTGAGAATAACCATTTTGGATGTTTTTGTGTTGATAAACAAATTTTGTTGTGGTTGTTAATAAAAGCTAAAAAATTTATAATAATTAATCGAATTATAATTTAAATATTTTCTTAAAAACTAACCGTTAAAGCTAAAAAGGCAGTAATAAAAATTAAAATCCAAAATGCTGATACATTTACTAATTCTGAAGTAGATTCTTTTTTATTTAGTTGCGGCAAATTTGGATAATTATCTGTTAATTTTAGAAAATATATTTTTATTTTTAAATAATTAATTTTAAATTATTTTTAGTTATCATAATTTAGTTAACATGACATTTGATATTGTCCTAAGATATTAGGTTATCCTTAGGAATAACAGAACAATAATGCCCAAAACTAACTAATGT
This sequence comes from Meloidogyne enterolobii, assembly GCA_963681835.1. Taxonomy (NCBI): domain Eukaryota; kingdom Metazoa; phylum Nematoda; class Chromadorea; order Rhabditida; family Meloidogynidae; genus Meloidogyne; species Meloidogyne enterolobii. The sequence goes on along the minus strand of CAVMJV010000049.1, from coordinate 441,126 downwards.
AAATGCTCTAATTAAAGCCCGGCTCTATTAGAAGCCCATATCTAATACAAGCCCGCCCATATTGACTCATTGAAAAATAGACGCCCAGGGCTCAATTAGAGCGTTTACGGTATATAAGTTAACAAAAATTTTATTTAAAAATATTTTTACCATTTTTAATTATTTCTGTATTATTTTCATTATCTTCTTCTCCCGAAAAATCATTTGAAGGTAAAACAGCAAAAGAAGAACCAATTATTGGCAAAAAAGGCTTAATAGTTTCTTCAAATTTATTTTTATCTTGTTTATTTCCAAATAAATCTAACCAATTATCTTCTTCTTTATCTTCTTTATTTGAAAAGAAAATATAAAAATATTTGTAAATAATTTACCTTTATTATTACTATAATTCCCTTCAATATTTTGACGAGCTTTTCTCTCCACAACTGGCATATCATGTAACCAAAAATCTAAGCCTTTCACATCCTTAGAAGGAAACACTTTGAATTGTAGCCAAACTCCGAAACTTTGAACCCCTATAACTTTTCGAAATGGGGGTCAGGGCCAAAAAAGCCAAAAATGGGCAATAGGTTTTCGACCCTGTTCTACACGATGGTGCACAAAAAATGCAAAATTTTTCGCTACAGTTCAAACTGTTTCTTTGTTAGAATAAATATTTTAATGAAAGTTTTATTTAGTCAGAAAATTGAATATTTTGCCCTCCCCTACATTAACTACTTTTATTTAAAAATTGCCTGATATCCATCAACATTATGAGGTGCTTCCAAAATTGTATTATTGTCGCTAACATTAAAAGTTATTCGAAAATAATTTCTTCCATTCCAAGTTTGAGGTCTCCAACTTTTATCAGGAGAATGTCCTCGTATAAAATTTTTAACCATTTTTGGATAATAATTATTCATTAATTTTAAATCAGTTCTGTTTAATTCAATTGGATGAAGACCAATAAAGAAATACCTTTTTTAATATTTAAATCAAAATATTTATATAATTTATTTACATATCACTAGCATGATTTGAATAATTAGCAATTTCAAATTCACCAACATAACTAATTCCCCCAAATCTAGTATTTACTAAGGAGGCTAAAAATGCTTCAGAATGTATTGATTCATAAGAAACACGCATATGTGCTAAAAATTTATTTAGAAATTATTTTTCTGATAAATATTTATGTGACTAACAATAAATAATTATTATAATTTTTATATGTTGATATAATTAAGATAAAAATTCAAATCAAATTTAAGGATAAATCAAATTTAAAGTATCACATAATTTTTAATTAATTGATAAAATATTAAAAAATTTTTAGTTTAATTTCGACTCTAAAAATTAAAAAAACTTAAATTTTAATTTTTTAAATTGAATTTTTACTTGATATATTAAATTCATCCTTATATCTATCAAAACAAGCATTATATGATTGGAGAGAATAATAACCAAAAGTTCCTGTTGCTTTAAAACATTCCTTGTCTAATCTATCATCTGACCAACGATCAAATTCAACTATTGTTGTTGTAATCATTAATGGAATTGGCTAGAGAAATATTTTCTCTGTATAATTTTTAAATTAAGAACCTTCCAATTTCGTAATAAATGTACATAATTATCAAAGGGAAGTATTTCTGTATCTGACCCGGGTCCACTAAAAACAATATTAAAATTTTCGTTGTATTGTTGTTGGCGTAATAAATCTAATGAATCTATTTTACGTAAACATTTGACTTTTTGTTTATCAGAAAATGTTTTGTTTGTTGAATTATCTCGAACACACTAGAAAAAAATAATTTTTGGAATGAGAATTTAAAAGTATTTTAATTTTTAAAAAATGTTTAAAGGTTTCTATTAACTCAACAATTCGATATATAGTTTTCATTTTTTAGAAAAATTGTTCCTATAAAATAAGGTACAGGATTAATTTTATTTTCCATTGTAATCTCAATTAATTACCCTCTCTAGCGAGAGGTTTAAATTACCCAGGGTAATTATTTGAGTAAATACGGCAATTAATATTCTAAATATAAATGAAACTTTTACATTAAAATGTTCTAGAAGAGCAAAACTTTGTCTTAAATTTGCATCTTTTGTAAAAAAAGGAACTCCAGAACTAATAAATGCCTGCTGAAATAATCCTTCCCTTACAGCTGGAGAACCACATAAATAAACTAAAGCAGAAGCACCAGCACTATTTCCCATTGCTTATTTATAAATGAAAATTATTTTTAAAATTAATTTTTAGCAATTATTTATGTAACTATTAATTATTTAAAATTACCTGTAATTCTTTTATTATTTCCACCAAAATTGTGAATTTCCTTTTGAACCCATTCTAACGCAAAAATTATATCTACATAAATTAATATTTAAATATTCCTCATTTATTTTTAATTAGTTTACCATGCATTGCTAAATTTCTTTTAACAGTTTTATCATTCCCTAAATCTAAAAGACCAAAAACACCTAAACGATAAGCAGGAATTACAAAAATAATTCCATCAGATGAATATTTTTGTATAATTTGTGTGTCATTAAACATTGTAGCAGAGTCATAGGCAAAACCTCCACCATGAATATAAAATAGAATTGGGCAGTTTTTGGTTTTCTTAAATTATTTCATTTAATTTATTAGAAGGACAAAGTTAGAAGTTCATACACACTTTGAACTATTGAAAAATTGTATCTAAATTAGTGTGTCCATTGTTAGGGGTATTTAGCCTCCTAGGCAACTCTCCCATAATTTAATTAAAAAATTCATTTGTGGTATATTTATTATTAGGGTCAGTAGTTAGTTCCCCATGTAGTTAGTACTCGACTGGTGACGAATTTGATGTGATTTTTGGCTTTACAATTTATCTCACACCAGACAAGAATTAATAATCACAAAAAGAAATATAAAAACTTGCCAAACATTTAGGGCTAGTAAATATATTAATATAAATACAATCTTCAGAAATATATTTTTGTGGAGAACGAGTACTTGTTGTATTCTTGAAAATATTTAAATAAAAAAATTAAAATAAATTAAATCCTTAACAAACATACACTAAGACAAGCAGCACTATAATTTGTTGCATTTAATATTCCATTCCAAGGTTTTTTCTCCTTTAAAGGTAAAAATCGAAGTTTTCCGATTGGTGGCTCAGAAAATGGAATTCCCTTTTTTAAATAATTAATTATTTATTTAAATTAATTAATTACTTCAAAAACAATTGCTGGTTTATTCTTTCCAGCTACAAAAGAAATTCTCCCTTCAATTTTACCTCCAGTCAATTCAATTGTTGGATTTTGACAATAAACACATTTTGTCTGTTAAATTAGAAAGAAAAATATTTTTTTTAAATTTTCTCTTTGTAATACTTTAGTATCCACAAATTCCTTTGTTTTATTTTTGAAATTATGCCCATGACGATTAAATATCCAATCAAAAATATTTTGTTTGCTAAAAACATTTAATTATTAGAAAATTAAATAATTTATTTTACTTAGTATTTTCTGAATTATTATTTAATCCAATAATTTTATTTAAAAGAAGAAATAGAAAAAATAATAAAAATAAATATTTCATTTAAAACTTAATTAATTTAATTAATTAGATTTTTAAATTGCAAAATAAAAACAAATATATTTACTACATATTAAATATACACTAATAAATTAATACACTTTTATTAACTTTCTGATAATAAAAATATATTTCTGATAAATAAATTGTAAGAAATATATCAATATATTTATTTACCTTATCTGTAATTTATCGAAAAAAGAATTAAAAACATATTATATGTAGTTACATTTATTTCCCTCCCAAAACTTAAAAATTAATATTTAAACTGTTATACATATATTAGTTTTGAAGAATTATTTGAATTTTTTGTTTTGGGGGGTTTTTCTGCTTTTTCTCCTCACAATCATTTAAAAGAGGGTTTAACTTTGATGACTGAACTTTTATTAAGTCAAGCGGTGTTTTAATTGAGAAAAAACTTTGCCGGCGATTCCCCATTAAAGGAGTTGTGCGGTGATGCTCTATATTCAAGCAAAATAGTTTCTCGGGCAATTTCTGAAGGAAATTCATCTCTATGATAATGAAATGTCTTTACTCATAAGTCTTTGCTCACGAATTAGCTTATTATAATATACATATTAATCATTTATAAATTTAAAAATAAATTTAAATTAATGTGAAGAAATCCCTACAATTATGTTTTCTAACTCTAAATATTTTTTTTCGAATTTCTAATTTAACAAAAAATATTTGAATTTTAAATTAATATTTATTTTTAAATATTTTTTTCTTTCCTTTCGATTATTTTTTGTTCCATTTTTTAAGACTATTTTTTGTGTAAAAATAAAAAAATCAGGGCAAAAAATCGCCGACGGGTCCGTTCCTTTATTTTTTATTTAAAAACCAATTTTAACAAACAATTAAATTAGTTAACTAATTACGTAGTTCATCAAAGAATTCATCAAAGGATTCATCAATGACCAAGGCTAAAATAAAAAAAATTGAAAAAATAGCTAAAAACAAGAATATAAGAAACGAAAAAAAACAAATAAATATTTATATCCGGCTTTTAAATAATAATTTTTTTATTCCTAATTTTTGAATATTTCTTAAACTAAAAAAAATTTTTTTACAAAAATTAATTTATTTAAAAATTTTTTTTTAATTTCGTAAATTATTAAATGGGTAAAATTTATTCTTTATTGTTGCTAATAAATACATATACATAAGTATTTGGTCCCTAAAACGATTTTAGCGTTATTTTTTTTAATATTTCTAGTGACCCCCCCCAATCCCGACCCCCAATCATTGACTCATAATGGTAAACACTAAATTTTTTTCTAAAAAATTTAAAGTTCTCCTTTTTTCCAGTCGTCCTTCACATTTTCTTGTTACTACACAGACATTTAGCAAAAATAAGTTGATTGTTTATATTGGCCGCCGAGAAAAATTTTATAAAGCAACAACAACAAAAAAAGTTTTTGCACTTTTTGAAGGTAAAAGGCTGAAGAAAAGGTCATTTTTGATTTTATCTTGTTTTTTTTTGTCGAAGAATTGGAAATATTATTTTGCACTATATTTTTTTAAATAAAAAATAATTTTAAACTAAAAAAGTGCATTAAATTCTTCCTGATTTTTTTGCTATTTTTTACACTTTTTTTGTTATTATTGCTACCTGAATATTTTTAAACTTTAAGAAAAATATTTTTGTAATGAGGAAATAAACAAAAATAATAAAAATAAAAAAATATTAATTTAAATTAAAGTACATTTAGATTTTTAATTATTTTTTAAAATAAATTTATATTAAAATAAAGAATTTGGAAAAATTCGAAATTCATTTCATTTTATTTTTTTGATACTGTCAAAAATATAGACACTAAATTGAGAACACATATAGGGTTATCGGCTTCTAGAAATTTTTCGGATAGCCGAAACCGGCACCTCTTAAATCCGGCACCTCTTAAAGCTACTTATAGACATACGAATTTAAAAAAATCAAATAAAATATATAAATTATTCATGTTATTTAACAGTTGTAATCATCTAGGTACATACCTATATATCGAAAATTGAATTAATTTTTTTTTGCAAATTTTAACCTGAATAAAATTCAAATATTAAATATTTCTTTTTTTTTTATTTTAAATTTCCTTTTAAAATATAAATGTCTCCATTTCTATTTTTTCATTTCATAGAATCTATGTATTTCCTAATTCTTTGAATATTCCACTTTTTATTAGTTCACTATTCAAAAATCTTTTGTTCCTCATTTGAATATAAATTAAAATTATATTTTTTACTTAATACAATTCTATAAATATTTTTTTTGACCTTCTAAATTTGTCTTGACTATAATTTCTTTATAGTCTGGAATTTAGATAGCAATTTACCTTTGTTTAATTAAATATAAAATATATTAGGTATTTCTAAAAAGATTTTCTTCAGTTTCTGAGAAATGGAAACTTTTAAAACTTTGAGAAATTTTAAAAAGAATTGGAAGGTTAGAAAAATTATAGGTTTTATCATCTTCATTCTTTTAAGCTTCATTAAATATCCTCTCCCCTCCCCTCCAAGTAACTTAACTAATTATTAAATATATTTTTACTTAAAATTATTTTAATTAATTATTGACTTTTTTTTAAATTTTTTAATATAAAAATAATTTAATCTTCTTTTTTTTCATTATAAATTTAAACAATTTACGTATTTCCTTTTTGTCTACTCACATGCTTCTCTTTATTTTTGGGGAGGAAATATTATTAATTATTAAATAAATAAATTGCACTTTCCGCGCATTTGTATGTACTTTTAAAATAAAATAAATATTTAATTATTTCTTTCATCAATTATAAATATGTGCTTCGATCTTTTCTTTTTAATTTATTTGTACTTTTATTAAGCTTTTTCTCTCTCTCTTAAATTTTTGAGGATTAAAAGTAAATGTGTACTTGTATTTAATTTGTACTTTTCTCTATGTATTTCCGACAAAAAATATTTTAATATATTAAGCGGAACCAGACAAAATAATTATTTTTTTTATTAAATAAAACACAAATAAAAGTGCTTTTTGTTGTGTAATTATTTTTTAAAATTAATTTTTGGACTAATAAAATGGTGATTTTTGTAATAATTTTCAAAAAAAGAAATAATTAATTTAAAATATTTTTTAAAAATTTAAAAATGTCTAAATTTCTTTTTAATAAATAACGGAAATACTAAAAAAATATTTTAAATAAATTTTTCAGCTTTTTAGAGGTACTTTGAATCACGATTTTTGTCTTAACTCGTGATTTTTTGTACTTTCCCAATTTTTTAAGTTTTAATTTTTTGGCAAAAAAATTTTTTTGGTAGAAAGCCAAAAATAGAAAATATACATTTATAATTCTTTTTATTTGGAATAATTCCAAAAATAGTTTTAAAAAAGCCGCCAGTTATTTTTGCGTAAGCGGTTGGACGTTTGTTTTAAATAAAGAGGGAAGACGGATGCAAAAATTATGTACGTTTCCAAAAAAATATTTTTTTGTGAGAAAGGAACAGATGTAAAAATAAAAAGTAACTGATTAGTAATTATATTTTTGTAAAAAATATATAATTAATTTAAAAATAAAAATATTATTAAAAATAAGCCAAATAAAATATTAACTTTTATTAAACTAAATATAGAATTAAAAATTAATTTGGAAACTTATAATTTAAATAAAGAATTGCAACTACCTAAAGAATGTCAATTTAGTTTACTAATTAATTTAATGATACACTCTGTTCCAAACTTATAAGGTCACCCTATTTTTTATCATATCTTATTGGAAAATCGTCGAAATTTTTTGAAATTTCTTCATAAAAAATTTTGACGTTTTTTCAATAAGATATGATAAAAAATAGGGTGACCTTATAAGTTTGGAACAGAGTGTAACCTTTCCTTCAAAAATTTCCTTTCTCACTTTTCTTGTCCTCCAGATTTGGGTGGCCCTCGAGAGTCTTTCTATATTTAAAGAGAATTACCCCCTCTAGGGACCAAAAATCCTTTAAACAAAAAATATATTTAGAAAATTAAAAAAAACTTTTTTTGGTTCATGTACTTTTTCTAATAAAAAAAGAAAATGCCAAAGTTCAAAGCCAAAGAAAGTACATACTTTGCGTGCATTTACGTTACTTGTACTTTTTAATTTTGGCATTTATTTAGCATCATTGCCAGAACAAAGAATTTTATTTTATTAAATTAAAAAAAAACTATTTTTATAAAAACCTACTTACATCATTCTCTTTTTTCTGTATTATACTTTAAATACACGAAACAAGTGCAAGCTCTTTAGAAATAATTATATTAAATTAATTACTGTATTAAACGTCATAACTATAGGGCTAATCAAAATTTTGAATTTTTTTCCATAAATAATAAATTGCTATACATATAAGCAGATCAAGTATATTAAAATATTATGAGAGGAGTACTTATACTTAAAATAAAATTGATAGGGATCATGGATAGTACATCTTATTATCGAAGATCCAGTCCCCCGAAGGTCCTGAAACCATTAAAGTAACTGTTCGTATATTGAAATACCCCAGACATATATTTGTCCCGGAAAGCCTGGCTCCAATGAATTAACATTCATAAATTTATTCCAAATTATGAATCTAATTATTTAAATAATGATATATTTACATATTTAATTAATTTTAGCACTTCAATGAATAAAGAATTTAATTTTAAAATTAAATTTTATAATACCTAAAATGATGGAGACTTTAAAAATATTTAAATAAAATTTAATAATTTATTTCTGTTTGTTCATTTTCTAGATTTTTATATACCTACCTATGTACATATTTAAACTTTGAAATCTTCCTTTTGTTTCAATTTAATTTTTTCAAATTAAAAAATACAATGTTTTATACTTGCATGACTCTTAACGTTTAAAATTTCATTTTTATTTAATTACAACCCAAAATGTACTTAAATGTCATGACTTATAGCAAATCTCGATAGCTTGTCTCCTGTCCTTTTCCTTATTACGTCCCCACAAATTTGTCTCCAAATGAGAAGTCTTATTGAGATTTAAATGCCCTTTTAAAAATTAAATTAATGTATTTTATATGTTCGTGTTCATAAAACTTATTATATTTTGTACTTTTTAAATGTTAAATAATTATTTGATAGACAATATGAATTCTTAAAATTTATATAAAAATTAATAATTAATTAAATATAGGTAACTAAGATTGAAATCAATTTAGGGAAATAAATTAATTGGAACTAAACTCTTCTAACAACAATTTCATTCATTTATTAAATATTAAAATTTATTATTATGCAAAATATTTTCAAAAAAGAAACTTTAAAAATGACTGTAAAATAAAGCTATAATAATATATTGGTTAAATTTATAAAATTTGGAATGTGAAAGAGGAAATAAAATATGTATATTTAAATTAATTAATTAAATTAATTAATAAATTAATGGAAAAGAAAATAGAGAAGAGAAAGTTGAAAAAAAAATAAATTAAAGAATTAAAGAGTATTTTAGATTAGAAATATTTTGACATGCAAAAAAAAAGAGATTCACTGGGAAGTTTTAAAAAAAATTAAAATAAAAATATTTAGTCGAATCATTTGTTAATTTGTAGAAAATTAAAAAGAAGATTCGACTAAATAATTAAATAATTAATGGACGGATTAATCAAAAACTTAAAAAACTCAAAAAAAACTCCTTAACATTCCCCAATATTTTTATTTTCTGTCCTGAATTGTTCAATCAACTTTCTGCTTGTTTCAATTAAAGCATCAATATTTTTTTGTTTTCTTGTAGCCGCCGGTAATTTTTTGATGCAATTTGCATATTTGTATTGGCCATTCTTTAAATTGTTGTCAACACAAAACAAAACATTTTTGGCTGCAGTCTCCTTAAAAAAATAAAATTTTTAATAATTAAAAATTAATTTTAAAATCCCAATTAATTGAATAGTTTAAATTTTAAAAAATAAAAATATTTTTAAAAAATAATTTTTGGTTGAAAAATGGGTGTATAACGAAAATTAAATTTAATTCAAAATATTGTGTTTTAATCTACCTATATTTAGATATTTTAATTTCTCGATTAAGGTAAAAATTTAAATTTATTTGTTATACTTTTAAAAATATTAAACAAAAATTTATTTTAATTTATTTTCTGATTTTTATTTTGTGTTTTTATTTTATTTTTCTGAATAATTCCAAAAAAATTGTTTGCCAAAAAGTTTCTCGAAAAGGACACCTTTTCGAGTTTAAAAATATTAAAAAAAACTTGAATTTAATTAAATTGACTAAAATTAAAAGGAAGGGAGAGATCTTTTGACCAAAACCCCAAGTTTTTACCCAATTTTCTCCCCCCTTATTTTGTTTGTTTAACCAACAAACCGAGAGTAAATTGAACTTGTGAATAATTTTTATTTTATTTTTTATGTTTTGCACTTTCTGAGAGAGAGAAATTAAGGAGGGGAATTGGAAATTCTTGTAGTTTAATTTTTATAAAAACACAAAAAAAGTAAAATAAAGTTTAAAATTTTCTTTTAAACAAATTTTTGTTTAATTTTTCTTTTTGCACTTTTTAAAAGGCAAATAAAAACGTTTATTTATTTTGATTTTGGAAAGTTTATTCTGATAATAAAAAAATATTTTTTTATTGAAAAATTTTGGCTAAAATAATTTTGCATTGATTTTGATTACCAAAAAATTTTTTTTGTTTAAAATAAACTAAATTAATTGGTTAATTATTCAAAAAAAATTTTTTTGTTTACTTACCGGTTCAATCAGCAAACGTCTCAAAAAGAAAAACATTTTCCTCGTTCCTTTATGACAAACATTATCAGACATTTGTGTTCTAACAGCTCCTGGATGGACTGCAAAAGCTTTGACAGAATCGCCGTAAAAGGTGTTTAAATGGTGGGCAAGCATTGCTGTGGCAAATTTACTTAAAGCATAGGCCTTCCAACGTTTAGCGTTTTGAAACATTTCTGGCCATTTTTCAACATTTTTTTCCAACGGGAATATATTACCAACAAGTCTGTAAAATTAAAATTATTTTTTTTCATTTTTAAAGAAAGGAAATTCACCTTTGTATAACAGAAGTTAAAGTAATTACTCGAAGAGAATGTTTAGGACATTGATGTTTAACAATACCATCGATAAGTAGAAAATGACCGAGAAAATTAACTTGAAATGTTGGTTCGAACCCGTCGTTGGTACTTTTCTCTTTTGGGAGCAGAACACCGGCATTGAGAATAATTATGTCGAAAATACTGAAAATAATTTTTTAAATTTAAGGGATTTTTAATTGAAAAGGAGACTGTTTCAAATAATTAATTTTTAAAAAATAATTATTTTTTTAGTTTAATTTTTATTTAAAAATTATTATTTTAGTTAATTATTCTGTTTAAATTTACATTTTTTCTTTTTTAATTTTTTCCATCAAAGTTTCAACATTTCTCAAAGAGGACAAATCCAAAGAAAGCCAAGAGAATTTACTTTTAAAATTATCGTTCTGTTCAGCTCTTTCCTTAAGTTGTTTCAATGCTGTCTCAGCTCTTCTCTGATTTCTACAAGCTATTGTTATATCATAACAACCTTTACTAGCTAATAATAAAGCTGTTTGTAAACCTAAAAAAAATTAAAATATTTTTTCCTCAAAAAATTCTCTCTCTCTCTCTCACCAATTCCCTGATTTCCTCCAGTTATCATTACATGTTTGTTTTTGTTGATAGAGTTATTCTTTTCAATATTCTCTTCAATGTTTTTAGCGACGATTAAATTATTTTGTCGGCACATTTTTTAAAATTAATTTTTTAATTATTATTAATTATTATTAATATAGGTATATCTATAAAAATTAATTAATTAAATTAATTTAAATTGTTTTTAAAAAATAATTAAATGGGTGTTTTGTTAAATTTGCGCGTTTAACTAATTCCTTTTAAACGTTCCGATAAAAGGCGACATTCCAGCTTTTTTTGCCCCGCCCCTTTTGCTTTTTTAGGTAATTGCATATAAATAAATTAACCACGTTGCAAGACGTAAGAATATAATAGAAAAGGCGTGGAATTAAGAAAAAAGTGTGAAAAAAATATTTATGTAGAGGATTTCCTTATATACAAGAATAAAGGAAAGTATTAAATTAAGGAGGAGCTTAACAATTACTTGATTTTTTTAATTTTTGTAAAAAAGCAAAACATTAAAGAATATTTTTGGAGTAAATTTTAATGTCTTAAAAATTAATTTTTAAATTTAATTTAACCTAAATATTATTTAAATTTTAAATAATTTTGGAAAAAAGTTGTGGGGAAAGTTTAAAATAAATTAAAAGGAAAAGGGGGCGTGGTCTGTTTCCCCCCCATCTTTCACGTTAGGAGAAGAAGGCCCTTTCCTTTTTAGTCCAGACAGAGAGAAAAAAACGTGAACTGATTGAAACACGATTTTATATTTTATATGACGCTACATTTTGACGAAATTGAAGTTCTTAAATAGGTTTTATATACAAAATTTAAAAAAGCATGGACAAAGGAAATAAATTTTTTCAAGTTCAATATTCGTGACTTATTTCCGGGGAGGGAAAAGTAAAAGGAAAAAGAAATTACAAAAATTTGGAATGACGTGAATGTTTAAGCATAATAGTACTCTTTTATGTTGCATTTTTTGTTGAAGATTCATTCATTTTCAATTTTGTTTTTGAGTTAATTTTCTAAAAATTGTTTTTAATTAAACACCTACACACATTTTTTGTGATTCATAAAAGGAATTTTTTAAATTTTTTAAAAAATATTTTTTCTTATTTTTCACTATTTTTTAGGATACCGATGTATTCCAACTTTAGATACCCCCTAAAATTAATTATTACGGAAATCCTAAAGTATACCCTAAACTTTTCATTATAAAGTATGATTAAATGAGCTCAAGGGTATCTAAAATGAAATGGAATTTATAAAGGTTTTGTTTTCTTTCTTAAACAAAAGCTTGATAAATTTCCTCATAAGTTTTCCCTCCTAAAATAATTTAATTAAATTAAATAATTAATATTAAATTTCTTTTAAAATGTCTGAAATTTTTTGTTGTTTATTTGTTAAAAAAATATTTAAATTATTTAAAAAAAATCATGAGAATGTACTTTTTAACAAAGAATGAATGTACTTTAACTATTTTTTTTTCTGAGTAACTATTTATCATTTTTAAATTTAATTTGAAAAGATAAATTAAAACAAAGTAATTTTAATTTTATTAGTTTTTATTTTTAATTTTTTCAGTTAAATTTTTGTCATTTTTTATATGCTTTTATTTAATGATAAAGACAAAAACTTGAAGTAGGTAAATTATATTAGGTACATGTGAGATATTTGTAAATAAAAAATGGGGGAACCCATGATTTTAAATAAAAGTACATAGGTAAATTATTGTCTAAAATTAATTATTTAATTAAATTAAAATATTTTACTAATAAAAATAAATACTTTTAAATATAAATAATTAATTAAAAATGTTTAGAAAAACATTGTGTTTTTTGGTTACAAAAGCAGAACCCGTTCACATTTTTACTATTTTTTAGTTGTTTTTTCTGTATGTACTTTCTGGCCAACTTCCATTATTTTTCAGCAAAAGTCCTCGTCGCAACATTTATTTTTTGGCTGCGTCAATCAAATCAAATTAATGTTTCGTTTGGTATTCAATGAAAATAACAAAATAAAAAATATTTATTTAAAAAATATGTATTTTTATTTAATAAAATTTTGTTTTGGATTCTTAATAAATATGAACGAAACCAGTAATCCCTGCCGATACCTTCACAATATTTATGAACCCAGAATGAGTTTAAATAATTTTAGAATTTGTGGTTAATATTAAATATAACGATTTTGAAAATTGTTTCAGTCCTAGGGGAATTAAAAGAGAGGGGGAGGGGGGGGTAATTATTTGAGAGAGGGTAATTATTAGGATATTTGTAATAATTTATAGTTTGTAATTTAATTTTGTTTTTAATTTTTATGAATTTTGAAAATATTTGTTTATGATTTTCGTTTGAAGGTCGACTTTTTCTGTCTGTAAAGTGCGAAAACTAAAAAAACTAAATATACGCGAAATATAATTTTTTTAAAAACAAAATTATATTATAAATTAAGATTGATATTTTGTAGAATTTAAATTGATATACCTATAGAAAAGCTTGCTCTCTCGATTAAAAAGCAACTTTTTAAATATTAAAACCAATTTTAAAGTTATTTATACTTCAAAGGGACATTAAATAAAATAAAAAAAAATCAAAAACTAGCCAAGGTCAATTAATGTCTAATACATAAACAAATTACCTATATTATTTTAATAAATTAAAAACGTTCGCAGGAGTGTTGCGGTTTTTCTATGTATGTAGACGAATATTTTGTTTAAATAAATAATTTTGTCTAATTTAACGGGCAAAGAATGATTAATAAAAAATTAGAATAAATAAATAAATATAAGTACAAAATTAACAAAAAAATAATAATTAAAATAATTAACATATTTTTGATTTTTAATTAATTTTTTGATTGAAAAAATGAGATTTAATTTTGGCATTTGGCCGGTCTCTACTGATGCTCTTTTGTACCTTATTTTTATTGAATCACAAGAGGACTAAGCGAAGCTTTGCCTCATAGAAATTAGAGATCGGTATTTTCAAAAATTGGTATTTTCAAATTCTAGACCGGGATTTAGGTTGGTAACCTGGACAGGATTCTTGATCTGGATCCAGGACAAATCCAGGTCCAGAAAAAATCCAGGACGATCAAGAAATGCCTGGAGCTGGACTCTGGATCCGGGAAAAATCCAGACTGGATCCAGATCCAGACCGATCTCCAGTATAAATCAAAGCTCTGATCAAACTTTGCTGGATATAATTTGCTCAAAATTTCAAAATGTAACTCTAATTAAACATTGCTAGAAAGCAATGCTTTGATTTTTAGTCCTTAATCTAACTGATATCATTTCTAAGTAAACAAATCTTTTATTTAATCTATTTTTGCACAATTTATTATTTCCAAAAACATGTCTGGAAACATTTTCATTTAAGAACAAAACAAAAATACAAATTAGTTCAAAGTTAAAGAATAAAAATTATTTTTCTTTTGATTATTTTTAAAAAATGCCAAATTGATGTTTTATTACCTCAAACATACACCTATTTTTATTTACCCAAACAAGCATCTTTATATTTTTAATTATAATGCCAGACAATGTACCTAAACGAGGCAAACCTTCTTTTTTGTTTAGAAGGTTAAAAAACTCTGTTATTTATGTTAAATAATTTAGACTAAATAACATGTCTTTAAATACTTTTCTATTCACAAAAGTAGCAAAAACATTTTTAATTAATCGGTGCAAAACAGAAAAAAACAAAAACAAAAATAGTAAATAAATATTATTTTACAGAACCTTTAATTTTTTGTTTTTGTGTGCATATTTGGTGTTTTTTGTCTTTCAAAAAATATTTTTCTAGCTTTCATCACTTTTACCCATTCAAAATACAAAAATATATTTATTTATTTTTATACGATAATTAAATTTAGAAATTACCTTAAATAAACTGTAATAAAACAATGAAAATAGAAATTACGTGTAAAAATGTCAAAAAATAATATTTTTAGTAAATTAAAAAAAATGTGAGAGTGCATAAAATAAAAATTAATTATT
This sequence comes from Meloidogyne enterolobii, assembly GCA_963681835.1. Taxonomy (NCBI): domain Eukaryota; kingdom Metazoa; phylum Nematoda; class Chromadorea; order Rhabditida; family Meloidogynidae; genus Meloidogyne; species Meloidogyne enterolobii. Next base: position 425,929 of record CAVMJV010000049.1, on the reverse strand, counting down.
GTTAAATTTATTTTTTTGCAAAAAAATAATAAATCTAAAAATAAATTTAATAAAAAAAATATTTAAAAAAATAAATGTCAAATTAAAGAAAGAAAAAATTTAAAAAAATTATTTTTAATGTAAAAATAAAATTTTTGCTAAAATTTAATTTCTATTTTAAGGTAAATTCTTTTTGGCTATTTAACTTTACGATAATGGACTTTTAAATAATAAATTGGCATTTTTAACAGTGATAAAAGGAAGTGATAATAATCAGTTAAAACGAGGGCCTAGGATAAGAGGGAAAATACTTAGTGACAGATTAGGCAACGCTCGTGGGAGGAGGGGGCTAATAATTAGCTGCAGAGGCCAGAGTGATTAATTACTAAATATTTACAAAACTTTCTAGTTACTGTAAAACCTATATGAAAATTATACCCTTTAATAGAATAATAGGATAATTTCTAAAATTGTAACAAATACCTACATGAAAAATATTATTTTTTAGCAGAATTTTTTAGTAATACTCTCTAATTATAAAACTTAAACATTTTTATTCACATACATAAATACTTAATTATTAATATATGTAGTTTGTAAATAAATATTATCAACGTAATCATGTCTCATGTAACAACAATTAAAAATTCAAAGAAAACAAACATTTAAATATTTATTTTTGACGACAATTCTAATTTTAGTTTTATATTTTGCAAAACTTTTTCATTTATAATTAAATATTATAATTTTTATCTCCATATTTTGAAAAATTTTGTAGACAAAAGATTAATATTATTATTTATTCGTTTAAGGAAGTTATAATTATTAATGTTCCAAACATTGTTATAATAAATTTAAATTACAAGTTATATTTTTCTTATTGTTTTATAAAAATAAATAATTTCTAATCTCTTTTATTTAAAAAACACAAAAGAATTTAATTTTTTTTTTTAAAAATATTTTGCAAAAACATTTTTATTTTTTATTAATTTTTAATTTTTGATTTAATTTCCAAAAATATTTTTTAAAAAAATAAACAATTAAATTACCGGATTTATGTAATTGTTTCCGATTATATTTATTTATTACGCAAAAAATTTTTTAAACAAAAAAAAACAATAAAGGGAACATTTAACATTTAAAATATAAACGTTCAAATATTCAATTCTTTTGAAAAAATATTTTTAAAATTGCGTGTTTAATTTTGTTAAATTTAGATTTATATATAAATATATAATTTATTTAAATAACAATTTTTAATTTATACATCTATTTTTGTATATTTTTTTTAATTTTGTAGTCCAGTTGTTTAAACAAAATTTAAATAAAATGCACTTTTCTCTAAAAATATTTGTAAAAAAATTAATTTTAAAAATTAAGATCAAAATTTGGAGGTTTTCATCACAGAAGAATTGAAAAATAATTTTTAAAAACTAGTAAATATTTTTAAAAACATTTTTACATTAAAAAGCTTCTCGGACATAGAATTCAATAAATAAATCTTAATTCTATAAATGTAATAATTTTTTATTAGTTACATAGTAACTACCATATGTCCTGTATTAATTACCCTCCCTCAAATAATTACACTCTATTTTTTCCTATGCTAATTTAAAAAATATTTATTAAGAAATTAAAAGTAATTAGGAATATTTATATCGAGAGATTACAATTTTTACGGTATTTTTAGTAAAAGTTCTAGCTAAGTCTTAACTTTATTTATATTTTTTACATAAATAAATTTTCTGTTAATTTGTGGAAAAAATATTTTTTAATTAATACAACTATGTATTTATTTTAATATTAATGTAAAGTATTTTATTCAAAATTATACATTTCCAAATTAACTGAACAAAATTTACTTTATTTTTAATTTTACTTTTTAAAAATCAAATCAAAAAATTTTTTTAGCAAAACCACCCCATTTAAACACTTTTATTTAGCTCATTTTACCCAACACAGATGTTTTTATTTTCGCTATACGTATATTGATTGCAATAGGGTAAAGGACTCACAGACAATTGGACAGCTAAAAATTGGGTAGCTTTACCACATCCCTCAGAAAATTGGGAGAAATCCCTCATAAATAAATTTTTAAAAACAAACGCTACTAATAATTTTATTAATTTAATCATTAGCTCAATATCTTTTTAAGTTAATTGGTTAACTTCAAAATTAACTGAACTATCAACTTGTTTTATAAGGCCTAGGTAATTGAAATCATACTAATGATCTATCAGGGCAGCAATGGTGGCAGTTTTCTATTTCTAAGTAAGCTAGAATTTTCCATTCTAAATTAATTGTCAAAGTGTCCATTGTCCAATAGTCAGGACACGAAAAAAGGGCAATAATGCTTCCTTCCACTATAGTAATGAAAAACATAGTTGGTTTTCCATACATATAGCAGCAATTTTAATGGAGGAAGGATGCTTTTGCGGCCAAAGGCTAAAGATAAAATAAAAACACTAAAGCCCCAAAACAAAAATCATTTTCGCTATTTTATGATAATCAGTAATGGACTTTTTTTAAACTAATATTTATATTAGGTACATGTAATATTTAAAATAATATGATTAATATGTATAAATATTTATTAATAACACATTCAATAATTTAGTTATTTTCATTTCTCCTGATGGTCTATTTTTAAATTTACTTTGATCTAAAATTTAAAAGAAATGTTAATATCTTTTATTTATTTTATTTATTTGTCAATTATTCTGAAAGGAATCCGGTTTTTAAATAATTATTTCACTCCTCACATTTTATTGTTGTTTACTTAAAATCAGAAAAATATTTATGTATAATTTAACTTTAATTTTATTTTTAAATAAAAAGAAACTTACATTGTCCATAGTATTTTTTAGAGTAAGTCGAGTACCGAGTAATTGGGAAAAAACCGAGCTCGAGTAATCCGAGTTTGAAAAACCCGAGTTCGAGCTCGAGCTCAACTTTTTAGGCCGAGTTCGAGTTCGAGTAGTCGAGTAATCGAGTAATTTTTATAAAACAGTATTCTAAAATAATTTTACCAAAAACAATACTTTTACTCATTATCAGTGCTGAGTATTAGGCATTTGTTGACAGTAATGTGTTAGATCATCATCCAAATCCCAGTTATTTTCGTTAATCCGTCTATATCCCTCTTAATCCGCAGAAAATCCATGATATGCACACAATCCATGTCGACTCCGGGTTGAAAATCAATGGATAATATTATTTCGGGGATTCGTGTAGTCTAAAGGGATATTGAGTGATAAGAGGAATGAGATGGATATCAAGGGATTAAACGGGATTTGGGCCGATTATAGTGATATTTGGGTGTATTAGGAGCAAAATTTGAGAAATTCGGAAGATTAATTGGGATATCGTCGGATTAGTTATATTGTCGAAAAGTGATCATGAGATCCGTTGCTCTATTCCTATCTTTTCGCGAGAGAGAGAGAGAGAGAATTTTTGAAGGTCCACCTAACTCAATTCAAATAAACTCCATTCAAAACTAAAATCCATTTAACTCCATTCAAATCCTTCGATATATAGTCTTCCTTTTCAGGGCTGCAGGCGAAAATTTTGAGAGTTTTGAAAGGCCAGTGAGCAAAATTCTTCTTTTTCAGCGCCGTAGGCGAAAATTTTGAAAAATTTGGAAGATCCTTAAGCTAAAAATCTTCCTTTTTGTGCAGCAGATAGGGGCATAAAAATACTCGGTTTTAACCGAGTCTGTCGAGTAGGAAGTTTCCGAGCTCGAGTAATCCGAGTATCATGATCCCGAGTTCCGAGTCGAGTAATTACGCAAAAAACCCGAGCGGTCGAGTCGAGTAACTCGAACTCGCTCGAACTCGACTTACTCTAGTATTTTTACATAATAATCTTTAGATTTTATTATTTAATATTTAACATTTTTAAAATAATTCTTATCAATTTTTCGACTTTTCAAATTTCTGAATTTTATAAAAATATACCCCCAGGCAATTTGTTTAATTAAAAAGATTATTTTTTAAAATTTTTTAGTAAAATAAAAATATTAATTATGCGACAATCAAAACATTTTAAAGGTGGAAAGTTTAACACTGTTATTCATTGTGTGCCTCATCAAAATGCTTGGATAGTTGAACGGATGGGACGTTTTCATCGAATTTTGGAACCTGTAAATTAACTAAAATATTTTGGATTAAAATAAAATTAAAATTAATTAATTCCAAAAATAATCTAGTTATAAATTAGAAAATAAAATTTTTTAATTTTTCAATAGTCAACAATTTTCTGAGGAGAAAATAATTTAAAAAAATTCCAAAATAAACACTTGTGTTAAATAAATTTAATACTCTTAAACTTTTTGTCAATTTTAAAAGGGTGTGCATTTTCTAATTCCTTGTGTTGATGAAATTCGTTACCGTCATTGTTTAAAAGAAATGTGTATTGAAATTCCCCAACAAGAAGCTATTACTAAAGATAATGTCCAGTTAGACCTTGATGCTGTTTTGTATGTTAGAGTTACTGATCCTTATAAAGTAACTTCTAAGCAATAATTTAAATATTAAAAATTTAAAAAAGGCTTCTTATGGTGTTCAAAATCCGGAATATGCTATAAGTCAATTAGCTCAAACAGTAATGAGAGCAGAAGTAGGCAAATTAATGCTAGACAATGTTTTCCATGAAAGGGCTAATTTAAATATGACTGTTGTTGGTAATTGATTCTTCTCAATTTTTTGGGAATAATTTTTAAATTAATTTTAGAAGGAATAAAGGAATCAGCCGCTCCGTGGGGTCTGATTTGCCTTCGATATGAAATACGTACAATGACTATGCCGCCTGAAATACAGCGGGCAATGAAAGTAAACTAAAAAATATTTTTAAATTTAATTCTGAAAATTAAAGATGCAAGTCGAAGCTGAACGAAAAAAGAGAGCAATGATTCTCGAATCTGAAGGTATTTGTGAAGCTGCAAAGAATAAAGCAGAAGGGGAAAAGAGTGCACGTATTCTTCAATCTGAAGCTCAAATGCAGGAACAAGTAAATAAATCTATGGGGTTGGCTAAAGCTGCTGATACAGAAAATATTACAATCTACAGAAAATATTACAATCTGAGGCTGAAATGCAATCTAAGGTAGATTTAAATACTTTACAATTATAAAAAATCAGAATAACCGAAGCCGGGTTATTAAAATTTGGATTAACCGAAAACCTTGGTACCAGTTAATAACCGGCTCAATATCCATAGCAAAAATGTTTTTAAAAATATACTTAAATTTTTTTTAATTTTTTACAAAACAATTTTTTATTTTTTAAATATTTTTAGGTAAATAAATCAATTGCCCTAGCAAAGGCAGCAGAAAGTGAAAAACTTTCGCAAGTTGTTCTTGCGGAGGCTGACAGAGATTCACAAATTATCCGAAGTGAGGGTTTGGCTAAAGCTATTACTATAGAACATGAAGCTAGAGCAACTTCTCTTGAGAGGATGGGACAAGCAATTCAAAATTCTGGAGGGTCAAATGCCGCCGCTTTTTTGACTGCCGACAATTTTGTCAAAGCTTTCTCAAATTTGGCAAAAGAATCGAATACTTTAATTATTCCTTCTAATCCATCAGACATTGGGGGTGTTGTAACACAAGCTTTGTCTATTTATCAAAAAGTTGCTACACAACAACAAAAACCTAATTAAATGATTTTTAAATATTTTTGGGTAAATTCTCCTTTCTTTCTCTCTTTTGCTTGCCACAAAAATAATCTTAAATGCCGTTACTGCCATTTCTTCTTTATACTTAGGCTGTCAACTTAGTTTTGAGCTCCCTTTAATTAACATGGGAACATATGCTACTGTCACCACGAATTTGGTATTTTTTCTGGTACCATTCGATAGAGGACCCCCGACTTTCTATTGGATAGTGCTATATGTATATTATGGTTGACTTTAGCTACTTTGGGCCGAGTTATGGCCGTTCAAAGTTGGACCGCTAGAGTTTGGAGTTATAGGGTAAATAAACTTATAACTCTAGAAACCTATAACTTCGAAATTTATATTTTCAAATTGAATTCGGATAACATTTTGTTGAATTTTTGTAATAATTTAATACTCTTAACACAGGGGGAGCTCAAAACTTAGTTGATAACCTAAGTACTACATATTTAATTTTACTTTAAATCCTTAAAATATATTATGGTTGACATTAGCTATTATTTAACGATAGATTTCCTTTAACAAAACAAATATTGTTTTATCAACCGTTGATCATCTCCCTTGAGGGTTTATAACCAGTAGTCAACTATAATTATATTTTAAGTAAGAATTTTGTTTGTTTGGCTAAATAAATTTATCTATTTTATTAAAGATTTGCTACATTTAAAGATTTGCTAAAATTACTTTATTTTCTAAAAATAACAACATTTTTTCTATGTTTCTTTTAATTGACAGTTCTTTTGTAAAAATTTAAGATTAATTTTTACACAAAATTTTATTTTTTCTTCAATAAAAATAACTTTATTTTTTGAACTCGATCTTTTTTAATTATTAATAATTAAATGTGTTAAATTCATTTAATTATAATTTTTTATTTTTAATAAAAAAAATAATTTTTATTTTCACGTTTTAATTAATCTTTCTTTAATCCGAATTTAATATTTTTAGAATTGTTTCCAAAAAATAAATATTTTTATTGTTTTTTTCTTTAAATTTCTCGGAATTTTATTTTTAGAAAACCTTTAAAAATTTTTAAACAAAAGTTTAAAACAATTTCTTTAAATATACTAATTTGGAATTTTTGTTTTAAAAAGTTCAAACTTTTATAAATATTAAGTTAATTAAATTAATTCTTGAAATTAAATATAATTAAAAAGAGAATATATTTATTGTTACCCAAATTTATTAAAAAAATTATTTTAATTTTTTTTGATAATTCCTAAAATAGAAGAAATATTGAAAAGAAAGTGCCAATCTTTTAAATTCTTTGAAAGTTTTTATAAATTAAAAATAAATTTTTTCTAAGAATCGGTATATTTTAAAAATAAAGAGATTTTTAGAACAAAATAAATAATAAACTCGAAACTTTTATAAAAAACCTGAATTTTTAAAAATTCAAATATTCTAGGTAACACTATTATAGAAAAGGGCATTATTAGAAAATAATGTAATCCAATTAATTTTAAATTTTTTAAAAATTAAATTTAAAATTTATCAGTTAAAAATATTTTTTAATTTAAAATAACAAATAAAATAATTTAAATACACAAAACTTTTCCTTTAGTTTCAGTTTGTATCCATTCACAATCAATTTGTGTAAATGTAGCTTTAAATAAAAATTAATCTCTTTAAAAATTATTTATTACCATAGTCTTGATTAGAAATAAATTTTTTATCTTTATTACACATTCCTTGTGTAACAACACCAATTTGATACCAAGAATCTCCAAAATCAACAAGTAAAGGGCCTCCACTATCTCCCTTAAAATATTTGAAGAATAATTTTTAAATTTAAGGTAGAGGAGATAGTGTAAAATACCCCTTATCAAAAGATAACAGTTTTAGCCCTCAAGAAGTTCTAAAATTATTTTTTAATTAAAATGTACATATTGAATAGATGAAGGACTTGGACGTACACATAATTTGTCACTCCAATTATTCTCAGTAATTTTTTTTATCCAAGAAGTGAGGCAGAAAGGAATATTTAAATTTTGACCAAATGTTTTATTAAATTGTTGAAGGAGTGAAACTTGAAAATTTTTAGATCAAATTAATTTTTATTTTAATACAAAATTGAAAGTTTTGGGTAAAAAATTATTTTAGAAATAATTTTGAATAAGTTAAAAAGAAATTTTGAATAATTTAAAATTTATTTCCCAAAGAAATTAGCTGCTTATTTACTACCTAGTGCTTCGCCGGAACCGCAAATTTGGCCTGACCCGGAACTGAAATGTTGACCGGATCTGGAACCAAAAAATCCCGGAACTTCCGGCAAAGCTCTACTACATACCTTCCATTTCCTTAACACAATATAAATTATTTTCCATTAATTCGACCCATCCAGATTGTAATTTATCTGTTTTCCCTTCGATACTAGCATTAACCTCACAAAAAGGTTTGATCCATCCCCAACCAGCAATTAAAGTTTTTGTTTTAATTAATGGAAGTCTATTTGTTAATTTAATTGAACGGGCATTTTGCGAAGAAAATAAATTTAATTTTGATGATTCTGGTAACTAAATAAGTATTTGAATTAAAAATAATTAAAGAGAAGAACTAAAAAACAAAGACTGAGAGAGGACTGAAGTTTAAGAAATATTTTTAATTTTAAATTAATTTCTAACAAATATTTTTTTAATTGTTGTAACCAAATAATCATAAAAACTAATTTTATGGAAAAATAAAAATTTCAGGTTGTAGCTTGAAATTTTCCTAAAATTCAACAAATTTGGAAAAGAATATTTAAGTAAAATTGTGGTATATTTAATTAATCTATTATACTTCAATTAAAGCAAGATCAGCATAGAGTAAATTTCCAAAAATCCCATTATTTGTGTTTTTATTTCTAGGGTGTATTTTAATCATTTTATTGTTAAATTCAATTAATGTCTGATTTTTAAAATTTGTTGAGCCAAAACCAATAACCAAAGAAGCTGACGGATTAGATAATATTTCTGAAAATTATTTTAAAATTTTTTCATTAAATTTTAGCTTTAAGAAATTTTTTGCTAAATTTTTACTGACTTTCTTCCACATAAACTGCAAATTCAAAGCTTTTCTTAAAGCTGGCAGCATTTAAAACTCTCACTAGGCGGTGGTTTAAGATCTATTGAGAGAGAAGGTGAAAACAGCGTCCCGGTAGCTCAGTTGGTAGAGCACCTGTACGCGGTGAGCGAAAACGCCTAGCAATAACTGCCAGGAGGTCGCAGGATCAAAGCCTACGCGGGATTAAACTTTTACCTCGCTCTTACTATAATGAGAGGAAGAGATCATTTACTTTAACTCCTCCATTTTCTATTAATTAAAACAATATATATTTTTACCATTTTTTGTCCATCCTTGAAAACAATGTGCAGCTGTAAGAATATATTTTTCATTAATTATAGTTCCAGTACAAAATACTTGTGTATGAATATTTAATTTAGAATAATTATGTTTCATTTGAATTGTTACCATCCAAGGTAACGTTTTATCATCAACAATTTCAGTACCCATATATAACTAAAAGTAGTTAAATTGTTAAATACAACTCTCATAATTATCTAAACACAAAAAAATATATCGACCAATACTTTGTGATACTGCTATAGTGTGGAAATTTTAAAATTTTAGATTTTGCTCGTACTCATAATTCGTACAGGCCTTATTTTCCCTCGTACTCGTTCTGTCCCATTTTTAGCCTTCGTTATAAATCCTTTAATAACTACCCTATTGTTTTGACCTTCCGCGAAAGGGAATAATTAATCGAGGGAGGGTTTGAAATTTGAACGTGTTTTAGTGTATTTGTTGGAGGGATGGGGGGTAATTATTGTTTCAATCTTTGCTGTATGGGGTAATTAATGGAAGTGGGGTAATTATTTAGGGAAGGCAACAGTTTATACGATGTGCATTCCAAGAAGCCCTGTTTTCTCGTACACAGGTACTCGTACTTTTATATAGGCACGAACTTCAAACACTGGACACAATCAAAATCAACAACTATTCATCAAACTCAATTTTCAACAAAATCGAGAATTACAAAATTCAAGATAAACTTATCTTAAAAGCTTAAAACCTTTTTTTATTTTATTAAAGTTAAATTAATTTACACACTTTATTAGAAATTGGCAAGCAAAATAAAACTTTGTTAATAATTGTAGTTATTATCATAATTGAAATTAAAAAATATAAATATTTTTCTAAAACTTTTTTAATCATTTTTATTTTTAATATTTTTAGAATAATTTAATATTTTTTAAAATTTTTATTTAAATAAAACTCCCAATATTTTCAGAAACATTTTTTCGAAAATTTGTCATTCCTGCTCTTTAGTTTCATTTTCAACTTTAATTAATAAAAAATTAAAGAATTAAAGCTGAATCATAAAATTAATAATAAAAATAATTTTAAATTACATTTTGTTCTAATTATTTAGCTTAATATTTTAAAACCCAAGTTTTCCAAAGAATTGACTGTTGTACAAGCTAATTGTAAGATTATAAAGATGGGAAATTTATTCAGCAATAGAAAAATAATTCTAAAATGAATTCTCTTTGGATATTAAAATGCTCTCTCTCTCTAAATATAAAAATCATTTACGTTTCTGTCACTACGTCGAAAAAAATCATTAAAAACAAAATCATTTCATCGTGTTCTGTGTAATCTGCGTTTCTTAGGCAAGGTTTCATTCTTCGGAACATTTGATATTTGCTTGTCATTTTCTGTCTTAAAAATAAAATACTAGAGATTAAAAGCTAAATTTAACAATTTTACAAAGTTGGAATTGGGGATTAAACAATTTTAAAAGCAAAAAACCCCCCAAAAAACCCTTCAATAAAAAAGGAATCTGGTCTAAAACCTAAGGTACCATGACCAATTTAGGCCAGCTTTTTAAATTATTTTTAAAATTATTAATAAAAAAAAAGTCACCTCTTTCTTTGTTTCAGAATGTGAAGAAGTTGAGGATGAAGCTGATGAAGGAATTGCTTTTGTTTTACTCGTTTCTCTTTTGCTAATTGAAGAACTTCTCAATAACTTTTGTTGTGTTGAAGTTTTTGCTGCATTACTTGTACTTGCTGTTTGTGAACAAGAAATGCCACTGCTGCTACGTGACAATTGGCCATCAAAAGGACAATCACTTTCACTGGCAATGCTTTGGCAATTACTTGATGTACCAAAAATTGGGGTGGAAAAAATTCCAGCAGACCATTGACCAGAGGGATATTGAACTACCTAAAAGTAATTTAATTAATTAAAAAATAGGTTCATCCAAGCTTTTTAATAATACGAAATTTGGTCAGAAACAGTGGTTGGAATTTTGAAATTTGCTCGTACTTTCGTACAGGCCTTATTTTTTTCTCGTACCTGCCAATTTTTGTTACTCGTACTCAAAAAAAAATATGAGTACGAATTTTGGTTGAGTTTCAATTCCACCGGTCAGAAAACTTAAATTAGTAATGAACAAGTCAATTAGACATAAAAATAAACCCGATCATTATAAAATATTTTCTGAATAAATTTCAACAAATTTTTCAAATAAACATAAAAAATAACCTCAATACACTTCAAAGCATAAGCTAGCATTTCCTTGGCACATGTGTTGACATGATGGCCAGTACTGTTGTACATTACTGCATTAGCAAATATTTTCAAAATATGATGAGTGAATTGACCAAATGTTTGTATAGTAAAGGATTCAATAAGTTGAAATAATGTATTTAAATCCATAGGTCTAAACAAATAAAAACAAATTTATTTAAAAATAAAATTAAAAAAAAACTTTTTTATAGCTGAATGATAACCAGGTACTTCCCCTTCATCGACTGGCTGATCAAATACATAAGAGTGACGATGTGTACGAATATCTTTCCAAAGAGTTAGTAATACTTCTTTGGGAATAACTTCACTAGAAGAATGGTTGCCCGGGCGGAGGAAAAGTCCGTTTGTACCAACGCTATCAACAGCTGGAGATGGAGTAGCGCTATAAAACAAATATTTGATAAAATTAGATATGTAAATATTTATTAGAGAGAAGGCATTATTCAAATAATAGCAATATTTTTTTAAATATCTCGGAATAATTAAATTAAACAAAGTTAGTTTTAAACGAACAAAAAACCTTGCAAGCGCTGCTCTACGCAAGGATGAGCGCAATTTAGCAGTCGCAGCAACATGAGAATGAAGAGTTGGTGTTGAAAGTTGTAAAGGTGGGGGTGGAGGGGTTTTTATTGGCACTATAGGTTGCTCCTGCTCAATTTTGATTGGAGCTTCAGCCTTTTCTTTAACCGACGAAATCTCAGGAATGAGTGAAGCAGAATCGGGTTGTTTAAGAGCTTTCTTGGATTCTGTTGAAGTTTTAGGCTCATTTTGAGAAGAGGGGCCTGAATATTTTTTAATTAAATAATAATTTTAAAAATTATTCACTTGAATGCGAAGATCGACGTAAATTTTTTGCAGGAGGCCCTTCATCCTCATCATGCTGCTGATCATTAATGTCAGTTTGGGGAGGCTTCAAGAATTCAGTCACATTTCTCCTGAGTGTTTTAAAGTTAAAAAAGCTCTAAATATTCAATTCTACTTTTAAAATCAAATAACTCACTTGCGTTTTCTCGATCCAATAGGAGCAACTGTAGATGGTAATTCTTCACTAGCAACTGTCTTAATTTCTTCCCCTTCAGTTTTTGGTATTGTTATAGGTGCTTCCATTTCTTCTTCAATTATTTTCTTAGCTGTAGAACTTCGCAAATTTCTTGGAGGAGGAGGCAATGCTGCAGTTTTAATTGCCGGTAATTGTTGTGGTGTTTTCAATTGTGTTTTTGCAGGTTTGGCTTTTTGTGAAGTTGACTTTTGTCGTCGACGTCGTGATTGTTGTTGTTTAGATGGTTGTGTAGCAGGCTCAATTAATTCAGCTTCTAATGCATTAATTTGAGCTGCTTTTGTAGAAGTCATAGGTTCTAAAATTAAAAACGTAAATATAACAAAAAGTAATGAGCTAAATAAATATGGCGGTTTTAACGCGGAAAATAGAAAAAAATAGGAAAAGTAAATGGAGATAAATATGTTTGAATTCTAAAATTTAAAACTGAAAAGTAGGAACATTTTCTGTTTCAAAGCGAGGCGATTTACGTTAGAAAGTAAGCTAAAAGGAACGAAAATTAAAATTGCAAAAAGTTCAGACATTGTTAAATTAGCCGAAAAATTTTACGAAAAATTATTAGAATTCAAACAAATTTATACTCCAATTCTTCTTTCTTCCCTCACCCTCAAGGGAATTTGTAATTGGCAAAGGCGGCACAATAACTTTTTCCTCAACAGAAGCACATTGAACAATTTTTAGAACACATTCCACGAATATATCGTTCTCTTGCCCATCCATTTTGATCAGTTGAAGTGATTGGTTTATTCTTTCTAAAGTTGCTTCACTTGAAGCTAATTTGGCATATTCCATATTTGAATGTTTCAATACAATTTCTGCTACTTTTTCCTCTATAGATACATTACCAAATTCCAAGTTTGCATCGATAAAGCTTTCCTGGAAACTTTTTTCCATTTCCTTTTCAATCAAAACATTCTCTTCCTCATCCAACACACTTTCCTCTTTATTTATTTTAACAAAATCAACAATTATTTCATCATCCTCAACAACAATTACTTCTGGATTTTCTACAGCGTTAATATTTTTATCACCATTTCCTTCTTTTTCGGAAGTTTCTTCAATAACTTTAATATCATCTTCTTTAATGCTCTTCACTTCTTCTTCTTCATCAGTATTTAACACAACAACATCATTATCTCCTGTTTCAATATCATTCATAATCTCATCTTCTTCTTCTTCCTCAAAAATATTCCTATTTATTTTATCACCATTAATCTCTCTTGTGTTATTCTTCTTATCAATATTCTGCTTTTTAATTATAATATCGTCATTATATTCCAAAATATTGCCCCCACAAATCTCAACATCATCTACAGTTTTTAATATATCCTCTTCTTCAATAGCTTCATTAGATTTAATCGACTTATTACATTCTTCCTCGTCAATTAATTTTTCGTCATGCTTTTTAAAAGGACTTTTAGCTTCATTATCCTCTTGGATTAACTTCGTGTTAACAAATTTATTTAAATCTTCTTCCTTTTCTTGATTGTTTACAGTTGAAAATTGTTTCGATTTTGTGGGACTAACCTCTACCTCGTTGCCTTCTTCATTAGATTCATCATCTTCCAATAAAGAAAAATCGTCAAGAACCGGAAACTCATCATTTTGTCTCGCATTGCCCACACAAGTGATCGTTGTGGTTCTTTGATTCACATCATTTGTAGAAGCCCTTTGTTCTTGTGTTTGGATCGTATTGTTCTTGATGTCTGAATTTTTTAGTGTTGTGTCCAAAGTTTGAAATGTGTTGATTTTCATTAAATCTTTTACCCCATGTTTATTTATATTTTGGTTTAATTGACTTTTTTGTTCAATTTTACACGGTTTTGTCATTAAATTTTGTCTATTACTCAAGCTCATAATTTTTTGAACCGCCTTTTCCAATTTTGATTGTGGTTTGTTAACTTTGACATATTCGTTTATTTCATATTTTTCTTAATTTCATTTAATTTAAGCATTTTTTAGTTTAAAATTAATTAAATTTTAGTTTTTGTTCAAGAAGTCAGAAAAATTTTTGAGGAATTAAAGAAAAATCAATTTTGCCCAAAAAATTAACTTTATAATTAAATTTATCTAATTTTTTTAGTTGTTTTAATAAATTCATGGGTTAAGAAAATTCCCCCATGTCAGAAAAAGAAATAAGAAAAAAAATTATTTTGGGTTGTCTCATGAACCATAATGATTCTAAGGAAAAATAAGAACCACCCTAGCATTTAAAGGACTTTGATTAGACAAAAAATTTAAGAGAACCTCAAAAAATATTTTTTCATTGACAGCGAAAATAAATGAAACAAAAATTCCTCAAAAATTTTTCTAACTAAAACAATATTAGATTGTCAATTATTTAAATTTTTATGAAAAATTTGTTTATTATTTAAGACCCAGGACTCCTTAAATATATATTTTAATATTAGAAAACCTTTCAACACAAGCTCTGGTGAATGCAATAAAGGACTTTTCAATCGAACAAGACTTGGCGATTTTGGAAAAGCTTCTTCTACCGGCTCAGGAGGCGGCGTTGTAATTTTTTCACCGCGCAAATAAGAACAATAATCAGAGAAAGTACGAATCTTGAAAAAAAGGAATACTATAAAATTAATGAAATTCAAAACAAACATTATCTAGGCTATCCAATTGTATTTTATCCAACATCTCTTTAAGTTTAGTCTCATAAAGCTCTCGATCCGGGCGCTAAATTGGAAAAAAATTATAAAAACTAAAAGCAATAAGTAAATTAATCTTAAAAGAATAATTCGATTTTGTTAATTAAGAGAAATGAAAATTTTTAACGATTATATCTTCTCTAAAAACATTCTAGCAAAAGAGGAAAATTAAGTAAAATCTTCTGAAAAATTAGCAACAATTACAATAAGCTATGAGTGGAAATATTTTTATTACAACAGAAATAGTTGGGAGCCCTAAATGGCATGGTCAAAGACGCTGAACGGCCAAAATGGCTCACGGTTATAATGACGCAGACTTAAAATGCGAGTAAAGTTGTTCCAATAGCGGGGAATACTATTGCGATAGTTTGTGCCGTTTTATCGTTCGCCGTTTCGGTCTCGAAGTTTTAGCCTGCGCCAATTTGGGCCGCACCCAAAATACATAATTGAACTCCGTCCCAGAAAGTAGGAGAACTTGATAATTTTTTGCCTGCCTATTTTTTTTGATTCTCCGAAGTTCCTACAAATTATTCCCGTCCCTCCCCTGTAGTATTGTCTTAAAAACCTGTGCATCTCGTTCACGTGCTTCAGTCAAAATTGCTTCGATTTCTTGTGGAGGTAATTTTCCTTGTTGAAAACGTTTAATTAAATCCAAATGTCGACGCATCGAAATAGCAAACATTTGTTTTTGAAGTTCTCGTTGTTTGGTTAATTCTTTTCTAAAATATTTCAGCCACATTTCTGCCGCCTCTTTGCCACGTGGATGCAGAGGAAGACCATAAACATGTTCAGGATTTGGAGTTACGAATATTTGATGAAGCTCTTGACGGATATTCTAAAGATATTCTGATAAAAATAGAACTAAAAAATTAGGAGGGTATGACAGTTTAACCAAGCTTCGCTCAATTTAAAATTTTTTTAATAATTCGGAAAAAGTCAGTTAAACATCCAACCTACCCATTTTTTCATAAATTTACTAATATAATTAGAAATTTTGTTCTTGTGTAGTTTACACCCCATAAGCTCCGCCCCTTTTCCTTTCTTTCTTTTCCTTAGAAGGTGACCACAATAAAAATGATAACATTGACAGTTTGATCATTTTATGGAAGAAAAAGAGGCGGTGCTTATGGGGTGTAAACTACACAAGTTCGAAATTTCATGTTTTTTCCCCAGAAAATTTTCTCAAAAAAATTAACCTGAACAGTAAAGAAATTATGAGGCCTTTGTGCAAATTCATTTTGTAAAATTTCTGCACGTCCTTCCCTAAAATTTAAAAATAAAAAAAATTTTTAAAAATATAATTAACCATAAAATTTCTTTATTCATAAAAAGTTCAAGCAAACGAATTTTCTCAAATAAAGTCCAAGTTGTTAAATCTGTTGATGTTCGTATCATTCTTCTTAAATTAATTAATCAAATTATTAAAAAATAGGAAAACGAATAAAGATTAGGGAAATGCAAATCAACGTTTCTTAAGGAAAAGCTTGTAAACGTGCACACCCCATTTATTCGCAAAACAACCCTATTATCGGACAATTAATCGCCAATCAACCTATGTATTCGCAAGCCAACAATAGGCAAAGGTTACTGTAACTCTCCTTTATCCTGCTAGGGGCAGGTAGAAGACTTTTAAAAGAATCGTTAAAAATTGAAATTTGATGAAAAAAAATTATAAATTAAATATAAAAAATTATAAAATAAATTTAAAATAGTTTGAAGTGTGCTCTACTTTTTGGTATAATTTTTAGAATTTTAAATTTAAAAATAAATTTTTGAGAATTTTTAACAAAGAGTACCTCATATTTTACTCATTTTTTAAAGAAAAGTAATACTTTGTTAGAAAATTTATAACTTTTAGCTAAGTCGTTCAAAATTTTCGATTTTTTGGAAAATCATAGATAACACCTCAATTTATATTTTGGCAAAAAATAAAATTTTAAACTCAATTTTAAAAAAAGTTATGATTTTTTCTTAAAATAGGGAGAAATGAGAAAAAACGGAGACACCAAACCAGATACGTAGGGTTGCCGCTCCGCTAAATTCAAACTCAGTCTGAATTTATAAAATTAAATATAAAAAATCGAAGTCTGTTTGGGCCAGCAAGAACATTTAAGCATGTAATTTGTAGAAATTTTTAATTAGTAATTTTCTAGTAAATTATAGAAAATTTTTTATATCTTTTATGTGGATTTATCCCTAGGAACACACAGAAGGGAAAAGTCTAAAACAAAAAATAAATGTATTTATTTAGAAAATATTTTTTTAAAAATAAATTTACAAACAAAAATTAATTAAGCTGCACCAGCAACTGAATAAAATAATTTTAACAAAGGCATATTATTAATTAATATATTATTTTCATTATTATCTGAAGATATTCTTCTTTGTTTTTGCAATATTTCTTCTTCATAATCTTTTCTTGTTCTTTTATGTTTAGTTTGCTGAAAAAAATTAAAATAATTTAAGGAATTTGGAGAATTTTAAATTATTTTAAGAATTTAAAGTAGTATAGCACCCCAAACCTTCGGGGTCGGGTGTGTCGGGGATCGGGGTTTGCCGGGGAGAGCATGTCGGGTTAGAGCCTTCAAGGTTCGGGCCGGGGTCGGGGAAATTTTCCTAATTTTAAGTAATATTTACAGAAGCTTTTTGTAAATATGAAGAGGAAAGATCAACTTTTGTAGGTGTTACTATTTGTTGAATATTGTTATTTGTTGTTGTCTTATGCCTATGAATTACAATTGTAGGCATTTCGGTTGTTAAAATTGAAAATAATTTATTTGAATTTGTTGTTTGTTTAATTATATTTTGTTGGGGTTTTGTGGAATTTTCCTTGTTAATGCTGCCGTTATTACTTTAAAAATTAAAATTTTGACTTTTTTTTAAATATTATTTAAAAATCCCATGCCCTGAGAGAATTATTTGTTTGGTAATACCTTTCATCATTTTTTGAGCTGTTAGTTTTAACAAATTCCTTTAATGGCGAATCCCTATTCTTTCGTCGTGAGCAACAAAATTTTTTAGAACAAGGCACATAACCTGGAGGGCAAATACAGCCTTAAACTTGTTTTTATTAAAAATTAATTTTAATTAAAATTAAAAATAATATTTGAATAAAAAAATATTTTTGGTACCCATTGGCGGTGGAGGTGGCATGTCAAATAATGGCGGAGGTATAGGTAGATGTGAGGCTTAAATTTATGTTAATTTTTTTTTATTATGGGCTAGTAATAAAGCAAAAAATATTTATTTTCATTAAAATTCAAATTAATTCTTAATTTATCTAATAGAGAATACCTGGGGGTACATTAAGACAAAACATCATCGGAGGAGGCTAAATTAAATAAATTAATTTCCACAATAAATTTTTAATTTAAATAAAATATTTACAGGACATGGAGGTCCACAAAAAGTATTAGGAGGTGGTTGAGCTAAAATAACTGATGGAGGTGCTGATGGAGGAAGTGGAAATGAGGGAGGTATTGGGACCTTTAAATTAAACGAAATAAACAAAATATATTAAATTATAACCATATTTTGCATCATTGGAGGGCATGCCTGAAAATTGTGATTTGATTAATAATTTACTGTCAATTAATAAGAAAGTCATTATTAATTAATAATTTATTTAAAATGCTCCTATGTACCTGCATACAAAATGCATTTAATGGAATTCCAGGTGGGGGAGATGGAGGTGCAAATATTGGAGGTGGCGGAGGAGGAATTGGAGGTGGTGGCATAATTAACTAAATTATTTATGTAAAAAACAAAGTTAAATATAAGTTAGATAGACTAACCGGCTGACATATTGGAGGGCATATAGGTGCAATTGGTGGTTGTAAAACAACAGGTGACATTGCTGGAGGAGGAGGTAAGAAAGGCTTAAATTAAATTATTTTTATTTTATTAAAGATAGCAAAACTCTAATTAATAAATTTAAATTGTTTATCTTGGTAATCAGAACCTGTAGGCATGGTTCGCAAATTGCTTGCGGTGGGGCAGCAAAAATAGGAGGTGGAGGTGGTGGAAGGATAGGTTGGGAAGCTATTGCAAATTGTTGTAGTATACATGAGGGTTGGCATGTTGGCTAAAAGTGTGAATTTATTGCTAGGAAAATATTTTGTTTAATTAGATATGTAAATATAATTTAAAATTATAAAATATAAGAAATGAAAGGTTAACTATAATGTTTTTAAAGAACAAAAACAAACAAGACAAGGCGGTTGGCATTCCAACATAAATGGAACTGGAGGTGGAGGAGGAGGAGGAGGAAGAGCCGGTGGTGGAGGCGGCTGCATGAATACCTAAATTTAATTTTGACAAATATATAGAGGCTGATATTCCTTAAAATCTCTCTCACCATTGGTGGCGGAGGAGGTGCTGGAGGCACAACAAACATTGGAGGAGTGAACACTGGTGGAGGTGGTGGCGGTAGAGGAGGCGGGGGTGGGGGTGGTGGCAAATGTTGTGGCATCATTATCATGCAACTTGGAAGACACTAAAGCGATTTTTTTAAATTAAGTTTAATTTTGAAAATTAAAGGCTATGAAATTTACTTGGGGCATACACATCGGTGGGCAAGGTGGTGGCGTTAGCAAAGGAGGAGTTGGCTATTAAATTTTATTTTTAATTATTTATTTAAAAACACCACAAAAGCTGGAGGCGGTGGTGGAGGTAGAGGAGGCGGAGGAGGAGGTGGTGGCAAATGCTGAGGCATCATAATCATGCAACTCGGAAAACACTAAAAAGATTTTCAAAAATTAAGCTTAATCTCAAGAAAATTAAATAGTTTCAGAAATTTACTTGAGGCATACACGCTGTTGGACAAGGTGGCGGTGTTAGCAAAGGAGGAGTTGGCTATTAGAATTTATGTTTAATTATTTAAAACAAAATAAAAACTAGTGGAGGCGGAGGAGGTGGTGGGGCTGCCGGAGGTGGAGGCGGGAATACAATCGGTGGAATTTCCTAAAATAGAACATTTGTATAAAACTAAGTAAAAGTTTTATGCGAAAATCTTATATAAAATTTAATTTTAAAATTTAAAATACTTTTAAACAAAGTGATCCACAAATTGGTGCGCATGGCGGAACACAAGGCGGAGGAGGAAGTGGAGGAGGAGGCGGTGGCAAAGGTGGTGGTGGCGGAGGTAGTGGTGGAGGCATTGGCGGAGCAAGTGGTGGTGGAGGTGGCATCAATGGCGGAATTGAAGGTGGAAATATGCAATGGATTGTGCATGCTGGATGACAAACCTTTTAATGTCGAAAATACGTAGTTCTAAAGTGTTAATATTAGATTTACCGGAATACAAGGACCAATAGGTGGTGGCATAGGTGCTGGATACGGTCCTGGCGGAGGTGGCGGCAAAGGCGCAACTGGTGGCGGTGGTGGTGGTGGGGGAAGTGGCGGAGGTGGTGGAGGAAGTAGCGGTGGAGGAGGAGGCATCTAAGTAAAATTACAAGTTAAGCTAAAGATTATAAATAATACAGGAGGCGGTGGCAACGGATGAGGAATTGGTGGTGGTGGTGGCGGCGGTGGTGGTGGAAGAGGTGGTGGCGGCATTAATGGTGGACATGGAGGAATACAATTGACCTGATTGTAACACGTCTTACAATTAAATTTCAAAATTTTTACCTGATAATTTATTGGAGGGCAACCACAACTTACAAGCTGTTCTTGCCATAATGGGCATTGACAAACAAGAGCATGAGGTGGGAATAATGGTGGCGGTGGTGGGTGAGCAAGCATAGGGGGTGGAGGCATAGGAATTGATGGTGGCATTAATCCGGCACAGTCACATTGATGGACCAAAAAATAAATTTTTTTATTAAAAATAATTTAAAATAAATTATTTAGTATTATATTAGAAGAAATAAATCATGTTTTAAAAAGCTAGTTACCAAAATATTAAGTGTAACACATTGGCAAGGAGCTAATTCCAATGGAATTGGCGGAGGAGCTGCCATAGGTAATGGAGGCGGAGGTGGTGGCAAAGGAGGAGGTGGTGGTGGCAAAGGAGGAGGAGGTGGTGGTGGCAACTAAATTTTTATTAATTTTGATAGGATTATGAAGTACAAATAAAATATCAATTTTAATTATGTTAAAGAATAATAACTAAATATATTTCATTTCTTTACCGGAACTTGACAACATGCTAATTGAGTTGGAAAACAGCATTGTCTTTTTTCTCTTTCCATAAAAATATTTTGTATTTCATTTTGACTTTTACCCTTAAATTTATTTTAATAAAAAAAATAATTTAATTTCAATTATATACCCTCTTTTGTTCTTCATACCAATCAGAAAATAATCGTAATAAACTTGCTTGTCTATCCTTTGTTGTTAAACTTTTCTCTGATTTATTTAATATTGAAAAATCACTCAAAGCAATTACAAATAAAAATTGTAAAATTAAAAATATCAAAATTGGCGATGTTAAAACTAAAAAAATAAATTAATTATTTAATAGTATATTAATTCAAAATTTATTTGAATTACCTTTAATTCTTCTATAATTTCCACATATTTTTAAAATTCTCATTTTTATTTAGCTGTTGGATGTTGTTTTAAATTAAAGATTTTTTTGATAAATATTTTTTTAAATATATTTAAGAAAATTATGATAATTAATGGTCATTAATGAGAATAACTAAATTTCTATAATTAAAAAAGGGATTTTTAAATAATTAAAAGAAAATGAAAAAATAAATTTAAATAAAGGATAATTGAATATATTAAGAGGTTATAAACTAATTGTAAGCGGTAAAAATGTGTATCATAAACCAGACTTGGTAATGGACATGGATCTTGGTATTCGGATCCTTATAGTGTATATACATAGACAGAGATCCACAAGCATTTATATTTTTTTCACCATATCCGTGTCCATTACCAAGCCTTTTATTAAAAATTACTTAACTTCTAATTTAGGGATTAGATAAAGATAATTAATAAAATATTCTCTCATTTTTAATTAAAAAATAAAATTACCTATTGATTCATAAATTTATGTTGGAAAAAATAAACTAAAGAAATATTTAAACTTAAAAATGATTGGAGAAGATGAAAAAAGAATTTAGAAAAAATGTAATTATTTTTAATTTTATTCACACCTAAATGTAAATAAAATGTGTTGCAATGCTTTGTTCACGCCGTCTATTTTACATATTTTTTAAAGAAAAGCTACATATTCTAAACTTACACCTGGGCATTTTTTAAAGAAATTTAAACTTTATTTTTGTATTTTTTATTCTTTGTTTGAAAAATGGTTACAGACAATGACTGTCTGCAGATTTACTCTGTTAGGATAATTTTTAATAATTAGCATATGAAATTATAAAAATTAATTAAATCTCAGAATAACTTCAAATTTTTCTCTTTGAGAGGTCTTGTCCAAATGAGATTTGACTGATTTATTATAATATTTAAATATATTTTTTATATAAAATTAAAATTAAAAAAATTTAAAACAAAATATTCTTCCAAAAACATTATAAATTCCGATGAGCAATCTATTTCCTTTCAATATTTAAGATATATAAAGATGCTACACTAAAGGTTCTTTGGGCCAAATGTTAAAGATGTGAATTGAAGATAAAATTGTAAAGGACTGTGAAATAGTATAAATAAATATTTTTTCAAAATTTACACCCTAATTTCTAAGAAGTCAAAAATAGGGTAAATGTTTTAGTTAATATTTTAGTCAAAATAAAAAAATTAAGTCAGAATGGTCTTAATTTAGTAAGACAATTCTAAACGCGAAAACATCAGCAAAATAATTTTTTATAACAGATTTATTATATAAATTGGACAATTAAATAAATCGGCTTACAAAAAGATTAATTAATTCTCCAAATTATTCTTCATAAATAATCAAGAAATTAAAATAAATGGAGGAAATTCTGGAAAATGTCTACTAGACAACTAAATACTTCTTTGTTTAAATATTATATTAAAAATAAAAATAAAGTTCCGGTTCCGTTTATTCAATCAAAAGAATTTAATGTTTTAATGACCGCTTCACAGGCCACAAAATAACAAAACAAAAAATTCCTTCCTTGCGCATAAACTGACCATTGAATGATGAGGCGCAAAAATTATATAAAGACAAGGAAGTCAAAGTCAAGTGGAAGAATAAAAGCAAATATAAATTTTATATTAAGTAAATATTTGATGGGCACAATATTCACTAAGTGTGTGGTGGAAGTTGGGCATGTTTTTTTGATGAGGATAAAGATTTCTAAAAATAAATTTCCCCGGAGATATTGACAAAAGAAAAATGAAAGGGAAAGTTAAACAATTGAAAAAAATATTAAGAAAATTATGAGGAACTAAAAAAAATCAAAAAGGGCTCCTTCCTATTTATTTACAACACAAATGTATATTTATTGTAGTATAATATGAATCATTTGTAGGTTTATTCATAATAATAAAAGAATTTACAAAAAATAACCTTTACCTTGGCCATAGAATTAATCGCCTCAAAATTTACCGATGAAACAAAAAAAGAAAAATGGAAAGCTAATGCGATGAATTTATGGACTTTTTTGAAGCCAAAAAATGAAAGAAAATGTGAATTGGAGAATAATAAAGAAGGATTTAATTAACTAACAAATAATCGCAGAAAAGATAATTCTTTTTAAAATAATTTTTGTTTGTTTAAAAAAATTTGGAATAGGTAAGTTAAATATTTTTCACTAAGAAGGAATCTGAATAGTGAAAATAGTGACTGGAATCAAAAATAAGATGTCTCGATTCATCATATTTTGGCTGTTTCACTTTGTTAATTGTGAGATGTGCTAAATATGTCCGAGGAACTTAAAAAGGTAAAAATAATCATGGTTCAAATATGCAAATTTCCTGAGGCTTCAATAATTGTTAACTCTATTAGACTCTCAGTTTTTCTCAAATCAGACTAAATTTAGTAAGAAAATAATTCAATATTTTTTATTATTCCTCAAAAGACATTATTAATTTTGTTATATTCAATTTATTGGCATCTCTTCGGGCTGTGAATTGACCATGTAACGACATTTAATTTTTTTTCTTATGAATAACCTTCATTGTCCACATATATTTTTGTTTGTTAATTCCAACAATAAGAAATAGCCGCGATATTAAAATTATTTTTATTCGATAGTATTGAAACAAACAATTGAAAATAAATAAATATTTAATTGTTTGTATTGAATTTCTACAAAATTTTAAATTTTTAGTTATTTAATTATATCGGTAAAAATAAGAAAAAGGAAAAAAGAATTGGTTAAAAATAAATATATAATTTGAATTTTTATTGTAAAAAATGTTTAGTCTATAATAAATTTAAGAGCCCTCAGATGAAAATTTTGAAGTCGTAAATTTTCTAACACCTTGAAAATTTATTATTTTTAGGATTACAAAGAAAATTTTTGAATTTTGAGAAGCACAAGAGGCCTTTTTTTTTGGAGTATTATAGAAATTCTAAACTTATTGTGGAAAACTTGAAAGAAGGCTTATAGTACATTTTATGACATTAAATAAAATATTTAACAATTAATTTTAGAGGTTCCCCCAGATAAAAGTTTTTTTTATTTTTAAAACAAATTATTATTTAGAAAAATTTATTTTACACGTGCAACTATTCTAATTCGATAGAAAAATTCTTTTTTTTTCACTATTGCAGAAATAACTAAAATAAACAAATTTTTATTTATTCCTATTAAATTTTGAGGATTTCCCTAAAAGTCACATTTTCGATAAAATAATATTAACATATTAATTTATTTGTTAAAAATGTACATAAATATTTGTAATAACATTTTTTTCAGAAAACTTCAATTACGAAATATTATCAAGAATTTATTTTTTAATTTATTCATAATACAAGTTAGATAATAATGGGGGGGGGGGGAATTATTAGAGAAAAAATTGAACCAAGAATCGACGTGCATTTGGTATTTATTGAGTGTATTCTTTATAAAAAGTATAGTTTATCATATACACAAACAAATTTTTTAAAATACATCTCCAATTGTAATATATTTTTAATATTTTATTTTTATATATTTGAAGAAAATGTTTTCGTGTTTTAGATGACACGTGTAAATCGAAATAATTATAAAACAAAATTTAAGACTTAAATAAAACTTCCTTTATTTAATATAATATTTACCATATTAAATTACTAAACGATATTTTTTAGCTCCACAAGTGTGATCCAACTTTAGCAATATATTCAATTTAAAATCATTTCGTTAAATTTCTCTATGTCATCAAAAAATTATTTTCGTAAACATTAAACCCACACAATAAAAATATTTTTATTCAATTATTTTATTCAACATTTATGTAAACAAAATAAATTTTTAACTCAAAATTACATTAAAATTTAACAAAAATTGCTCTAAATTTTTTTGTTGAATTTAATTTTTATCAATATTTTTTGATAAATTTATTTTTTAATTAAATCTTTTTTTTAAATAAATTTGAATTAATTTCAAAATATTTAAATCTGATTTGGGTATTTTTATTAAAAGTTCCAAATCATAAATATAGAAGGAGTTTGTTGAATCCATACCCAGTGTAGAGCCCAGGATAATAGAATATGAGGAGAATACTAATTAATTAATGTTGTTAGTCCGGCCGGACAATATTCACCGCTCACTCCTTAAGAGCGATTAAACGGGCGACATCACTTGAGGGATTGAGTTGACTAATAGACTGATCCTTGGAATGTTAGTTTAATATTTCTCAATTCCATTTCCGCCTTACAATTTTTTATTTTAAAAAATCCAACTTTATTATAATTTCTTAAATTAAAGAGAATAAATATGATTTTTTAATTTTTAATTTTTTAAATTTAAAAACATATGACAGACAATAATTAATAATTTAATTAAAATATAAAAATAATAAATCATTCCCTTCTTTCCACTTTAAAAACTTTTTATTTCAAACACCGTTCTTCTTCCTCTTTCATATTTTTTAATTCTCCATTATTTTTACTCGCTAAACAATAAAAGTTTGAATTACACGAGCAACCTTTATATATTTATCAATTTCTCTTTTTTTAAACTTAAAAGTATTGTCCCTATAATTTAAAACAATTTAAATATTTATTTTTATATCGATCTTCAAACATTTCAAAAAAATATTAGTAATTTTTATTTTTTAAAAAAATAATTTCTAAAAAATTTAGAGAAAGAAAATTCTTTTTTTTTATTTAATATTTTTAATAAAAATTTTTTTTTCTAAAGTCAAATTAAATAATTCAAAAAAAAATTTAATAAAATAAAATATATCCCAATTTTATTATTTATTTTTATCCTTTATATACATACTTAAAACTAAAAAAAGATTTTATCACTAATTCACAAATTTTTGTTTTAATTTACAAAAATATCTGAAAAAATAATTTTAAATCTTTTATTATTTTTTAAATCATTTCCCGTTTTAGAAAGAGAGAATTTTTAATCCTTTTGATTTTGTTTTTTATTTCGTTTAAAATTGTTTTTCCATTATTATAAATTAAATAAATTTTTAATTTAAAATTTTTATTTTTAAGTAAAATAAAATAATTTAATTTCACTATTTGTTGAAGACGAAATCTTTAAATAATCCTAATTAAAAAAGAATTAATTAAATTAATTTAAAAAAATGGTAGCGATTACTACATTTCAAAACAGCATTAATAATGAAGTTATTTCTCATCCAAAAAAGGAACCAAAACTTGGAAATTTTATTTATTTGGTAATTTTTTTTTAAATATTTTTAGTTATTTTATTACTAAATTTATAAAAAAATTGAAATGTTTTAATTTAAAGCTTTCCGGAATGGCTGTTATTGGTGGATTTCTTTTTGGTTATGATACAGGAATTGTTTCTGCAGCAATGGTTTTTAATTAATTAATTCTTAAAATCTTCTAATTTTAATTATTAACAGCTTTATGTACCACAAAATAATGATCTTAAACCTATGGGGAATTTGTGGAAAGAAGTTATTGGTAATTAATTTTTTTGTAAACAAAAACAAAAATAAATTATTAATTATTAAAATTATTATTATTAAATTTCCACCTAACTAACACAAAATATTTAAAATAATCTATTCTTTTAAATTAATTTGAAGTTTCTATCACACCCGGAATGGCTGGTGTTGGTGCCCTTTTTGCTGGAAAGGCATCTGATTTATATGGGAGAAGAAAGGTATAATTAATTAATTTTTATAAAATAATTTAAATTTAGATGATTATTTTGTCGACAATTATTTTTGCTGTTGGGGCTTTTGTTTGTGCAATTGGAATAAGTAAATGGATTTTGTTAATTGGAAGAATATTATTGGGGATTGCTATTGGTAAGTTTAATTTAATTTTATAAATTTATTTATTAAGATTTTTTTATTACATTATAACCTTAATTTTATGTAACCTCCCTTTTACGTAAATATAAATAAAAGCGAGGTTTTTATTTATTTTTAAAAAAGGATTTGCTTCAATGATTGTACCAATATATGTGGGTGAATGCTCACCGGCACATATTAGAGGAAAACTAGTTACTGGATTTCAAGTAAAATATTTTTAACTTTAAAAGCTTGAATAAAAATGTCTGTCCAAATGTCGGGACAGACATTTGGACTTGAGGAGGAATATCCGTACTTGAGGATTTTTTCTCCAATTTTGCTAGAGATTTAACTCAACCTTTAACTTGAGGACAGGTGTCGGTATTGGGATAAATCATGTCAGAATTTAGATCGAGGTTTTTCTTAAAAATAGTTGGGCTCTGAGTTTGCAATGCTAAATTCTTTACTTATTTTTTATTTATTAAATGTATACTTAATTTAAAAGTTAATGATTACTTTTGGATTACTTTCTGCCAACCTTTTTGCGGTTGGATTTTCTTATATCGATCCAGAGAATTGGGGATGGAGGTAATAAAAATACACATACTAATAATTTAATTTAATTAATCCAAATATACCTAATTAAATATATTTTGAATACAAAATTAATGCTAAATTAATTATTAATTTATTTTAATTTCAAAAAAAGATTAATGTTTGGTTTTGCCGCAATTCCCTCAATTTTGCAATTTATTGGTTTCTTTTTCTTACCTGAAAGTCCACGTTGGCTTTACCAAAATAATTTTAAAAGTGAATCAGAAAAAGTTCTTTCAAAAATTTATAATGGAGATCAAAATTGGATTAAATATGGTTTTTCAAAAATTGTTTAAAAAAATAAATAAATTTAATTTTTTTAAAGAATTGGATGAAATCCATTTTGCTCATGAACAACAATTACAGGATCAACAAACTTATGGTAATTAAAAATATTTTAGCACTAGCTTTATATTTTTTAAATTTTATGTGGTGGAAATTTATTAATGCGTATTTTGTCTGATCCCCCAGTTAGAAAATCTTTATTTATCGGAGCAGCATTACAAGCATTTCAGCAAGCATCTGGAATTAATACAATTATGTAGGTAATGAAATAATTTGAAAAACAAAATATATAAAATGAGATGTCTATTTCTTGATTTAAGAAGATCCTTAATTAAATTATTTATGTTCCAGTTCCAGAACCGTTTCTAGGAAAATGTGAAAGATAAATTCTGGAATTGCCAAGAACTAGAACCTCTAAATATTTAATTATTTGGAAAGGAAAATATAACTGATTACTATATCAAATTAAAAATTAAAATTATTTTGTCACAAAAATTTAATAATACTTTTGTGTAACTGAAAATAAATAACGCATCATCGGGTTGAATGGTGGCACAGTCGGTTGTGCTTCGGTTTGGACCCTTTCCATGATGGTTCTATTCCAGCTCCTATCCATTGAATTTTTCTGCAACATGAACATAATTAATACTAAACATTTTTTAATTTAAAAATTAAATTGTTAACAATTTTTTACTTAAAGGTATTACACAGGAGCAATAATCCGTTCTGCGGGCGTTAAAGACTACCACGATACTATTTGGATATCTGTGGGAACAGCTAGTGGGTCTAACAATAATAATTTTTAAAAATAATTTTCTTTTTCTGGTGTCAATTTTTTCGCAACATTTATTCCAATTTATTTAATTGAAAGGCTGGGTCGTCGTTTTCTTCTTTTATTAAGCATTTTTGCTGTTTTTTGTTCACTCATTTTAATGGGTGGAGGTAATTAAAAGATTTCTAAATTAATTAAAGAATTTTATTAAAGCTTTTCTATTAATAAATAAAAATTCTGCCCCTTCAATTAATGGAAATATTAATTTGTTTGATCAAAAAGTAGATTCATTTAATCGTTGTATTTCACATAGGTTTTATTTATTAATTTGATATATTTTGAAAATTTATTCAAAGTAATTGTGATTTTTGCACAACAGATGAATTATGTGGATTTTGTGAGAAAAAGGGAAATAATGGAGGGGGATTTTGTCTTCCTAAGGTAAAAATGATGTACCTTTAAATATTTTTATTAAATTAATATTTTGTATTAGGATTGAGTAAGTTAAATTGTTAATATTTTCTAATGAAAAATTTATTCATAATTTAAATATTTTAATTAATTTTAGGATCATTTTAATGCAGATATTCGTTCTATAACGGGGCCTTGTTCCTCAAAAAATAGCACTAATGGATTACATTTTGTTGAAAATATTGAATATGAGTGGTAATAAATTAATTTCTTAATAAAAAAATAATTTTTAAAATTTTAGGAATGAAAACTGTCACACAGACACAAAATATACAATTTTGCCAATTCTTTTAATGATATTATTTTTGTGTTCTTTTGCTATTGGTTATGCTCCTCTTCCTTGGGTTTTAAATGCTGAATTTTATCCACTTTGGGGTAAATTATATATTAAATTTTTTCTAATAATTATTTTTTAAATTTAGCTAGAAGTACTTGTGTTTCTTTAACTACTTTTTGTAATTGGGAATTTAATTTAATTGTTTCACTAACATTTTTAACATTAACACAAGAAGCGACAAAATATGGTAAGAAAAAGACATTTTGTTTATATTTGCCAATTTATTTTACAAAAATTATTTTTTTAAATTTCATCAATTTCCACTCTTTTTAGGAGCATTCTTTATTTATGCTGGATTAACGGCTATTGCTTTTCTACTTTTTTATAAAGTTGTTCCAGAAACTAAAGGTCTCAACTTGGATGAGGTTTGTTAATAATTTATATTTTTTTAAAATTAATTTTAATTTTTAGGTCCAATTATTATTTATGTCTAAAAAAGAACGTCAAAGAGCTGTTTCCGCACTTCAGCAAATACCTATGTCTAAAATAGAAAATAATAATGGATTTAATTATAAATAAATTTTAAAAGGAAAATAAATAAATATTAACAATTTTTACATTAATATATCATTAATTTTGGTTTTTTTTAAATATGTAAATATATAAAAACTCAAAAATTAAAATTTATTTTTTCTTATTTTCTGGCAGTACATTAGCAAACCCCATTCGACTTTTACCAATATCATAGATATTACCTGAAATTTTTAATTTATTTAAAAATTTTTCTAAAATAATTTTTTGGGACGCTGGTGGGGGTTTTCGAGTTAATAAAAATCTGATTTATATTGTTATAGAATTTATATATAATTTGGCTTGTTAATAATTTTTATTTAAATTTTATTATAATAATTATTAAAATTATTATGTATGAATAAACTTACAATATTGACGAATAAAAGGCGCGCCAAGAATCCAATCGAGAGCTTTTTTAATTTAAAAATTTGTTTTTAAATACTAAAAATACTCACATCCACTTGGGAAATTTTGTGGAACCATTCCAAATAAGCATTTTAAATGTAAGGGATCATAAACATCGATTGTTAATACTTCCTTAATTAAATTCAAATTATTTACTAAAAATTATTTCCACACTTTAGTTAAATTATATTTATTTCCATTTATTTTAAAAGTAATTGGATTGTAAGTTTTATTACAAGGAATAAATAATATATTTGCTGTTTTGTTATATTCTGCCCCAATTTGTTGTCCAATTGAAAGAATTATTGAACTACTTCCATAAATAAGTGAACTACCTGTATCTGATACAGCTTAAAGAAAAACTAAATTTGTTTAAATTTAATTATATTTAATTTAAATTAATAATAAAATAAATATTTTTAATTTGATGGGCAAATAAAGTAATTTTTGTCAACCTTTTTGCCTTATTTTGCTTTGATAACTATTGCCATAACTAACACCCTTAATTTTAAATTTTACTTCAATTATATAATTAACTACTTCAAGTTCAAAAATGAAATAAGAGCGATTTATAAGTGGTGCCCATCCAATTACGTTATCGCAATTTTTGTTGTCTAATCCTCCATAGGTAAATTGTCCTCCACCCAAAAAATTTAGAATTTATTTAAATAATTAATTTAAAAAAATAAACAGTTAAAATACCTTTAATTAATTTCTTTTGACTACTCCCCAAAGTTGCCAAATAAACAGTAAATATTGCATTAGCTAATAAACCTACATATTTTAGCCAAAAATATTTTTTAGAAAATATTTTTAATTTTATTTAATCACCCAATCTAATAGCAGCAGTTAAAGGAGGCTCTACTCCATTAATAGCAATTGACTGAAATGCTAATCCCAAAGTTCCATCAATCGGTTCATTGCCAGCATGTTTATCTATTGTTGTTGCTTGGCCAAAAACAATATATGAAAACCAAAATATTAAAATTTTATAAGGTTTTCCTTCCTATATATTTTCTAGGGTAATTTCTCTAAAGCCCCTTATTTTAACTCTCAAATTTATTTCCACAGTAAAATATTTATTTCCAAATTTCGAATGTTCAAAAGCGACTGAAGAAAATATTAAAAATCAGCTGTTTTTAAAGGGAAATTTTGCGTGGGTAAAAAAACATTAATCACAAATATATTATTTTATTTATTTTATTCTCCGCCCAAAAAATTCCTTTAATTTCTTTCCAAACATATTCTTTCTGTTGGAAACACTCCCGGCCACCAATTAGTGTTGTCTCGGGGCGTCCAATGCCAGAAGAATGAATTGTGCCATTTGAAGTAAAAATGCTGAAATAGTTGGGACGTGTGTCCACTGTTGGCTCATTCTTGTTAATTGAGTTGCAACGCTGCGCATTGCTGTTTGTGTGTCCTGGTTGTGTGTGTTGCTGGTGGCACTTGTTGTCCGTTGAACTAAGCTGTTGCTGCTGCAAGGTTGCTTTACCGGACAATATTTGGCAAAGTGGTCTGAAGCGTGGCAAATAAAGCAACCCTGATTTGAATTTTGTCTGGGTTGCCTTCGCGCACGAATCGGACCACCAAAATTTTGTCGTTGCTGTTGTTGAATGTTGGTGGTTGGATTTTGTTGTGTTGCCATTGTTGTTTGAGGCACAAATTGAATTGGTCTGGTTATTGTTGATGTTGTTGGTAAATGTTGGTTACGTGTTGCCCAATTGTCCATTAATTGATCGAAAATTGAGTACATTTGTGATGTGTTGGTTGCATTCTCCTGTGCCTCCCCTTGAGGCACAGAAGAATTGTGAGTGCCCAAAAACGCATCACACAACTCCTCAAATGCTTCTGGGTCCTCCGTATCCAGGTTGGAGTCTCCCATAGGTGTTGTTGGGGTGTTGCTGTTTGGTGCTGCCATAGCGGGAGTCCATGTCCCAATCACCAAACACAAAAAAAGAATTCCCAACAACGGGCCACGAAACAGTTTTGCCTTAACCTTCACTTCTACAGTGGACACCTCAGATCCGCTGCTTGAACAATGAAGGTCCGAGTTGGCTTCCATACTCATAACTAATTTTTCCTGAATAAAATCCATTTTTATATTTTTTAAACTTCCATTACTAACTTCAACTTCCATAGTGGCTCGTGCAGATGTTTGACTACCATAATTATTCTGAATATTATTATTATTTCCAATATTTATATTTAATCTATCCATATCCGGGATATCTTCTTCGATGTACTCCTCTATTTCTAATCCTTCCAAAGGATAAAATTCAAGTACACCCCCCCTTGGGCAAGAAAATTCGTTAGTAGAACAATAAATATTTCCATTATTATTTTCTACCTTTCTTGCTTCATTAGCAACTGTAGACCGATCCAATCGGCTGAAATATAGTCTTCCATAGACATCTTCTAAATCACAATTTAAAATATTAGCGGCGAATTGAGTAAAGGGAATTGGGGCCATGAATATTTTTAAATTTAAAGGATTTTTTGAAAGTGAATAAAATTTAAAAATTTTAAAGCTTTTTATACAAAAATAATGCCCCCTTGACATCTCAACAAAATTTTCAAAACTTGGAGGTGTCACTCCAAAACCTCCCGCCCCCAAATTTGTTATCAACAATAAACAGCTGGTAATGATTAATCTATACATTTTTAACATTGGGTTGACTTTTAAAAAAATTTTTAATATGAAATAAATGATAATGATGACTAAAATTCCAATTGAAATTATTTTTATATTCATCATTTCCCAAAATAATCCTTGTATGTCCAAAAGTTTAAAATTCGTCCATGAATTGTCAAAAATACCTCCCCACGCACTTTCCATTGTGTATAAACTTGGGGTTCCATTTTTAACTATAATTTTAGCCTTTTCTGGGAGAATATATTCGAGAGTTCCCTGTATTGTAAAGTTTGTTTTGCCTCCAGGGCAAAAAATTTCACAATACTCTCTTACTTCTGTTCTATCAAAAGATAGAACTGAAACTTGTTCAGTTCCATTTACTGAGCATTTACTTGTAAAAATGTTACCATTTTTACATTTAATCTCCGCTAGAGGACTTCCATAGTCCGAAAAACATTTATATTTAAAAATTGCTCCAAAGCAATTATAACAACCCGATAATATAATAGGTTCAATTTTACAAATAGAAATATCTATATTTGAAGCTATTGAATAATTCTCAAATCTAACCATAATTTCTATAGGTAAATAACTTGTTTCTGAATATATATTTCTTCCATTATTCCTTAATTTAATCCTTTTTGTATCTAAAGGCAAAGATTTTTGTTTGTCTTTAAATATTTCCTCAATAATTAAATCAATACAAGCACATTTTATTTGTTCTTCTTCTTTATCTAACCAACATTCTTTACAAGAATTTATATCTAATTCACATTTTGAAAAATTTTTGGCATCAGAACACTCTAAATCTGATTTAAAATTATCTACCATTGCTACTCCATTGTTACCAATTATAAATTGACTGCTCAAAATTGGGGCCATAGGTGGAGTAATATCTAATAAAGATATTTTAATTTTATCCCATTTTATTGTCGCTCCAGGACTTAATGAAAAAATATATTTTGATATATTTCCCTTAAATCTCATTGACATTTCTATATCAATTACGTAATCCCATGTAGGGCACGAAACCAATTCAAATACTTCGTTAGAAACTGGTTCGGCATATACTTTATAGAAATAACAGGCTGCTCCAGGTAATCCACATTGATATCCCCATAATGCGTGACCTTCGACACAATATGAATTTCCTGGTTTTTTAACCCATTCATCTAATTCTTCAACATTTTCTTTCGATCTGATATGTTGGCATCTGCCAGCTTTACAGGTCCCTTGAGCTGGACATCTTTTTACAGATCCTACTTTAAGCTCATAAGATCTCAATTGCTTTTGAGATTTTTGGTTACATTTAATTGAAAGACTGTTCATAATAAATTCCATCTCACCCATTATCATTCCTTTATCATTTTTTAAAGTTAACGAAATTACCTGCCCATCAGGCAATAAAGTTAATGTATTAGTAGTGGTAATTTTACAGGTGGTTAAATTTTTATTTCTATAGCAATCTTCTGATTTCGCCTGTATTGAAATAACCTCAATATCGGCTTTTACAATTTCCATAAAAATAATAAAAATAATTATATTTAATAGTCCAAGTCGATTCAATCTTCTATTCCTTTTTATTCTATTTATTTTCTTTAATTTATGGGACCGATCAATAAGTGTTTCAAGGTCCTTATTTTCAATTTTTCCATCTTTTTTAGAAGAAATTTTAACCATTGTTTTAATTAATCTCCAAATAATTAAAAATATTTTGCCTAATATTGAAAAAATTCTACAAGCGCAAACCATTCCGCTTATTAATAGGCAAAGCATAAATGCTAAGAAAATACCAACTATTGTTATAGTTTTTGTTGATTCACATTGTGGATTTACTATCCTTTCCCAAATTTCTGTTATTCTTAAGCAAGGGTCTACTGCCGGACAAAAAATACTTCCGCGAAATATTCGACGACCATTTATATATTTTGCTCGACATCTATAATCTAAGGCCGTTACATCCTTTGGTAGTCCTAATTCTAAATGTTCCAATCCATTTGTTTCGATTATACAGGTACCCATACAACAAACTTCTACTTTGTCAATTTCAGATCCGACACTTATTAATAATCCGAAATTTCTACATTTCATTCTGCACCCCCTGCAGCTTACTAAATAAGTAGGATTTGAAGATACAAAGGTTATTAATAAAAATAAATTTATAATTGTCAAAATTAATGCCGCCTTTTTTGCCCTTGTGACCATGGGATGTATATTGTTTTTATTTTTAAATTTATTTTCTCCATTTTTTATTCCTTTTGAATTATTATTTATTGAATTTTGTTCTTTGTCCTTAGTTTTTATTTCATTTTTATTTCCATCATTATTTTGGCCATTCTCCAGTTTATTTTCACTTTTTTCTTCCCCATATTTAATTACGTCATTCTCTGTTTCCATCGGAAAGAGCTTGTTGATAGGCCTTACTAAAATTCTTTTTCCTATTTGTACTTTAGCGCTCTTTGGCGGGTTTCCATCTAGCTCAATAATTTTTCCTAAACTCCACGTGTTCCTTGGCTGGCCTTCTTGTTGTACAATCACTACCTCACCAACCCTTGGTTCTCTTTTTAGTGAAGTTCTATCGTTATTATGGGTCCATTTCGATTTATCCCTTAAAATCAATAAATATTCGCGAGTCCATCGCGTCCAGAATTTTTCAAAGGCCTTTTGAGTGGCTTTTAATCGTACTCTTAATTGATCTCCCATACTCAATTTTCCTATTTTAAACTCTTCTTCTTCATCTGACTCATTTATATTTTCATAAATTTCAATATTTGGTAAAAGAAAATCGACGGGTCTAAGACAAGATGGTCCATCCATCTCTCCTGAAACAAAAGAAATAGGCCTACAATTAATCGAAAATTCAACTTCTTTTATAAAGGTTCTTAACTCTTCTAAATTTAATATAACACCTCCAAGTGTTCTTTTAAAGGAGTCTTTAACCAATTTAACCAACCGTTCATAAATACCTCCCGCCCATGGGGATAACGATGGAATAAAACACCATTCAATTCTTTTATTTATTAAAAAATTATTTAGTCTTTTTTCATCGTTTGTCTGTTTTTCGACCCATTTTCCTACAAGCTTAGCGCCGATTAGTTCTGAAACCACTTTGAACTGATTGGCGTTATCCGATAGTATCTTTTTGGGGGATCCTCGACTGGCGATGAAACGTCTTAGACAGTGTAAAAATTCTAGTGCCGAGAGCTCCAATGCTATTTCGAGATGGACTGCCCTAGTCGTAAAACACGTAAAAAGAACAATCCAAAATTTAGACTTTCCATTCTCAATTTTAAAGAGAGAAGGTCCTAAATAGTCAACGCCAATTGCCTCAAAGGCTCTTGATTTAATTAATCTTTCCTTAGGCAATCCTGGCATGATTGGGAGTGCGAATTTTGGTCCATTTATTTTTTGGCACTTTTTACAATTCCTTACTACTTTCTTGGCCTCTCTTCTGGCGCAAGGAGACCAATATTTTATTAAAAAATTTCCTAAAACGGCGTCCACACCTGAATGTAAAAGCTCAATGTGTAATTTATCCATGATTAATTTTACAGCAGGGTGACCTTTTGGCAATAATATTGGATTTTTAAATCCATTAGACATTTCGCTTTTGCCTATTCTAGAATTTAAACGAAAAAGTCCATCTTTATCTGTAATAATTATTGTATTTCTATTTATTAAATTTTTGTCAATTCCCTTTTGTATTAATTTTAATAAAAATATTTCCACTCTTTTAATATCAGCACCTGCAGGTCTTTTGTTTTCGCTTATTGATTTAATAAATTCGCTCTTAATTTTCATTTTACATTTACTCAACCATATTCGAGCGAAAAGAGAAACAATTAAAATAATTTTTAAAATTTTATTCCAGCTATTCCATTTATTAAAATCAATAAATTTATTACTTTCTTTATTATTTATTTGATTAATTTTAAAATTTTCTTCAAAATTATTTTCCTTTTCAATATTTTCAACAACAAAATTCAATTCGTCAGGCCATAAATTTTTAGAATTTTTCAAAAATTCAGGTCCTGACCACCATAGTGAATTAGAGCTTAATTCTACAGGTGTACATCCGCGTGTTGCAATGTCCGCAGGATTACACTCTGTAGGGATATAGCCAAAATTCAAATCACCATGACTTCTAATTTCTTTAATTCTATTTTCAACAAATCTTTCTCCTTTATAATTTTCTTTAATCCAATATAAAACAGGTTTAGAATCACACCAAAGATATTTTTGAGAAATTTTTAACCCAATTTGTTCTGAAACAAATTTTAAAGCTCTAGTAGCAATTAGTACCCCTAACAATTCCATTCGTGGTATACTAACGCTCATCTTTTTAGGTTTGAGTCTATTCCGAGCATATAAAATATTAACCATAATATTTTGATCATTAATACATCTCATATAAACACAAGAAGCGTATGCATCTTTGGATGCATCACAAAACACGTGTAATTGATATTCACCGTTTTTATCTATTATTTTTCTTTCAATTTCAATAGGCGAAACTTTCCATGTTTCGATGATTTCATACCATTTGTTGGCTTCTTCTTCGATTAAAACGCTATCCCATTCTCGCTGTTTTTCCCATAGAGATTGGAAAAACAATTTTGCGGATAATAAACTCGGGGAAGCTAATCCTAGCGGGTCAAATACACTAGCTAATTGTTTCAGTACTAACCTTTTATTTATCTTTTTATTATTCTCAACCACAGGAAAACCAACTGAAAGTTTGTCAGTTTCAATATTCCATGGAATTCCTAGAATTTTTGACTTACTTTTTTCTAAACGATCTTCCATAGGCAATTCTTCATTAAATTCTAAACAATTCGAAATAAACTCTCGAAGGTTCATTTGGGCTGTTTTAAAGATATTTTTCAATTTAATATAAGCCTCTAAAGCTTCCTCTTTTGTATCAACACCTATCAATATATTATCAACATATGAATTATTTTTAAGCCTTTGTGCTATTGGGTCATCCATTGACTCTAAGTGATGCCTAACCGTGGCAGATAAAAGAAACGGGCTTGATATTAAACCGAAAGGGACCTTTGAAAACCGCAAATATTTAATATTTTCTGAAGTGATTGGCTTTCTTACGTCCTTTAACCATATTAATTTTAAAACATCTCGATCTTCTGGATCAAGCTCTAAACAATGAAACGTTTTTTCAATATCTGCCCAAATGGCAATTTCTGGAAGCCTAAATCTAATTAACATTCCAGCTAATTCTGGCATTATTATCGGACCGCGATATAGCAATTCATTTAAACTTTTTCCTCCTCTTATTTTGGCAGACGCGTCATACACTATTCTCACTTTTTTAGTGGTGATGACAGGATGGTGAGGGAGGAAATGCTCTATTGATCCTTTGTTCCGATCAGCATTTTCCAAAACTCCTCTTTTTATGTCATTTTCAATTATTTTCTCGTATTCAAGCATTAAATCTGGGTTCTTTTTAAGTCTTTCCATTAAACCCACAAAACGCCTATAGGCTAAAGAAAAATTGGAAGGTAAATTTTCTTTTTCTTCTTTCCATGGCCACTTCACAATATATCGACCATTTGGGGAACGCTTTATAGTCTTTTTAAAAAAATCCATTGCGACCTGATCATCTTTGGTTGTCGGGTCATCTTTAACTCCTATGGTTTCCAAACTCCAAAAATTATTTAATTTTTCATCAGAGTCTATATTTAATATTGGCACACCTTTATTATTTTTCTTTTTTGATAAAATTCCATTTAATTCGCCTTCAAGCTCTCCACAAATAATTGTACCGACAGAAGTGTCAACCTTAAACAAATTATCTGATAAGGGTACCAAATTGCGAAAAAAATTTCCAAAAGTGCTTTATACCTATTAAAACATCAGGCACCTTTTCAGACGTCCGAATTTTTCCATTCTCTAAATTGGCACACTTTATGTTTGGCATTATTTCTTTTTTAATTTTATATGCAATAATTTCTTCTCTACTTCCATCTTCGAGAATAATTTCAAATAAAAACTTTGCCGATTTAATTCTTATCGGTTCCTTATGAGAAAACGGGAGAATTCCTAATTCCTTTTCTCCTATCTTTTTTAAATTCAATTCTTTCACCTTTTCTTCAGTAATAAAATTAATGGTGGCTCCTGTATCAAACAATCCAACCGAATTACATTTTTTATTAATTACTGAATTAGATAAAATCATATTAGCCTGCATAAGAGCAACTTCCTTTGGTTTCTCTACAATAGTAAGTAAATTCTCTGAAGTCTCTACTTGATTTATTTGCTCAACTTTTTTAAATTCTTTTCCATTTATTACCTTTTTATATAAATTTGGACAGATCAATTTATTATGACGTCCTCTACAAATATTACAATCCATTCTAGTGACACAATTTGTCACTGTATGGCCCTTCCTTAAACAAAGCAAGCATCGATTTTGCTCTGTAAGCATTTTTGCCCTAATATATATCGCTTTTACTTTTTCACATTTTTCCGCGTGATGGGCTCCATGACAAAAATAGCAAGAAATTTCAAACTTCCTATTATTTCTTGCTTTATAATCACCTGATTGTATAGTAAACACCCGATCAAAATTCTCTTTTCTAAAATTTGCTCGCTTTTGATTAAAACCTCTATTATTATTCCAATTGTTCCCAAACCTCTGTTGGTTATAATTAATATTTTTAGAAAATGTCTGTACGCACCTTTGCGCTTCTTCTCTAAGGGCTACTATCTCTTCTAAACCCTTCCTTAATTCGTCAACATTCCAAGTCGCACTTGTTTCTTTTTCCTTTTTTAACAATTCTAAAACTATATTTTTTGGCAATTTATTTTTTATTGCCATCATAACTATAGACTCATCTTCAACTCTTCCCATTGCCGTTAGGGATCTACAAATCCTTTCGACTTCCTCAAGGTAAGAACGAAGAGAAAAAACCGATTCATTTGCCATAGGAAGGCTAATTAATTCCGCATGGAGAGTATCCCTTATTGCTTTTTCATTCCCAAACTGTCTTTTTAATGCATCTTTCAGCGGTTCATAATGTTCGGCAATCGGCCGATAACCCAAAACCGCTCTTTTGGCCTTACCTCTGAGGCACTGAATTAAATAATGTGCTTTGAGCCCTGGGTCCATATCCAGGCTATCAACAGTTCTACTAAAAGATTGCCAAAATTCTGGCCAAACTAGAGGGTCTCCATAAAATTCTGCCAACCTAGTCCTAGGCAAATGTGCAGGGATATTATATTCATTCCTGCGAAATAAATTCTCATTTAAAGGAGTCTGACCCCTATTTATTGGAGCTTCTGGTCTCCTAGATTGGTTGGCTCTATCTTGTCCAACTCCCAATTCCACAGAAAGATCGGATTGTGTACTTCCGTCTTCTGACTCTGCCAATAAAATTTCAATATCCGCAATCATTTCATGCGCATTTTCTATCCATTCCGCATAATGGTGCTCTGATGGCGCAAAACGAGCTAAAACCTGTTCTTCCGCTTCTCTCTCATTAGCCGGAAGTCCACGAATATAATCCTGCCATTGGTTGGCCTTTTCTTCGAGACGATTAACTATACGTCGCAATTTAACTAATCTAGTCCTTAACATTTCCATACCTTCAACTGTGCGCTCTTGGGCATCTAAAACGGGGCGAATTTCCTCAAAATGTTCACGCAAACGCGTTATAGCCGGGGTCATAGCTTGACGAATAGTTCCCGACATTTTTATTCTTCTAATAATAAATTTAAACCTCAAAAAGGTATATCAGACTGTTCTTCAAACAATCAAAAAAAAATTTTATTTTTTAAAAAAATTTCAACTTCAAACAAATTTAATTATTGTTTTCCTTAAACAATATAATATAAACCAATTATGGTCGTGGCACCATATGAAAACCAAAATATTAAAATTTTATAAGGTTTTCCTTCCTATATATTTTCTAGGGTAATTTCTCTAAAGCCCCTTATTTTAACTCTCAAATTTATTTCCACAGTAAAATATTTATTTCCAAATTTCGAATGTTCAAAAGCGACTGAAGAAAATATTAAAAATCAGCTGTTTTTAAAGGGAAATTTTGCGTGGGTAAAAAAACATTAATCACAAATATATTATTTTATTTATTTTATTCTCCGCCCAAAAAATTCCTTTAATTTCTTTCCAAACATATTCTTTCTGTTGGAAACACAATATTTGGGATTGTTAATGTATTGTTTTCATTAATACAGCCGAACTTGTTAAAAAACAAATAAATTTTAAATTTATATTTTAGTATAGAGAAATGCTAATAAATTAAAAATATAGTTTTCCGTTCAAAATCTAAATAAACTCAAAAATCCAAATATGACTTTTCAAATTAATTAATTAAAATAATATTTTTTTATTATCTAGAAATTACTTTAGTTAAATTATATTTAATACTTTTTTCAAAACTTATGGTATTAACTCTCAAAAAATATAAAACCTATATTATTAAAACTTAATTAAAATATTTATTTATTTACCAACTTTTATTCTATCACTCCCCAAAAATCCATCAGCAAATCCCTGTCCATAAATTATACTAAAAGGACGGCCATTACTTTTATAAGTTGTTGATTTACTTGAATCAAATTTTATTTTCCCGTCACAAGAAGAAATATTCGAATTTTTACCACAACAATAAATATCACAATTTTTATTACAATATTCTAATTGTTTAAAATAAATTTTTTAATTTATTTTTTGTAGAA
This sequence comes from Meloidogyne enterolobii, assembly GCA_963681835.1. Classification (NCBI taxonomy): domain Eukaryota; kingdom Metazoa; phylum Nematoda; class Chromadorea; order Rhabditida; family Meloidogynidae; genus Meloidogyne; species Meloidogyne enterolobii. The sequence continues at coordinate 383,948 of CAVMJV010000049.1, read as the reverse complement.
AATTCAAAAATTAAATTAAGTACCTTTATTTTTACATTTATCATTACATTTCTGCCTAAAGTTACAAGTTTTATCTACAACCCAAAGATTTGAACTCGCCGTATCCATTGACACTCGAAATTCCTGTCCTGGTGTACCTTTATTTGTTAAATATTTTTTAAAAAAATATTTAAATTGTTAATCATATTTAAGAGGAATTTTCTTATTTTTAAGGAACTTTCAATAGTTTTTGGCACCAAGAAAGTAATATCTTTTTTCTGTAATTTATTTTTATCTACCTAAAGTAATCATTGAAACATAAATCATATCCCTATAGTTGTAAACATTGTGTATAAATTTTTTTCCATTATAAAGAATTCCATCAATTATTTGTTGACTTCTGGCATCCAATTGATCTAATAATTTTTGACTTCCGTGCAAAAGAATTTCTTTACTGAGTTTTATAAAATTAGAGGTAAAAGGGTATTCTTGTTTTTGATATCAGGTAAGGTGAATAATACTTTAAAAGAGCACTTCGTTATTGAGGATTTTCAAAAAATTTTCAAAAAATTTACTCCAAAGAGGAGTAATTTCTCCTAAATAAGAAACAGGAAAAGTGAGAAAGAACCTAGGAATAAATTAAAGATATTTTAAAAATTAACAAAAAATAAGAACAAACAAAGGATCTCCATTTTGTATAATATCAATATTATGTACTCCATTTTCTAATAAATTTGTTGATAAAATTGAATTAAAAATATAAAATAAAATAAAACAATAAAATAAATTAAATATTATTTTCATTTTATTTCCAAACAAATTATTGGATAAAATTAAGAAATCAAAATTTTGTTTATATTTGTTGGATTAGAGGTAATACGTTAATTTTATATTAAAACATTTATTTTTTTAAATAAAAATTCTTTAAAAAGTTTTCAATGTGAATGACATATCAAAGTTATTCTTAATCAATTCTATAATATTGAATTAAAAATTTAATGATCCACGTGGATTTGTTTGTCTATTTCTTAAAAATTCATTTAGAATTTTAAATTATTTTTTTAGAAATTCTTTTAAATGATAAAAATAATCAGAATTATTTAAATTTATAAATTTATAAATATTTAAATTTATAAATAATAACTAACAATTTTGTATAATTGAAATAAAATTATTTCTATTAGGTATGGAACCATCCGTTAGCCCATTCACGTTAATTTTGACTAGTTTCAGATTGAGCTATACCCTGACCTGTTTCAGAACGATATCTTCAGAATTATCCCGAAAATTTAGACTAAAAATTTAAAAATTTTGAAAAATTTTCTGGACAGGGTTAATTAATTAATTAAAATTAATTAATATCAACAAGCATTCTAAATTTATTTTTCTTCAAATCTTTTTCATCTAAAATTGCTCTTCCATCTTCTATTCTGACCATTCTTATATTTTCTATCGGTCCCTCAGATTCTAATACTAATAAAGATCTCTCACGAATATCCAAAATTAAAACAAATATTGAAAGTAACACAAGAAAAAGGAAGGTAATTAGAAGAGAAACAAAAAATAACCATTTCCAAATATCCCATTCTCTGAAATAAATAAAAATAAATAATTAATATAAAACTTTTTTTGTAAAATTGACTGATTTACGAAACTTCTATCTATAATAGAATAAATAATTTTAATGTTATTTAGAATGGGTGGAGTTAATAAATTGGAATCTTACTGAAATATTTTCGGAGGATCATGACTCAAGACATTAAAGATTTTTCCTTCTCCTAAACATCTAAAATTTCCTTTCCTTTTTTTTAAATTCAAAATTGAATATCAACTTTCTAATTTTCTATTTAATTAATTAATTAAATATATAAATAATATTTTCAAACTTTTCACATCCTTGTGGACAATTAAAATCAAGTAAAGGAAGTTCTAATCCATAATTGTATAGTCTAATGTGTCTTACATGATGAAAGACATTTTTAGCTATTGCTGGAGATATACGGGCAAATACATTTTCGGAATTTTTCTAAAATATTATTTTTAATTTATCAATCTTTTTAGTTCACCCCCTCAATCCTTACCCAATTATTTCCATCTTTAACAGAGGATTTATTTGGCAATTTCATAAATCTTGATAAAGAATCATTTGCCAACTTCTCAACATTCGTTCCAAAAAATTCAGAAATTTTTATTTTTTCATTTTGATTGGAATGAATCCACAAAACTCTGTTTATCTAATTAATTTTAAATTTAATTAAAAAATTTTACAAAAATATAAACACCTCAACAATAACTGTTTGTCTAAGAATATTAATTAACATACTCTCATAAAATTGCAACGTTTCATTCCTGTAACCAAAAAATATGAAATATTTTTCCCTTTGTAAATTAAAAATTATAATTGTAAATTTAAAATTTTAACTTATAAATTTTAATTTATAATTAAAATTTAAAAATTCAAATTTATAAACAATAAAATTTATAAATTTATAATTAAATATAAAAATTTTTCAAATGAATCACACAACTCCCTCGAAATTTTCCCAAAAATTTATCCTTAAAATGTTTCATTATTAAAATTTTTAGTGATTAAAAAATATTTTTATAATTTATTAAAATCTATTAGGGAGGGTAATTATTTCAGAGTGGGTAATTATTCAAGCATATACGGCAATTTAAATTTAAAATATATTTTTATTTAAAAAACATACCTACCAACATGATAAAGAATTAGGATTACTAATTGAACAAAAATGTTTACAATTAATTACACCAATATTTTCGTGTTCATTTCCAGTAAAATAATTCATTTTTAATTGTTTTTCTACTCCAATATTCCACAAAGAATTATTTAAAAAATTTTGTTTTGAAATTTTTAGAAGGAAGACAAAAATGGATAAAATAAATTTAAATTTGTTAAGTAACATTATATAGAGGTTGATATAATATCGAAAATATATTTTGAATTATTAATAAAAAATAGGATTAAAATATAAAAAAATATTTATTTATTTAAATGTAAAATTTCTCTTTTTTTCTAAAATTTTATTTTTATGATTAAAACGTAAAAGTTTTGTCGTTCCCTTCAGTTAACAATAAAAATGACAACGATAATATCATCAATACTTTTTTTAAAAAAAGGAAAGGGAAAAATAAATTCGAGAATTTATTAAAAAAAGAAAAAGAAAACTACTTTCTTTTTGATTAATAATAAAATATAAATTAGTATAAAAAATATTTTTTATATAATTTTTCTATATTTTATTTTAATTAATTAAGTAAATTTAATAATTTTAATTGTTAATTTTAAACAAAATTTAAAATTATTTTAGTAGACCCGCTAAAAAATTTTTTGGTGAGTTTTAAATTTAAGTTTATAATATTTAAAAATAAAATAATTAAATTTAAAAAAATGAATAAATAATACTAAAAGTTAGGATTTTTAATTATAAAACAAATAATTTAAAAATTAAAATAAAATTATAACCAAACTCAATAAATTATCATTTATTCATTTTTTATTAATTGTTACTTAAAATTATTTTTTGATAAGAAAATGAAAAAATTGGGAGTATTATTATTTTAAAATTGTTTTTTAATAAATTAAAATTTATATTTTTATATAAATATTTTTTAATAAAATATAAAAATTTTTTATATTTTTGGCAAAATAATTTTTTTAAATTTTTATTTTCTAAATAATATTTAATAAAAGGAAAGAATTATTAATCTTTTTCGTTTAAAAAATGAATAAAATTCTAAAAAAAATTTCCATTTTCATTTTCTAATTAAAATAAATAATTTAACAATTTAATTATTAAAACAATTAATTTTTTATTTATAATTCTTCTTTTATCTTTTCCCCGGGCAAAATTGCCGGATTGCCTTCCAAAATCTTATCAGCATTATCCATTTCCTGTACAGAAACAATTCCATCATTATTAAAATCTAAAATCCATTGAAGTCCTGGATCTCTTTTTCTTCCTTCAATTTTATTTTTATTTTTCCTTTTACTTTCCATTATAGACAAATCTCTTTCAAAAATATATTTAAATTCAGATATATCAATAATCCCATCATTATTTGCATCAAAATATCTTTAAAAAATGAGATATTTTATGAATATTTTGAATAAATTATTTTTGAGAGAAATAATTAAATATACTTTATATAATATTTAGAAGCAAGTACAGGGTCTATATCTTCATTTGGCCATGCTTTTCCAAATTCTTTTAACATTTTATATCCAAAACGAGTTAATTCGTCTTCCGTAAGTTTACTATCATTATTTAAATCCATCCATTCAAATTGCCCTTCTATAGTCCACGGCTCTATTTTTATTGCCTCAACATCAAAACGAAGCCAATGTTCATCATTTGGTATGAACCTCCAAACTAATTTTAATATTTATTAGAGTTTTGGTGAGACTGAGATTTAAGGGTTCTTTGTTTTATTAAAAGGGCACTCAATATTTTTTTTGAAAAAATATACATTTGTTTAAATCAACTCCTATAATAAATACAAGAGCTAAAGACAGTAAAGATCAGTAATTTGAAAAGCCTAGGCCTGTTCCTGAGTTAGATTTAATTTTTATTTCCTAGGTCTGTAATCCAGGAAAAACCCAGGCCAGGAAAAACCCAGGAAGGTCAAAAAATGCCTGGGCCTAGACTCTGGGTACAGAAAAAACCCAGGCTTTGGTCCAGACCTAGGCCTAGCTTTTCCTAAAATTATTATAACTTTGTATTATACTATTCCTAATTTAAAATTTTTAATTTACCTTTACTCTTCCTTCTACGGCTTAATCTCCAAGGAACTTCAATTTTGCGAAGTTCACCATCACACATTCCTTTGATGCCTTTATCTAAACCAGGCATTGTCTTAATATATGAATTAAAACTAATTTTTATTTCAATTTTTTACCATCCCTACACCCAATTGTATTTTAATTCCATCTTTTTCACGTCCATAACTTTGATCAAACTTTTTCCCAGCCTCAGAAAAGCCTTTGAAATGAAATGTGACAAAATCAAGACGTCGAGCTTTTCTGGGGCAATCTCCAGGTACCCAAGTTTTTGAAACCTTTTGATTTTTAAAAATAAAATAAATTTATTTGTGATATTTATCTCGAAATAAAATTTTTTTGTTTAAATTATGTAAGGAAGAGAAAGATCCAGCTGACTAGCATTTAAAAACGCTCACTAGGCGGGGGTTTAAGATCTATTGAATGAGATAGCTAAGTCCCGGTAGCTCAGTTGGTAGAGCACCTGTACGAAAGCAGCACCTGTACGAGCGAAAGCACCTAGCAATAACTGCCAAGGGGTCGCAAGATCGAAGCCTGCTCGGGATTAAACTTTTACCTCGCTCTTACTATTACCTTAATATCAAGCGGTCCGCCATTAGACATTTCTTCTAGTTCCCTTTAAATATTTTTTATAAGAATTTTAATTTTTGAATATTCTATTTAATTTTTACAAAATAATTAATTATTTTTTAGTTTAAAATTTTGATTTTCTTTTTCTAATTTTTCTTTTACTAATTAATAAAACTTGAAACAAATTTTTTATTAAATACCTAATTTGTGCAGCACTCATGGGCTTTCCCTCCCCCCTTATTTCGATGACCGGAATTGAATCTTCTCGTTTTTTTGGCTTATTTTCTACTACTTTGGCATTTGCTTCTTGAAGTTTTAAAGTGGCCAATGAGGGAATTTCCGTTGAAAATACCAAATCTTATAAATAATTTTAAAAAATTATAATATTTTACTTAGATGTATATTTTATGAATGAAAATGAACTAACATCGAACCTTTAGTAACAATAATTAAGAAATATTCAAATTGAATGAATCTTGACATTTAAAGGTTTTTATTTTTACTTAGGTAGTTTATTTCTCAAAATATGCAAAAATAAATTTGTTTAACAAGACTACCATGGATTATTGTTTCAACCTTCCGCCGGGAGGAGTAATTATTATAATAGAGAGAGGGTAATTATACGAGGTTTGAAATTTGAACGTGTTTTAGGGTATTTGTTGGGGGGGGGGGGTAATTATTGTTTCAATCTATCGTTGGATGGGGTAAATAATAGAAGTTGAGTAATTATTTGAGGGAGGGCAATTAATACAGATTAACGGTATTTACTCTTAATAATCAATTAATTAAATAAGATTTGGCACTAAAATTTTTTAAATTTAAAATACTAACCTGCTAGTAGCAACATAATTATTAATAAAATAATTTTATTAAATAAATTAACTCCAAAAACATATTTAATCATATTTAAATTTTTATATAAATTAATAAATATACAATTAATAATTTAGTTTAATTAATAATTAATTAATAATTTTATATAAATTAATAAATTTGTTTAAATAAAATAAATCTAATCAAATTAATCTTTTTTAAAATACCCCAAAAAATACCCCATAAATAAATTATATATAAAGCTGTGTGAATATGAATGAAAGAAAGAAAAGGATTAAAGCAAAAAATATTTCCGCACATAATTCAAACAACAATGGATGACCTTCACCGAATAAATGTTTTTTTTATTTTTTTTTATTGACAGCTATTTAGTAGATGGTTGTGGAAATAAAGGAGTCGATCTATATTGATTTAGATATTAAGGATTTACTATATTTAGGCGATATACAGAGCAGACATGCACGAAACTCCAAAATTTTTTCAGACGAAACGAAACGAAACAAAATTTTTTAAAAATCGTTTCGTTAACGAAACAAGATGAAACAGTAGAAATTTAGCGAAACGAAACGAAACAAAACGAAACATTGTAATTTTCAAAAAAATTTAAGAAAAACGGTTTTATTTTCTTAATTATTTTTTTAAACATGTTAATAGGCCAGCTATAAACTATATATAATCTCATAGCTTTGTGTGACCGTAAATTTTGGTCCCAGGCTCCAAAATTTTTGCGTGTTCCCTCCTTTTATTCAAAAATATTTTATTTAGAATTTTAACTTTAATTAATTTAAATCATTGAAATTATTTATTTTCTCCTCTAATATGTATTTTATTTTTCTTACACAATTCCTGCTGGATTAAGTTGATTGGGAAGTCCTGAAATTTAAAAATGAATATTAAATGTTTGTTTTCTTGTTTGTTTTTTGCTGGTTTTTAACATATTATTGTAAAAAGTTTAAGTATTCTTAAAAATAATTATCTTCTTTTTAAAAAATTTTATTGAATATCCCTCCAACTCATAAAAATACTCACCTCCAGGAAGACCTCCCAAAGGCAACTGTGGACCTCCCAGAGGAAACTGTGATTGATATGGAGGATATTGAGGAAAAGTGCCAATTCCAGAATTAAATAAAGGAAAATTTTGGTATGGATAGAAAGGATTGGTTTGTGGAGGAATAAAGTAAGGAGAACGTAGAAAATAATTGTTAAATGGAGGAGGTTGATAAAAGTTGTTAATAAATGGATTTGGTTGTGGTGGGAAACTTGGAAGGTTGAAAGGTTGTTGTTGAGGAAGTAATCCATTTCCAATTAGGCCTAGTCCTCCACCTAAAATTTACAAAATATTTTTCTCCACCTAAATTTACAAAATAAAATATAATTTTTTAAAATTTTTTATCTAACCGATTGGTGGTTGTTGTTGTTGTAGTCCCCAATAAGGTTGGCGGATCCGGATATCCGGATCCGAAAAAAGGCCGGATATCCGGAAATTTTCGGTTCGGATACCGGATCCGGATCCGGATATCCGAAATTTTCGGTTCGGATATCGGATCCGGATCCGGATATCCGAAATTTTCGGTTCGGATATCGGATCCGGATATCCGAAAATTTCGGTTCGGATCCTAGATTTAGGGAAAAAGGAAAAAATCTTGCCCAATGGCCTTCCAAATTTCTCAAAATTTTCGCCTGCGGCGCTGGAAAATGAACAAATCGGGTAGCCCAGGCTTCCAAGATTCTCAAAATTTTTGCCTGCGGCGCTGGAAAAGGAACATCTGGTAGTCTAATCTTCCAAAATTCCCAAGATTTTCGCCTGCGGCGCTGAAAATGGAAGAAATTTGGCTTCAGTTGCTTCCAAAATTTCAAAAAAATTTCGCCTGCGGCGCTAAAAAGTGAATTTTTTGGCCTACTACCTTCTAAAATTACCAAAATTTTCGCCTGCGGCGCTGTCAGTGGAAGAACTCTGACTTAAGGACCTCCATGTTTCTCAAAATTTTCGCCTGCGGCGCTTAAAAAGGAAGAAAAGGGGTTTGTTTGTACGATAACTGAGGATTTACCTCAAAATATCTCATTATTCTCTTAATCCCACGATCCCAGCTATCAATTTACCAAATTCAAAAATATAGAAATAGCCGATGTATCTACTACTTCCCCCAAATCCACTAAATTCTCACAAATCATCAGATAAACTACAAAATTTTCCACACATTGATTACACCTAGATAACTGTTAAGCATAAATTCCCTCGATAACACTGTTAATCCCCAAATTCAATCATAATTGCTCCTAATCCCTTTATATCCTCCTTAACACTCAACTTTTCAGCGCTGCAGGCGAAAATTTTTAAAATAAAAATTTCGGTTCCGGATCCGGATATCCGAAAATTTCGGTTCGGATATCGGTTCCGGATCCGGATATCCGAAATTTTCGGTTCGGATACCGGATCCGGATCCGGATATCCGAAATTTTCGGATCGGATACCGGATCCGGATATCCGAAGATTTCCAACTATCCGCCAACCTTAGTCCCCAAAGTCCTGAATATGTAAATAAACCTATATTATGTACAATGTCACACTTTATTTAAATGGAACTTAGGTAGGAACATATTACTAGACTGGCAACAAAATTTCTAATTTCGTGGAGAATTTAGAAACAAGTTCCATAAAGTTATTTTGAACAAGTTCCATAAAAAATACAGAAAAACATAGTATTGTAATATAGGTTTTACAATATCCCTTTTAGTTAAATATTAAAATTAAAATTAAACCAAGTTTTGGAAGCAATTCTTTAGTAGAAATTTCATTATCAGCAGAGACTGATTTTATTTGGTCCTCATTATTAGCATTTATTAAGAGGATAAATAAAGTTAAGTATATAATTGTTGATTTAATAAACATTTTTTTCAATTTTTAATTAATCTTAATTACTTATTTAAATAAAAATACTAAAAGAATTAAAATATTAAAAAAATTCCAATATTAAAAAAAATTTAATATTCTAGGATTATTAATTTTCACTTCTACTAACGTAGATATCGTTAACTAATCAACGGTAGAAATAGCAAGGTAAATTTATTTAAAAAAATCAGCGATTAAATAATTTTTGACAACCATTTCTTTAAATAGTTAAGTTTGTGCCATTCAATTTTATTTCTCTGAATCACCTTTACTCTAAAAACAAAAATAATATGTTTTCTGAATCATTAATAAATTTCACTTTTATTTTTAAAAATTTTTTGAAATTAATTCTAAATGGCACTTAAATAATTTAAAAAATATTTTTTGGTTTGAGTAATAATTAAATTAAATTAAATATAAAAATATTTATTAAATTTAAAATCAATTTATTATTTTTTAGATTTTTATTTTCCTTAAATAAAACAATTTTTGCATGTTAAAATAAATAAAAGAATAATATTTCTTTTATTTTTTTAACAAAAAATGTTTATAAAAGAAACAAATTTTTAATTTAAATAATTTATTCAGACAAAAAATTTAAATAACAAAGAAAAAATTAAAATCAAAAATTGTAAAATTTATTGTAACATTCTTTTTTAAATAAATATTTTTAATAATTAAAACCAAACAAATGTAGAATTTATGTAGAAAAAAATTATCAAAATTATTTCTTGGCGACAAAATTGAGTTGTTGAATAAATTTAATATTTTTTTCAATTAGAAATTCTTTTTGGTGTGGATTGCCTGTAAAAATTTTTTTAATTTTTAAAAATTTTTCAATAAAATTTTTGTGGAAAATTTAATAAGTAATTGAAGTTAAATAAATTAATAATTTAATATAATTAAATAAATAATAAAAGAAATGGAAAATTTGAATTTTTATAAAAATTAATTTTTTGTTTAAATTATTTTCTCGATTAATTCCCCTCCTTCGAATAATTCCTCCTCTCGATTAAATCCCCATGCTAGTGTTGTGATGAAACAATAATTCCCCACCACCAAATACCCTACTGCACATCAAATGCCAAAACTCGAATAATTCCCCTCCCTCGATTAATTCCCCGTGCCAAGGAAGGGTCGAAAAAATAATTCCCCAGGGGAATTAATCGAGAAAATACGGTAATTTATTTAATTTTAATAATTATTGCTCAATTATTGTCAAAAATCCAATTTTATTTTCATCTGTACATTACAAAAAAAATAAATAAAATATTATGAAATTACAAATTAAAAATATATATTTATTATTACATCATTTATGCACTTTTATTTATTTATTTATTTTATTGCTATTCACGTGAATTTAATTAATAATTAAGCAACTAAAGTGCAAAATAAAATTTATTTTGAAATATTTAAAAAGGCAATATATATAGGCAAATTAAAAGGGAATGGATAGCAGTGTTTAATCTAATTATATAATTGAGAAGGGTGTGTGTGTTTGTTTGTCTGTCCTTTTATAGACAAGTGGGCTTTTATAGTAAAGTGATTGGGGGAGTGAGGAAATAGGGGGTTTTTATAGTAAAGCGTTGCCAGTTGAATTAGGTTGAAAGGGTAAGCAGATAGTATAAAAGCAGGGTATTTTGGTCAGTCTTAACTGCTGCCAAAACCTTCTCAACTTTGCTGTGCTCTGTTCTACGTTGCTGTGCTGTTCTACGTTGCTGTGCTCTGTTCTCCGTTGCTGTGTTCTGTTCTACGTTGCTGTGTTCTGTTCTACGTTGCTGTGCTCTGTTCTACGTTGCTGTGCTCTGTTCTACGTTGCTTGCTCTGTTTTACGTTGCTGTGCTCTGTTCTACGTTGCTGTGCTCTGTTCTACGTTGCTGTGCTCTGTTCCACGTCAACGTTTGCTGGAGTCCTGTCATTGCTCTAAGTTTGTTTTGTTAAAATATTCTTTAACTTTAAGTTGTTGATTCAGATTACCTGCTTTTTGTTCATGGAACCGGACGAACCGTGCTGCTCCAGTGCTGCCGAAAGGAAGAGGAAAAGCCGCGCTGCGGAGAGTGATAGTTTTAGAAAAGTTAGATTAGTTTGTGATAGAGAGAGACATCAGTCTCTGAGGTCCCTTGAGGACAAGAATCTTAGAAATCTTAGATTAGTTAGCCAAAGAGAGAGACAGCAGTCTCTGAGGTCCCTTGAGGACGAGAATCTTAGAAATCTTAGATTAGATAGTCAAAGAGAGAGGCAACAGTCTCTTAGGTCTCTTGAAGACGAGAATCTTAGAAATCTTAGACTTGAAAAAAATAGGCAGAGGATGGCGGTCAAAAGATCGCTTGAATCTGAGCAAGAAAGAGAACTTAGATTATGTGATAAGAGAAAAAGACAAAGCAAGTATAGAAGAGACTTAGTGCAACAAGCTGTACGCAAGTACCAAGCGAGTTGTTTAGATTTAGCTAAAGAGAATAAGCTTAGTGATCTTAGTGTAGAGTGCATGCACTGTGGTGCTTTGCATTTTGCAGAAGAAAAGACTAGAGGTAATTCATTCAATGACTGTTGCCATCATGGTAAAGTTGTTGGATTGAATATACCAGAGCAGGATTTTCCTGAGGAATTGAGAGATTTGTTTATGAAATTAGATGCAAGGCATGCGAATTTCTTTGACAATATCCGTCATTTGAATAGTAGCGTGTCCTTCGCTTCGATGAATCCACTTAGATATAGATATCCTAGCAAAAGAGGGCCGTATTGCTTTCGCATATACGGTCAAGTATACCACAAATTAAATGTGGCATTGAATCCAGACTTAGGTGAAGATCCTGCTTACGGGCAGATCTTCATAGTAGATACTGCTGAGGCAATGAGGGCGATGACGAAGGCTAATGCCGGAGTCGACCCTGAATTGCTTAGAACTGTGTATGAGGTTATTAGAAGGGGTAACCCTTTTGCTGAGGCTTATATGATGATGAAAGAAGAGGAATGTTTAGAGCTTGAAAAAGCTAAATTAGAAAATAGAGAGCCGACCGAGATCAAACTTTTGTTTGAAACCGGAAAGCAATTAGATAGAAGATCAGGGTACAATGTACCACGAGCAAATGAAGTAGCAGCAGTGTATGTACCCGGCGCTGACGGGGAAGTACCTGATGCTAAGGTTGTTGTGAGACAACGAGGTAAAGAGTTAAAGATTTTGAATAGTGCTGATGCGATGGTGACTCCTATGACTTATCCACTTTTTTATCCAAGTGGTACTCTAGGTTGGCATCCTGAGCTAAAGCAAAGTAATAGTATTAGAAGAGTGACTAGGCTGCAGTATGTATGCTACAGTTTGGCCATTAGGAAAGAGTTCAATCCTATTTTATATGGGGGAAAACTCTTTCAGCAATATTGTGTTGATGAGTATGTGAAGATAGAAGGAGATAGATTGAGATGGATTCGTATGAATCAAAAGAAAATATGTGCTGAGGCGTATAAAAACATCGATAATATGATGTTTCTTAGATCGCAAGAATTAGGTTTGCCACTTGGTCGGAAGGTTATCCTTCCTCCAAGTGTGACAAATAGTCCTAGATATGTTGAGAAGCATTTTCAAGATGCTATGGCCGTAGTCAGAAGGTTTGGAAATCCCGACCTTTTCTTGACTATGACATGTAACCCTATGTGGTCTGAGATTGTAGATAATTTGTTTCATGATCAAGTTACTAGCGATCGGCCAGATTTGGTCGTTCGAGTGTTTTATTTGAAAGTAAAGGCTGTTATGCAGCAAATAGTTAAGCTTAGAATATTTGGAAGTGTTCTTGCCTGGATGTATCCTGTGGAGAATCAGGGCAGGGGCCTTCCTCATATACACTTGCTTTTGACTCTTTCCGAAGAGGACAAGTTATTAACATCTGATGATGTTGATAAAAGAGGTATTAGTGCTAGAATACCTGAAAAAGGTACTGAGATTTTTGATTTAGTAAAGAGATTTATGATCCATGGTCCATGTGGAAGTTTGAATCCAAACTCCCCATGCATGGAAGAGATACTAGAAAATGGAAAAAAGATTAGGAAATGTTCTAAAGGTTATCCTAAAGCATTTCAAGAGAAGACTTTGGTCTTAGAGAATGGTTTGACGTTATACGCCAGACCTGATGATGGTAGAAAAGTAGAAGTCTTAGTCTCTGGAAACAGAGTAGAATTAGACAATAGATGGGTTGTGCCTCACAATCCTTATCTATTGAAAGTATTTAGATGCCATATTAACCTTGAAAAAGTTAATAGCATTAGTTCGGTGAAATACTTGCACAAGTATGTGCATAAACCACCGGATAGAGCAAGATTAGAACTTGAGACTAGAAATGATCATGATGAAGTAAAAGAGTTCATAGACGCTAGATATGTCTGTCCTCAGGAGGCAGTCTGGCGAATCTTAGAATTGCCTATGTATGATAGAAGTCATAGTATTATGGCCTTGCCAGTTCATCTGCAGGGCGAGCAAATTTGTTATTTTGATGAGACAATGAATGAAGAAGAGATCTTAGAGAGAACAAGAAATTGTTCTGAGTTATTAGCTTATTTTGATTTGAATAAGAGAAATGATACTTCGATGGTTTTACTTTATCATCAGTTGCCTGAAAAGTTTTGTTTTAGTAAAGGAAAGTGGACTGAGAGAAAGTCACATTTTAACGCAATTGGTCGTATGGTTAAAGTATCACCGGCTGAGCCGGAACGATACCACCTACGGCTATTGTTGTTGAATGTGAGAGGAGCTTCCTCTTACGAGGAGCTCAAGACTATTAGTCGTTCAGACGGCTCAGTTAAGGTCTGTATGACCTTTTCTGAAGCATGCCTTGAACGAGGTTTGATTAGAAATGATGAAGAGTGGAAAAAGGCCTTGGAAGAGGCAGTGAGCTTTGAGATGCCTAGAAAATTGAGAGATTTTTTTGCTTTGATCTTAGTCCATTGCAATCCTTCTCAACCGGAAGAGCTTTGGTTGATGTTTAGAGATTTCTTAGCGGAAGATTTCGTTAGAAATTTTTCGAAAGAATTAGCATATGCGAAAGCATACAGAGAAATAGCTTTGAGTATTGTAAAGGGTGGGAAATCACTTGCTGATTTTCCTACCATGGAACAAATAGATTTAGCTGAGGACGTCGAAATGACGTTCAATGCTAAAGAAGAAAGAGAATTAGGCTTAAGTGCATACGAAAGTATGTACGATGAGCAGAGATTAATAGTTGATGAGATTTTGAATAGAGTAAATAGATCTGTTCCTGAACCTGCGTTCTACTTTTTAAGTGGACCAGGTGGAACAGGTAAGACGCATGTGAACAATACAATTGTTCATATGCTTAGAGGTGAGAAAAAGAGAATTTGTACTATGGCCTTTACCGGTATGGCAGCTACTTTGATGCCTGCCGGTAGGACTATGCATAATAGATTTTGTTTAGCTTTAGATATGAGCAACTCTAACATTGGCCCTAGAAATAGGGCATGGAACGAGTTGAAAGAGACTGAGGTGTTCATATGTGATGAGGCGCCTATGATAAATAAGCGCGCATTGCGAACACTAGATGAAAAGTTAAGAGAAATTATGAACAATGATTTAGTATTTGGTGGCAAAGTTATGCTTTGGACGGGTGACTTTCGTCAAACCCTGCCAATTCAGAAACATGCCACAAGAGCTGAGATGGTCAATTCGACCATAAAGAGAAGTGAGTATTGGAATATTGCTAAGCAATATAAGTTGTCTAGAAATATGAGAGCTCTGGAAACAGAGAAAGAGTTTGCTAGAGATTTGATTGAAATAGGGAACGGCAATTGGAATGATGAAAATGATTCCATTAAATTGCCTTCCGAGTGTATTAGTTATGGAGACTTAGCAGAAGAGATTTTTGCAAATAGTATTGATTCTGAGAATTTCGAAGAAATGGCCTATAGTGCCATTTTAGCACCAAAGAATATAGATGTGTCTGAGATAAATAGTAGAGTTCTGGGTATGTTACCTGGAAAAGAGATTTTGTACACTAGCATTGATCATGCTGAAGATGAAAATCGACAGCGTGTCAATGAGTATTTAGATGAGTATTTGAATGCTCTGAGACCCAATGGGTTTTCAGTGCATGAGCTTAGATTAAAGAAACATGCAATTGTCATGTTAATTAGAAATTTGAACATAGAAAAAGGTCTCTGCAATGGGACAAGAATGAGTGTTGAGGAGATGAATGCAAACTTAATTGTTTGCAGGATTCTTACTGGAGATAAGGCAGGTCAAACTGCGTATATCCCTCGGATAACACTTTGTTGTTCTGAGGAGTATCCATTTGATTTGCATAGACATCAATTTCCATTGGTGTTAGCTTTTGCTATGACAATTAATAAGGCTCAAGGCCAAACCCTTGAGCGAGTTGGAATAGATCTTAGAAAAGAGGTCTTCGGACATGGACAATTGTATGTGGCTCTTTCGAGAGCAAGATCATGGAATATGATTAGGGTCAAGTTGGATAATAGTAATAGTGATCGAAAGATCAAAAATGTAGTGTATAAAGAAATCTTAGATGAGAGAGATTGAGTTTCTCAGTTTCTTAGAAAATAGGCGTATTGTTATACGCAAGTACTAGATATGTATTGTATTTGTTTTGACCCATTTTTATTGTATAATCCCCATTTTCCTACTCACAAACTCACCCGATTTTGATATTTATATTGTATGTATTTATTATTTTGTTGTGAATAAAGTTTTAAATTTGTTTGTGTTTTTTAATTACGCTAAGTTTAGTTAGGTTTGATTAGGTATATGATTTTTGCCATTGTATTAGGGTTTTTGAATTGCTAATTTGTTTTTGCTAGCGAGGTGGGGCGGCCGAAGGCCGCCCTACCCCGCTAGTTTAATAAACATTAAAAAATCAGACTAGACATGTAAAATTATTTAATAAATTTATTTTATTTAAATTTAATTAGTGATAATTTTCAGAAAATAATTAAAAAAATTTATTTAATTAAAAAATAATTACTATTTAAATAATTAATTAATTATTTCTTAAATTTTATTTAAAAAATGTCAACAAATTTATTATTTTATTTATTAATATTTATATTTTTCAAACCAACAATAAATGTAAAATTAAATAATTTAAAATTACCTAATCCAACAAACTCTTCATTTGGTATATTTAAATTTAATAATTAAATATTTTTTTTCTAAATTAAGCTGGAATAAACGAAAATAATTTGAAAGAAAAATATTTCCAAGCATTTTTATTAGAAAATAATAAAAATAAAATTAGAGAAATTTCAACATTTTTATTAAATAAAAATATTTTGGAAAAAATATTTAAAATTTTAAAAACAAAAAATCAAATAAAAAATAAAAATATTTTGGAAGAAGAAAAAGAAAATTTGAAAATTAATTTAGAAATGGAAAAATATAAAAAATTTTTAGAAAAAAATGAAAATGAAATAAAAATTAAATTTGAAATATTTTTGGATTTAATTGAGTTTGAAAGTGTTTTTGAAGTTTTTGAAACAGAAATTAATTTTATATTTAAATTAAAAATTGTTAGAGAAAAATTTTTAAAATTTAGAAAAAATTTGAATAAAATGGAGGAAAATGAGGAAATTAAAAATAAATTAATTGAAAAAGAATTTAAATATATTTTGGAAGAATTACATTTTAAAAAGTCTTTTTTTATTTTTTAAATTTAAAAAATATTTATTTTCTTTAGATTAGAAAAATTTCTTCCTGATATTTTTAAAAGGGCAATAAATTTAAATAAAAATAATGGAGAATTAAATATAAAAGAATTTTTGGAATTAAAAAATAAAATTAGAAATGTTATTGGAAATTTATTTTATGAAAATTTTGAATTGAATGACCCTTTGCTTTTTAGAATTGGTATTTAAAATAAATTTAAAAATTATTTTTAAATTTATTTTTTAATAGATTTGGTAGAAAATGAAGAAAAGATTAAACGTTTTATTAAATTATTTTCATATCCGGTAAAGATGAATGAAGTCCAAAGAACTTTGAGAACTTTAATGTTTAGCCATTTATTTGGAAATATTTTTATAAAAATTGGAAATGAGAAAAAAATAAAAAAAATTTGGGATAATAATTTTAAACCTTTTATTCCAATTTTATATTATGATGACAGAAAAGGAATGGAAGCAGCTTTAGATAAATTTGAAAAACAAAAAATTGAAGGAATAAATTTATTAGAATTAAAAGAAGAAATTAAAAAAGAAATTAAAAATGAATTAATTGAATTATGGGAAAATAAAAATGAGGATGGAGGGTATAAAAAATTAAAACAATTATTTGTAAAACATAATGGTGCTAGAACTAACGTTTTATTTTTATTTCCACTTAAACGTGAAGATGGTGGGGTATTATATGGAGTGGAGAAAAGAATTGCCCGCCTTACTTATATTGGTTAATTTTAATATTTAATAAAAGATTTAATAAAATAGTTTTGGTATCCTTATATCCATGATTCGTTTTTCAACGATTTTCATCTTCGAAATTCTAAAATAGCTAAAGAATCGACTAAAAAAGATATCTCTTGTCAATTTTTGGCCAAATTTTTAATCTTAACCTTAAATATATATTTTAGATAATGAAGAATTGGATAATTGGATAATTTCAACATATTATTTAATTCTTGGGGGAAAAGATTTTTTAAATTTAGAGCAACGTTCAACATTAGCTAATATATTAATTCAAGTAAAATGGGTAGATAAAAATATTAAAGAAAAATCAAATCCAACAGAATGGAGTGCTGTTCGTTCAATGATTATGGGAGCAGTTGATAAAATGTCATCTAAAAATTTAAGTTATAATCAACCAGAAGCAAATATTTTATTAAATATGCTTGGGAAATTAATAAATTTAATTAAAAATATAGAAATTAAATTTATTGAAATAATGAATGTTTTGAAGGAAGAATTTAACAGTTTATTATTATTAAATAATCCTAGTGAAGCTATTCCTATTTTAAATAAAAAAGAAAATAAAAAATTTATTTGTGAATTACATAGGGAAACAATTAATTATTTAATAAATATTAATGAAGAATTCAAAGAAAAAATTGAAAGTATTTAATTATAAAAATTTTTTAAATTTTATATTAAAGTCTTAATTTACGTACACCCACACTTAAGTACGCCTCAATTTAAATCAAATTTTTATAAGTCCTTTTTGGTTGGCCCAACCAAGAAAAATAAAAAAGCAGACCCAAATACCTCCTTTCAGGTCTAGAAAACTTGAAAATCTTGAATTTTAGACGAAAAGCATAGATAAATGGTTATGGAAAGGGGAAAAACGATTGGAAAAGTGTATAGTCCCAAGTAAAATAGCCCGCATAGAAATTTTTGGGATATTGAAAATATTAAAATCACCATATTAAAAATGATTAAAAAATTATTTTAAATTTTATTAAAAGAATTTTCTGAATTTTTTAAGATTTAAATTCAAATGAAATTGATAAATTGAATTGGCTCTATGGAAATACAAAAGATAAAATGGTAAAAAGTATTTTAAATAATTTATTTAAATTAATTATTTCTTTAGATTCCAAGAACGTGTCGACGGAATGGCGATTCTGTTTCTAGTAAATTATTTATTAATGCTTAAATTAAATATTAAATTTATAATAAAATAGATATTTTAAATTTTATTTTTATCAAAAGAGCATTTATCGAGGTTTATGAGTTAAATTTTACAAAGTGATATTTAATTTTATTTAAATATCACTTATGTAATTGTTATAAATTATTAATTAACAAAATTTTTTACAAAAATATTTTTTTAGTTGAAAGTGAACCACATTTAATTTTCATTGAACACTTAATAAGTGACGAAGAAATGGACAAATCATTATATTTAAAAGCAGCATTTATGTATTATAATGAAATAATAATTAAATTCCAAAAATTAAAATCCAAAATTTACGAAAACTTTAACGATGAAATGAAAGAAATTTTGTCAATTAAAATGGTAGATGATAATAAATTAATTGAAATAATTGATAAAAAGCATAAACTTATAGAGAGAATGATTAAAGAAAAATATCCTTTGAAAATTGTTTTTCCTTTATGGATAAATCAAATAAATGAATATATTAGAGAGGTAAAGATTAAATTAATTAAAGATTAAAGTGAAAAATTTAGAGCTTTTATGTGAAAGATCCTTAAAAAATTTTTGACTTAACTTAAATAGTAGAATCAGACATTTTCTAATTTTTGATTTTCTAACTCAATAAAATTTTAATTTTAATCCATTATAGATTAATTTACTCGATACTAAAACTAAAATAAAAAAGGAGGAGAATATTTACTATAATTATTTTTATTGGATAATTGGCTATTCATTAAATGTGAATAAATTCCTTTGCACCTTTAATCTTGAAAATGTTATAAAATTGAAGGAAGCGCTTTTACGATTAATGGGCGAGGAGTTATTACAAAAGCTTGAATATGTTCAGCCATATACTTTATATATTAGTTAGTTTTGATTGAAAATTTAAATTTCAAAAAAATATATTCATAAAGGGAAATTTAATTTTAAATAAAATATAAAAATATTCTCTGTATCAATCTTTATCAAGAATTATTTTAATACAAATTATGTATAAACTAGGGTTTTTAGGGAGAACAATATTTTACTTTCAAATTTGAGTAGAAAATTAATTTCTGTCACAATCTTTAATTAAAATATTAAATTATATGTATTGTCACTATAACATACGGAAATCCAAAAATATTGTAGGTTGTTGGCCACTGAGTGAGAAAGATAACAAAGTTTAGTATACCTACGATTTTTAGATTCAAAAAAGGGATATCAAAAAACTAAGTTCAACTTTATAGTTAAACAAAAAAGAATCAGCTATAATGTAAAAAAATAATCAAAATTATTTTTTAATTTATAAAGCTTAATTTTTAAAGATATTTTGCTCCCAGAAATGCAATTTAGTCTTTATCAACAATTTTTACTAAACAAAAAAGGATCACAAAAAGCAATAGATGCCGAATTGCGTATTTCACTTTCGTTTTTGGACAGTCGAGTAAAACAACTAGAAACACAAGCAGTAGATTTATTTAGAAATTCTGGACAAAATATTGGCGAAATGAAAAGAATGATTTTAGGGTGTATTGGATCAAATGCAATGAGTTTTGAAAATTATTTCCTTGAATCTTTAGATAGTAATTCTATGTTAAAAAGTATTTGTCTTTTAATAAAAAATATGTGGATAATAATTCAAAGAATAAATAAATATAATTTAAAAACAGAATATTTTGGACAAATAATTAAAGAAATTAAGAAAATAAAAACAAAAAGAGAATTTAAAGAAAAAATAATTTTTGAAGATTTGTTGAATTGGGAAGGGAAAGAATGTGAGGATAAAGAAGAACAAAAAATTACATTTTTGGAACAACGTGTACTTTTACAAAATGAACACAAAAATTTTTTTGAAAATAATAAAATTATTTTATTAGAAATTCCGGGAATTAAAACTCGTTTAGAAGAATTAATTCCAAATTTTAAATTAAAATATTTTATTAAAAATAATATTTTTAATAATAATTTTGAATTAAATGAACATTTTTATTCAATAATTTTTGGAAAAAATAAAAATATTTTTCTTCAAAATATTTTGGGAATTAAATATTTTATTTGTGGAAAAAATATAAATAATGAAATTAAAAAATTAAAAGAAGAAAAAGAATCTGAAAAAAATTTATTAAATAAATTGGAAGGAATTTGGGGGGAAATTAGGCCTAAAATTTCTAGTAAATACGATTCTTTATTTGAAATGGAATTGGAAGAATTAGAAAAAGAAGAAAAAGAAATATTAATTTATTTAAAGGAGGAAGTAAATAAAATATATTTTTTAATTAAAAATAAAAAAATAATTGAGTGGATTGATGATAAAGATGATGAAGATAAAAGTTTTATAAAATTTAATGGATGGTTAAATGATTTGATGTTTAATGAATTTAAAAAATTAATTTTAGAAAAAGATTTTGGAAAAGGTTATATAGAAGGTAAATTTTAGAATTAAAAATAATAAAAGTTGTTTTTGGAAAATCTTTGGATATCCTATATCGATACAAAAATGTTTGGGGTCTAGATATTCCATACACAGATTTTGCCAAAAATGTGAAATTATACGATTTTCAGAGGGTCAAAATGCCAAGAAAACATGTATCATAAAGGCATCGAAACATAGTCATCACCTCTGATCCCCAAGTCTTATCTTATTTTCGTTAAATAAAGACTTTTTAATTATTTAACGCCGTATGTCATACTCTATCCCAATACTTTATCCCCTTTTACATCCAATTGTCTTTAAAAATAATTTTAATTATTTAAAAATTATTTTCATTTTCATTTAGAATAAAGATAATAAACGGATATCTCGTTTATTAATTACAAATATTGTTAATATTAAAATTGTTGAGGATTATTCTAAAATTGAAGGAATTATTTTGTTGGAAAGTGAATTTCTTGAAAAAGATGATAAAATAAATTTAATAAATAATTATTTGTTTGGAAATCATTTGTGTAATGAAAATGAAAGAAATAAATGTTTAGATTCTTCTATTTATTGCTTTTTTTGCAAAGTATTTTTAATTAATTAATTAAAATAATAATTTTTAATTTTTAAAGAATATTTTAATTAAAAATTTATACAAAACATTTATTGGACGTCCTTTAATTAAATTTAAATTAAATAATTTAAATATAAATATTAAATTTGTTTTAATTCCAAAAGATGTAAATAAATTAATTGATAATTTTGAAAAAACAAAAAGATTTACTTTTATTGATAGAGCTATTCAAATGTTTTTAGAAAAATCTTTGAATATTTTAAATCCGAAGGATGTTGTAACCAATGATTTTGTTTTTAATTTATCTGGTTTGTTTTTAATTAAAAAATAATTTATTTAATATTTGCTTACGATCTTTTAAAGAAATATTTATTTAAAATAAGGAAAAAATAAATGATAATTTTTAAAATAAAAAAATAGTAGTTAATAATTTATGGTAATTATTGTAAGATATTTTAGTAAGGTATCCAAAATGGTTTCAGAAAATAGGCATGGTCATATAGAATTAATCTTGAAAGCTTCCCGAAACAAAATTATACATAGAACAGTCTGATTAATCTAATTTAATTTTTATATAATATGTATGTAAGATAGCCGGAAAGTTTACCGGCCTTTAAATAAAATTAAGAAATTCAAAATTTAAACAAAATTTTATCTAGATTATCGTTCATCCCAAAAAATGATGCAGTTATACAATGTTTCTAATAATGTTTCAAAAGAACGTTATAAAATATTATTTGTTATACTTCGATTATGGTGTAAAAGTAATTTTAAATTAAAAACAATATTATTAAACAAAAAATATTTTTAGAAAATTCAATTTTTGGAAATAAATTTGGATTTTTAAATAATAATGCTTTAATTGTTTTGACATATTATTTAATTAATAAAAATCAGAATATGTCATTTAGAAAAATTTTGGAAGAATTCCATAAAATTTTTGAAAAAGAATTTTTAATAAAAATTTTGGAAAAAGAGAAAAATGAAATTATTTGGGATTTGGAAAGAGAGAAAGAATTTAGACAAATTGAATCTTTAAATGAAAAAAATGAGAATCCAGGATGGACAATATTAACTTTGGGATTCCCAAAATATAATTCTTTAATTAAAATAAATAAATCAACAGCAAAAATAATTAAATTAATTAATAAATTAGGTTTTCTTTTTTAAAAATTAAAAAATAATTTATCTTTGTTTTTTGAGGGTTTGATAAATTAACAAGTTCAAAGAAGGAAATTTTGGAAGGTTCTGATGAAGAAATTTTAACTAAAAAATGGTTGGATTGGTTAGGGAATGAAAAATTATTTTCTCTTTTGGTCAGTAAATTATTAAATTAAATTAATTATTAAATTAATTAATTTATTAAAAATTTGGGAAATTTACCTTAATAAAAACTAATAAAAAATAAATATGAAAATATTAACAAAATTATAAAATTTAATAAATGATCACCCAAAAAGATTCATAGTTCGCTAATGTTATTAACTTTAATTAGTTATTATCAATTACTGTATTATCAGAGAAACAAAAATTGAATATAAACATGTGTCTAATTATCATTTAAATTTTAATTTTTTAGTATGAACACTTTCTACTAATTAATTGCTCTTATTTACCCTCTTCTCTACATGGATATAAATTTTGTGAATTTGTTGAAACACAATTGCGAATAGAATTAATGGAAAATATTGAAAAAGTGGATGAAATAGAATATTGTCATGTTAAACCTTTAAAATTATTAAATTATAAAGAATGCCCGAAAGAAATGGGAAAGAAATTAAAAGTATTTTTGGAATCAAAATTAAATAATTATTTATTTTTTAGGGTTGGATATGTACAAGTTGGTTAATTGGAATTAAATTGAAAAATATATTGGAAATAAATAGAGAAGAATTAGATAAAGAAGTAAAAACAGTTAAAGAAAATTTGAAAAATAATTATTTAAATGAACT
Organism: Meloidogyne enterolobii; assembly: GCA_963681835.1. NCBI lineage: Eukaryota > Metazoa > Nematoda > Chromadorea > Rhabditida > Meloidogynidae > Meloidogyne > Meloidogyne enterolobii. The sequence goes on along the minus strand of CAVMJV010000049.1, from coordinate 360,340 downwards.
TGAAAATATATTAGTTGCACCTTTAAAAGAAGATTTTGTTATTGGAATTAAATATATCAAAAAAGATAATTTACCTAATTGGTGAAAAATAAAATTGAGAAATTACATACATTTATTTTAAAGAATTTTATTTTTATTCTCTAAATTGTATTATTAAAATTTAAATTTTTGTTTTATTTAAAATTATGAAATAGTTGATAAATAAATATATTGCAAAATTTTTTAAAATTTTTATAATTATCTAAATTTATTAAAATATAAATACTTATCCAACTTATCCAAGGGGCTATAAAAGTTTATAGCCAGAATATTTTTCAAGGAATATAATAATTAAAAAAAATTTTTTTTAATTTTTGTAAAAATATTTTTCTAAAAATTTAAAAAATTTTCTTGGTTGATTTGATAAAATTATTGAAAAATTTTAATTTTATTTCAAAAATTGTTAATTTTTGGTTTAAATGATAATTTTTCGAAAAACATCCAAAAGAGGTTACAGCTCAGTTTAGAGCGAAAAACGCCAAAATAGGTTAAATAAGGGATAAAACTCTTCGTGAACAAAGGATTTTAGAAAAATAATAAAGGATTAACTAAAAATCCGATCCCTAATGATTACAAGAACTCAAAAAACACCATATCCTTCTAGTCAAAACTATATTTCAATTAAATTCTTCCACCTAATCCCTTTAATTTTATTGTTATTTACTCATCTAAATTAATAAACAATTACACGATTAACAGATTTGAGAAAAAATTTAAATTATAAAAAAAGTTGAAATGGAAAGGAAAATATATTCAAAATATTCAAAAAAGTGGGACAGAGAAGAAAAATTACTTTAGATTGTTTTTTGAAAATAATAATTAACTCTAAAATATATTTAATTAATTATTATAATCATCTATTTCTTTATTATATATAATTTTAATCCCGCCATCAATAAAATCCTCATTCAACGCAAATATCTTTTTAAGACTATATGAGACATCCAAGGAGACTTTAATTATTGCATTAAGTTCTAAAATATTGGATCTAAAATTAAAGGATTAAATTTGATAAATTATTAAATAATCAGTTAGCTTATGATTATATATAATCCCTGTCGGCGCCTTGGATCTTAATAGTCCGACTATACCCCAATCTCCTTTGTTTAATCCGTTCCAACTTGACCCCAACTACAATTTAATTTCTATTAATTTTGTTTAGCGATCTAAACTTCCTGGCCAAATTTCTTTTTGTGCACTTTAGCCTATTTTGTAACTCTTGATGGCTTTGTCACATTTATTTTAGGATTATTTTTAGAATTGACGTAAATGCAAACTTTTGTAATATTGAAATCAAAATTGATGCTGGTTCAATAATTTCAATTTCAAATTCTTTTGTTAACGCTTTCTTCTCATTTAAATTTAAACTCAATAAAGCATTTACAACGAAAGTTGTTAATGTCCAATAAGAAATTTGGGAAATAATTAAAAAAGAATTTTCCAAATCTTTAATAGAAGAATTTTCAATTAAATTGAACATGTTTTTTAAATCAGAAGCTATTGATTGTTCTTCTAGTAAAAGCATCATTTGAAAGACATCAATAAATTCATCTTTATATCTTTTCTGCATTGCTTTATTAATAATATGATCCAAAGATGTTTCTTGAAAATTCACAAAATTTTTGTGAACAAAGCAAACAAGCAGTAAAATTAAAGTATGTATCTGTTTGTAGGTATATTCTGAAAATTTTTTTATGATTTTTAACTTTTGGTTAGTATTTTTAAGGAGGCAATAGTGATGACTAACTTGATATTAATAGGATGTAAAAAATCTCAAAATATTCAAATATCTGAAATGACCTGACCTGACTTTTTTCTCAACTTTATCTCAAAATATTGATCTCAAAATATTCAACCTGATCTCAAATATTCAAATATCTGAAATGATCCGACTTGACTTTTTTCTCAACTTATCCCATCGTCTCTAATTTATTAAAATATAGAAAGAAAGGATATTGTATTAAATTAGAAATTATTAACAAACTTTGAGGATGTGGAGGAATAATTCGGAAATTATTGCCTGATTTGGATGCTGAGGTCACTTAAGAGAATTTTTTAAATAAATTAAAATTATATTAAAAAAATAATTTATTAATTTAAAATATTATTATTTAAAGTTTATATATATATTTTGTTATATTCTCTACCTATTTTTCCTTTTCCATTATTTAAACTCGATTTTTTAAATAAATTAAACTTTTCATTATTTAAATTTTTAAATTGAATATTTGGACATTTAAATGATTTTATAGAAAGATTTTGATGGTTTGAATTGCCAACTTGACTATTAAATGTTATTAATTGAATGCCAGGAAGTGTTGCTAAATTTGATTAGAAGAGATTAGATGCGCCTAATTAATTTTTTAAAATTTAAATTACCGGAAAGAGTGAATTGCTGAAAATTTGCAATGAAAATTCCAAAGCAAAATAAAAGCAAAATTTTCAAAAAATTCATTTTCTAAAATAAATATTAACTTATTAGCTATTTTTATTTGAGAAATTAATTTAAAAATAAATTTATATTTAAATAAGGTATTTTTATAAAATCATTTCAAAATTCTTAAAATTATTTTTGTCGTTTTTTTATTCATTTATTGACTGTCGGTGTCGGTCTCTTTAAAAGCAAAAAATATAGCTTGCACTTTTTCTAAATTTTATAGTCAACAATTGTAACGGAAATAGACAAAAATACAAGTGCAGTCGTTTGAGAAATTGTAAAACAATTTCACAAAAAAGTATTTAATTGAAAATAAAATTAAATAATTAAAGATTTCAAAATTGAAAGTTTTTTAAACTTTAAAGTTAAACTTTTAATAAAATGTTAATAAATAATTGCTTAACAAAAATTTCAACATAAATTACAAATTGGTCCACAATATTTTTTAATAATATCCTCATCCCAAAAACCATCATATCCTTCACAAAATCCTTTACTTTTCCATATTTTACAACTGAAAATTTTTAAAATTATTAGAAAGTAATTAAATAATTGAAATAAAAATCTGAATTTTAAAAATAAAATATAAACCGATGTTGATATCCAGGCATGGTTTTGCAATCCTCGTCATCGTTTTTATTTTTTATTTTTTTATTTTTACAAATGTCTTCACATTGATCCACCATAAAATTTTTGTAAGACTTAAATAAGAGATAAATATATTTTTCTCCATGAAAATATTTACATTTTAAATTAGATAGAAGGTAGAAAAGTTCGAACTCGGTTTTCGGGTTTTTGATGTTTTTACTTATATTTAATTTGAATTTTTCCGAATTATTAGTTACTGGTTAAAAAATAAGTAGCATTCATTGTATTATAAATAAACATCTTTAGTATTTTTGTTTCGCATCAGATACTTAATCTCGATAAAGTGTCAGAATTAAGAGGTGGGGGATATGTTTATAATTTCTATACATTTTTATTTATTTTTTTAAATTAAGTGAAGGTATAAAAATATAGAAAACCCCCCAAATAAGCCAGAATACATTTGATATAACAAAAACAAAATGTATATTTCAAATGCTTTCTTATAATTTATAATTATTTTACAACCCACATCATCATCACATAAAGCGTCAGAAACTCCTGAACAACCATCCCATTTATTTAAAGCATTATTATTTTTAAATTTAAGAAATAAAAATAATAAAAATATTTGAATAAATTTAAATTTAATTATTTGTTTCATTAAAAAATAAATTCTCTACTTTAATTGAATGTTTTTAAATTTTGGATGACGAGTTGATTATTTACTTTTTTTTTATTAGAGCAATAAAGGATTTTATTTTTGAGTTTACTCAACTTTAATTGGAAAAAAGGAATTCAATTTTAGATAGAAAAAAATAAATTTTTTGGAGAGAACAATAAACAATTTTTAAAATATTTTTAGATAAAGTGCAGGCAGATTAAGGCAATTTGCTTTTGCTAAAAATTTTTTAAAATAATTGTAACCTAACTAAATTGTAAATTTGTGAGAGTTGTTGAAGATTATTTTTAAGTCAGTCCATTAATTTATTTTTGTTTCTAACTTTAATCCGATTTGTTTTTTAATTATTTTGTTAAAAATTCTAAATTTTTGTTTTTCAACACTTGTAGCCTAAATAATTTTTAAAAAATTTTTGAAAATTATTTTTCAACCTTTCATCACTATAAATTTGTATTATATATTTTATTTTTCATTTTAAATATATTTAAATAATTTTATAATACTAACAATAAAGATACTAAAGATATTTAAAAGATAATGTTTAAACATTTTAAGATGAAAAATCAGCTGAGGAGAAATTCATTAAAATTAATTAAAATTTTATTTATTTTAATTGCAATTTTTAAAGATAATTTTCAAAAATTCAATATTATTCTACCATTTTTCAATTCTCTAATAAAATAAGAAAAACATGAAGAATTAACGTAAAAATTGATTTTAGCTAATAATCGATCTATTCCTTGTTTTTATTATTTGTTGATCTTGTCGGCTTTTTGCCAATTGTCCAATAAAAGGAAAAAATATTTGGATCTAATAGATTTAAAGTTAACGTTAAAAAGCTATGGATGACGCCTGCCACATTAATATAGTCAATTAGGAATTATTTTAAAAGAAAAATAAGAAGAAAAAATTTTATAAAGAAATGCTTGTTGTTTTTATTTGATAATAAATTTATATTTTTTTTTTGCAAGTTTTTATTTTAATTAAAGTACAAATTAAATTAAGAAATCAATTGCTTTCTAGTTATAATAAAAATTATCACTCCTGTTATAGTATGTATACTTATGAGGATTTTAGGGGGATTTATAGAGGGATTTCTTAGGGGGATTTAGGGGGATTTAGATTTATAATTTATTATTTTATATATACTTAGGGGGATTTCTTCAAGTTTAATACCCACAAGTTTAATCCATTTCAAAACATTTCAACTACTTTTTAGGTTAAAATATTTCCAAAATGCGTAATGTCCTTTCACAAAGATTCCGCCGTCATCAAGTCACAGAAAGAAATGAGACAACCATTGTTAAAAAATCTGATTCTTCTTCAAATACAGGAGGAGAATCGTCTGGACCTAAAGAGTATAGCAGGTACTTAGTTTTTTTTTTTAAATTGAAAAGTTAAAATATTATTGGGAATTAAAATATTAAAAAAATTTTAAATAATTAAGACGTTCATCTATGCGTGATGAAATTAATGTTGAACAATGTTATTCTGAATCTAGCAACGCCCCTCGGATATTACATACGACACAATCTTTAAATGTATTCAAAATTAAATAAATAAAAATAAATTTGTTTCTAAAGGATGCCAGAACTACTCCACAATCATCAATGCCTGCAAAATATTCCAGAGAATATCCAAGTATTTTACGTGAACAAAATTTAACAAAGGAGAAGAAAAACTATAGACATTCAATTATGATACCTATTGAAAGAACAAATAAAGTTGGAAATTAATACAGACTTAATTTTCAAAAAATAATTTTTAAAAATATTTAGGAAAGTACTGATAAGGAACAAAGTGAAAACTTTCTTCGAAGGCAACAACAAAAACTATATAAATTACGTGGTGAAAGTTTGAGAAAATTTGGCCAAACAAATACTCCTCAAGGATTAGATGAACAACAAAGAAGGGCTAGGTAGAAAAAGAATATAAAAAATTTATTTAAAATTATTTATTTAAATTTATTTATACAGGCAGCATGCATCGCTACCACCAATGGGCCGACAGAATCAATATCCCCAAAAAAATATCCCTCAACAACTACCTTTTGAGGTAAAAAATAGTAAAATTATTATAAAAATTTAAATATTTTTAATTATTATTTTAAAAAATTAAGCTAATAATTGATCGTTATCCGCAACAACAAGTTCGTAGTATTGATAAAACAAAACAATTGGATATATGGACTGTCTCTGATAGCGGGATATATCATAAAAGACATGAATTTCCACAAGAATCTTCTTTTGGGTTTTCGCCCTTTCCTGTCCATGGTCCTTTTATGGCAGAGGAATTGATACTTGAACAAGAGGTAAATAAAAAAATATTTTTGTTTTCAACTGTACATTAAATAAATATATCTTAATAATTTTATTAATTTAATATTATATTAAATTAGTTATAATTTTGAATATTTTAATATTTTTCTGGAGATTTAATTTTGAGTAAAAATACTTTTCGATTTTTAAATTAAATTTAGAGCAAAATTATCCAAAGACAAGAATCAAAAGTTAGTGGATGTTATGATTCTTCTAATCAGTATTATTCTGGTAATGCAAATGGTCAAACTGTTGGGATGTCTTCATCTAACATAATGAGTAGTAGTGATGAATTATGGCATTCTGCTTATGAATGTTTTCCCCAACAAAAAGTGTTTTGATTAAATTATTTTTCAGAAAATAATCAAAAAATTAAGAAATTTACACCCCAACCACAACAACCTAAAATTCCACAAATACAAGATGAACAAAATCAACAAACTAATAAAATCCAAACAATGAGTATTTTAGCAGAAGAGAATGGTTCTGAATGTAATATTCAGAAAAACTTTCATTTAAAAAATATTTTGGTAAATAATTTAAATGTTTCTGGATGTTTTTCTGAAAGAATTGTTTTATTTGTTAAAATTCCAAAAATTATGGCAAGCAATATATTAGGGCCACAAATAGAGACTTCAACACTTTCTGAACAGCAAGCAAATGAAGAAGTTTTTTTTAAATTTATTTAAAAAAATTTCAAGAATAAAATTGCTTAGGTCCGCCTTTTAATGTATAAAGGGACAAAACCAAAAACGAAATTAATGTCAAAAAGTGTAGAAAGTACAGGGACATTGGAAGGTCTAAGAGAATCAGAAAGAGTTGTTTATCCTGTTCGTGTTGAAATTTCTGGTCCTGTACATTTTCTTCATGCAACAAATATGAATGTTATGAATAGTTCAGATAACCCAACAGATTATTCTATTCATACTTCGATGACTTCAAGTGGGGGAATGAAAGAATTTAGACAGGGAACTTTTGAAACGGTAAAAAAATTTTTGAGAGGAAATATTTAATTTGAATATTTTTATATGTAGAATTTTTCAAAAAATCGTCAAAAAAGTCCCTCTCCAACTAAATGGACACAAACAGAATATCAACCAAAAATTAATTATAACTTAAATTCAGAAGAGCCAAAACCCGTAGAAACACAATTTGAAGATCTAAGACAATCACAAGTTATTTCTCCTCCTTTAGAAAGATTTATAGAAAGTGTTTGTGATATACAACCTATTTTGGCAGAAATTAGCGAAGCTATGTCCCATCAAGGTGGTTTTTAATGCTCTTTAATGGAAAATAATTTTAATTTATTTTATTTTTTATAGCGCTTCCGTTCGAGGAAAAATACGAAGAAAGTTACTTAAGGAAGGAAAATAAAAATGGAGGGCCTCCACCTATTCCACCTAAAAAGCATTTAATAAAAAAACAACCAAAATATATTTACAAAATAGAAGAACAAAATAAAAAGAATGAAAAAGAATATTTTAATTCAGAAGAAATTAATAATCAACAAAATCCTTATTTAATTCAGAGTACAAGTCATTGCCATCTGGCAAGGGTCACAGAAATAACACAGGAATGGCTTGTTAAGTGTAATAATAAATTGAAAAATAATAATAATAAATATGAAGACAATGAAGGAGTAAACTTTTGTAATAGTGTAATTATTAAACCCTTATATGGGCAAGAATTTGATAAAGAAGAGTTTTGGACAAAGGAGTGGAAGGAAAATAATGTAAGAAAAATATTTAAGTTTATTTTTGTTTGAAAAGCTTAATTATACATAAAAACAAGAATTTGTTAGATAATTAAACTAAACCACAATTCTGATTTTGAGAGGCCATTTTTGGTCATAATTAATTTAAAAAATCCTTTTTATAAACAAATACATATATAAAAAATTTAATTGTTTAACATTATACAGCCGGAAAAATCTAATAAAGTCAAAGACGAGAGGATATTTGACAATACTAGTGAAAGGATTTACTTGAGAGATGATGGCATTAATAAAAACGAAGGAAATTTTAATAATTATAGAGGAAAATTTTCTACATTACAAACCTCAAATCGCCAATTTAGACAACCTGGATTTCAAGAAAAAGTAAATTTAGAGATTTGAAAAATTATTTTTAAATAAAAAATATTGTAGATATACAAAACACGCAGTTTTAATAACGATGAATTGCCTCGGTTGATTGAACAAACACAATACGAGGAATTAAGAAGAGCTTTATTGGAAGTACAGAGAGACTTGGATAGTGCTCAAGTAAAAATAAAAATTAATTTTAACATTCAAAAGATTTAATAATTTAAATAAAAATTAAGAGAAAAATTAAAGAATTATTTATTAGGAATATAAAAAAAATAATGCAGAAGTTGAACGAATTGAGAATGTTATTCTTTCTATTTCTGAACGAATTAAACTTCCAAATGAACCTGTTACTAAAGCTCAAGCTGAGGCAAAAGAAGAGCTTTTGAGAGTTAGACTTGCTCGAATGATTTTAAATTTGGATCCAGATTTTGAGCCAAAACAAAACTTTAAAGAAAATATAAAAAGAGATAATGTTGATTTGTCTAATGAAAATGTTTTTGCTGATATTGCTTTGGAAGGTTATTATGTTCGAGTAATTTTGATTTTTTAATTTTTTTAAAATTTTCTTTTAAAATTTAGGCACTTCGGGAGCCCATTGGTTTGTTACGCGAAAAATTAGCTTTATTAGAGCACCGTCTTCTATCTGAGCAACAATTGGAGATTAACGATCAATTACTTCGAATTAATTTAACTCCACCACCCCTACAAAATTTGGAACAAAAACGGAGAAAAGAATCGCTTAGTCAAAGGAGTGATGAAATATCTAGAATGACTCCATTAATTGTAATGTTAAGGCATAAATTAAATGCTTTGGACGATCTTTGTCATAAAGAACAACTTAAAGCAAATACAACAAATATTAGGTTAGATTATGGATATTGATATGTGTATTGATATGGATATTGATATGATGCAAATATTGATATTTTAATTTCTTTAAACTAAAAAGATTAACTCTTAAAAATTCTCTCTCTCTCTCAAATATTTTTTGAAATAAATTACAAAAATTTTAACAGTGGCCGTTTAACCCCTTACGAAGAGAGGAAAACAGTCTTTGATTTATTGGTGAGAATTAACGAAGAGATAGATACCATCCATAAATTATGTCGGGAAGAGAATGTTAAGGAAAGAATTGAAATTGTTCTTAAAGTTTTAAAGGTACGAACAAATAAAAATAATTTGTTAAAAAAATTTTTTCAAGAAAGTTTCTAGTTCAATTGATAAAATAATGGAAACATTAAAAAATATGAGTACAGCGACTACTGTTGCTACTTCAAGACAACCATCAATTTCATTTTTGTCTGAGACTAAACAAAATATTTTGAATGTTGATGTAAATAGTTAAATATTTTAAATAATTATTACATAATATTATAAATATTGAGGGGGGTTCAATTCACAATCAGGGGCATTGCACAATCGACTGTGCCAAGGGCCAGGATCCTTCAAATGCTTGGATATTTTTTATCTTTTTAAATTTTAATTTAATAATTTATAAAGAGGCCAATTATTTACCAACAACAAATTGACCATCCATCCTCATCCAAATTAGAACAAGCAATCTTAAATAAACAACAACAAAAAGAAAAGAATATAAATATTCTCAACCAAACAAAACAAACATTTCTTCAGAGAATGAAAGCTAAACAAAATGAGAAGAAAACTGAACAATTTTTTGATTTTCCATTAAATGGAAGTAATAAACAACAAAATATTGAAGCTAAACATTCCAAAATTTATAAGGAAGAAAATATTGTTTTGAAAAAATTTGATAATGAAAATGTAAAACAATCTTCAAGAAAGAAAACGCCACCCCAGGCAAAAATATTAAATAGATAATAATAATTTTAAGAAATTATAATTTGAAAGTAAAAGCAAATAAAGTATTTTCAGCTATTAGTTAGATTTATATGTATGTGGTGAGAAATAATTGAAAAACTAGGATATCTCCCTTAATATTTAATTAAGCTAATAATAATTAGCTAATAATAATAAATTTTTGATCTTAAGTCAAGGTCAAAAATTAGAAAATTTTTGAAATTAGAAAGAAAATTAGAAAATTTTAGAAATTAGTTAGAAAAATTAGAAATTTTAGAAATTTTAGAAAATTAGAAATTTTAGAAAAATTAGAAAATTTTAGAAAATTAGAAAATTTTTGTTTTTGATGTCTCTAAGATATTAAATAAAAAATTTTTATATTTTCCAACCAAAATTTATTTATTTTAATTTATTTTCAGGTACCCCCAAAACCTAAATCTCTCACTTCTTCAATTGAGGAAAGAATAGGTCCATTATACAGCATTATTGAAGAAGATCCTTCATCTTCTAAACAAACAAATATTTCTAAACAAAGAGTAAATGCTGTTGAATTAAGTGCACATTTGGACAGGCCTTACGAAAGTACATCTAGAGTTAATGCTTTTATTCCATTATTAACTACTAGAACCGCTACGAGAATAGAAAGCCCTCCTTTGGTAAATTTATAAATATAGTACTTTCTAATTTTTATTCAAATTCCTGCAAACTTTTATTAATTCTCTTACTTTTTATCTAATATTTATTTTCACTAATTTTGTTCTATTAAATGAATATCTGTTCAATTAACTAATATTATTTAGAGCCCAGCATCTACTTCGAATCAACACTTGTTAGAGATATCAAAAAATTTTTCCTCGGATTTACATCATTCATCCAAAAAGTTTAAAGATCAGGTATTTATATTTTAAATATTTGAGAAATTTATTGGGTTTAGAAACAAAGTATTTATCTAAATATTCACTAATTCATTTTGATAAATATTTTAGTTTTAACATTTTAGTCTCGCTTCCGCCTTGGTCCTTGCCCAACTTCATATTTAGCTAGAGAACAACAGAAAATTACAAATGGTCAAAAGCCTTCGCTACTAAAGTAAAAATTAAATTTTAATAGAAAAATTAATTAAAAATCTTTTAAAATAATATTTAACTTTTTAAAGTTTTTTTTAAATTATTAAAACTAAAAATCTAAAATTATTTTAACAATTTCAAACTTAATATAATTAAAAATAACATTAATTCTAATACTACATATAACACAACTATTTTTAAACAACTTAATCATTATAAAATAATGATTAATTAGTATTTATTTTTCTTTCATTTAATTATCTATTATTTTTAACTAGGCTTTAAAGTAATCTAAAATTATTTTTTAAATTCATGGTTTATTTTTTAAATTCTCAATAGGAGGCCACACATTTTTCCAATTTCACAAAAAATTAGAAATAAACTTTTTTTAAATTTATTTTTAAATTTTTGGATAATCTAACCATTTTTAACCCTTTAATTTATAGATACATATTAAATTCACAGTTAAAATAAAAATTAATTTCCTTTCATTAATTTTAGCTAAAATATTTTATTAAAAAATATTTAGGTAATTAATATTATATTCTCTCTTTGCTTTCTCATTTATTTTAATTTTTAATTTCTTTCAAATAAATTTTCGGATTTTTTAAATATACCTACCTATCATTAATTTAAACATATGACAATTTTTAGTTGAACAAAAACTACCTTTTATATATAAAGGACAAAGTTTGAAAAATTAAAAAAAACTTAAATATATATTTATTTAACAGCTGCTCTTGCAAAAAAAAACTTTAAAAAATTTATTTAAAAAATATTTTTTATATTTATGTTATTACTTTAAGCTTCTCAATTTTTAATTTTTAAAAAGATATTTTTAAAATTTTAAATATTTCTTTTTTGAATGAAATATTTTAAAGTAAAGTAAAAAATATTACGTAAAAAAATATTTAATGTCATCGATATTAGATATTGCTAAAAATATATTTTAAGATTTTTAGGATTTTTTAAAAGCTGAAATACTTTATTTTAATTGAGAAATTTATTTTTCAAAATTCTCCTTTAAATACAAATATTTTTCTTTAATTTTTCCAAATAATTTTTTTAAATTAAAATTATACAGAATTTAAATATTATAATTTTAAAAATAAAATTTATGGGAAAATTATTACGTCAAATACTTAATTTAAGTTATAATTTAAAGAAATTTAAAAGAAGCAAGTTTGTGTTATTTAATTTTTAATTATCCCTTTTTTAATTTATCAAGTAGTTCAATTGATGATGATGATGTAGAAGAGGCTGTTAGTGTTAGTATTGCAAGTAGTGCTGTAGATAATAGTTCTTGTTTGAGTGTGCCAATACTTTTTAGAAGAAATTCTGCTTTAAGTTCTGTTCCCTCTGCTTCTACTTTTCAACAAGAAACTGCTATAATTGATGAAGTAATTTTAAAAAAAATTATTTTTTTTGGAAATTTTATAAAAATTAAATATGTACATATTTATGTTTAAATATCAAATTTAATAAAAAATATTTTAGGAATCAGAAGAAAATTGTACAGAAACATTTTTTCTTAGAAGGAGAAACAAACATTCAATTTTAAATGCAGTAATTTATCCAGAACAGCATGCAAGTGTAAAAGCAACATTTTGTGGTAATAATTTTCAGGTAAATTTCTTTGTTAAAATATTAATTTTTGGAACAAAAAAGGTTGATGTTGAACGTATGAGTGAATGTGGGAGAGATTCTGTTGTTATGGTTTCAGAGGAATTTTGTGAAAAGAAAGTACTTATACGTTCTGGATCCCCTTTACTTAAATCAACAATTATGGAGGAAATTGAAAGAGAGAATAGTGGTTAGCAATTAATTTATTTAATTATAATTATCTAAAATATAAATAAAATTTAATTTAAATTTTGTTTAATCCCTCGAAAAATAATTTAAATTTTTCTTTTTTTTTATTTTAGATTCTCCAGGGTACACGGATGCCCACACACGTATGGCTGTCTCTATAAATGCTAAAAGTGATTATGATTCCGTACATGTCTTTCTCGAAGAAATACCTTGGGGTCAAATTGGTCTCGAAGTAAAAGAATCTCCTCCACCCTTAAATAACAAAAGAAATAATAACAAAGCTATAACAAATATATCTTCAGGCATTTTATTTTTGTCATCATTCCAAAAATTTTTATTAATTTAAGATGACAACTGTTCTGGCCTGAGTTTTGGAATGTCTACTTCTATTGAATCTTCACTTAGTCGTGAAAGTGTTTTAAAACAAATAAGTGTCAGTGAAAGCAATCACTTTCGAGGGAATAATGGGGGTGATGGAAATTTATCTATCTGTTCAGCATCGAAACGTTCATCTCAAAAATCTTTGGCTCATTCAACGGGAAGTGGGACTACAACTATTTTAGTTGGTTGGTAATTATAATTAAGTTAATATTATTACGCTCAATATTTATTTTAATTCAATTTATGTTTTGATAATTGTTGATAAAAATTTTTTATAGACAAAAGATTTTTAAACTTGATCTAGTTAGTTAAATTTAAAAATTTAGGTGGCCAAGAAGAAGATTTGGATGACATACCAGCTTATGTAATTAAAATAGGGTCTACTGCTTCAATTACTTGTGAACTAAATAGTGATTGTGTTTCAAACCTTTCAAATATTGAAGTAATTATTTAAATATTTAATTAATGTTATTTTAGTATATTGTATTAATTCCTTAGTCGGATCAAAAACCCTCATTAATTTACGCATTATATTTATCAAAACTTAATAACAGTAAATTGGGGTTCTTTTAAACATTATTAATAGTCCTTTCTATTAATCTTTTTTATTTTCTCCATATTGAGAATTATTAATCTACCTAACTATAGGTATATTAGGTATTTAAATTAAATATTATTTAATGCTAATATCCTTTTTATTTCGTTCATCCTTAGGTGTTAAAGTTAATTTAACTTATTTTTCTTTAAATACAAATAAATGTTAAAATATTTTTTATTAATTTTAGTGGATTCGTGGACAAAATGAGCAAATTATTTTCACAGAGAATGGCAAATTTGAATGTCACTTTCACAATTTTATAAATGTTTTGGTTATTTATAATGTTAGCCATGAAGATGGACAATTATATTCAATTAAAATAAATGGAGAAATATATCCCGTTGCTTATTTAATTATTGAAGATAATAATGAAGAAGAGGAGGAGGAGGAAATTGGGGATGATTTTGAATCTCCTCATCAACAAAATCGAAATTCTTTTATTATGAATGAAGAAATATTTTTAACTTCTCCCCAAACACAGTATATTAATAATTTAAAAAATAATTTTAAAATTTTTAATTTAAAGATTTGTAATGCAGGGGGAGACAGCAATTATTTCTGTTTCAATGAATAGAGCTAATTTAAACGTTTATTGGCATAAAGATGGCCAAATTTTGGATAAATCTAACGGAGATAATCGTATTTTATTTGAAAGTACAACAAATGGATGGTATAGAATAATTGTACAAAATGTTCAGTTTTCTGATCAAGGATTTTATTTTGCCCAAATTGGTGATAAATTTACTAGTGTTCAATTAATTGTTGAAGGTAAATAAATAATTAAATTATTTTTTAAAAAATAAAACTATAACTTTGTATACCTACATATGTACTACTTTCCTTAGTATTCAGTTTTGTTAGACGGGAAAATTTGGCAAAGGTTTACTAGCTTAGTTAAGTAGTTGAACCCCTCCAAACGTGTAAACGAAGCATAACAAAAGCTTGAAGGTTCAATTCCTGTCTGCTAACAAAATATTTTTGCAAACTTTATTTATTTAGATAGAATTGATGAAAAAGAAGTTCAAGTTTCCTCTGCGGAAACCGATGATGAGGATTTAGGTGATTACCTTGTTCCAATTGGTTCAACTGCCACTATTGCTTGTGAGGTTGAAATAAAGTTTAAAATAAAAAGAAAATAATTAAATTATTAGTTTACTAATTAAAAATAATTAATTGGGGATTTTAAATAATTTAATTAATTTATAAAAATTATTTTATTTTAAACAAAATATTTCTTTTAGTTAGAAAATGTTAGTTTTGGTTATCGTTTACATTGGCAACGTAATCATAAAGATTTGGATTCAAGAATTGTTTCTGATGAAGGAAAATTTGAACATGTAGTAAATGGAACTAAACATTATTTAATTATACATTGTGCACAACCATTTGATTCTGGTAAAATTTAATTTACTTTCAAAAAATTCTAAGAAGATTAAATTAGTGTTGAATTAAAATTAGATAATTCTTTTAAATATAATTAACATTTAAAAAATATACATAATTAGGGATTAGCTTAGTGAAAAAAAAGTTTGTGAAAATTTTTTCTCTTATCCCTAAATATTTTTAGGTGTTTATTCTGTTCGCATCGGTGATTCAAAATTCAAAGTCGCACAAATAACAATTAGCAATGAACAAAAATTATCAAATTGTAGCAGTTCAGGCTCTCGAATTAAAAGAATATCGAGTCAATCATTAAATAAATAACAAAAAAAATATATTTTTATTTTATTTAAATTTTATTTTTTTTTATTTTTATAAATTGATATTATTAATTTTGGTTTTAATATGTATATAAAATGGTTGGTCTAACTCAGATCGGAACCCATAAATTTAATTTTAACTACAATTTAACAGATCAGATTTTAATTTAGCTAAATTCAATGAAAAAATCTCTGACAAATTTTCTGTTCTGAAAAATTCAAATATTTATCACAGTAATATACTCAGTCTTTACTTTAATTTAAAATATTTCCTTAAACTCAAATTTAAAAAATTAAATCTCAAATATTATACATAATTAATTTTTTTATTAAACAAAAATTCATTAGAGATTATTAAAGATTTAAAAAAATTTATTTATTTAATTTAATCTTTAATCATTTGATTTTTAAGGATTTTTTAATTCAATTTTTTAAATTTTCCCATCTACGAAATACCGAACGTTTTTGTATGTTCTCGTTGGATTATTTTAAATAAAGCAAATATATTAACAAAAATAGAAAGAACTCGGGTTTTTTGCTTTTTTTTATTATTTTTTATTGCGTGGAATAAAAAAATTTTATAATTTTATATTTGTTTGCATTTTTATATTTTTTAGAATTTTTGTTTGTACCAAACTTTGGCGCTAGAAAATACATAAAATAACTTTTTAGAATAAATATTAAAAATAAAAAATATTTTTGTAAGATGAAATTCTGATTAGTTTTGATTATTTTTTTAATTTAAGAAATAAAATAAAGAAAATATTTTTTGTAAATATTAATTCAAAAAAATAAAAATATCAAGTGAAAATATGTACATATGTGTTTGTATAATTACTTAGTTAGGGTTATTCGGATAAATCTTCTCATTTTCATTTAAAATGCCAGATCATTCGAGTACACTTTAATTGTTTATAAAATAATTAATTTACAAATATTCTTTTGAAACTTAATTTAGAAATTTTTAAATTTTAAATAAATCAATACATAAATTTTTAAAAATTTATTCCCAAAAATTATCAACGCCCAAATAGGCTGTAAATTAAACATTATGGCAGATGTTTATATTAAGCATGGATGCCACGCCTTCCTTTGTATTTTATAATTTTTTGTAGTATGTGTGTTGCTTTATATAAAATTAAGAGGTAAATGGAGAGATACTCAACAGATTTTAAATAAAATTTTAAAATATCCTCCTCTCTTTCTCTCTCAATTCCATAAATTCTAAAAAAATAATTAAAAATAAAAAATGAATTTAATTTTTATTTTCTTATTTTTTATTCAAATTAATTTTAATTTAATTAATTCAAATCAAATTAGAAAACGCCGTCAATCTAATTTAGAACCATCTCTGAATGGCTCAATTCCATTTGGAATTGTTCAATTTAATCGTGTTGGAGTTATACCAATTGGAACTCCTCGTAAATATTTTTTTTAATTTAAACAAATTTTTTAAATAAATTTATTTATTTTTTAGCTAAAAATTTTACTCTTTCCTTAAATCTTCAATCTTCTGCTTTTTGGGTTGTTGATAATAATGCCGATTTTCCCTGGACAAAAACTAAATATGACAATAATACTTCCAAATTTAGTATTCCAACTGGCAGAAATGTTACATATACAGATGGTAAATCTGGACCTATGTTTATGGATAATATTACTGTTAGTGTATTTTAAATAATTAAAAAGAATTTTAAATAATAGATTGGTGATTTGAGACTTCCAGTAATGAGATTTGTTTCTATTATTTCATACCCAAAAATGCCTACTGAATTCCAATTTACCCCATTGGAAGGAGTGTTTGGTCTTGCTCCACCTCTAAAAATGATTGATCCATGCAAAGCTTCTCCGCTTGTTTCAATAATGAGTGTCGTTGATCACCCAATTGTGACTATAACACAATATAGGTAATTTATATTTTGATTTTATTCAGATAATTAAATTATATTGAATAAAAATAATTTTTTACATAGTAATTTAATTTAGTGTATCAGTTGGAGATTCAAATGTTGGAAAATTAACTTTCGGTGCTGAAAACTATGATGATTGTGTTGATGAATATGATTATGTACCTCTTGCTGAAGAAGGTCAATGGTCCGTCAAAATATTATCAGTCAAAGTTGACGACACAAAATTAAATATAACACTAAGTCCAATGCTTAAAATCATGGATCAAGCACTTTATATGTATGGACCTAAAGCACAATTAGATGAATTAGCAAAAATGCTTGGTGCTGAAGTTCCTGATGATGTTGGAGATTTTTATTTATTAAATCAAACAGCCTGTGATAATATGGATCAAATGCCAAAAATAACAATTAGATTTGGAGAGGAAGGTAAAGATACTTCAAAGACTGTTTTGAAGCCAGAACATTATATGGAAGTTGTAAGTTTTTTCTAGAAATATTTTAGCTATACGATACTTGATTAATAGATTGCTTTATAAATATAATATTTTTAGTCCCCAATTGGCGAATGTCGTCTTCTTTTTATGACCAATGAAGTAATGCAATATGATAACAATTATTGGGTTATGGGCCAACAATTCCTTGTCAATCGTTGTGTTTCTGTTCATTTCCGTAAAGGAAGAATGGGATTTGCTCAAGGCCGTGAAATTGATCAAACAGATAGTCAAACTGAGAATAGTGAGGATGATCAAGATATTGATTTGAAGGAAATTGCGAATAAATTCGATGATGTTCGAATTAATCAATTTACTGGAATTTGAAATTAAGAATTTATGGGTTTAAAATACGGGCATTCTATTAAATATTACCTATATCGGGTTTTAAATTAAAAATACTTTCACATATGGATTTATTTAAAATTTAAATTTATTTGAATAAATTATTCGGTAAATCATTTGGCAAAAAGTCTTCAGGCAGATAAGAATTTACAGAAAGGACAAACATTAAATTTTAATTAAAACGCAAAATTAAAGAATTTTCCTTAATTAAATAATTTATTTTTTCATTTCAAACAATCTACATTTTTTTAAAATTAAATAATATTTTTTTAAATTTTACAACATCAAATTGAATTTAAAATCATATTTTCTTGAGTATTCAAACGATAAACATTCTTCTTTTTTCTAAATAATTAAAATTAAATTTAAAAAAATGTTAATTAATTACTTTAAATATTTTATAACATTTTTATTTAATTTTCTAAAAGGTTCAGTAATCCATGGTTGTCTAATTTCATTTGGTAAATTATTTTTATTTAATAATTCTCCATTTGATGCGATACAGCAAAGAAAAGTATAGGCAAAGTCTATACAATTATTTTTAAATAAATTGTATGTATTTGGGCCAAAACGATATTTTTCTAAATTTGTTTTTATATTTAAAATTTGATCCATAGAAAGTGAAGTAGATAATGGAACACCATCAATAAGGATATCAACATATCTTCTAAAAATAAAAAGATTTTTTTTAATAAAAGATAAAAATAGGTAGTTTAATTTATTATCGAAAATGTTAAAGTTTTAAGATTAAAGAAAACAATTTAATAATAATTTTAATAAAAACATTAGATTTAACTATATTTTCTTCTAATTTATTGTAAAGATAATTTAATTTAAAAACGCTTGGGTGGATGTTTAAATAAAAGGAAAAAAAATTAAAGACCAAGCAAAGTCGTAGGTCTGATACCATCTATAGGTCCGAACTTTTTCTAAACTCTTATTTCGATAACTTTCTCTAATCTAAACCTGTCATACTTATTTTTAATTTTCTACGAATTTCTTTTTTTTTAAATTTAATATAGGTATTTAAATAAAACATACAGAAACTCCATTTTCCTTGGAAATAAACGATTAATTAATACAAAAAATTTCTTTCCATTATTTCGTTGTGGACATACATGAACACCTCTTTTTACACCAAAATGAAATTCTAAAAAAGTGGATTTATTAAAAATAAAGTTATTTATTTTTACCTTTTCCCCGAACAAGTACTCCAATGTGGAAAATTCTTAGGCGCTTTAATTTAAAAAATTATATTTTATTTTTTATGAAATAGAATAAATACCTCCTCAAAATTGTAAACTGCTAATTTTATTTGAGAATTATTTTTTGAATTGTTATTTTCCATTTTAATTAGAAAATAGTGGATTTATTAAATAAATTAACTAAAAATTAAATAGATTTATAATTAAATTCTGGGTTTGACAAAATTAATAAAAATATTTTTTGTTTTATTTTATATTAATTTAAAGAACTAATTTTTTAAAGAATTTTTTTCATTTAAAAAATTAAATAAAATATTAATGAAATTTAACGAACATTTCTTTAAATACTTATTTTAGTTGATCTATTCGCTATATTTAAATAATTTTATTTTTTAAAATAATTATTCATAAACTAGTTAAATTAATAACTTGATAAATAAAAAAGACTTAGTAATTATTAATTCACGACAAAATTTAATTTTTAAATTATCGATAAAAATATTTAGACTATAAAATTTAACATTTTTTGTGCGCAACAATTAAATTTATATTTATTTAAAATTTATCAGTTAGAAAAAAGAAAATGTGAATGTACTTTAATTGATCTTAAAATATTTTGATCTATGTAATAGATAGACAAAATAAATAAAATTTATCGAATAGACAAGAAAATAAATAAAAATTCTGAGTATTGTTAATTGCTCGTTGATTAAATATATGAAGTCGGGATTTTTTTAATGATACTCCGACATTTTTGATCACTAGAATACATAATGATCATTTAATAATCTTTACTAAACACGTCTAATTTTAATAGTTTAAATAAATTTAAAATTATATTTAAATATTATTTTTATTGAGGAATTAACATAAAAAATGAGAGAAATTTTTAAAAAAATTAAAAAATCATATAAAACTAAATGGTTTATTTAAATGATTTTTAAATTTAAAATCTTAAAACATTATTTGTAGTTTGTTAAGTTCATATATTTTTTGTATTTTTATTTATTCTTTTTGTAGTCTCTATAAGATTAACTGATTGTTAATTTGGTCTTTTGCGCGAATAAAAATATTTTATATTTTACTAGTTTATAGTTTATCTTATTTTTTTAATTTTAAAGTTAAAATAAAAATTTAAAAATAATTCTTATTAAATTTTAATAAATAATTTAATTAATTCATTAAATATTTTCAATTTTTCCAAAAATTTGTTGATAGTTTATGAGCTCTTTTTTGAAAGATAAATAACATAAATTTATATTTTAAGTTAAATCAAGAAAATTTAACAACATTTTTGTCTCAAAAAACTCTAATTTAATTTTATAAAAACAAAAGAAAATGCCATTTTCTACTTAAAATTGAGTTTATTTATAAGTACAAATAAATACTTTTTATAAAAATTTATTTATTTTTCTTAAAATATATATTTTATTTTATTTATTTTAAATTCTTTTATGAAATAACAGAAAAATGGTTGTAAATTCTCTACTTCCCAATATTTTAAATGTTGCCCAGATTGTTAATATTGTTAGTCCTCCAATTGTAGAAACAATTAGAAATAAAAAAGAAACAGAAAATGATGAAATTTTAAATTACAAAAAAGGTAAATAAATAATTTTAATTTCGAAAGTCTCAAAATTAATATAATGTTAAAAATAAAAAATTTAAATATTTCAAAATAAATAACGAGTTTTGTAAGAGTGCCACCGGGCAGGATTCACCTGCGACCTCATTGTAAGTTACCACGTACAGGAGCTCTTTCACTGATGTGAACAAGCGGGGCGACGACTAATGCTTTCTCTTTTATCCTTTTAGATTGTTTAACCCCCACCTAAGCGTTTTAAATGCTCTAGGTAAATCATTATTACAATAAATGAAGAATTTAAAAAATTAATTATTTAAACACAGAATGCACACCTGAACTAATTGCTTTGCAATCCTCTCAAATTTTAAATAATATTTTTCGAGATGATTTATATGATAAACATTTAACACCTGATCCATTAGGTGTTAATGTTTCTATTGAATTAGCCCTTCAGGTAAATAATAATGACGAACTTTTAAAATAATTTTAAATTTTAGACATTTTATGATGTCAGTGAATTAAGGTAATTTGTAAATATAATTTAAATGGCATTAAATAAAAATAAAACTTCAAGTGCAAGTTTTACGGCGGATGTTTTAATGAGCCAAATATGGTTGGATCGTCGATTGCGTTATACTCATTTAGGAAATTGTATTGAAAATATGACATTAAGTTCGGTAATTGTTGAAAGATTTTGGCAGCCATTTGTTTGCTTTGTGGTAAATTTTTTAAATTTTTCATGCGAGGAAACAAGATTAGACTAAGATAAGCTACATCCTAAAATTAACAATTCCCATCTCTAAAGAGTTATCCAAAGAATAAATAATGTATTATTTAACGAATAATAAATAACTTTTTTTTATTTTAATGCATAAATTTTAACTCTATATATAGAACAGCAAAAAATCGGAACTTCATGTTTCCCCATCTCCAAATACTTTTGTCTTAATATATCCCAATGGAACTGTCTGGATGAACTACCGTCTTAGGGTTGAAGGTTCTAATTATTTTTAATTAAATTTTAATTGACTCAAAAAGGCCCTTGTTACGTTGATTTATGGCTTTATCCCTTTAACGAGGAAGAATGTGAACTAGTCCTTGAAAGTTATGCTTATAATGCAGCTAATGTTCGTTTAATGTGGCGTGATTGGAATCCTGTAAAATTAAAATTATTTTTTAAAATAAAAATATAAAGGTTTTCGAATATCCTTCACGAACTAAACCACCAGATTTTATGCTTAGCGAAATTCGTTGGGCCAAGCATTCTTTTATATACGCAGCAGGAAAATGGGATCAGGCATTTATTATTTTTATAATTTAATTTAAATTTAAATAAAATTTTAGTTAACAGTAAATTTCTTGTTGACTCGCCAATTTGGTGTTTATTTATTTCAAATGTATTTTCCTGCCCAAACAGTTAAATTAATAAATTTAAAAATTTTTATTTAAATTTTTAAAATTAAAGGCTGTAGCTATGAGTTGGATTCCATTTTTTCTTGATTATCGTAGTTTGCCTGCAAGAATAACTTTATCAGTTTCTGCATTAATGAGTATTACATTTCAATATGGAAATATACTTAAATCTCTTCCAAGAGTTAGGTTAGATATTTAAAATAAAATTTAATAACATGCTGTTTATTTAATTAATTACCCTGGGTAATTATAATTCTAATACCTCGCTAGTTAGCTAACTAATAGGGTTGTGTAAATGGAGAGGAGGAGGGGGGTAATTATAGAGGTTACTATACTTAATAAAATCATTATCTGAAAGAACCCGAGCAAATACTATAATTAATTTAGTTATGTAATGTCAGTAGATGTTTGGATATTTGGAAGTATTGCATTTATTGCCTCTTCTTTAATAGAACTTGCGATTGTTGGACATTTACATAGAAAATATAGATCACGTAATTTTAGAAGAAAATCAACATTATTGTTTCCAACAGAAAGAAAATGTTTGGAAAGAATTGAAAGGAATTTTTGGGCGGAGAATAAAATAAATAAAAATATATTTTTATGATTAATACGTTTTTTCCCACGCAAATTTCACTCTTTTTAAACCGTCAAATTTTGATTATTTTTCAGTCGCTTTTGAATATTCGAAATTTGGAAATAAATATTTTTTATTGTGGAAATAAAGAGTTAAATAAATTTGAGAGTTAAAATAAGGGGCTTTAGAGAAATTACCCTAGAAAATATATAGGAAGGAAAACCTTATAATTAATTTTAATATTTTGGTTTTCATATGGTGCCACGACCATAATTGGTTTATATTATATTGTTTAAGGAAAACAATAATTAAATTTGTTTGAAGTTGAAATTTTTTTAAAAAATAAAATTTTTTTTTTGATTGTTTGAAGAACAGTCTGATATACCTTTTTGAGGTTTAAATTTATTATTAGAAGAATAAAAATGTCGGGAACTATTCGTCAAGCTATGACCCCGGCTATAACGCGTTTGCGTGAACATTT
Organism: Meloidogyne enterolobii; assembly: GCA_963681835.1. Classification (NCBI taxonomy): domain Eukaryota; kingdom Metazoa; phylum Nematoda; class Chromadorea; order Rhabditida; family Meloidogynidae; genus Meloidogyne; species Meloidogyne enterolobii. The sequence goes on along the minus strand of CAVMJV010000049.1, from coordinate 336,807 downwards.
TGAGGAAATTCGCCCCGTTTTAGATGCCCAAGAGCGCACAGTTGAAGGTATGGAAATGTTAAGGACTAGATTAGTTAAATTGCGACGTATAGTTAATCGTCTCGAAGAAAAGGCCAACCAATGGCAGGATTATATTCGTGGACTTCCGGCTAATGAGAGAGAAGCGGAAGAACAGGTTTTAGCTCGTTTTGCGCCATCAGAGCACCATTATGCGGAATGGATAGAAAATGCTCATGAAATGATTGCGGATATTGAGATTTTGTTGACAGAGTCAGAAGACGGCAGTACTCAGTCCGATCTTTCTGTAGAATTGGGAGTTGGACAAAATAGAGCCAACCAGTCAAGGAGGCCAGAAGCTCCAATAAATGAAGGGCAGACTCAGTTTAATGAGAATTTATTTCGCAGGAATGAGTATAATATTCCTGCACATTTGCCTAGGACAAGGTTGGCAGAATTTTATGGAGACCCCCTAATTTGGCCAGAATTTTGGCAATCTTTTAGTAGAACTGTAGATAGCCTGGAGATGGACCCAGGGCTAAAAGCACATTATTTAATTCAGTGCCTCAGAGGTAAGGCCAAAAGAGCGGTTTTAGGTTATCGGCCGATTGCCGAACATTATGAACCGCTCAAGGATGCATTAAAAAGACAGTTCGGGAATGAGAAAGCAATAAGGGATACACTCCATGCGGAATTAATTAGCCTTCCTATGGCAAATGAATCGGTTTATTCACTTCGTTCTTACCTTGAGGAAGTCGAAAGGATTTGCAGATCCCTCACGGCAATGGGAAGAGTTGAAGATGAGTCTATAGTTATGATGGCAATCAAAAATAAGTTGCCAAAAAATATTGTTTTAGAATTATTAAAAAAGGAAAAAGAAGCAAGAGCGACTTGGAATGTTGATGAATTAAGAAAAGGGTTAGAAGAGATAGTAGCTCTCAGAGAAGAAGCGCAAAGGTGCGTTCAAACATTTTCTAAAAATATTAATTATAACCAACAGAGGGTTGGGAACAATTGGAATAATAATAGAAGTTTTAATCAGAAGCGAGCTAATTTTAAAAGAGAAAATTTTGATCGGGTGTTTACTGTACAATCAGGTGATTATAAAGCAAGAAACAATAGAAAGTTTGAAATTTCTTGCTATTTTTGTCATGGAGCTCACCACGCAGAAAAATGCGAAAAAGTGAAAGCGATATATATTAGGACAAAAATGCTTACAGAGCAAAATCGATGTTTGCTTTGCTTAAGGAAGGGCCATACAGTGACGAACTGTGTCACTAGAATTGAGTGCAATATTTGTAGAGGACGTCATAATAAATTGATCTGTCCAAATTTATATAAAAAGGTAATAAATGGAAAAGAATTTAAAAAAGTTGAGCAAGTAAATCAAGTAGAGACTTCGGAAAATCTACTTACTATAGTAGAAAAACCGAAGGAAGTTGCATTAATGCAAAGTAATATGGTTTTATCTAATTCAGTAATTAATAAAAAGTGTAATTCGGTTGGCTTATTTGATACAGGAGCCACTATTAATTTTATTACCGAAGAGAAAGTGAAAGAATTGAATTTAAAAAAGATAGGAGAAAAGGAATTGGGGATACTTCCGTTTTCTCATAAAGAGCCTATAAGGATTAAATCGGCAAAGGTTTTATTTGAAATTATTCTCGAAGATGGAAGTAGAGAAGAAATTATAGCATATAAAATTAAAAAAGAAATAATGCCGAATATTAAATGTGCTAATTTAGAAAATGGTAGAATTCGAACGTCAGAAAAAGTACCAGACGTTTTAATTGGTATAAAGCACTTTTGGAAATTTTTCCGCAATTTGGTACCCTTATCAGATAATTTGTTTAAGGTTGACACTTCGGTTGGTACAATTATTTGTGGAGAGCTTGAAAGTGAATTAAATGGAATTTTATCAAAAAAGAAAAATAATAAAATTGTACCAATATTAAATATAGACTCTGATGAAAAATTAAATAATTTTTGGAGTTTGGAAACCATAGGAGTTAAGGATGACCCGACAACCAAAGATGATCAGGTTGCAATGGATTTCTTTAAAAAGACTATAAAGCGTTCTCCGAATGGTCGATATATTGTAAAATGGCCATGGAAAGAAGAAAGAGAAAATTTACCTTCCAATTTTTCTTTAGCCTATAGGCGTTTTGTGGGTTTAATGGAAAGACTTAAAAAGAACCCAGATTTAATGCTTGAATATGAGAAAATAATTGAAAATGACATAAAAAGAGGAGTTTTAGAAAATGCTGATCGAAACAAAGGATCAATAGAGCATTTCCTCCCTCACCATCCTGTCATCACTACGAAAAAAGTGAGAATAGTGTACGACGCGTCTGCCAAAATAAGAGGAGGAAAAAGCTTAAATGAATTGTTATATCGCGGTCCAATAATAATGCCAGAATTAGCTGGAATGTTAATTAGATTTAGGCTTCCAGAAATTGCCATTTGGGCAGATATTGAAAAAGCGTTTCATTGTTTAGAGCTTGATCCAGAAGATCGAGAGGTTTTAAAACTAATATGGCTAAAGGACGTAAGAAAGCCTATAACTTCAGAGAACATTAAATATTTACGATTTTCAAAGGTCCCTTTCGGTGTAATATCAAGCCCGTTTCTTTTATCTGCCACAGTTAGGCATCACTTAGAGTCAATGGATGACCCAATAGCACAGAGGCTTAAAAATAATTCATATGTTGATAATATATTGATAGGTGTCGATACAAAAGAGGAAGCATTAGAGGCTTATATTAAATTGAAAAATATCTTTAAAACAGCCCAAATGAACCTTCGAGAGTTCATTTCGAATTGTTTAGAATTTAATGAAGAATTGCCTATGGAAGATCGTTTAGAAAAAAGTAAGTCAAAAATTCTAGGAATTCCATGGAATATTGAAACTGACAAACTTTCAGTTGGTTTTCCTGTGTTTGAGAATAATAAAAAGATAAATAAAAGGTTAGTACTGAAACAATTAGCTAGTGTATTTGACCCGCTAGGATTTGCTTCCCCGAGTTTATTATCCGCGAAATTGTTTTTCCAGTCTTTATGGGAAAAACAGCGAGAATGGGATAGCATTTTAATCGAAGAAGAAGCCAACAAATGGTGTGAAATCATCGAAACATGGAAAGTTTCGCCTATTGAAATTGAAAGAAAAATAATAGATAAAAACGGTGAATATCAATTACACGTGTTTTGTGATGCATCCAAAGACGCATACGCTTCTTGTGTTTATATGAGGTGTATCACTAATAAAGAAATTATGGTTAATATTTTGTATGCCCGGAATAGACTCAAACCAAAAAAGATGAGCGTTAGTATACCACGAATGGAATTGTTAGGGGTACTAATTGCTACTAGAGCTTTAAATTTTGTTTCAAAACAAATTGGTTTAAAAATTTCCCAAAAATATCTTTGGTGTGATTCCAAACCTGTTTTATATTGGATTAAAGAAAATTATAAAGGAGAAAAATTTGTTGAAAATAGAATTAAAGAAATTAGAAGTCATAGTGATTTGAATTTTGGCTATATTCCAACAGAGTGCAATCCTGCGGACATTGCAACACGCGGATGTACACCTGTTGAACTAAGCACTAATTTATTATGGTGGTCAGGACCTGAATTTTTGAAAAATTCTAAAAATTTATGGCCTGACGAGTTAAATTTTGTTGTTGAAAATATTGAAAGGGAAAATAATTTTGAAGAAAATTTTGAAATTAATCAAATAAATAGTAAAGAATGTAATAAATTTATTGACTTTAATAAATGGAATAGCTGGAATAAAATTTTAAAAATTATTTTAATTGTCTCTCTCTTCGCTCGAATATGGTTGAGTAAATGTAAAATGAAAATTAAGAGCGAATTTATTAAATCAATAAGCGAAAACAAAAGACCTGCAGGTGCTTACATTAAAAGAGTGGAAATATTTTTACTAAAATTAATACAAAAGGGAATTGACAAAAATTTAATAAATAGGAATACAATAATTATTACAGATAAAGATGGAATTTTTCGGTTGAATTCTAGAATAGGCAAAAGCGAAATGTCTGATGGATTTAAAAACCCTATAATATTGCCAAAGGGTCACCCTGCTGTAAAATTGATCATGGATAAATTACACATTGAGCTTTTACATTCAGGCGTGGACGCCGTTTTAGGAAATTTCTTAATTAAATATTGGTCACCGTGCGCCAGAAGAGAGGCCAAGAAAGTAGTAAGGAATTGTAAAAAGTGTCAAAGAATAAATGGACCGAAATTCGCACTCCCAACAATGCCAGGATTGCCTAAGGAAAGGTTAATTAAATCTAGAGCGTTTGAGGCAATTGGCGTTGACTATTTAGGTCCTTCTTTATATAAAATTGAGAATGGAAAGGCCAAATTTTGGATTGTTCTTTTTACGTGTTTTACGACTAGGGCAGTCCATCTCGAAATAGCATTGGAGCTCTCGGCACTAGAATTTTTACACTGTCTAAGACGTTTCATCGCCAGTCGAGGATGTCCCAAAAAGATACTATCGGATAACGCCAATCAGTTCAAAGTGGTTTCTGAATTAATCGGCGCTAAGCTCGTAGGAAAATGGGTCGAAAAACAAACAAATGAGGAAAAAAGATTAAATAATTTTTTAATAAATAAAGGAATTGAATGGTGTTTTATTCCATCGCTTTCCCCATGGGCGGGAGGAGTTTATGAGCGTTTAGTTAAATTGGTTAAAGACTCCTTTAAAAGAACACTAGGAGGTGTTATATTAAATTTAGAAGAGTTAAGAACCTTCATAAAAGAGGTTGAATTTTCTATTAATTGTAGGCCTATTTCTTTTGTTTCTGGAGAGATGGATGGACCATCTTGTCTTAGACCTGTTGACTTTCTCTTGCCAAATATTGAAATTAATGAAAATATAAATGAGTCAGATGTAGAAGAAGAATTTAAAATAGGAAAACTGAGTATGGGAGATCAATTAAGAGTACGATTAAAAGCCACTCAAAAGGCCTTTGAAAAATTTTGGACGAGATGGACTCGCGAATATTTATTGATTTTAAGGGATAAATCGAAATGGACCCATAATAACGATCGGACTTCACTAAAAAGAGAACCAAAGGTTGGGGAAGTGGTGATTGTGCAACAAGAAGGCCAGCCAAGGAATACTTGGAGTTTGGGAAAAATTATTGAGCTAGATGGAAGCCCGCCAAAGAGCGCTAAAGTGCAAATAGGAAAAAGATGTTTAGTAAGGCCTGTCAATAAGCTTTTTCCGATGGAAACAAAAAATGACGTAATTAAAAATGGAGAAGAAAAAAGTGAAAATAAACTGGAGAATGGCCAAAATAATGATGCAAATAAAAATAAAATAAAAAATAAGGACAAAGAACAAAATTCAATAAATAATAATTCAAAAGGAATAAAAAATGGAGAAAATAAATTAAAAAATAAAAACAATATACATCCCATGGTCACCAGAGCAAAAAAGGCGACATTAATCTTGACAATTATAAATTTATTTTTATTAATGAACTTTGTATCTTCAAATCCCACTTATTTAGTAAGCTGCAGGGGTTGCAGAATGAAATGTAAAAATTTCGGATTATTAATAAGTGTCGGATCTGAAATTGACAAAGTAGAAGTTTGTTGTATGGGTACTTGTATAATCGAAACAAATGGATTGGAACATTTAGAATTAGGACTGCCAAAGGATGTAACGGCACTAGATTATAGATGTCGAGCAAAATATATAAATGGTCGACGAATATTTCGAGGAAGTATTTTTTGTCCGGCAGTAGATCCTTGTTTAAGAATTACAGAAATTTGGGAAAGGATATTAAATCCACAATGTGAATCAACAAAAACTATAACCATAGTTGGTATTTTCTTAGCATTTATGCTTTGCCTATTAATAAGCGGAATGGTTTGCGCTTGTAGAATTTTTTCAATATTAGGCAAAATAATTTTAATTATTTGGAGATTAATTAAAACAATGGCTAAAATTTCTTCTAAAAAAGATGGAAAAATTGAAAATAAGGACCTTGAAATACTTATTGATCGGTCCCATAAATTAAAGAAAATAAATAGAATAAAAAGGAATAGAAGATTAAACCGACTTGGATTATTAAATATAATTATTTTTATTATTTTTATGAAAATTGTAAAAGCCGATATTGAGGTTATTTCAATTCAGGCGAGATCGGAAGATTGTTATAGATACAAAAATTTAACAACTTGTAAAATTACCACTACTAATACCTTAACTTTATTACCTGATGGGCAGGTAATTTCCTTAACTTTAAAAAATGATAAAGGAATGATAATGGGTGAAATGGAATTTATTATGAATGGTCTTTCAATAAAATGTAACCAAAAATCTCAAAGACAATTGAGATCATATGAGCTTAAAGTTGGATCTGTTAAAAGGTGTCCAGCTCAAGGGACCTGTAAAGCTGGAAGATGCCAACATATTAGATCGAAAGAAAATGTTGAAGAGTTAGATGAATGGATTAAAAAACCAGGAAATTCATATTGTGTCGAAGGCCACGCATTATGGGGATATCAATGTGGATTACCTGGAGCGGCCTGCTATTTCTATAAAGTATATGCCGAACCAATTTCTGATGAAGTATATGAATTGGTTTCGTGCCCTACTTGGGATTACGTAATTGATATAGAAATGTCAATGAGATTTAAGGGAAATATATCAAAATATAGTTTTTCATTAAGTCCTGGAGCGACAATAAAATGGGATAAAATTAGAATATCTTTATTAGATATTACTCCACCTATGGCCCCAATTTTGAGCAGTCAATTTATAATTGGTAACAATGGAGTAGCAATGGTAGATAATTTTAAATCAGATTTAGAGTGTTCTGATGCCAAAAATTTTTCAAAATGTGAATTAGATATAAATTCTTGTAAAGAATGTTGGTTAGATAAAGAAGAGGAACAAATAAAATGTGCTTGTATTGATTTAATAATTGAGGAAATATTTAAAGACAAACAAAAATCTTTGCCTTTAGATACAAAAAGGATTAAATTAAGGAATAATGGAAGAAATATATATTCAGAAACAAGTTATTTACCTATAGAAATTATGGTTAGATTTGAGAATTATTCTATAGCTTCAAATATAGATATTTCTATTTGTAAAATTGAACCTATTATATTATCGGGTTGTTATAATTGCTTTGGAGCAATTTTTAAATATAAATGTTTTTCGGACTATGGAAGTCCTCTAGCGGAGATTAAATGTAAAAATGGTAACATTTTTACAAGTAAATGCTCAGTAAATGGAACTGAACAAGTTTCAGTTCTATCTTTTGATAGAACAGAAGTAAGAGAGTATTGTGAAATTTTTTGCCCTGGAGGCAAAACAAACTTTACAATACAGGGAACTCTCGAATATATTCTCCCAGAAAAGGCTAAAATTATAGTTAAAAATGGAACCCCAAGTTTATACACAATGGAAAGTGCGTGGGGAGGTATTTTTGACAATTCATGGACGAATTTTAAACTTTTGGACATACAAGGATTATTTTGGGAAATGATGAATATTAAAATAATTTCAATTGGAATTTTAGTCATCATTATCATTTATTTCATATTAAAAATTTTTTTAAAAGTCAACCCAATGTTAAAAATGTATAGATTAATCATAACCAGCTGTTTATTGTTGATAACAAATTTGGGGGCGGGAGGTTTTGGAGAGACACCTCCAAATTTTAAAAATTTTGTTGAGATGTCAAGGGGGCATTATTTTTGTATAAAAAGGTTTAAAAATTTTAAATTTTATTCACTTTCAAAAAATCATTTAAATTTAAAAATATTCATGGCCCCAATTCCCTTTACTCAATTCGCTGCTAATATTTTAAATTGTGATTTAGAAGATGTCTATGGAAGACTTTATTTTAGCCGTTTGGATCGGAATACAGTTGCTAATGAAGCAAGAAAGGTAGAAAATAATAATGGAAATATTTATTGTTCTACTAATGAATTTTCTTGCCCAAGGGGGGTTATAACTGGATTAGCCGAGTGGATATTGGTTGACGATAATAAAAATTTGGCTGTATATCCGGAACAAATCCCTCCACAATGGTGGAGTGAATTAGTTAAAAGAAATAGGATGAATACTCAAAATTTCTTTTATGATGAGGAAGTTTCTAAAACAATTGATATGGGACCAGGGATAGAGTTAGAAAATCCTCTGAGAGGTGTACTTGAGTTTTATCCTTTGGAAGGATTAGAAATAGAAGAATATATTGAGGAAGAGGTCCCAGATATGGATAGATTAAATATAAACATTGAAAATAATAATAATAATATTCAGAATAATTATGGTAGTCAAACATCTGCACGAGCAACTATGGAAGTTGAGGTTAGTAATGGAAGTTTAAAAAATATAAAAATGGATTTTATTCAGGAAAAATTAGTTGTTACTATGGAAGCCAACTCGGATCTTCATTGTTCAAGCAGCGGATCTGAGGTATCCACTGTAGAAGTGAAGGTTAAGGCTAAATTGTTTCGTGGTCCGTTGTTGGGAATTTTTTTCTTATGTTTGGTAGTTGGGACATGGACTCCCGCTATGGCAGCACCAAACAGCAACACCCCAACAACACCATTAGGGGACTCCAATTTGGATACGGAGGACCCAGAAGCATTTGAGGAGTTGTGTGATGCGTTTTTGGGCACACACAATTCTTCTGTGCCTCAAGGGGAGGCACAGGAGAATACAACCAACACATCACAAATGTATTCAATTTTCGATCATTTAATGGACAATTGGGCAACACGTAACCAACACTTACCATCAACCTCAACAACTACAACTAGGCCAATCCAATTTGTGCCTCAAACAACAACAGCAACACAACAAAATCCAGCTATTATCCAACAACAGCAACGACAACATGTTGGTGGTCCGATTCGTGCGCGAAGGCAACCCAGACAAAATTTAAATCAAGGTTGCTTCATTTGCCACGCTTCAGACCACTTTGCCAAATATTGTCCGGCCAAACAATCTTGCAGCAGCAACATGATAATTCAGCGGACAACAAATCCACCCAGCAACACTCAAAACCAGGACACACAAACAGCAATGCGCAGCGTTGCAACTCAATTAACAAGAATGAGTCAGCAGTGGACAAACATTCCTGCCATTTCCGCATTTCTACTACAAATGGCGCAATTCATTCTTCTGGCATTGGACGCCCCGAGACAACACTAATTGGTGGCCGGGAGTGTTTCCAACAGAAAGAAAATGTTTGGAAAGAATTGAAAGGAATTTTTGGGCGGAGAATAAAATAAATAAAAATATATTTTTATGATTAATACGTTTTTTCCCACGCAAATTTCACTCTTTTTAAACCGTCAAATTTTGATTATTTTTCAGTCGCTTTTGAATATTCGAAATTTGGAAATAAATATTTTTTATTGTGGAAATAAAGAGTTAAATAAATTTGAGAGTTAAAATAAGGGGCTTTAGAGAAATTACCCTAGAAAATATATAGGAAGGAAAACCTTATAATTAATTTTAATATTTTGGTTTTCATAATTATTATTCGAACAAGAACAAGATATGTTACATAGTATATCCCAAAGTGATGCAGCAATAAATATTTCTATGGTTAATCTACATATTTAAATTTTAAAGGGATCTTTTTAATTTTAAGGGATTTTTTTTACTTTGTTTTAAAATTCTTAACCATAAATTTCTGAATGATAGAAAATTATATTGCTAGAAAATCTTAATTAATTTCCCAAAATAAAATGCCTAGTCCTCTAAATCTATCTATATTTTTAAGGAGAATTCTTTTATACCAACAGATATTGAAGATAATTTATTTGTAAATAGCAATATTTCTTCAAAAAATAATCGGCAAAAGAGTAAATTAAATTTAAAAAATTACCTAATTAACTCTGATTTAGTCAATGGTTATGGAACTTTTTTGTTAAAAAGGAATAATTCGAAAAGATCATCGATGAGAAGAAATTATAAATTAAATAATCAAAATAATAAAAGAATTTTTAAAGAAAATGAAGAAAAAATTAAAATAGAATATAGACAAATAAAATTACTAAAATATTTTAAAATGAAGGCTAATAAATTAATTAATAATGTTAAGAGGTAAATAATATTTTTATTTATAAGAAAATCTAAAATTTTGGAAGAAACTTGATATGATTTAATTTTTTAATTAAAATTAATTCTTAAATAATCATTATTGGAACTAATAAAAATTTAAAATAATTTTACAAATTTTAATTTTAGAAATTGTTCAGATCCAGTTTATTGGGACGAGAGAGCACGAATTTATTTTCCTTTATCCTATTTTTGTATGAAATAATTTTATTTTTAAAAATTTATACATAAATATTTTAAAGTTTTTAATGTTGCTTATTGGACATATTATGTTGGCTATCATAAAATATTACGTCAAAAATTTTTTAATTCAAATATGCTTTCTGATGCTTAAGAAATTAGAATATAAAATTACTAGCCATTAAATTATAATATAACGAAAAGTCTGGGAAAGAACATAGTTCTTTATCAATGAGAGCAAGTTGAATATTGATGGTCGATTGGTCGATTGCTTTATCAATGATCATATTACTATTTATTTATTATATTTTGACATAAAATTTTTTTCATTAAAAATATAAATTTTATTTAATTTTAAGTGTGATTAAATTCTAGTGATTTTAATTTTTTTATATTCTTCATCTTCTTTCTGAAAATATGTACAAGTATTCTTCTATTGTAAATATATTTTGATTTAAATTTATTAAAATTAATTATATGTCCGATCAATTTGACATAACTCATTTCTTAACGGTGTTATACACCTTTCCTGTACAACAACATTTTCGTTATTTGTTTGCACCATTGGCAAAACAACTGGAGTTTGTTTATTTGAATTTTCTTTCAAAACTTTTAATCCAATCAGTTTTTTAAATCCAATTCTATATTTATGTACAGTTATAATTGTAATTAGAGGATTGAGTACTGGCAACCATTGAGAGGGTAAAAATAATAAAAGTTCAAATGGAAGGATAATAACTGAGAAAATTCCACTGACTGCTAATGTAACGAATATAAGCATACTTAAAGATGTTAATGCAGCAAGAATTGCCTTTAAATTAGAATTTGTCAATTACTCACTCAGGAATTTAAAGAAATAAATACCTGCAATAACATATTCCTCAAAACTTGATTCAAAGCTTCACAACTTAAAGTACTCCAACTTCCTGTCAGATTTTTTATCAGAAAATATTTAATTTTCTTATAGCAGAAAATAATTGCTATATTAAAAAATACAACAGAAATAATCATTAAACCAAGAAAAGCTTTTTGAATTAAATTATCCTGAAAATTTTTATTTAAAAAATATTATTATCTATTTTGTATTTAAATTGTAATTTTGGTAAATTATAGTAAAAAAGTCCAAAAAATATGTGTGTAGCTCTCCCCCCCTCGCCCATCATTAATACTTATTAGAAAAAATTACATAATCAGATGACCAAATAATTCTGATACTTTGTAAGAACTCAACATTTTGTGTGTTGTCGAATAATAACCCACAAATTTTGACAAATTTTTGTAATGTTAGCTGATAATTAACTGTGGGCAATGAACAAATATTTACAATAATGATGACTACAGCATTAAGCAAAACTATGAATCCCATAATTGAATAGCGACGAAAATGATTTGAATGATTTCTATTAAATAAAATAAATGAATATGAATAGAATTTAAAATTAATTTGGTTTTGAGTTAATTAATTAAGATTTAAAGATTATTTAGAAACAGAGATTTGGACTTGAGAAGCATTAAAGATTTGAGATGAATAATTAATGGTATAATGCACACTTAAGAAGTACTTTTTACGTGGATTATAACCGATGGCAGTTACATACTATTTGTTTAGTATTTCCCAATTAATCTTTTCTATTTAAACCCAACTCAATTACCTGCAAATAACCAAATATCTGTCAATAAATTGCAATGAAATAGAGGTTGTACTACATCCCAGAGTACACAAATAAACCAAGAGAACCAAATGCTGTAAAGGAATTGCAGGAATCCATCTACCTGGGCCGTGAAGAAAAACATACGCATTATTATCCGAAGCAATGAAGAAAAGCTTTAAATTAATTTTTAAAAAATAGGATTAAAAATATTTACCGGTTGCCCTATTGTTTGGGATATTATTTGAAGTAAATGCCAACAAATGTGATAAACAGTAATTCGAAAATATTCTTTGAGATCATTTGTTGAATGTTTTTTTGCCAAATAATAAAGCAAAAAATTAAATACTATTCCGAGAGAAAAAGTTAAATAAGCGTTGATCATTACTGCTAAAGTTATTGCCTGCACCATCTTTTTTGAAGGATTTTAGTACAAAATATTATTTTTATAAAGAAAATAAATTTAAATTAAATCTGCTTTCAAAAATTTAATTTATTTTGTGATTTGAAAAGAATAATTGAGGGAAGTTAAAATATTCCTATAATTTATTTTTTCAAATGTCAAAATTACTTCATTTTACGTAGGTAATTTTTTGTAGGTATTACAAACATATAATTTACCAAAAAAATTATTTTAGAAATCTTAGTTAATAATTAAAATCTAAGAGAAATTAATTAAAATGTCTGAAAAGGTGAGGAATGAAAGGAGAATAAAAATTATTTTTTGTTTTAATTTAATTTTTAATAAAGGCTTGTAAAAGATTTTTAATTTAATATATTTATTTAATTATATATTTATTTAAAAAAGGATAATAAAAAAAAGACTTTTTATTTAATAAAATATAAACGTGATTTTATATTTAAAAATTTTTTTAATAGAATTATTTAAATAAAAAAATTTATCTTTATAATAAAATTTAAATATATGTAATTAGTACAAAGAAGTTTAAATAATTCAAGCAATTTTTGTTCGTTTTTGATTTAGATACTCTGAAATTAAAATTAAAATTAATAATATTATTGAAGCAGAACATTGAAGAGTAAAATATTTTGTAAAATCTAAATATTTACTTTTGAAAGGAGTTGGAGAGTTTGGAAGGAATAAAGAGGACCGAACCAAAATTTTCGTTTTGGCTGCTTAACACTAATGTTGCGCCCCGACTCCGTGCCCTACATACCCGCCTCCTAGTTGAAATCAACGAACCTACTTCCGTTTTCTGAATAATATCGAGTAAATCATGGAAAATTGCTGCAGCAAAGCACAACCATCGTGTATATTTTAGTCAATTCTAATAACTTTGCCATAATAGAATTATTTTTTGACACACACACATCTTGTAGTATCAAGTAGTACTTGTAATATTTGTAGTATCAAATCTTAATTTCGAATTCTTTTTTTCCATTTTATTAACTAAATTAATGAGAACTTTTAATCAATTTAATTTGTTAAATTTATTGGAAATTTTTACGCAAAACAACTGTACAAACAAAAATAGTTTAAATGAAAATTTTGATAGAGTAATTAAAAATGCCAAAACATCGCAGTCTGTTGCTTGTTTTTATTTTTTTCTAAATTCTCTTAAATTTTAATTCGCCCACTTAAATTTAATATTTTTAGTTTTTTCCACTTCACAATAATTTTAAATAAAATTAATTATTCGATAAGCTCAACAAACTATAAAAAGTATTTAAATTTGAATAACCGGTCTGTGAATGATCACTAACATGTTTCGAACGATTTTTAATTGAACCTGAAGTAATTTTTAGCGCTTAATGTTAAAATGCATTTAAAAATTATCAAAGAAATTTTTATAAAAAATTTTGAATTCAAAATTTTTTAATAAAAATATTCCAACCTTTTCCTATTTTGAATTGAAAAAATTTTAAAAAAGTATGTTTTAATAATGTTTTAGCATTTATAAGAAAAATTACTAGAACTAATAATCTTCTTTTTATTTTCTTTACTTGTTTTTCAAGGAAATAATATTTAAATATTTTACATATATCTCAATGATCAAATTTTTAAGCTAGTTTTAATCTTTATAACAACCAATTTTAGATTATTTATTATTGTTGGATGTCAATATTATTTTATTTATTAAATTTTTAAAATTTTCTTAGAACTTACATATATGTAGGTAATTATGTAAATATTGAATATTAACATATTTTTTATTTCCTTGAAATATTTTAAAATTAAACTTAATAGTAAACATTTCCCACATGATTAACTAAATAAATATTTGTTGATGTGTTTCAATACATATATTTTTAATATGTAGTATTTTACATAATTTAAATAATTAATTTTAAAATAAATAAAATATTATTGTCTGATACTAAAAGTTTTTTTAAACTGACCTTTTAAATGCTTAATATAAAAACTAAATATGTATTAAAATTTTATTTATTTTATGAATTAATAAAATTTTATTGTTTTATGTATATTATATAAACTATATTATATTTTTTACATTTAAATCCTATATAAATTTAGTAATAAGAATCTCTTTATTAAATAAAAGTATGTTTTTTTATATTTTCTTTAGAAATATTTATATTTTATTTTTAGATGTTTTAATGCCAAAATTAAAAATATTTCCTAGAGAACCATCATTCGATGGCAAATTTCGTTCAAGATGTGTTTCGGCACCAATTCCTTTACCTAAAAATACTTCCATTCCAAAAAATTATTTTAAAACCTTCACAGATATGCGAAGTAGACGTTCATCATCCTCAGCTTCATCTGCCCAACCTCCTTTTATGATTTCAGCGTTTGGAACAGATTTGGGTTCTATCGAATCAATTCCATCATTTAGAAGAAATTTTTACATAAAAGAAGAAGTTAATAGTTCCTATAATTGTTTAACTAAATTTAGTTGTATATTAGCTTTGTTTGTAGCTTTAATAATTGTTTGTTTGAGTGCACTTGCATTGAAGGTAAAAATTAATAAATTTAATGAAATGAACTGAATTGGGGGTTCATCTGCCCAACCATTACGATTAAAAAGATAAAACAATCTGATTATTATACAAGAAATATTTCTTTAATTTAAAACAAAAATATGGTTTTGGGACTTAATTAAGTAGATCTTTTGAACAAGACTAAATTAAAAAATGTTAATTTAAAAATTTAGGATATTTTGTTGCAACAATTTTTAAATCAAAAAGAAGAAGAAAAAATAAAAATCAAAAACATTCTTCAACCAAATAATACAGGCAATATAACAATCTGATTATTATTAATTAATAGATTGTTTGATTATATTAGAGAATATATAATTAATTAATTATAAATAAAATAGTTATATTTAAATACTTTAATATTTTGTTTACTATCAAAATAATTTATAAAAAAGTTTTTTTAATTAAAAGAAAAAACAGGGAAACTCTCAAATTTTAATTTTTCTCTGAGTAATCCATGAGGAAATTTTCCTTCCTTTTTTGTTCGAGTGTTGAAAGCTCCAATATATCCATTTAATTTTTGCTTTTTAAATACTTAAAATTAATAATATTTTTTAGTAAATATAAAATACTCTCACTAATAATGTCTCCTTTAAGAGCATCAATTTCCTCAGTATTTGTTGCTTTATAATCAGAAATTGATATCATTTGTTTTTCTGATTTTATTAGAAAATATTTTTTAAGATTTTATTTTAGATTTACCAGGCCATAATTCTTCATAATCAAAATCGAGAGAATGAACATTCTCCCCTGCATAACCTTGATAAGCTTGCATAAGTTCATAGACAAGTCGGCAAACCTTTTAAATAAATACTAAATATTCGGTATACATATTTTGTTCTCCTTTCCAAATATTTTTAATTATTAATATACTTAAAAATATTAATATAATTAAAATATCCCTACATTGCTAGAAAATGTACAGACTACAAATCGACATTTGGCCAAACAACGAATTTCCACAATTAATGAAATTAATGATTCCAAAGAGCACCTCTCAGGGTCATTTGCATCTTTTCCATCTTTTTTATTATAAAATAAGGGAAAATTAATAAAATATTTTAAATTAAAAATTAACTCTTTTTACGATTAAAAAGATAAATTATCTGTAAAATTCAAAATAATTAAACTAACAATGAGCATCTTGCCGATTATGTAAGAATTCGTATTGGCTACCCCAACGTTTTTCAGCTTCCAGAATAATATTTTTAGGTTCATCAGTTGCAATAAATAATTTTCGTCTATTTAATGTTTTGTTTTGTTGTTTTAAATTTAATTTTGGATTTATCGTTTCAACCTTATATTCTTCGGTATTATACCATAAATCTATCCATTTCTAAAAACATTAGATATTTTTATCCGGTAATAAATATTCAAAATTATTATTATTACCATATATTCCTCCAACTTGTATGGGGGTACTTCTATATATTTGTCTGTTCTTCTTACGTGAATACCAGCAATTGTTCCTGATTATTTAAGGACTTATAATTAAATAAAATTATTAAAATTTCACCATAATCCATATTGAATTTAGACTCAATTTTGTTAATTTTTAGTAATGCCGATTCATTGAATCTCAACACAAAATTTACATACTAAAATAATATTAGTTAAGAAATATTTTATTTGAAAAAGTAATGTCAGTGTTGAACTCTATCCAGAATCTTGTCCAATATAGTAAACCCAGCAATAATTTACATTATTTAAAAGTATTCAATACCTGTCCCATGAACCAAGCTTGAGGGCTTGTGTGGTGTTTGGTCAGAATTTCTTCTAACTCTGATGGCGCTACATTTGGTAAATGCGTTAAATCCCTTGTCATTGATCTTAAGGAGAGTGAAACAATTCTTTGTTGTTGTGTAGGTCCTTTATATTGGGTAATTGGCAAATAAGGACGAACCTTAATATTTGTTATTAGTTGATTTAAAACTTTATTTATTTTTTAAACTTTCTGATTTACTTCTATTTATTTAACGATTAGGTGTAGACTAGGCTGTATTTAAATCATTTACATGTTTTTCATAACTGCAATTTGTAATTTGCCTGAAAACATCACTCCACTTGACTTTATATGTCCACTTGTCACCGTCATTATCAAAAATTAATGTCCGGTTTGAAAATGTTGACATATATAAACAAAAACTAAATTAATTTTAAATTTTTAATTCAAAAATAATTACATAATATGGTGAACTATACACCCAAATCCACAATTAATGTTCACCTTACAAATAAAAGAAAATAATAAATAAATTAATTAATTAATTAACTGAACAAACAATTAATTTCCTTTTATTACAATCTGTCGGGTATTGTAGTTTATATAATGTTTGGTTTATATATTGAGCCAAATTATTAAGTTCTTTTTTATGATTAGAAGGGTTAGTAATTTGGTTAATTTTTGATAATAAACGAGCAAACTTTAAAAAAATTATTTAAATAAATATTTTTAGAATGATAATAATTCTTGTCTTTATTTGATTAATTCAACTAGTAAATATTTTTATAGTTATTTAATTGCTCAATAATAAATTAATATTATAAAATTTAATTATTTAAAAAATTGCCTGTTTCCTTCTAAATTCATTCTTAGAATTAGTTATTTGGTCATTTTCATTATAATCAACAGAACTCCCCAATAAATCGAATAATTCCTTTATTTGATGTTTAATTTCAGGAATGGATGAGTCAAACTGTAGGGAAATTATTTTTGAATATTTTCAAATTTTTGATTAAATTTTTAAAAATTGCCAACTTCTCTTTGTAAAATTGTTTCTAAAGATACAGTTGAATGAAATACATTTTGTTGGTGTTGATTAATTAATAAAGTTATATAATAAATTAATATTGTGAAAAATATTACAAAACAAATGAGAATAAATATAATATTCATTTAATTCTTAATTAATTAATTAATTAATTAATTTTATTTAAAAACAAAGTCAAGATTACCTAAATCTAAACAAAAATGGCATTAATAAAGTTTAAATTGGAAAATATCTAAAGCTATAAATATGTATATGTATAAAACAATATCTATTGCTTAATAAATTTGTTAAGTCGATTCTATTTAAATCATTTTGAATACAGATATTGTTTATTTGTTTATTAAATCATGAGGAAGTTTAGGATTAAGTTTAGCCATCTTATCTAAAAAAATGTCTAACATTCAATGAGGAACTATTTATTTGTATTTGAAAAAATTTAAAAACAAATTTATTTATTTTTTAAATATTTTACTTAAAAACGAAAAGGAAATATAATTTTTTCAAGATATAAATTTAAATATTGTTATTTTAAATTGATTAATCACAGAAGTTTTTTAAATTTAAAAACAAAAAATTTTATTTAAAACTGTCTGCCTTTAAAAGATTAGCATTTAGTACTTTGAAAATTTACTTTTTTGTAGTAAAAATAATAAAAAATATTTAAAAATTATTTCGATTATTAATTTTTTGGTTAAATATTTTAGGTTATTTAAAAAATGAATTAAAAATAAAAATTTGTTAGACTAATATAAAATGCACATTTTATGTATATGAAGTTATACTATCATATAATTAGTCAAATTTTAAAAACAAAACATTTTTGGCAAATATCTAAATTTTCTTTATTTATCGCAGACCTAACTATTAAGAAAAATATTTAAAATCACTAATTTATTCTAGGAGAAAATTAAATAAAATCTTTTACATTATAATATAAACACTAAAAAACTAAAGTAATTAAATAAAATATATTTTTAAATTCCTAATTTAAGAATTTATTTTAATTGCTGAAGTGCTGTATTTACATGATTTTCCTGTTCCAGCTACTGTTGGAACAAAACTGGCTAATGGAGAAAGTGTAGAGACTGATTGAGTTGTGGCTGCATATTCCTTTAATTTTAAATTTATTTTTAATAATATTTTTTATTTAAAAATAACTTGGCATGCATATTTAATTTTTGTATTTCCACTATTCATACCGTCCAAAACAATATTAGAAAATGTATCAGAATCACCATAATTTTGATTGAGTGCTAAAAATTTAATTGATAAATTTATTGTCTTGATCCTGATGTCTCAAGAATTTTAATATTATCGAGAAAACATTTAATTTAAATAAAAACAAACAAATCAAGGTCAATCCTGGCCCTTTGAATTTTGAATTTAATAATTGAACATTTCTAGTATATTGTGGATTACATCCAGAACCACACGAGCAATATACTTTACCAAAATTTTCTCCACAAAAATTTTGAATAATTGTTGTGCCTTTACTTGATTGAGTAAAAAACTAAATAATTATTTTTAAAAAATAATTATTTATGTCATCACTTTATCTGGAGCATTTTGAGCTGCCCCGCCAATTACTTTATGCGTTTTTGAACTTGAATCTCCAGCAAATCCAGCTGCATGATAACAAACTTTTTCAAAACTATTTTTTAATTATTTAAATAATATCCGCAATAAATAGACTTACTAAACATTTTGTAAAGTACAACTTCCCGAACACCAAATTCCCTTAGCCGGATCTCCCAAAATTAAATTTTGTACACTTCCACCATCTTCAATTATTATTATATGTTTTCCGTTCACAGATCCATCAATCGAACAAGAACTTCTTAAAGCATTTGTAGAAACCAAACGAGCATATTCAAAATTAACAGTGCCTTTGACTGTGCTAAATTTTTGAAGATTGTTAAGTTATTACTTCACCGTCCGGGAGGTAATAAATGAACTTTATTAAATAAAATAATCCCAAGTAGGGAAAAATAATTTCTAAAGTGTCTCCTCTTCTTGTTGATTTATAGAGTTCCAAATCGGAACTCAGGGAGGCGATTTAACTAAAGCGATGTTAGTACGTATAATTTCTTAATTTCAACAGTGCCTATAGTCTTATAGATTATTAAATAATTTTCAAGTAATCATTTATTATTTTCTAATAATTTTCACAGCTTAAGTAATTCAAATATTTTTTTAAAAACATTCGGTTAATGTCCCAAAAGATTTATAATTTATTCGAACTTAGTATACTAAATTTACTTTATCTTTTTGACTATTTAAAATAAATTATTCTGTTAAAAAACTCTCAAAATAAATTTATTTGTTAAATTAATTTAAAATCGATCAGTAAAAATTTTTAATTATACATTGGTGAGGAGACAGAAGTTGTATTTTTAGCGTTAGGGAATTTACAATAACCAGTAGAATTAACAAAATTATAAAAATTAATTAAAATAATCAAAAATAAATTAAATTTTAATAAATAATTAAACATTTTTTTTAATTTTTAATTTAAATTTAATATTTTTAATTAAATTTAAAAACAAATCTCCCTATTTATATTCACTTTTAATTTGACAATTTAATTTTTTATATTAATTTCTAAGGGTAGTACAATGTACTTAAAACAAAAGAATTGTTTAAATAAAAGGATTTTTTATAATAATTAAATTTAATTTTATGAACTTTATTTTTTAAACACAAAAATAACCTAAACAAATAAAAGGTATTTAATTTTCTTTTAATTTTAAATATTTAAAATCCAATATTTTAATATTTATTAAGCATCCAAAAGGATAATCAGTGCTTTTATGTTAATATACTTTTTTGTTTAAACCGAAATTGACTCAAAATAAACAAAAATACCAATCACTTACGAACAAGAATGGAAGAATTTTGACTTTCTGTGCTAATTAAACTCCCAAAATTTCTCCTTCGGCTTATTAATCCAAAATTTCCAAAATTTTTCTCAAATAGAAAGAAAAAACCTTCAATATAGAAAGAGTTGGCAAAAGTTTAGCCAACGGGCAGGATTCGAACGCTGATAGAGATTGCTCGGCCTTGCTCACACAAATGCAGGTTGTCTACCACCGACAAATGAGCAACCGGGCATCGACTAATGTTTACTCTTTTATCCTTTTAAGAGAGAAACCCCCTACGCCTAAGCGTTTTAACTGTTCTAGGTGAATCAACATTACATTATCTCTAAAAAATATAGAATTATTTTATATATTTAATTTATAAATTATTTAGTAAATAACTAAATTAAAATTCAATAATATACATATTCGAATATTTGAAATTTAAAAAAATTATTATTTTCCCAAATAAATACAAAAACATTTAAATTTAAAAAATTACTCTAAATTAATTTCTATCATTTTATTCCACAATTTCCAATCTCTTTCTGCGAGAATATTTTTTACATCTTCTGATAAATTTTTAACTGAATTATTCCAATGATTTTTAGAACAAAAATGAAGAGAAGAAAATATAATTGGAGTTATTTCATTGCTACATTCTTTAAATAAATATTTAATTTTTCCTTCCTCCTTCCAAAGTTGGAGAGCAGTTGAAGAAATCTAAAAAGAAATTTTAAGAGATTAAATAAATTATGTAAGACGAAAGGTGTAATCCTTGAGAAACTAATGAAAATCCCGCCTAGAGAGAAGGTGCATTTAAGCTAAAGGAAAATAAGGAAAATTAGCTTAGTTGATGTTCATTCCAACTTACTTAGCCTTATGTTCGGTCGGCTATAAGCTTGACCAGGTGGTTAACAATATCATTCACCCCGCTCGCTTGCGTTACCTCTGAAAACTTTATTCATCGCAAGCATTACCATCAACACCTCTCTTAATTAGGTTGGCCCCTCTAATTAAATAATAGAGTAAATATAACTTTGTAATGATTGCTTTCAATACATTTAGAAATTTGTGAAAATAATTGTGGAATAATTTTTTTAAATTGTTCCAATTCTGTTTTTGACAAAATAATTTTAATTTCATCCAAAAATTTAATCTAAAAAATTAATTAAATTAGAATCTCCGTTTAAAATAAATATAATTTAAATTACTTGTTTATTCGAATTCTCATTTGGCCAATATTTCAGAATAATTAAAATTAATTTGTGTATTAAGGATTGGTCCATTTCTATATATCTAACTACCAATTCTGTTAACTTTAATGGAATATTTAAATAAAAATTTATTTTTTTTAATTAAACTTTTTCTGAGTAGAGATTAAAATAATTAATTGGTTTGTGAAGTGGAAGTAAAATTTTATAAAATAATTCTTTTTGTTCCATTTTTAAAGGCACTTTGAATACATCGATAATACTGAAAATTATGTTAAGAAAATATAAAATTCTGTAAAAAATTTTAATTAAATGACCAGAATGATTAATTTGTTAATTAAAGAGTTGTTAAATTATGTAAAGCATATAGCTATTTATTTCCTAAGGTTGTGCAGTAGGCGGCGTGGTGTAAAAGATCAGTCCGGTATACTGAAGATCCTGGTTCACACCCAGCCGCCGATTAACATTTGCACTAGCTGAAGGAGAGAAATAGCTATAGCCTAGCTGCTTTACTATTATAAATTTTCTTAAATTATTTTTGCCAATGATTAATTTGTTTTTTAAGTAATATCATTAAAATCAGGTTCTTAGTTCATATAATTTTTTAAAAGTTCATTTCTACCTATTAAACACTTCCAATAATTCTTTAATAAAAATAAATTTTTGTTCAATAATTAAATTATCTTCATAAATAAAATTAAAAATTAAATAATTACTTTGTTTTTTAATAAAAATACGAAGACTAATAAATTTTGAATAAATTCTTTTGAGAATCTAAATAATTAATTAAATATTAAAAATACTTAATTTAAATTAACCTTAGCTAACTGCTCTCTTTCTCGACAATCTTCAGAATAAAAAAGGGAAAATATTTTTTCAACAAATCCCTCATCCACAAATTTTTTCCCTAAAGTAATTCGAAAATTTGTAGATTCAATAAATTTAATAAAAATTGTGTAGATTAACTTAAAAAATAAATTAATTTAATTTTTTAAAATTAAATTTTAATTGCCTCCAAATGTTCCCAAGCAGGATCTGGACAATTAACAGAATCTTCATCTTCTTCCTCATAATTATTTATTATTAAAATATTTTTATCAAAATTTAATTCTTCTTCATTTGGAGGTAAATCTCTAACTACATTTTTGTTAAATAACTCAAAAATTTCAAAATAAATTTTTTCTGAATTCCAAATATTATTATTATTATTTTCAGTAAACAAAAAATCAAAAATTTCAATTAAAGTTAATCTTTTTGCCTGAAAATTATTATTCTTTTAAATATTTAAATTAAAAATTATTTACTTCTTTAGTAGCTAATTGAGCATTTAAAACATAAAAATTACAAACTTTTTTACAAATATTTATTTTTAATAAAACCAAATTTAATTTATCTTCAAATTTATTTGTATCTAAAAAATAAAATAATTTTTAATTTAATAATTATGTAGGTACCTTTAATTTTTGGAATATTATTTATTTCGTCATCAAATTCATTTATTTCTCCAATATTTTTGTTATAATAATTAAAATTATTTTTTGATAAAACAATTCCATCAACATTTAATTTTTGTTTTCTAAAACGTTAAATAAAAATTAAAATAAATTAAATAAAATTTTAACATTTCTTTATCGCTTGTAGTAGAAGAGCAGGGCAGATTACAGTCATTACCGCAAGTCTGGTCTTCTATAATTTTGAGAAATATTTAAAAGAAATTTAGTATAAAATTTTTTAATAAGAAAACTTTAATTACTTAAATTTCCAGCCTATTTAAATTTTAAATTGACACAGAGTCAACATTACCTAATCCGTATTTGGTAACCATCTTCAAAAATATAATTTAGACAAAAAATTATAATTTTTTTAAATAAAATTTAAAAAATACAGGGTGCGGCAAATTGGCGGCCGCTTTTCTTTTTGCTATAACTTTTTTAATTTTTAATGAAAATCGTTAATTCTTTTTTTACTGGATTCCCAGTACTTTAGCAATTTTTTTGGTACCAAAAAATACCAAAAATGGTTCACAGATGATAAAGATATGCCGGTCCAAACATTTAAAAGCATCAAAAAACATTTTTTCTTGTCAAACTTTAATTGATCATAACTTCGGCAAAAATTATTCAATCCCGATGATTTTAGTACCAATCGACTCGTCTTGTTCAGGCGCATCGAAATAGCTAATAATTTCATTTTTGAAAATTTTACCGAAAAATTTTGTATTTACCAAAATTATTTTTATTTAACATTCAGAGGACCGTATCTCGGTTCACTTACGTAATAGCTGCCAGATTTTGACGTCAATCGAATCAGACTGAAGAGCTGATTTCAATGATATTAAAATTTCCAAGATCAAAATCATAGCCTTGAAGCCAGACTGACTTTTATCCAAAAAATTTTGCTCGAAATTTGATTGAAGATTAAACAGACTAAATCATGAAATTTGAAGACAATTTTGATATCAAAAAAATTGCTAAAGTACTGGGAATCCAGTAAAAAAAGAATTAACGATTTTCATTAAAAATTAAAAAAGTTATAGCAAAAAGAAAAGCGGCCGCCAATTTGCCGCACCCTGTATTTTTTTAAGTTTATGAAAATAACAAAGTAAAAATTGATTGACTTTATTAAATAAAATATTTAAACAGTTGTCATTTATTACGCAACAATAATTAAATAAATATATGTATAAGATTATATTTCAAATTAAGTATTGGCACATAAAGTTATTAATAATTTTCTAATAAAATGTTTTTAATTAAATATAATTAAAATTAATTTTAAAATTTTTTTTATTAATTTAAATTTATTAAATAAATTAATCAATTAAAATAAAATTTAAAATTCAATATTTTAAAAATTTTTTTATTTAAAATCGCCTGTCTAAGAATTACCTAACAAAGAAGGCAATGTTAAACAAAGAAAAATTAATAAATTATTTGCCATTTAATTTTGTTTAAAAATTATAAATACAGACTACAAGGCTAATTTAAAGTCTGATTAAAAATGGCAACTTATTTTAAATGGCCTCATTCAACATAAAAAAATTTATAAAAATTAATTTAAAATATTATTTTTAATTTTTTAATTTAAGTTTTCTCTCCTCTTTTTAAATTAAACTTTATTTTAGAGATGCGGCTTTTAAGCCGGCGAATTCTTATTTTTACTAAAATTTCCATTCTTTTATTTATTCAATTCCGAAAAGGTTCTATTTTAATTTTATTATTAGAAACTCGGTATTTAGTTAATATTCAAGAAAAATATTTAAATAATCCAAAATAGGCTCAAAAAGTTCAAAATAAATCTCAAGTCCGAAAAAGTCACAACTCTAATGAGTTTTTTAATTTAACTCTTTATGAATTCTCTCAAAAAACCTGAATTTCTATCTCTAATAATTATATTATTTATTTTAAAGTTTTGCCAACAAATGGAAAATCCATTTCGGGAGAGGATATTTTACAAATGGCACAGTGCTATGTCGATGCCGACTATCAAAAAGCTAAAATTCCAGGTAAACAAATATTCAAAATTTAATAATTAAAAATAATTTCAGGTGATGGAATAACCGAAATGGAAGAAGTTTTGGAGCCCCATTATACTTTTGGTAATTACATCAATGGATGTATTAAAATTGTATGTTTGAAAAATAAAATAGAAACCCCTCTTTATTCTCTCCTCCTTTGACCGTAACAACATTTTGTAAATTTAAATTTATGTAAAATATAGTTTAGAAAATGATCGAGATTAAATGTAAATTTCAAATAATTATTTATGCTTATATTTTAGAAAGAATTGCTTGCAAATATCTTTGCCTCTTCGGGTCTAGATAAATGGATTGTTGAAATGAAAAAAGAATTAAAAGAAGAATATGAAAGCAAAATTAGAAGTTTTGCCAAAATTGGGATAAGTGAAAGAATTGATATTTCTGAATTTGATAGTGAAAATGAAGCAAAATTTAACTATTGGAAACAAAATTCGGAAGAAAGATTAAAAGAAATTTTTGTTGAAAAAAATTATTTGGAATTTAAAAAATGGTATGAAGAAAAAACAAAAAAAGAAAATAAAAAATCTGAAAGAATTAGTGGATCTGAAAGTAAAAGTAGTGAAGATGAAAGTAAAGAATTAAAAGATACTGAAAGTGAAAGAGTATTTAGCAATTCAAATGAAAATTTCAAAATTATTTTTGTTAAAGAAAATTTGGAGAAATATAATTTTTGGTTAAAAAATTTGGAAGAAAATCCAGAAAATTTTAAAAAGATTTATATAAAGGAAATTGAATTGGCTTTTAATTATTGGCGAAGAAGAACTAATCATTTTGGAATATTTTTGAAAGCAGCATATCTTAAATTTGCTAAAGTTTTCATTGACAAACTTAAGGTGGAAAATAATTATTATTTTTATTTATTTAAAATTCGTGAAAAATTATTATTAATAAGTTATCAGAGTCTTTTATTATAATTTAAAATATTAATAAAATTTTTGAACATTCAGAATGCTGTTTCCAACATTCAAAACAAAAAATTGTTTCGTGTTCTAACTTCAATTTCACATCGAATGAAAATTGAAATTTTTGGCAATATAGCTTTTGGAAAATATTTTTTTAAAAAAGATAAAAGCCATTTTGATTTATTTTATAAAGCACTAAATCAAATGGGAAAATTTTTGGATAAAATTAAAGTAAATATTAAAAAACCTTTCGGTAATATTTAAATTTTAGTAAATACTAAAATAAAATTTTTAGTTTATAAAAAGAAAAATGTCTTAAAATTTCCAAAAGTAAATAAAGTTATTTGGGTCGTTCGTCATTCGGAAAGACTTGATAATGATGAAGAAGAAAGAAATAAAGCTGAAGAAGATGCATGCTTCAACTATAATGGACGTAAATTTATGTTGGACAATAGTCCATTGAGTGATGAAGGGAAGTTGAAGGCATCTAGATTAAACAAAGTGTATGTCATAAAAATATTTAAATTTAGTTTAGATCCGAAAGATTGGTGGGACGGCCTGAGGGGTAACTTTTAGAAGGGAATTTTGAAGAATCCAGAGATTTCACTCTTTTTTATGTTAATTTTTTTCTAATTTTCATTAATCATTTATAGTTTTGCCAACATTCCAATTAAAGAAATTTTTGTATCCCCATATGAACGAACAATAGAGACAGCTCTTTTTTTGTTGGGATACAACGAAATTGAGAAAGGTTCAATAAAAAAGGAAAATGGCAAAATAAAAGTCAAAACAATTTCAAAAGAAATTAAAGATAACGATTTAAAAATTAAATTAGAGCCCGGATTTATTGAAAAATTATCTCAATGTGGAGAGAATTCGACGGGATATGAGGAATGTAAAGAATTGGCAAAACATCATAAAGGAGGATTAAATTGTGAATATAAACCTATTTTTACTAGAGAAAAGGCTGAAAGTTTTAAAGAGGTAAATTAATTTATTTTGAATATTGTAAGGGATTATTAAAGGGAGATATCTGGGATATTAAGGGAGGATGTTAAGGGCGGATAATTAAACATTTTTGAGTAAAAATAAAATAATTTGAGAGGTAAATAAAAATATTTATTATAGAAAGAAAATAGACGATGGGATATTGCTTGTATTCCTCGATTAAAAGAAGTGTTTACTCAGCTTTTGAAAAACAATGCAGGAAACACTAAAGTAATTAAAAAATCTAAAAAGGAGGAGAAGCAGGAACCAACTGAATGGTTGTCTCCGGGAGAAGAAAATGCTGGTAAATAAATAAATTAAATAAAATATAGTTAAAATATATTTAGAACATATTGTTATTGTTTCTCATGGAATGGTGATTAGTTCGTTGGAACAAATGATTTCTGGGAGATATACAAATGTGCCACAGGTATTATATAATTTATTTTTATATTTAAAAATATTTAAATTAGGCTTCAATAATGAAAATTGTTGAACTTGAAGAAGAAAAAAAGGATCAGAAAAAACAAGAAAAGTCAAAATAAAAATTATTTTTAAAAAATAATATTTAAATTAAATAAACTACATAAATATTACATAAAATTAATTTATTTTAAAGTGTAAACGGGAATGGAAAACTCAAAAATCTTCGAATGATTTTCTCAAATGTTACAACACATTTGAACAAGAAAGGCAAGCTGGGATATTATCTCTATTGAGTAAAAATGTAAAAAATTATTATTTAAATGTTTTTAAACTAGGGATAATTCAAACAAAAAATTTTTAGTAATTGAAGAATATATACAAGAAATTATAATCTTAAATTGTTTGAATCTCTTTCAGAAAAACAATTTTTGTTTGATATTATCCTTAATTTTGTCAAAAGTGTACAAATATATGTAAATATTAGAATTTCACCGGAAGTTCCTGAAGTTTTTGGTTCCGGTTCCGGGAACCGGAACTCAAATTGGGTCCGGTTCCGGTCAAAATTTCGGTTCCGGTGAACCACTAGTAAATATTCAGTTTATGCTAAACAGAAACACCTGCTGCATTTTTTATGCAGAAAAGTTTCTGTAGACATGTATCTTCTAGCGTGTCGACGCAGAAGACCCACAGACAGAAGACCCAAGGACATAAGACCCACAGACAAAAGACCCACAGACAGAAGACCCACAAGGACAGAATACCCACAGACAAAAGACCCACAAGAAAATTTTTTATTTCCCTTTTATTATGCATAAATTTTCGCGGGGGAATCTTGTTAGTTCTAAATGTTTTCCACAATAAGGGGTTGATCCAACAGCGGGAAAGTTGTTTCAATGTTAGGGAAGGTTGTTCCATCAATCTGGAGGGTTGTTCAAGCAGTGTGGGACGTTGTTCCAATAACAGGGAAGTTTGTTTCAACCACGGGCATGTTACCTTCCAAAATTTCCAAAATTCCTGTCTGTAACGATGAAAGGGAAAAGTAGATCAAAGGGATATTTAGAATCAAGGGGTATTTAAGATTAACTGAATTATAGCGAAGAGTCAGTTAAGTCCACATGGAAGGATTAGAAGCGATCAAGGGCATTGGAGATATGCAATAATCTCGGGGATCTTTGGGATAGTAGAGATTACTTATATTTCTGAGTAACATGGAGGGATATCTGTGGATAAAAGCGGATTAGTGGTAAAAGATTACAAGGTTTACATCCTTTGAAATTCCCTGGCATACCCGATTTACTGTTAATTTACTTCTCCTGGTTCCTGTTATACATAATTCACGGATAAGAATAGATATCGGCGGATTCGAGATTTTACCCCTATATTCTCTATATCCCATGCTATTCCTACATATCCCAATTAATCACCCGACTTTTCAAATCGCTTTCTAAATAAGTGATCTAAATCGCATTCATCCATAAAATTTAACGCTAAAAATTCTTTTGATTAACCTTATAATGATTTTTTATATTTTAAAATTTATTAATTTTGTGCCTTGAGAAATTGGAAATCTTTTTCAGAAATTTCAGAAAATTTCTTCTAAAGTTTTAGTTAAAAAAATTTTCTTGTGGGTCTTTTGTCTGTGGGTATTCTGTCCTTGTGGGTCTTCTGTCTGTGGGTCTTTTGTCTGTGGTTCTTCTGTCCTTGGGTCTTCTGTCTGTGGGTCTTCTGTCACTACGCCTCTTCTAGTAAGTATTATTTTTTAAATCCATTTGCCCTATTTTCATTTCTTCCCCATTTTTACATTTAAAACTAAATTAATCAAAGGGGAGCAATTTTAGGTATAAGTATATTAAGAATTGTGAGAAACTTTAATTTTCATTTGTAAATGAATGCTAAACCTTTTAATGAAAAACATTCTACAAAAACAAAATTTATAAAACCCAAACTTACTAGAAATATCTAGGGTAATGTGAAACAAAATTAAACCTTTTTGATAGATTTAGTCATCACTAAGGCTGTGATTTATAGGCAAATGCCTTTTTTTTGCGAGCTTGGCATGATGTAATACGTTCAAAAAACTTGTTTTTAGCTTGGTCCGAATAGTTTAGCATGACTTTTAGTTTGCCTATTTTTGCCTATTTCGGACTTTTTGAGCCTTTTTGCCTATTTTGGAATTTTCGGTACTATTTTTGCCTTTTTTAGCGATTTTTCCTAAATTTTGCCTAAAAATCAGTGAAAATCTAAAAAAAATCAGCCCAGATTTAAAAAAAATCCGTGCCAACCCTAAATTTTAATTTATAATTCGACAAATTAAGTATTTTTACTCCGTTGGACATTTTGAAATTAGACGTTTTGGTGTTGGGACATTTTGGGGTGGGACATTTTGTGGGTTGGGCAAGACTTGCTTTTTGTCAATTATCGACATTTTTAAAAATTGCACCATTTTTGCTTAAAAAATGATTTAAAATGACGAATAAATGGCAAAATGGTCAAAAAACGGCGAATAGGTTTTCTTGTTTTTATAGGCTGATAACCTTTTTTACCTGCCTATTTTTGTGCCTTTTTTGGCTTTTTGGTGCCTATTTTAGGCGCCTATTTCACTAATTTTACTTGCCTAACTATCACAGCCTTAGTCATCACAATTTGATTATATTAATCTATATATTCTAAAGTTTATGTAAAATTTTTATATAAAAATTGGATTTTAAAAATCCATATCAAAAATCCGAGGAAATCGTAAAGCAAATTGCTTTAATCTGAGATGGGCATGATCAGGATTTTTTTTATTTTCATTCAATAGTTGTTTAATATTTTTACCGAAACCCCTGATTCCGATAGCGGTTCTTGATCGGGTCCTGATTATGCTCATGTCTAACTTTAACTTTTTTATTTATTTTTTAAAATTTAAATTTGTAAATATTTTTATTTTGATAAAAAAATTTTATTCAATTTTTTATTATTTTTAAATATTTAGGATTGTACAGGGGGACATTTTTGGGTAGGGACATTTTCGGGGCGCGCCCATTATTCATTTACTTTTTCCTTCCCACCCATCCATAAATTCAGTTCAAGTCAATTTTTAAGCCGTACAAAAAACTAACTATAGAGCTCATATTTCATTATTTTTAGATAATTAAAAATGTTTTCTCTTCCAAATGAAGCAAAACTTGATGTATTAAAATGTCTTGATTTCAACCAATTATTTTCTGTTAAACAAACAAATTTTTACTTTCGCAATTTAATTAATAAATATGAGGGAGAATTGGCACGAATGAAATTCAATACCCTCTCTTTGGTAAATATTTATTTAAAAAACATTCTAAGTTTTTAGGCTGATGAAAATGATTGTTTTGTTTATACTGGTAAAATTATTGATCTTGAATCTGGACTTTTTGATTTTACTTTGAATGATCAACTTAAGGAGAAGGTTAAAAATTAATTTCTGTAAATTACATTTATTTTTTTTCAGTGGCAGGCAGCTGTAGACAAATCAATTCCCCTGTTTTTGGATATTTTTGAGAATTCGAAAAGCTTTGTTTGCATTAGAAAAAGAAATTTCGGTTTAATGTGCTATTCAAGTTATCTACTAGAATTGCCAAAATTTCCAAAAAATATTGAAGAAATGATTATTGTTCGATGTTGGCTAGAACATTTATTTAATTGTGCTTTTGAGTATGCTGATTTTTCTAGAAATATATTTAATCCACAAATGATCAATATATTATTCGATAACGACAAAACAATTCCACTTCAATTTAACATTCAAACTAGTGGTCGGTAAAATCGCGTTTGCGGGATCCCGCGGGATAAATCACGCACTCCCTCAAAATCCCGCATTTTAAATTTGCGGATTTGCGGGATTTTTCAAAAATTGTTAAAATTATCAATATCTATTTAAAAAATCGATTTACTAAACATTAACGGATTTTTAACTCGTACTCGTTGCTTGTACACGTATCGTACTTCGTACCAATTTACGAGTACAAGCAAGTTGGTACAAATGTATAATCACTTATCCCAGGTCCCCAATTATCAAAAAATCATAAGGGGCAAGCTCATATATATTCATCGGAAAATTCGAGTATACGATTAGAATAGCCTGAGCTGAAACAAATGGGATTAATCATCGTGATCTAACAATTTGGACAATCTTGTTTTGATGAAATAGAGATGATTCATTGGGCGGCAGGCGAAAATTTTAGAAGACCAAGTATCGAAATTCCTTCCTTTTTAGCGCCGTAGGCAAAAATAGTATTTTGCGGGATCCCGCGGGATAAAAATTTTTTAAATAAATTTTTTTAAGCAATTCTATTTGTGGACAAAAAATTAATTGAAAACATTTTGAAATTTTCTTTAAATCATTTATTAGTTTCTGAATTACTTAGTATTAATTTAATTGATGATGACACTACAGAACAACATACAAATCTTTTATTCAATATTTTAATAAATGAAGGAAATAAATTCACAAAAATTTTTTTAAGAGGTGATAAGTTATCAAAGTTTTATCATCTTATTACAGAAGTAATTTTTATTAAAATACAAAACAGAAAATAAATTTAAATTTTAGTATATAGCAACAACAAGAGACTTTTCAAAAATGGTGCACGTCATTGATTTATATTCAATTTACACAAATTTTAAATTAAGTGAAAGAGCAGAGAAGGTTGAAATTAAACAAGAAACTCGAGTCAAATATACAAAATACCAAATTGCCAATATTTACAATCCAAAAGTAAAATTCTCTTTTTACAGTGAAGAGCGGTATGGATCAATTTATATTAAAATCAAAAAATGAAAGAATAAAATTTAACAGGACTTTATTTAGAAATTATTGTTTTTCATTGACTTTTGATTAAATTATTTTTGTTTTATAGAATTTATTTGCATCGTTTTTCAACAGGTTAAAGCCTGTATTTATTTTATATTTAAAACACATTTAATAATCAGTTTGGACCTTGCTTTAGTTTGCACCCTTGAGGTTAGAAGTTCTATCTACAAATACCAAACATTATCAAAAACAAAAATAAATAAAAATACTTGCCCCCCACCCCAAATCAGTTTTTTACTTGTTGTATCGTATCGTCTGTCCTTCAGTGCATAATTTTATCAATCTCCCTATTGCTGCATTCACTCAGACACTCTTCCTTCAAATAGTTTTGCTTTTTATTTGTAACTTCTTAAAATATAAAAAATAAACATCGATTCTGCATCGAAGAAGAGACTGCGTCAGTGGACTATCGGTAGATTAAGATGTATATAGTTTGGTGTTCAAGAGGTATTAAGAGGATTTTTAAGTGCCGAACTAAGGAGGGTATCGGTGTTTGTGGGACTTAAGAATAACTCTAACGACAGCAATTCTTGATTAGGATCCTTATTCTGCTCAACTCTAACTTTAAACTTTTTATTTATTATTTAGAATTTAAATTCTTAAATCCGGTTTTATTTTGATAAAGATTTTATTCAATTTTAAAATTATTTTTAAATAAATATTTTGTATTTTTAATATTTGCTAAATAAAAATAAAATTCAAAGAAATTTATTTTCAATAGTTTTTTAAATATTCATAAAAATAAAAAAAAATATTTAAATTATTTTTCAATTAATTTAAGAACAGTCTGGCCATTCAAAATTAATTCTTTCAATAATTTTTATTGTAGAATTAGAGTTTGATTGTAAAAGAAATATTTGAGCATTTTTATTATTTTCTTCATTTTTTCGAAATTTAATTAAAGTAAATCTAAAATAAAATAAAAATTAATTTAAATTTTAATTATTATTTACCTATTATTTGGCACAGAACCAACAAAAATGTGAGGGACTTTTTGACCATTAATACATTGATAATTAACCAAATGATTTTGGTGTAGATGTGCAAAAAGTATTACAAAAAGTAGCCGAATTTCTTTGTATTTTTTAAATTTGTTCCTAAAAAATAATTTTGGTTTGAGAGATTTTTGGAGAGATTTCTTGAGAAAATTTTACAGAAGAAAACTTAAATTTTAAAATGTAAAGGGAATTAATGAAGGGCTAAAATAATTATTGTTTCAACTTCTTGCTGGAGGAGGTAATTAAAGGGAGGGGGTAATTATTTGAGAGAGGGACATTATTTCAGCATTTGCGGTATCAACGATATTATTAGCATCAGATTATTTATTTTAAATATAAATTAATTTAAAAGAGTGACACAATTTGAGAGATTGAACATCCTTCTCTCAAAATAAACACGTCGAATCCTTTCCGAATAAATAATTATCTTGTCCCAAAACCTACCAATTTTCCAATGTTCTTTTTAATCTTTCAGCCACTTTATCGCTATGATTATGTAAATTAATAAGAACAACCCCAGCTGTTTGTCCATTATTTTTCAATAATTCAGTTATTTTATCTAATTCAACACCCAACCAATGAAAAGAGCCTCGTATTTGCCAATGACCATAAGGAAATTTAATTAATGTTGCATAATCAGGTCTGTTATGCAATTGAATGGAGTAAAGACAAAAATCTTTAAAAGATTAAATTAAATTTTAAAATTAGCTAGAATAACAGAAATTATTTATTTATTATTCCCTTATCAATTAATTTTCAGTAATATTTATTTTTTAGAGTTAAAATTAATTACAGAATTTATTTATCACAAAAATTTTGGTTGAAAATTTATTGAAAAATATTTTATCAATTAATTGTAGCCAAAAAAATTATTGACATCCTTTTAAAGCCTTCCAATTTAAAAAATTAATTTACCAGAATTAGACCCATTATCTAATTTTGAACATATCTTTGCTGTGTAAGCAAGACTTCCCTCATATTCAGATCTCCAAAGCTCAGACTTTTTCTCCAAATCAAATTCCCCAAAAAAATTATTCATTGTAGGAACATATTCCTCACTAAACCAACGAAGCATTCTGTCAGCACAATTATTCCCTATACAATCATCAACATTATTTTCATAATCATGATTTCCTAATCCAATTAATAAAGGAATCGGGATTGTTTGTAACCATTCTATCTAAATTTTGTATTTCAAGAATATTTCGAAAATTAAAAAACTTTAAAAAGTTCTAATTGAAAGGAATGTCCAAAATTAGTTAAATCTCCATTAATAATTAATGCTGAAGGTTTTTGTCCATTTCTTTCAAGTATTCGGATAAGTCTATAAATAGCTTTTCGCTGTATTTCATTGGCAAAAGAAGATTCAATAAATACACAATTGGGTGGAGGGAAGGATAAATCGCTTTGTTTTGTTGTTGACTCGTAAACTAAGTCGTTAGTGGGCTAATGAAATTTTTAAAAATTAAAATATAATTCTAAAAGTTGTTTTTACTACTTTATAAAGTAATAATCGTTCAGAGAAAAATTAACGGGAGAGAAGGAAGTATTGCTGAAGGATTTTGTCTAGAAAACATTTTAACCCACTTAACTCATGTATAGAAAATATTTTAGGCTTGTTAGAAAGCCCATAAAATCTCGTACAAAATAGATCGGACTTAAATTTTCCAAAAAAGGGACTGATGAAGATAAAGCTCTAGGAATTAGAGGTCTATTAAAAAAATAAATTAATTTTTACTAATTTACAGTCATCGACATAAAGATAGGGGCAAGTGTAAATGAAATGAAAATTAACTATTTTTC
Organism: Meloidogyne enterolobii; assembly: GCA_963681835.1. Lineage (NCBI taxonomy): Eukaryota > Metazoa > Nematoda > Chromadorea > Rhabditida > Meloidogynidae > Meloidogyne > Meloidogyne enterolobii. The sequence continues at coordinate 301,563 of CAVMJV010000049.1, read as the reverse complement.
GGTCAAAAAATACGTTCTATATAGCAATCGAAAGCTCTATTCGTATCTCAGTTGACATGTTTCTGCATTTTTCATGAAAATGAAAATTGGCCGAGATAAGCCGGATCTACCGGATATACCAAATCCTATATCCTCGGAAAAATTTTTCGGGAAAAATTTAACAAACCCATTTGATAAAGAATATTTTTGTGAGTATTTGCCAAAAAACCGCTTAGAAATATCTTTTTCCGATCCAGAGATATGATTTTTTGAAAATGGCATTTTTCGTCAATTTTTGCAAAAAATTCAATTTTTAAGGGAAAAATGCCATTTTCAAAAAATCATATCTCTGGATCGGAAAAAGATATTTCTAAGCGGTTTTTTGGCAAATACTCACAAAAATATTCTTTATCAAATGGGTTTGTTAAATTTTTCCCGAAAAATTTTTCCGAGGATATAGGATTTGGTATATCCGGTAGATCCGGCTTATCTCGGCCAATTTTCATTTTCATGAAAAATGCAGAAACATGTCAACTGAGATACGAATAGAGCTTTCGATTGCTATATAGAACGTATTTTTTGACCGAAAAATAGTTAATTTTCATTTCATTTACACTTGCCCCTATCTTTATGTCGATGACTGTATTTTTTGTGTTTGTTTGAGCAGAACAATTTTTACTCCTTTCCTTGCATTGCTGATTGATTGAAACGCAGGGAAAGTGGTATTGAGTGTCACCGGTGAAAAGTAAGGTAATTTCTTTAGAAGAATTAAATGCACTAATATTTTTTAATAAATTTTCTGCCAAATCTTCAGGATAAATAAATGTTGTTGTAATTATAACTAGAATATATTAATAAAAATTAATTAATTAATTAAAATTTTATTTACATTTTAATAGTAAAAACAAACAATAAATTGTGATTTTCATCATAAATTTAGAAAATAAACAGTAAATATTTCAACTAATGCATTCTTTATAAATTAAATTTAGTTAAAAATTAAATAGAGAGAATATTTTTAATTAATTTCAATTGCCTCTAAAATATAGTAAAAGAAAGAAAAATTTATTTTATATATTTCTTATCAGTAGACAAACTCTCAAAAGTTTATAAAAATTTAATTATATAATACAAATATAGAAAAACAAATTTTGAATGTAAAAATATTTAAAATTATTTAAAAAATATTTTTATATTTTTTAAATTTTATTTTTTTCCTTTTTCCTTTTTTAATATTACTTTTAAGGATATATAATTTAATTTATTTTTAGAGAAGGGGAAGGAAATGGCTTTTACATACTTTAAAAAGCATATTCAAGAGAAAATAGAAATTTGGCGGAAAAAAAGTTTGTGGAAGTTGTTTGTTTGGACATTAAAAAAAAAATATTTCCCCATATTTAGTAGTTAAAATTGAATTTTTTGAATTAATTTAAAATAATGCCAAAAATTATTTATTTAATTATTTTATTTTCTATAATTCTAAAAATCGCAATTAATAAACAATTGGATGAATATGATTTTGGATGCATTAAATTATTTGTTAATCCAAATTCTGCTACTTTAGAAGAGAAGGTATAGATTCTATGTGTAAATTCATCAAGTATATTGAGAATAATTCCCCCCCCCCCCCCCAATTATTTGAAGGAAGGTAATTATTCACTATTAATCTTCCAACCTCCATGTGTTAATTACTCCCTCAAGCGTGAGAATGAAACAATAATTATTTTATATATTTATAACTGTATTTAGTTTTACAAAATTAAAAAAATATAATCAGATTAATTTATTTTATTAACAAATTACATATTTTAACAGATGACTTTAGCCTCAAATAATCAAACAAAATTGAGAAGAATAATGGTTATTAGAAAGAATGGATACGGATTTATTTCTTCAACTGGGTAATTCCAAAAAAGATTTTTCGACAAAGTTTAATTCCAAAAAAATTAATTAATTTTTAAGTTATCCTAAAGATGGCTATGAGCGTGTAAAATGCGCAGTTAATTTAGAAGCACAAGAAGGAAGTGGATTAGTTATTAATATAAAATTTTTGGATTTGGATTTAGAACCTAGATATTCTCGTTCAGATCAGTGTTTACGTGATTATTTTATTTTGACATTTATTGGTTTGTTTGATTAAATTGTGAAGAAAATTAAAAATAAATAAAAATTATTTGGGAGGATTTGGGAAAAGATCTGAATAAAAATATTAAAAATTAAATAATTCTTCTAAATATTTTTTAAAAATAAATTTAAAGATAGAGAAGGATTAGAACATACAAGTGAAAGAATTTGTGGAAATAAAAAACCAAAGTCTATACAAAGTATGCAGTCAAAATTAAGAGTTTTATTCATTGCAACATCCCCACCCTTACAGCATTATTTACCAAATACAAATACTTCAAAACGTTGGAAAGGATTTAAATTACGTTTTGATTTTGTAAAAGAAGGTTTAGAAAAATTAATTTTAAACAATTAAATAAAAATATATAATTTAGAGAAAATTTCTGTAATAAACAGTCAATATGAAGAACCAAATAAAAGATATCGTTTAGAATGTGGAGGTGCAAATTTAGTAATATTTTATAATTATTAAATATTTTTTGGGAGTCTCTGAGATAATAGACAAAGTTAAAAATAAACGGGATAAACGGTGAAAAGGGGGGCCAGTATAGACCAAAAATTTAAATATGACAAAAAAATTTATTAAATATTTCAGCCAAATTCTTTAAGTGGAATTATTCAATCACCTGGATTCCCGTAAGTTGACAAAACGGTTACAAAATAATTTAAAATTAATACAAGGTCTACATATCCTCAAAATGTTAATTGTTTTTGGCTTATTCGAGTTGATCCAAATAAAAGAATTTATATTAGAATAGTGGATCTGGAATTATCACCGACATTGGGTAAACATATATTGCAATAAAGGGCTAAATTAAGGATAAGCAAACCTTTCTTGTGAATAAACGCTTGGGGATGAACCAACTTTATCTTATAAAGGTGTAGTATTGAATATGACAATAAATGTTTCTTCCCCCAATGGCTAACTAAACTTAAAAATTTTATTTACAATAGGAGCCGACTGTATTTAGTTAATTTATTTAAAGATTATGAACGTGCTTTTCTTTCAATAATAGATGGATATAGCTTTGGAATTTCTTCTGAAGAAATAAATCAAAAAATTAATGAAGATTATCAAAAATCTTCTAATAACATATTAAATTTTGGTTCCCCAAGAAGAGATACTACAAGTATTTCCTTTTATGGAAATAAATCATATTATACAGAAGAAGGGTCGTTATCTTACCTTTCCGAAAGTAACAGAGTAATTATACAGTTTATGACAACTGAGGGACCAACACAAATTCAATTAGCTGAATACAAGAAAAATTATAGCCCAATTGGTTTCCGTCTTCTTTGGACAGAGGTTTTTAATAAATTTAAAAATTTATTGTCTTAAACACGAAATGCCCCAGAAAATAATTTTTATTTCTTTTTGAGATTTAAAATAATTTTATGTAGGTCCATTCATTGATAGCAACTTCGAGTGATTTCCCTCTAACTACAGATATTGAGACTTCTGTTAGTCAAGATGCTGAAGAAAGCTTTGATGTTATAACGAGTGATCTTTGTCCAGGATTTGTGTGTCTTGGGGGATATTTTTGTTTGGACAGTCAAAATAGTGTTTGTGTTGAACGTAACAGACTTTGTATTAACGAAACATTGCGTTGTGATGGAATCTCAAATTGTGCTGAGAATGATGATAGTGATGAGGAATATTGTTTGATATAAATAATTTAAATAAAAGTAATTATTATTTAGGCTATTCAAAAAATCCTTTTTCAATGTCAGCATTAGCTTTTTTAATAATTATTTTAATTGTGCTTTTACTTTTAATTAGTACTTGCTGTATTATTAAAAGTTTTGGAAATTCTAAAAATGAAAATAATGAAAGAAAAATAAACAAAAAATTGGGGGACAAGGAAAATAAAGAATTTACATCCACAGAAATTTTTAATAAAGAAGAGAATGGGGAAATGATAACTGAACGATTTAAAGGTTTTAACAAATTAAAAAAAAATTAATTCAAAATTCCTTTCAGACAACACAAAAATTCAGCGTAATACTGAAGCTATTCCTTCAGTTTCCTCTATTGTTAATATCCAAACAAATATAATTCCAGCGACACCCCCAATTATTCAAGAATGGAATCAACAAAATAATACATGGCACAACACAAAAACAACAAAAAATGGGTAAAATAATTTTTAAAAAATTATTTTCAAAATATTTCTCAAAGGATAATAAACAATAAACAAAACTATATTAACGAGAATGAACAAGAAATTCTTCGTTTACAACCTTGCCTTTGTCCAAAGCCTCTAGAAATTATTTGTAAACAACAAAACGAAAATGAACGGAATTTTAAATCTCAAAAAATTAAAAATAAAAGTGAAGATAATTACGAGGAGGAGGAAAATAAATGGAATAATGAAAGTACAAGTATATGGGAACAACGGAAATCATTTGTTGCAGAAATGGCTGAAGTTAATAAAGATATTTAATTTAAAATAAAAGATTTAATGAATCTACCTAATTAATTTGCAAGAGTAAAATTAATTTTTTAGGGTTTTAATCTGGCGCTGGAGAGGGGAAATATTCGAGGATGAGAACAATTAATAGAGTAAATAAGGGAAAAAAGAGGAGATACCTCTAGACTTTTTTTGTAAAAATTTTCTTGTATTTGCTTAGATGGGACAAGAAATTTAAATATTATACAAAAAATAAGTCTGCATTTATTTTAAAAATATATAAAATTAATATTTAAAATTTAAAAATCTAAAAAGATCATTATTAAACATGTCCCATACAGATAGGTTCACTAATATTCATCATATCAAATAACTTTGTTATCGAAGCATTTTCTTGCATCATTTTAACAACATTCTGTTTTTTATTTATTTTAATTTTTAATATATTTTATTTAAATTTACCTCAATTTTAGGAACCAATAAAAATAAATTTGCTCTAAAATTAAAAAAAATATTAAAATATCTTTATGTAAATAAAGTACATTCTAACAGATATCCCCTCTTCATTTAAACCAATTTCACGATAATATTTATGTAAATCAACAATTATCTCGTTTCGAACTTGCATTGCTTTACTTAAACTTTGCTCCGAAATGTCGATTGCTTTAATTAAAAATAATTTTTTAACTAATTGAATAAGTAATTAATTTTTGAATAACTTATATAATAATTAATTTTATAATTGTTCAAGCCGTATTTCCTTGAATAATTATAATGGGTAATTATTGCTTTCAGGTATAGTTGTGAGAGGATAATTAATCGAGAGGGGGCAATACGAGGAAGGTCAATTGATAGAGATTATACGGTAATCAGGGTATTCGAAACGGCCCGAACTTAAACAAAAAATGAGAATGTTGTTTAAATTATCCAAGTCACGGAACTGAGTATCTTTTAGCAGAACAAAATGGAATTTTTATTTTTTCAATAGATTGGTATATATTTCTAATCTAGGCTTTGATCCCACGTACTATAGTGACGCCGAATTAGGTTTCTATCAGAAATAAATTTAAAAATACAGACAATCATTCCAAAGAAACATTCCCATTAACGCAACCATTTCTTCCTCTTGCATTGCAAGATTACGCATATGTGGGACAACATTGGCAATTAAATATTGAATTGCATTATGGAATACTCTTAAATATATCCAGTATATTAAATAAATTTAATATATAAAACCTTGCAATTTGCTCAGGTTCACTGGTTACTTGTTTACTATCTTTGAAAAAAAGATGAAATTCACTTAAGCTGACATAACCCTTTAAATTAAATTTATTTACATAAATGTATTTAATTGCTTATAAGTTTAGGCAGAAAATTAATTTAGCAAAAATTTCCTAAGATTAATAATTTAAAGATACCCCATCAGGCATAATAAGCAGATCTTCACCTGGCCCAAACCTTAAATATGTTTGAAAAGCCCGTTCAGCATTACAAAACATTTGTCCATAATAATGAGTTAATTTTAACTAAAAAGAAAAAAATTGAATTTTTTATTTTATACACTCGGCATTACAAAAAGTTAAAATATATTTTCCGGTGTTTTCCCGCTTCAGCGATTCCAATTCCCAAACCGAGATTGCGGTTATTAACTTTTATAAACTTATTCACTGTTTCGGTAGAAACAAAAAATGGTAGAGAATTAAATACACATTAATTATAAATGGATAAATATTATTATTTTGAAGGAATTATGAATTATCTGGTTCCTGGCTAAAAATTTTCCGGAAATTTCTATGTATTTTTAATTCCGGAACTCGACAAACACCTTATTTTATTATATAATTCATTTTATAACTACTTTATCAGCTGCTGGAACTTCATTAAATGGATAGAAAAAACGTTCAAGAATATCTTGCATAATAGATATCTATAAAATAATTGTTGTTAATTTAAATTCAAACAAAAATTTCTTTTTACATTTATTTTACATATCTTCATATAAGTATCAATATGACTTCTCGGTAATTCACCCCCAGAAAGTGCAGATAAAGAAAAAACTCCAATCATTGCTTGACCAGCTTTACGTAATGATTTAAATTGTTGATATCCTTCCATCATTCTATGGAGATGAGTATATTGAGGAGATTGGTGGTTAATAAAATTGTCTTAAAATTAAGCAGGTATTTAATTACAGAATAAAAAAAAGTAAATTATTTATCTATGATTATGTGTTAGACCAAAAATTATAGTAAAACTAGGGTAATTTAGAAAGGAGTTTTTCTAATAATACTTTTCTAAACTTTAAATCTCCCTTTTAATCCACCTTTATATTTTTGTTGTTCAATACCAGAAACAAATCTTTTATTCCCAATTCCACTCTCAGATGGGAGAAGAGGCAAAGAATTCCTTTGATTATCATTTATTTGTTCGTACTGATTTTGAACAGAAGATGTAAGCATTCCTTCACGTAAACATTTTTCATACCGACATGAACGGCACATATTTCTTGCTCCTTTAAAGAAATATAAATTGAAATATTGAGTGACCAGTAGACCAAAAAAACAGTAAAAATAGGGTAATTTAGAAATGAGTCTAAAAATTATCATTTTTAACAATCAGCATTTTTAATAAAAAATAATTTTTATTAATCGTTAGAAGTTTGGCTTGGGGGGTTTATCCACATGGATATCAGAATATTATCTGTATCCGTTAAATATTTAAAAATTAATTTAATATTTATTTTTCAACCAAAGTATTACAAACCTCTATCAATTGAGCAATTACCATCTCGCTTAAATATAAAATTAAATTTAAAAAATTAAAGTTTATTTATAATTAATAAATTATTATTATAGTAAATAATTACACCCTCTAGATAAGTACCCACACCCTCCCAGCGAGAATTTACTTTATTTTAATTAAGGTAAATTAAGTAACAGTAAAGGCAAGAGAAGTTTTAAGTCAGAACGAAAAGTCTTTGAATGTCTCTATAGTGATCAGAGCCCTTTGTTATTACATAAATTAATTACTTATACTTTATAGAATTAATAATTCTAATTTATTTAACAACAAATTCTAAAACATACTTTACAAATATATTTAAGTCGTTGACTCACAGTTCGTCTTAAATATAAAATTTAAAAAAATGTTAATAACACATAAATGAAAAAATGGGGCGTTTTAGAAAATTTAGTGGATCTAATGCTTTATAATTATTTAATGTTTGAGGGTTCTCTATTGAAATTAAAATTTAATTTAATTTTAATTAGTTTTTATTAAGTTAGTTCTCTATTAAAATACCAACAAATTCTCCATAATTAATAAAAATTAATTTAAAATTTTGAGGAAAAATATTTTAATTTAAATTTATTTTTAACCTAAAAAAAGCAGCACAAGCTCTACATGAAGATTTACCAAAATGTAACCCTAATAAATAATTTTAATAATAATTTATCAAAAATTAAAAAAATTAACCATCACTTTCATCCCCACAAACAACACAAATTCTTTGTTCTTTTATGTTTATTTTCTCATCAATATTTGTTGTAAGCATTATTTAAATTTTAAGTAAAATTTTTAATTGAAAATTTTTGGTGATAAAATAAGAGGGTTTTAACACTTAAAATCTTTGTCAAAAAATTTTTTAGAAGGAAAGGACACAAAAATTAATGTTTAATTTTGTATTTTGTGTTAACAATTTCTGATAAATTTTAATGTTTAAATAAATTATAGTTTATAAATTTTAAATATAAGGCCTTTTTACTCTCGACTTAACAAAAAATTTTTTTATTTAATTGAAAGACGAGAGGAAGGTTTTTATTGATTTTGTTTGGTTGAATGACGTTTACTATTTAATATTGAAGAAAAAAAAGGAGTGAAATAAATGTATATTGTACATAAAATAAAGAAAATTTAATTTAGAAAATAATTTAAAGAAAAATTAATTTAATTTAAGTGATTATTAAAGAATTTTTTAAATAAAAAATATTAAATTAAATTATTATTTTGTCTTTTTTCAGCATTGTTCTTCGAGAATGAATCCATTCTCGAAACATCTCTGAAATTTAAAATCGAGATACCGATTGATAATCTAAAAAATTTCGCGAGATTATTGTCTCATTCCAAATATTACTAAATTTTTCCTTATTTTCATTGGAAATTTAAAAAATATATGTAAATACTTTTAATGATCAGAAACAAGTCAAGAAGGCAGATCTTATTAATTTTTAATTACTAAATTCAAAAGAAATTTTTATTCTGAGAGAAATCATTAGAATTAAACTTTTATTTTAAACATTTTATTAAATTGAACGTTTATTAAACAAAATCTGATTTTCTTTTAATTTATTTACTGACTGGAGTAATCTTCATTTCTTTTTGATTATTAACAATTACTGCATTTATTGTCGAGACACCCGATTTATTTAATTTTAATAATTTTTTAACATCAACAAATGCTCGTTTAAATGCAATTCTATATTCACCACTGAAATAATAAATTATATTTAAATTGAAAGTTATTTAGTGCGGGAGCAGGCCAACCCAACCCTCCGCCGAGGCTATAACTTCTTTCAAAATTGTCGAATCCGAAACACCCTTGTATTGTTCGATGCACCTCGACGAGCTGAATCCAGCCATGCCAAGTTCCCTAGATTCGACAATTTTAAACAAAGTTATAGCCTCTGCCGTAGGTTGGGCTCGCGGTAGGTTGGGGTGTACGCATTTAGTGTCGATATTGAATTTTGGAAATTCTATTTGCCTAACATAGGCAATAAAGGAATTTTTTAAGAAAAATTTTTTTAAATTAAATTACCTATTAAAATATAGAATAGGGCCAATAGAAGCAGCAGCAATATTGAGAAAAATAGCAAAAATATTATTAAAAATCCAGATATTTAAAGGTGTTAATTGAACAATGGATAATAAAAGGAAAGCAACAAACAAATTACAAATAAAATATCCCCCAATATTAACCAAAACAATTAAAAATAAAGATAAATACATTTTTTTAATTCTTTCATCTTTTACTTCTGTTAAAAAATAATTCTTTTAATTTAAAAAATTTCTCTAATTTTTAATACCTGTCTTAAATTTAATTAAAATTCCACCAATTATATAAATAATAATTGCAGTAAACATTAAACAAACATCAGAATAATATATTATATTCATTAAATATAATGGGGGAGTAAATAAATCACCTAATCCACCAGAAATCATCCAATTTGGTGTTGATATTTTAGCCATATTCATAATGAACATTCCATAAATTATGTGAAGTAAAATAATAAAAACGTGTAATGAGATGTAATAAAATTGTTTTAGGTTGCGATAACTTTAAAATTTAAAAATAATTTTTTATGTTTTAAATTAGTCTGAGATCAGATATGAGATATTGTTTTTTAAAAATTATAATTTTCCAAAAAATAATAAAATTTACAATGTCAGGTTTGAAGATGATATGATAAATATTTATTATTGGGCCTATTAGGTATAAGTAATTGATGAGGAAAAATGTTCGATCCCGTTTGGAAGTAAAATTTCGGCACATTTAAAATACCTTGGACTATTTTAGTAAGCAAAGCTCTGCGCAGAGATTTGCCTTCTAAAATGTGTTTAGGACAATAAACATTTACCGAATTTCCTTTCCTTTTAAATTAAATTTTTAAATTAATAATATACAAACGTTATAGGTATAATAACAGCTAATAATCTATCAACACTGAGTGAAACAAGCATAAAAACAGCTCCAAAGAATCCAAAAAGGGAAGGAGTATGAATTAAAATTGCTTGTTTGTATGGAATAAAATCCATTCCAAAGAAAAGAATTTTAATTAAAAATATTAAATGGCCACTTTGATGGAATATTTCAAAGAATGAAGCTAAAGCAAGTAGAAAACCAGTATTACATTTGAGTGTTAAATAATACTTTCTTAAAAATGATTAATAAATTAATGAATTATGTATATATATTTTTATTTATTTTTTTATAATTAACATTTTTAATAGACCTTATTTTAAATTCTTGGCTATGTAAGTCTATAATAAATTACAACACATTGGCTTCCTTATTAATTCAGTGAGTATTTCGACAATAATTAATTCGATAGGGTACCCTCTTTAAAGCTTAAAATGTCTTGACCATGACTATTCCTTTAATTTCAATACCGAAAAACACTCAGAAGATTCTTGCGAATCTCTATCTTTACTCATGCACTTTAATTTTTATGAGGTGATTAATAATTTGAAATTTTGTTCACAAAATTTAATAATTTTTTCGGTAGGATTTACACATTTTTATTGTAAGTAATTAAACACAAAATTTAATATTTAATTTACCTATATTTTAAAGTAACTATGCACACACTCAAATTAAAAATAATCCCAATAAAACCAATTGTTGCAAATACCCAAGCGGATAAATACAAGCATAATTGATAATATTTATTTTTGCCAAATTCAATAAAAAGCTTTTAATTATTTTTATTTAATTATATTTGAAAATTAATTTACTTACAGGATTAATTGGTTCTATTAAATTAATTGTCGAATTCATTTAATTTTTATTTAGAAGATTTTTTAAATGTTTTTTAAATTAAATAAAACTTTATTTCTAAAATAAAATATTTATTTTTTCAAAATAAATTTAAAATTTTTTTGTTTATTTAAATAAATTAAACTTAAATTTTATTTTAAAATTTTTAGTTAAAGTTTCATTTATTTTTTTCCGAATAACCTTTGATTATTCGGATTTTAAAAACACAATTTTAAAAAATATAAAGGTGCTTTTTATAAAATGAATATTTAATATTTTTAAATACTCTCTATTAAATGTTTATTATTAGTTTTTAATTAAAGTTGCCTAATTATTGGTGCGAAAATTTATAATAGGTACTTTTAAATAATGGTTTAAAGAGCAGTATTAAATTTGTCCTTTTGTATTTATTTTAATTTGTGTTAATTAACAATAATTACGTAGCACAACTTTTAAAAAATTCAAAATTTTAACATAAGTAATTTTAAATGCGTGGTAAATAAAAAAAACTGTATTTTTTATACTTAAAAATGTTCTCATTTTGTAAAGTTCTCTTAAAATTAAATTAAAATTATTTTTAATAATATTTAAATATCCGAATTAGCCTTTTTCTGATAAAAACGAATTATTAAATTATAATGTAAAATAAATATTTAAATAGTTACAGGGTACGGCAAATTAATTTAATTTAAATAAATTTATGGAAAAATTTTTTTAATAAAATTAGGTATTTAACTTTTAGGTCGCATCAAAGCGAATTATTTAATATTAAATTACAATGTAAAATAAATGTCTAAATATTTATTTAATTTAAATAAATTTAAGAAAAAATCTTTAATAAAATTATTTAACTTTTAGGTAACAAAAAATGAACAAAATCAGTTTTATATGGTTGCTAATAAATAAATATTTGCTTTTAAATTTAAAAAATTAAAAAAAACACAAAAATATGTAATAGTTAAAGTTTAAAAAATAGAGAATAAAACTAAAATTGGAAATCGGAAAGGGGACGTCTTACGAGAATCGAGATCTCGAAAAAATCTCAAAAAATCTCAATTCTCTATTAAAATTACCTGGCAAACTAGGTCACAAAATAAAAAAATCTTTAAAGTCAATTCAAAGTTAGTGGATTTCTAAATATTGTTTTATACCAACAACAATTCTCTTAGAGAGTTGTGAGTTAAAAAAAGTTATTAATGTGTAAATATTGACTTTGAAGAGATTTCTGACAAAAAGAAAATTACTATCCCAATTTGCCGCACCCTCTAATAATAAAAATAGATCTTTAAATAAAGGTGAAGCATATTATTTAAAAATAAAGATTAAATTAAAAATAAAGAAAAATTAGTCTTGCATTTGAGTAAAAAAATTTTAAAAATTTATATTTTAATTAAAAAATTAACAAAAAATCGGAAACAATAAATTTAAAATATTATTTAAAATAATTTATCTAAAATAATTCCACAACTAATTCTAACAATTACTTCCAATTTCTCTCTAAATTATGTCAAAACAAATCCTTTAGAAAATTCTATTAAAAATATTTTTTAATAATTTTTTTTAAATTTTAGTACCTTTTTTTAATACATCACCAGAAACATCAAAAATTGACAATTTCTTCTTTTCTTTCAAAATTTCCCCATTTCTATTTTCTAAAATAAAATTTTTAAAAATATTTTTTCTAATTAATTTATATTTTTCTTTAAAATTAATTGAATTATTTAATGAAGATTTTAATTTAATTCCAACAATCCATGAAGTACAAAATTGATTTCTAAAATATTTTCTTATGATTATTGTTAAAAATTCTCTCTTACATTTTAGGAAGATTTAATCCGCAATTTTCTGTTTTTAATCCAAAGTGGCAGTAATCTACCTTAATTAAAAAATTTTTATTACATATTCTTTAAAAGGAGGAAAAAATTCTGAGACATTTTTATGTTATGGAAAAATTCATTGGAATAGAAACATCATGGAATAAGCTGAGACTGGAGCAACAACCGCGACTATGTCACCACCATACAACCAGAATATATATGTAGATAATCTGTACATTATAATATTTTTTCAAATGCACAGACTAGGATATCCAACTTTTTAAATATTTTAAAAATACCTCATCAATATTACATATTTGTTCATCTACTTCTGATTCAATGTGCTTTTCAACAAAATTACAAAACTTCTCTTGATTAATTTGATTGTTTGTAACACAAGAAATAATAATATAATTTTGATACTAATTAAAATAAAATTAGAATTATTTTAATTAAAAATTAACCTTTGAAATAAATTTATTTCCTTCAATTATTTCTCCAAAATTATTTAATTGGTTATTATTTTGTATTAATTCTTTTATTTCATAAAAACCTTTTAATTTAAATTTAAATAAAATTAATTAATTTTATTTTTAATATTTACCATTCAAAAATTCATTTTTGATTATTTTAGCATTTAATTTTGTTATTTTTAAAGTAAGAGAATTTTCTGAAAATGTTGGGCTATAAACTGTTATTTCTTGTTGATTTTTTTGTTTTTCATTTACAATCTCTTTTGGTGTTTTTATTCTTATAGGTGTTTTCCAATTCCTTTAATTTAATTTATTTTTAATTTGAATAGAAATGTTTATAAAAAAATACTTTAGGAAATTTTTAAATGATTTTCAGATTACAATATTCTCTAGATTTCTAGGTTATTTTCTAGGTTATGTCTCTGATTAAACTAAACGGCCTTTTTATCAGTTATGGGTCGGAAATCTGAGTTCCGGCACCTGATTTTCATCATCTTTTCTTATAATTTCCGGTAATATTTTATAATTTCTGAGTTCCCATATTTGGGGAAAACACACGATTTTCGACACCTCCATCTGTCCCAACCTACCTCTCATAATAATTTAAATTTTTTAAATTAAGTATCCTAACCAAGTAGAATATGTTAAAAAGAATCTTTCAATTAATTCAACAAAATTCGTGTCTGGATATAGCAACAATACTTTCATAATCATTAAAGAAATTGTTGTTCCATCCAAAAACCCAAATTTATTTCCATAAATACAATTTTCTTTAAAAAAAATAATTTTTAAAAATTATTTCCTTTAAAAAACCTTTAGCCCAATTTTTTAAATAAATAAATGCTTTAAAATAATTTTCTTTAAATTTTTCATCTCTTTTTTCAATAAAATTTTCTAAATATTTATATGTAATTAAAAGAGATATTTTATAAATTATTTCTTTTTGTTCAGTAATTTTACTATCACTTTTTCCTTTTTCAATTATTTTTAAACATTTCCTTTCAATATTTTCTGCCCATTTATTTATATTTTCTGTTATCATTATTTTTTGGTCTGTAATAATTAAACTAATATCGAATTCAACTTCTCCAATTTGGAAATTAATTAAATTAGTTGATTCAAAATATTGAAGATTTTTAATTAATTTTTTCTATTAAAAATATTTTTATTTTTTTAATTTTGTAAAAAACAAGAATAAATTAAGTGTGGTTGATTATGTTCCATTATACCTACATAAAACTGTCTGGCAATAATACTTCGACCCCGTAAGACGGTTTAAATTTTTTAAAATTTTTCTCTAAAGAAGAAAAAATCATTTTAAATAGTACTTATGTTGTGAGAGCCTTGCAGTTGATCTCCCCCTTTACTTTGGAATAGGGAAGAATTTTTGCTTATGTTTAAACTAATCAATTTTTAATTAAGCACTTGGATTTAAAAAAGTTAATTAATTCGTGCCCCTTTATCTAATTATTTTACACTACACCTTGATTCCTAGTTTTTCTTTCTCCTTTTTTTAAAATTAATATTTAGATTTACCTTACAAAGATGACAATAAAAAGAATTGTCTGTACAATTAAATATAAATGGAGGTCTACAAAATGAATTTATATTATTTTTAATAAAAATATTTTGAATATTATTATCATTATCTTTTCTTCTATCAATCATTTCTTCTAATAAAATAATAATTCCATTAACATGTCCCCCTCCCCCTTCTCCTTTCCAAAAATTGTTGTTAATATATGGACTAGCAATTAATAATTTAAAATAATAATTATTATTTTGTTTCCATAAATTAAAAATATTTTTAAAAATTTCTATTGGATTTTCTTTTTTATTTTTTAACAAATATTTATCTATTAATATTTGTGTATTTAATTGTTTATTTAATACAATTTCCATTAAATTATTATTTTCTAATAAATTATTTTCTTGTGTATTTTTGGGAGAATTAATTAATTCTGTCTGATTAAATGAAAGTGATTGGAATCCTTTTGGATTTAAATAATTATTCTCATCTTTTTTATCTGAAAATTATATTTGTTATAAATATTAAGTTAAATGACTTAAAATATTTTTAAATTCTGTTTATTAAAATCAAACTCTCTCTCTTCCTTTTTTATCATACACTTGGAGTCCTTTAACTCATTTAAATAAATTTTGGGTAATCATAAATAATTTTATAAATTTCAGAATCCTCCCCTTCAAATAAATTAACAGACTGTCCCAAAATAACTGGCCATAATTTCCAAATACAAAAACGCTAAAGGAATTCTAGGCCATCTTTTAAACCTAAAAATAATAAAAAAATTTTTGTAAAATTATTGGAACTTGACCGATCAAATTGAATTTGAATTAAAGATGGCTATTTGACACTTCACATTTAATTTATTTAAACAATTTTTATTTAAAATATTTAAATTTTAAAAAAACCCCCCAACCTAAAATAATTTGTTCATTAATTTGTTTAATATTTTCAATTCCTCTTTTAATTTTTATTTCAAAAAATTCTTCAATTTCTTCTTTATTTTTTAAATTAAATATTTTTTGAATAAATTTTCTTTCATTTTCTCCAAAATTAAAATTATTTTTTTCAATAAAAAATTCGCAAATTTTATTTAAAAATAATTTTTCTTTATTTATTTTATTAATTTTTAATAATTTAATTAATAAATTATTTAATTCTTCCTCTTCTTCTTCTTTTAAATTTTTATTTTTAATTTTTTCCCAATTTTCTTTTAATTCTTTAAAATTATTTTCAGTAAAATAAATATTAAAAATTTCAAAATTAATTTCTTTTAATTTTTCTAAAAATAAAAATCTTTTTTCAATTTCATTTAAATAAATAGCCAGTTTTAAAATAGCCAGTTTTCCCCCTCTTTCTCCTTCTTCCTCTTTTCTTCCCCCTTCATCTTCCTCTTTTCCCCCTCCTCCCTCTCCTTCTTCTTTTCCCTCTTTTCCTTCTCCTCCTTCCTCTTCTTCTTTTACGCTTCCCCCTTCCTCTTTTACTTCCCCTCCTCTTCCTCCTTCCTCATTTCCCCATCTTCCTTCTTCCACTTTTCCCCCTCCTTCTTCCCTCTTTCCTTCTTTTCCCTTTCCTTCTTCTTCCTCTGTTCCCCCTCCCTCTTCTTCAATATTTTGTTTAATTAATTCAAATAAATTTTTATTTTCAATAAAATATTTTAATTTTATAATTTCCTCCTCCTCCTCTTTTTTATTTTCTTCTATTTTTTCTTCTTCTTCATTTTTATTTTCTTCTTTTTCTTCAATTAATTTATTTGAAAATGTTGGGGAAGGTTTTAGTAATTTATTTTCTTTTTTCTTTAATTTTTTATTTAATTTTTTTAAATTTAATTTTTCTTTTTCCTTCTCATTTTCAATCATTTTTATTATTTTTTGTGTATTTTCTGGGCTTACAAAATTTTTTAAATTTTCAAAAAGATTTTGACTTTCTATTTCTTTCATTGCTAAAAATTAAAAAATAACTTAAATAATTTTTTTAATTTTCAACCACTATTGTAAGGATTTTATACTTTCGACTTAATCTTTAGGGGAAAAAAACATCTAAAAATGTGTTCGGATAAACGCTTATTCTTGTACATGTCGACATTGGTAAATATTGGACAAAGCTCGGACATAAAACGGTCAATTTTTTCGACTTTCAAATTTTGTCTGTCAGTATTTAAATGATAGAATCGAGCGAAGGCGGACAATCTATAAATGATATTTAGACGCATTTCCTCTATAGAAGCAAAACAATTCACTCTAAATTTTAAAATTAAACAAAACAATTATATTTACTTTTAAATAATTCGTTATCCTTTTCCATTACTAATTTATTAATTATTTTAAAATGTTCTTCTTTTAACCAATTTGTAATTAATTTTAATTCTTTATCATATTTATTATTTTTATTAAAATATTTTGTATCATTAATTCCTGTCCATACATCATATATTTCAGTTTTATTTTGAAGAGTTTTCTAAAAATTTATTTTTAAGTATTTTTAAATCGACTACATATTATGGGACCAGAATTTTGAAACGCTTTTTTAACATTAGAATGTCCCTTGTATATTTTTCTATACCCCGTAATTCTAAAAATTTTCGTCATTTGATTTCTGAGTGAAGCTTCGGTTGGTCGTGTTTTTGTTATAGACGGGGCTGGGTTTTATTTATCTTTCTTTTAATTTAACCCAAAAATATCTAGGTAGTTTTTGATTTAAGAATTTACCCTTCTAAACTAATTTTAAGAAATTTTTTACCTTTTTCTTACTTTTTTCATTCTTTAAAGTTTTAATTAAAATTCTAAAATTATTTATTTTACACAAATAATTAATTAATTCCTCTTTTACAACACTCTCATTAATTAAAAATAATTTATCAAAATTTAAATAAATATTTCTTTTTTGCTTTTTCCAAATTAATTTAATTAATTCTTTATTTTCATTATTTACCCATTTATTATTTTCATTTATTATTAAATTAGCCCATCTAAACCAAACAATATAATTTGCTATATTAATACTTGAGTAATAAATATTTATATTATTTACTGTTAATACATCAATATAATGTTTAATTATTTGTTTGTTTTCAAGAAATACTGAAATATAAAAAAAATTTTTTTAATAATTTATTAACTTTCCGTAATTGTTATAAAAATTGTTTATAATATTTTTTGAAAATTTTTTCCTCATATTTTTAATTTTATATTTAAAATGCTCCCAGCTTTTCATATCCATTAAGTCTTTCATAAAAAAGCTTTATTTCTTGTGAAATAAAAATAATATTGAAAGGAGTTCCCCTCATCCTTATTGATATTTTTAGTCGCGGAAAGCTATTTAAACACAACATTACACAAATATATATGATTTTAATGGTATTGTAAATAATTTTCGGTCAGTCCTCGTTTTATTAACCCCTTTGACATGAGAAAATCTTATAGTAAAAACTAAGGATGTATCTGAAGAGCATCAGAAGAGCTCGTTTAAATTTAGATATTTCCCCTCAAATTTTATTTAAGAGTTCGATTAATTTTTTAAATTTTTTTACAATCAAAATCCCCGTTTTTTGTAAAAAAATTTTAAAAATTAAAACAAACAGTCATCATTCATTAATTTATTTGTTTCAATAAATTCATCTGTTCTAGCATTTCCACATAAAATAGAAACAATTAGATAATATATTCCTCTCTTATTTTTAATTTTTTCCAAAATATTTTTATCTTCGCTAAATTTTTTATTTAAATAATTAATGTGTTCATTACTCGTTAATTGTCTCATATTAATTAAATGTGTACTATCATTTCTAATTTTTATTTCAAAATTTAATTTTATTTTATTTAATTCATTATTTATTTCATTAATAATTAAATCACTTTCTCCATTTCCAAATTCTTTATTTTTTAAAATAAATTCTACAATATTAGTTAATAAATAAATTGAATATTCTAAATCATCATTTAAATATTTGTAAACTTCTAATTTTATTTTTTCGAAAATTTTTTCCAAATTTTTATATTTTTCTAAATTTTCATTTATTTTAATTTTTTCTGAAAAAAGTTTTTTTGAATATTCTAATTTTCCCAACAAAATTGAAATATTTATTCGTTGTTCTGACAAAGAAAAAAATTTTCCTAAATATTCTTCATGCATTTCTGTTTCTGATTTATTTAACATAAAAATATCTTCATATAAATTCCAACGATAATTTGGCTCCATCTCATCTTAAATTAAAATAATTTTGTTTGATTAGCATTTTTAAAATAAATTTGTTAATAATAAATTCTCAAAACTAAACAAATTTATTTATTTATTTCTATACTTCTATTGTCCATTAAATTAATTTTTTCACATATTTTTTGACATTAATCGGAAATTTTTTTCGAATTGGAAATGTGAAAGGATTGAAAATTAATTATATTTTTATAATTATTAAAGGGTATTTGTTTTAATTTCAAATTTTTAAAAAAATATAAAAGATTCTTATATTAAATTCAAAAATTAAATTTATATTTTCTACATACTTTTAAAAATAATAAAATTAAAAACTACTTACATATTATCAGAACCTCTGGATGTTTAAACTCCAAATTACCAAACAATTCATACCCAACTAATTTAATAATATTTGCTTTAACATTATTATCACAAGAAAAATTATTTGGGGTTATTTTACTCAGAAAAATGTGGAGAGAATTAAAATGAGAATATTTAATTTGTTTTTCTAAAAAGTTTGTGTTTAAACAAATTTGTATCAATTCCTCAATTTCATTTTCTGTTTCACATAAAATCTCTTTATTAAAAATATCCATTTCCTTAAATTAAAAATTTTATAATTCCTCAAAAAGAGAATTGTTTTTCCAGGTTGAATTGGATTTGCCTTGATTATCAACTGATTACATTGTTTTCTACAGACGTCCAAGGCTCTTGGTCTTTACTCAAGACTTCTTGGGTTTTTTCGGTCTGGATTTTGGGGTCTAGTCTTGTTGTTGAGCCTTGGAAAATTTTCGATCTCGGACATCTCTATTGTTTTCAGCTTTATGGAATACACTATTGGTGTCCTACTGCTGTCATTCTTATATTTCTAGGCACAAACGTCGTATTCTATATATTTATAATATTTCCTATTCGGAATTGAACTATTCCTAACTAAATTACAATTTTAATATTAAATCTAAATTTATTTCTTTACAAACATATTTAGGCAAAATAGAATATTCTTCCAAAGATTCTTTCCAATATTCATTATTTAAAAGTCCTTCCTCATTTTTAACCAAATTATTATAAATAAATTTAAAAATTTCACAAAATATTTTTTCTCTTTTCCAATTTTCTGAATTTTCCAAAATATTTAAAATTAATTTTAAAGAATTTTCTGAAAATTTTTGAAATTTTTTATTGAATTTATTTAAATTAAATTTATATTTTTCTTTTTTAGCTTCTTCATTTTCTTTTAATTTTTCACTTAAAAATGAATAAAAAATTTTATAAAATTTATTTTCTTCCTCATTTTCTTCCTTTAAAATATTTTTGCCAGCAGCATTTTCAATAAAAAATCTAAAACTTTTAATTAAAGATTCAATTTCAAGTTTTTTTAAATATTCATTATTATTTGAAGATAAAAAATAATTTTTATATAAATTAAAATTTTCTTCATTTTCTTTTAAGTTAAATATTTTATATTCTTCACTTTTAAATATTTCTTTTTCTTCTATTAATGTTGAATTTGTAATTAAAAAAATATTAATTAAATTAAATAATAATATTATATACATTTTATTTATTTTTTTAATTTTAAATTAAGAAATAATAATTTAAAAAATATATTTATTTGGCTATAAATATTTAAGTAGTTGCACTTTTATTTGGCCATAAATACACATGTATGTAAGTGTATGTATTTGCACTTTTATTTTTTATCTATTTTGCTTTAATGAATTATGAAATTTTTTGTGTTTTGGATAGACGAAATAAATCAAACTATAAAATTAAATTTAAATTAATTTTATAAAAAAATATTTAATTTTAATTAAAAACACTCTCTACTACATCATCGAAATTCGCCTTTCAGCACTGCAAGTGCAAACCTTTTAATTTTTGGCTTAATTTCGGCAAAGAAATTTTATAAGCAGGCGTAGTGATGTGAAAAACTGAAACGAATTTTACAATCAACTAAATTTGGAAAGATAAGAAAATCCTGAAGCAAGTTATGGCCACGCGCCGTTTTGCATGTGTCCCAGAAATTACTTACACATAAATAAAAATTGTACAAATATTAACTTATTATTTTATTACATATAAATATATTTTAAATTTTTATGTAAAAATTATTAATTAAAGTTTTTAGATTTTTACTTAAAAAATTAAATTTTTAAGCTTAAATTTATTTTAAATAATTTTTTAAAGATTTACCACCTTATTATTTTTTGATGACTAATTTAATTGATTCGTGTTTATTAAAAATTGGCTTTCACCAAGTTTATTGTGAAAATTCGGTGAATAATAAAATTATTTTAAAATAATTCTAAATTAATTTCGCTTCCAGAATGAATTATTGAAGCAAAATATTCTTTCTGTTTTAAATACTAATTCTTCTCAAAATGTTTTTATTGGATTTTCTGGCGGTTCAATGCCTCAATTACTTGCACCTTTATTAAATGAACTTTCAAATGATGTAATTAAAATTAAAATTTTTCCAAAAAAACTTTTTAAGTTAATTTCCAATCTTTTATTGTTCCCTGTTGATGAACGTTTAGTGCCTTTAAAAAGTGAAGAAAGCAATGCCGGCAGTCTTTTGCGAGAATTATCTACCAATAAAGGAAGATTTGAGAATAAAATATTAAAAATTTCTGAAGAACCTAATTTATTAGAAGATGGACCTAAAATGGCTTCAGAATTTGAAAATAAACTTCGATCAATGCATCCAAAACTTGATGCTAATGGACTTCCTATTTTTGGTTTAATTTTTAAATATTTTAATTTAAAGAGAAAAATTTAAATTTTTAAAGAATATTATTTAAAATATTAAAAAACAAAAATTTAAAGATAAATATTAATTATTTAACATTCCTACTCGTAAAAAATATTTTGTGATAATTAAAGGGCATTTTCGCTTTTTAATGAAAAAACATTTATGATAACAAGACAAAAATTGATTGTTAAATTATTATTTTGAAATATTTTCCCGATAGCTCTGAAAAAGGAGGAGAAAATCTTCTCAACTTAATTTTCGGCAAAAAATATATTCTTTTATGGAAAGTTGATCTGAATTCATCTTTCTAATCAAAAAATTTTTTACCCATATTTTATTACCTATATTTATATCCTACTACAAAAATTAATTTTTAGATCTTCTACTTCTTGGACTAGGCCCTGATGGCCATACTTGTTCTTTGTTTCCAAACCACCCATTACTTGAAGAAAAAAATAGTTGGGTTGCTTATATAGACGATTCGCCTAAACCTCCACCAAGAAGAATTACTTTAACTTTACCTGTTTTGAATGCAGCAAAAAATATTATTTTTATTGCTAATGGAAAATCTAAGGCCAAAATTATTGCTCAAATATTTGAAAATGAAAATAATAATAAATTATTGTTACCACCAAATTTAATTAAAAGAAGAGAAGATCAACAACCAATTAAATGGTTTTTGGATGAAGAAGCTAGTTCGGATTTAAAAATTAAATAGAAAATAAATAGAAGTGGAAGAAGACGGAAAAAAATTTTTTAATTTATTTTAATTATTTTGTTTCAGAATTTAGTAATTTGTTGAGAATAAAAAAAATAATTTTTTTGATTCGAGTTAATCCAAAATTCTCGATTATTATTTGATCGACAAAAGTTTGTCCTTTATTTTGTTAACTGGCAAAATCAAGGAGATATCCATTATAAAAAATAGTTACCAAAACTGAGTCGTGTTAAAGGATAGAGATACAGACTTTCTCCGAATTTAATAATAATTTTTGAATTATTTATTTTCCAAAAAATTTAAACAACAAAATCAACTTTAACAATTTTTAAGTTTTCCCTTTTCAATATCAACCATAGCTTTATTCCAAATTTCTTTAGAACATTTTACAGGCCTTTCATTTGGAAACGGCACACATTGCAAAGAGGGGCTACCCTTTAATTTTTTAGTTTTAATATCCTTTAATTAATTTTTAAAACCTTTTTCCAATCAATACATTCACGCCACCCTTTCAAAATTAAATTTAAAATTTAATAGGAATTTATTTTTTTAAAAATAACCAGGCAAAAATACATCCAACATTAAAGCGGAAATTTTTTTGTCATCTTTTTCTTCAAAAAGAGAAATATTTTTTATTGGATTATTTAAAGTATTTGGAATATTATTGTTAATTGCAAATAAATATTTAAAAATAATAGTAATTAATAAAGTAAATATTAAATAATTAAAATTCATTTCAAAGGAAATAAGGAAATGTTTTTAATTACTTTACAAATTAAAAAGTTTTTGGCTATAACCTGTTTTAGAATAAAATAGCTTTTATTGATTGTCATTAAATGCGCAAAATTATTTTTGAAGGTTCTTCCTTAAGAATGTTTACCCTAATCATTAATTGAGAGTAAAAAAATAAATATTCGAGCAAAATTAATTGTTTCAAATAAAAATTAGAAAATAAAAATGAGGATTTGGCTCAACACCTATTTGTGTAAAATCTTATATTTAAATTTTGTATAGAAAATGGGGACGGATAAAACCCTAATTTAAACTGGGTAACGAGTAATAACACTACTCTGAATACAGCCTCTGAATACAGCCTATTTTCCCAAATAAAAAATATTCTTTTTAAAATAAAATTTAATAAAATTAAAAGAAAAAAACCAATTAACTGGATGATTTGAAACATTGAAAAAAACAAAACAATTTTCCTCACACTATTTTTTCTAAACAGCATGCCTTCTTGCTCCAAATAAACTACCACGATATTTCTTTAAAGGTTCTTCTGAAGTCGTTAATGATTGAGAAGTTGATGTTGCTTGTTGATTCTAAAATAAAAATTTGAAAATAAAAAAATTAATTCCTCTTAAATTTTAAAAATATTTGTAGGGGAGTTCCAAAGGATATTTTTAATTTTCCTTTAAAGTTTGGAGGGGAAAAAGTAAAATTTAAAAATAGTCCAATAAAAATTATCTTCCACAACACGCGAACGTCTTTAAAATTATTAATAGACATGCCAGGTAAAAATCCAAAAGTATTCAAAAAAATCCCCCCCTCCTCAAACATGTATAGCATAAAACATTAAAATAACAAAGCTAAACTTTAAGTGATTCTTAACTCAATCACCAAAAAATATTTTTTTCGATTTTCAAAAATAAATCTAAAAAAACCTCTTGTCCAACAATTTTTGCTCTCTTTCTAAATTCCTCGGTAGGATTATCAAATTGACTGTAAAATTGAAGAACCGGTCTAACATCTTCAACATCCGATAAATGAATTGCTTAAATTAAAAATAGTTTTAAGTTTTTAAAAAAATTCCAAACTTTTCAGTAATTCTGCCAAATCAACTAAAGAAGTATCGTTCATATCTCCATTCCATTTAGGCACACAAAGAACATTTTCTGGATTTAATTGAAAAGCAGCAGGTTCCCAATCAATATAGATAACCTTTTTCAAGTCTCTATTAAGTCGAGAAAGATCCTTTAAAAATTAAAAAAAATTAAGAAAAAAATTTTAAAAAGTGGTAGAGAAAAGTGAAGTTTATTTAGAAGAATGTTTTTTGGTAATTATTATGGTTAAATTCCCCTTTTAACATAAATTCGCCAAATAATATTTCCTTTTGAAGAGAATCTCTAGGTCTATTATAGAATATAAAGAAGATTTTGTGTTTGTGAGCTGTGTGTACTATAAGTCCTAGCCAATTTACGAAAAGCGAAATAAATGAATTATAAGAGGGAAATATGCGAAAGTTATGTACAAGCTGATATGTACAAGCTCACAGGCACAAAAAAAGTTTTTATATTGCTATAAATGACCTAGAGATTCTCTTCAAAGGGAAATACTATTTGGCGAATTTATATATTAGATAAAAGTAGAAAACTAATTACTTCAACATACATATAAGCCCTCTTAAATTAAATCAAAACCTTAACATGTGTACCATTCACATATTTAGTACAATCTCTAAAAAGTGCATGATTGATTCGTTGTCCTTGAGGATCAATTTGAGTAACAATTGGAGCTGCCTAAAAATTAATTTATATTTAGAAAAAATAAAAACAACAAACATTCATAAGATTTTCTGAAGTGTAAAGGACTAATTCAAAATTTGGATATCCAATCATATCAATAAAATAATCTAAAGCTGGCCTCTTCACAAAATAATGACCTTTCTTGTACTGAAAATTAATAAAAAATGAAAAAAAATTTCAAATCAATTTTCGACAAAAAGCAAAGAGCGTGAGAAGGAGAAAAAGTGAATTTCTGTGGCATGCGGCCCTCGAAAATTCTCAAAATTTTTGCCTGCGGCGCAGGATCAAAATTCTTACAATTTCTCTTGGCTACGGCGCTGATTCAATAAAACAAAAAAAGCTCATTTAAATTCAATTTTAACATTATTCAAGGAGAAAGGTTAACAATATTGAAAAATTTCCAAACAAAAAATTAATATTCTACTTACATCCCATTGAGGACTGACTAGAACATTTCTCAATTCAAGAACAACTGTATATTTTGGCTGATGATAAGGAGCCTTGACAGGATCGGGAAGAAGCTTCTCTCTTGAAGGTTCAGCAATGAACTAAAAAATAATTTTCAAAACTATTTTAAAAAGAAAAAACCTTTTTCCAAAATTTAATAAAATCAAGAACACGCCAAAATGGGGCAAATTTATAATTAGAAAATTCATCAGGAAGCAATTCACCAGTAACTGGATCACGAGGCTGACTTCCTAAATTTTAACATATTATTAACAATGGATAGTAAAAGATTAAAGAGAAAAGGGAAAAGTATTGACTATTAATAGTGAGCGGCAAAATCATTTTTCTGGGTCCGGAAACTGGATTTTGGATTTAACACTCATGCCGGACAAGATCCAGCCAGATTTTTCCGGATTAATCCGGTCCGGTTTTAATCCGGTCTCCTATTTTGGATCCTATTTGGAAGCCAGTAACGAAGAATCAAACCCTTGGCTTTGATATTGGTTGGGGACCCTGAAAAGATTCTTGCCCTTAAGTGAATTAGTCAAGGAAAAATAAAATCTGATGCAGATCCAGGCCGATCTCTAAATATTAATTTAAACAATTTCAAAGGAGAAAATAATTTAAAAAAATCAAACCATAAACATAAAAAACATAAGCAGTTCCAGAAATAACCAAAATTGACATAAATCCAATTCCTTTTTTAACGCCCTTCCAATGCCATTCTTGTCGTTTCTGTCTTTCCAATTCTTCATATTTTTCCTTAAATAAATTAAATTTTAAAACAAAAATCGAAAAAAACTAACATTGCTAAAATGGCGATAATTAAAGGCTAAAATACTTCTTTTAGAATTTGAAAAAAATTGAATTTTGTTGTTGCAAACATTTTTAGATTGACGAAATGAACGTAGAATTAAAGACATAATTAATAAATATATCTAAATTGAATAATAAAATTTATTTTTTGATATAAAAAAAATAAAAAACAAAATATAACAACTGCATAAAAAATCTACGAGTGGACTTCAGTTATAAGCAAATAAGTGGACAGAAAATTTTTTTGATTAGGTGGATAAGAGTCTATTAAACGGGCAAAACACATTGTAAGGATGGTTCACCTAGCAGCATTTAAAACGCTTTGGCGTATGTAAACGATCAACAAGGAGAAAAAGAGAAAGCAATAGTCGTCGCCCTGGGCGTCGATAGCTAAGTGGTAGAGCTCCAGTATGCGGTGAGCGAAAGCGCTTATGTAGCAATAACTTCGAATAGGTCACAGGTTCGAATAATGCCCGGTCTAGTAAAAATTGCAAACGACCTCGAGTTATTGGAATTCGATATTACCGGATTTATCGAGATGGAATTCGTTATTACCGAATTCCAACATCGAATCGGTAACCCAAAAATACCGAATCGGTAACTCAAAATTGGAAAAATTAAAAGAAAAGAGTACGGGGGTAGGGGATCATTGTGTACCGGCCGTTTGTGTACCTGGCCATATTTTGGGCCATAACTTTTTCAATTCTTAATTGATTTAAATAAATAATATATCAATTGAAAGCCCTGGATGTGAGGATTATTTTCGCCAACAGGATTGATTTGATCAGATAATCATACAAAAAGTTACGGACAGATAAAGATCAAAATCACGATTGAGCGCATTTATCGAGATATAACTTTTTATAACATGATCTGATCAAATCAATCCTGTTGGCGAAAATAATCCTCACATCCAGGGCTTTCGATTGATATAATAATAATTGAAGTCGGTTAAGAATCAAAAAAGTTATGGCCCAAAATATGGCCAGGTACACAAACGGCCGGTACACAAGTGGGACGTTCCGGAGTACGGAAAAGTAAGAGAAAAAGACAAAATTAGCTCTCATTTAATACTTTGGCGTTGTGCAAATAAAAGACATTATTGGCACTGAAACTACCCGAATAAAGTAAAAAACGTTCTAACGTCCCTTCCCTTAAAAATTTAATTTTGGTTCGCCCAATTTTTTTTTTCATTATTTATTTATTTCTCGTAGTTTCCATGACTCAGATTTTTAAAAATGTTTAATGATTTTTAAAATAATTTTTAGATCAATATTGGGTTATTTGTCTGATATGCGCGAATTAATAACAATTCAGGTCGGACAGTGCGGCAATCAAATCGGATCCAAGGTTTTTATTCAAATTCTTCAAAACTTCATAAATATTTAAATTTTTAGTTTTGGGAGGTTATCTCTGATGAACATGGCATCCAACCTGATGGCTCGTACAATGGTGATTCTCATCTCCAATTGGAAAAAATAGATGTCTACTACAACGAAGCTTATGGTTTCTTAAATTTTGATATTCCAGTTAAATATTTTTAACTTTTAGGCGGAAAGTATGTCCCAAGAGCTATTCTTACAGACTTGGAGCCAGGGACTATGGATTCTATTAAGGCTGGCCCTTATGGTCGTCTATTCCGACCTGACAACTTTATCTTCGGCCAGAGCGGTGCAGGCAATAATTGGGCCAAAGGACATTATACGGAGGGAGCTGAGTTGGTGGACAATGTTTTGGATGTTGTTCGAAAGGAAGCGGAGGGATGTGATTGTCTTCAAGGATTCCAGATGACTCATTCGCTTGGTGGTGGAACTGGTTCTGGAATGGGGACTTTGTTGATTGCGAAGATTCGAGAGGAGTATCCTGATCGTATAATGTCTTCTTTCTCTATTGTTCCGTCGCCTAAGGTTCTTTTTAGCTTTTTAGACGGCTTTATTTTTCAATTTTTCAGGTCTCTGACACTGTTGTGGAACCCTACAACGCAACTCTTACTCTTCATCAACTTATTGAGAACACTGACGCGACTTACTGCATCGACAATGAGGCTCTGTACGATATTTGCTTCCGTACTCTGAAGCTTCAAAGTCCAACATACGGAGATTTGAATCATCTTGGTTAATTTATATTCTACATTTTCAAAGCATCCTGTTCATTTTAGTAGCCTTAACCATGTCTGGAGTGACTACTTGTCTTCGCTTCCCAGGCCAATTGAACGCTGATCTTCGCAAATTGGCTGTCAACTTGGTTCCATTCCCGCGTCTCCACTTCTTCATGCCTGGTTTCGCTCCACTTTTGGCTAAGGGCGCAGCTGTCTATCAGGCCCAAAATGTTGCTGAATTGACCAAGCAAATGTTCGATGCCAAGAACATGATGACTGCTTGTGATCCACGCCATGGACGTTATTTGGCTGTTGCTGCTATCTTCCGTGGGCGTATGTCAATGCGTGAAGTGGACGATCAAATGATGTCAGTTCAAAACAATAATTCGTCTTACTCTGTTGAATGGATTCCAAACAACGTTAAGACTGCGGTTTGTGACATTCCTCCACGTGGTCTCAAAATCTCTGCCACGGCCATTATAAACTCTACGGCAATTCAAGAACTGTTCAAACGCATCTCTGAGCAATTCATGGGTAAACGATTTTTTCTTGTCTAAAAAACATTTTTCTCGTTTAGCCATGTTCCGTCGCAAAGCCTTCCTTCACTGGTACACTGGCGAAGGTATGGATGAGATGGAATTTACTGAAGCCGAGTCCAGCATGAACAACTTGATTTCTGAATATCAGCAATATCAAGATGCGACAGTTGATGGAGATGAATATGAAGCCGAGAATCCTCCAGATTCACCAGAATCGGGTGAATCAGGAATTGAGCAGGAACGTTGCCAGGTCTGTTTTTTTTAATTTGACAAATCCAAATCCGGTAATATTGTGTGAACGACGAACTCGATGGGATAGGGTTTATTTTTATTCACTTTTTAGCTTTAGAGGTTATCACCCAATAGAGCTAACTTGGTGGGTGTGGTTATATGTTTCTTGTAGGGTTTTGTGCTTTTTGAACTTAATTATGTTCGTCGTTATATCACTAGCTGGTTATTTTTGGTCCTCTCGAATAGCGGCGCTTTTACAATTACATTTAGATTCTTTTTGTCCTTTTAATAATATTTTTTATTTTTCAGGATAATAGCAGCATAAAAGAAATTTCCACTCAACAACTTTCTAGTTCGCGTGATTTGGATGATGATGAAAAGGAAAATTTGGATAGTCGAGATCAGCAACAAAAGTTACAACAATATATATATATAGGTTCAACATTTCCTTCGTCGACTTCTAATTCCTTATCGTCAACTACAACTCTTTCATCATCAAATCTTCAAGCCTTCAAAAAAATTACAAATTTGAATTCATTACTTCAGAAGATCAGCACAAATGTTGGAGGGGAATTTACTACGACAGGAACAAGTTCTACAACCCTTACTTCATCTATAACGAGTTCGGCAATTGTGCCTAAAGGACCTAATGATCTTCCTCTCGGAGGGTCTATTGCCGGCAATGTCTTAACACCTGACAAGGTTCAAGGAGATGCGTCGGAGAAACAGTTGAATTATTAAAAAATTTTACAAATCGTTTTTTTTTCTCATAGGTTGCAACACCCGAAAACATCTTTAATGCCTCTACCTTCAGCACCTTCTTATCCAACTCTTCTTCCTCCAATTGGCCATCCACTCCCTGGAAGTACTTTTCAATCTACTTTTCCTGCTAGAATGACGGAGCCGAATACTACAATTCCACCTTTTCAACAAATAAATAACACAACGATTTTTCCTCCATCAGATTCTTCGGTTCCTCCACCACCGATATCTGCTGTTCAGAATGGTTTTACTTCAGGTCAAAGAATGCCTGTAGATGCTATACAACAACAAAATTCTACACAAACAAATGCTCTGTCTACACTAGAGAAACAGGATGGTAATACTAAAAATATTTAAATTAACAAAATATTAAATATAAAATAAAAATTTAATTGAAAATTGTGCTTATTTGAATATGCTCAATGAAAAATATTTAATAAAAAATTACAGAAAAATCTCCTGAAACCGCCGAAGGACAGCGACGACAAATTTCTCTTGGTCTTAGTTTAGATGAAGGAGGTTCTCCGCCATCACTTGAACAGCAACAACAAAATTCCCCATCGTCTGTACAAATTCCCCAATCTATTCAACAACAATTTTCTTCTGTTTCCTCAAGTATCATAATAAATCAACAGCAACAACAACCAAATCTTCCACCTCGCCAAATTAGCCTTGAAGAAGCCACAGAAGCTCAATATTTACGGAATGTGCTTTATCACTACATGGTTGGACGTGAAAATTTCGGAAGAGAAAGTGTGGTAAGGTTTTTATTAATTAAATATGTTTGTGCTATTGAGAGGAAAAATAGATTTTTCCGTACCCGGATTCCGAATTTGCAACTTGAGCTTGCAACCGTGGGCGAAAATTTTTGAATTTCAGTATAGACAAGGGTTAAAAATCCTCATTTTTATAAAAAATACAAGAAAACTGAAAATACATGAACCGGGTCAAATCCCAAATCCGGTACAAAAAAATCGCCGGATTTGGATTACGGATTTGGCATTGAGCCGGACCGTATCCGACCGGATTTTTCCCGGATTAATCCGGAAAAATCTGGAGATCGCGAAAAAACCAGGATTTGGGATCCGGACTCCGGAAAAATCTGGCGGATCCGGTTCCGCTCACTAGTTTTTGCTTATAATCAATCTTTAGTAAATTTCTATTTT
The DNA here is from genome assembly GCA_963681835.1 of Meloidogyne enterolobii. Classification (NCBI taxonomy): domain Eukaryota; kingdom Metazoa; phylum Nematoda; class Chromadorea; order Rhabditida; family Meloidogynidae; genus Meloidogyne; species Meloidogyne enterolobii. The sequence goes on along the minus strand of CAVMJV010000049.1, from coordinate 270,445 downwards.
ATTTTTTTTGTTTTTCAGACTCTTGCTAAAGTCATTTGCGCTCTTTGTAAATTTCCACCAGAACAACGAGACTATATTCTTAGCATAGAGGAGGCTCGCTGTCAACGTTGACTCCCAGGTTCGATACATGCACTTAATTTACATCAAAGTCAAGTTAGTCAGTGTAATCGTCTAAATAGTTTAAATAATTGGAATATTAGTAGCTCTTAGAGCTGTCCGAGACCGAAATTTTTCCAAGACTCAAGACCAAAACTCCAAGACTCAATACCAAAAATAAAACCAAGACAAGACCAAGACAAACACCCCAAGACCAAGACCGAAAAAAAAACCAAGAAAAGTCTTGGTTCCAAGACCAAGAGTCTCGGACAGCTCTAGTAGCTCTGTTCTTTTACAGACAAATAATTCTGATAGACCTTTATACAATATTAATGCATTCCCATATTCTTAATAATGTCCGTTTTCTCACTGACTTTTTCATATAAATATTTATGTGATTAGTGAATGATTGTTTGAGTGATTTTTTTTTATATTTTCATGGTCAGTTTTTCTCGTTTTCGACTAAATTTTGGTTTTTGATTTGAAAATCGTGTATTAATTACTGAATATTAGAAAATTAATTATTGTCGATATACCTATAAGTGATTTATCGTTTATTGTGAAAAATCTGGTTTTACAAAAATGTTTTATTTACTGTAAGTAAATATAGTATGTGCTTGACCGTTGTGATTTTTTCGTTTTTATAAAATTCTCAAAAATAAATGGGTCTTGTCCAGATTACGTGTCCAATGCAAAGTGCCCGGTTCTTTATTTTAAAGATGGTCCTGTATCGTGCGGGTGTAAAATAACTGGGTGGGAAGATCTCTCTATATCCTTAGATTTTATGTTGCTAAAATGATATGTTGATCTAAATATATGTAAATTTTTTAATTTTTCCAGACGTGAGAAAAAATTAAGAATTTAATCGGTCTCGATATTTCCATACATGACAAAGTTTTAGAAGTTAAATTTAAGGCAATCTTTGATACTTAGTAATATTTTAGTCGCGATTCTAGTTTAGAAGCTATCGCTTCTGGATGTTCTTCCGCTTTAAATGAAATTAATAATCTTGCATGATCCCCACAGGAAGAGGTTGAAGAGGGAAATAATAATAATAAATCTCCTTCACCGCCCCCAAATGTGGAGAAAACTGAGATGAAGAAAATGAGACTCCAACCAACTTTCGAGGACGTGTTGCATATCCATCCAAATTGCTTTCAACTGTTTCTGCTTGTCAATATTTACCCGAGGAACAAATGATTACTACATGCCAAATTTTGATGAATCGTGTTCCAAACACTTCTTCGTGTTTGACTTCTTCGTGTTCCAAACATTGTTTCTGCTAAATCGCCAGCTACAATTTGTGGTGACATTCATGGACAATTTTATGAACTTATGAAGCTTTTTAAAAGTGGAGGATCGATTTTGGAGACTAATTATGTTTTTCTGGGAGATTATGTTGACAGGGTTCGCGGCAATCACGAAACTCGAAGAGTTTCCCACCAATACGGTTTTTATGACGAATGTCAACACAAATATGGAAATTCTGTTGTTTGGACTTGGTTTTGTCGTGTATTTGATGTTCTTCCAATTCGTGCATTAATTGATAACCAAATATTTTGTGTTCATGGAGGGCTTAGTCCAGAATTGCCTACTTTAGATGCTATAATGTGCTTGCAAAGAAGTGTGGAAGTTCCGGCAAATGGTGCGCTTTGTGATTTGGTTTGGTCAGACCCAGACGATTCTGATTGTGGCTGTTTCTTAATCCTCGTGGTGCTGGATGGTTATTTGGCCGCGATGTTGTAGAAAAATTTCTTGAAGTTAATGGGCTTTCATTAATTTGTCGGTCACATCAATTTGTACAGGAAGGCTTTAAATATATTTTTGACGATGTTGTGCACTGTTTGGTCAGCCCCCAATTATTGCTATCGTTGTGGTAACCTAGCTTCTGTCTTAAAAATTCATGGGTCAAGTGGAGATCGAGAAACTATATAGGTATTTTAGTGAGGTAGAAGAATCAGAAAGGAAACGATTTGAATGTGTTACTGTACACTTTTTTGTAAAAGATATTTAAAAAAATAATGTGTATTTTTTTGTACCTCTTTGCATTTAATATATGGTTATTTTGACCCTTTTTTCTGTTTCTGAAATTTTTTTTTGATAATTAAAAAATAATTTACTACGTGAGGGTTTACCTGTTTCACTCGGCTTTAAAAAAGGAAAAACAGTTAAATCAGGATTAAATACAGGTGTGATATTTACTTTTTCTTGTCATGTGTATTTTTTTGTATGACAATGTCCATATATGACAATGTATGGACATGACAATGTCCATATATTTTAGATAACTTCCAGCTTACGAAGATTATCAAGTCGTTACGTGAGGTTTTGTCACTTTCGCGCCTGACTTGAAGAAAGGTAATACATATAATTTGTTTTATTTATTTGAAAATAATCTCGAAAAATTAATTTTAGATCAAAAACCCGCTATGACAATTTCTGAGTACGAAAAACTGTCCAACTCTTTACGTGAAGGTGTGCCAATTCCTAAAGGTTTTTAAGAAAGAAAACTTTCTACTACTCCGTTTATGAACAACCAAAAACCTCCAGTAATTCAATAACAAACAACAATTCAACCAATTACAAAATCATCAAAACTTCCTCAAGCTACAAAAAATAAAAATAACGTCCAAGAAGAAGCCAAGAAGTCTAAGAAAAATAAAAATGAAACTAAAATTGAAGCAAAAAATACAAAGAAGGAAAGTAAAAGGAGTGAAACAATCAAAACAACTCCAAAAGTAGAAAGTAAAAAACTAAGTCAAAAAACATCAAAAGAAGACTGTCAAAATTTCAATTGAAGAGAATAAACCAAAAACTTAAATTAAATTTTTATTTAAAGTTGAAAAAAGGTATTTTCTCTTCATTGGAAAAGGAAGTAAAACAAATTAGACGATCAACAACAAAAAATGAAATTAAAAATATTTTTAGTGAAGAAAAGAAAAATGGAAGAAATTTTATAATTTATTTTAATGAAAAACCTTTTGACGAGAATGAATTTTTGACAAAACCAAAGAAATAAATAATAAATTAATTTTAATATTTCTTTAAATTTTTAACTGTTAACATTTTTTTTGGAAATAATTTTTATTTAATAATTAGTTTTTATTTCTGCTTTTATAAACCCTAAACTTATAGGGTTAAAACAAAAAATGAAATTAAGGCTTTACAGCACTAAAGGCAAAACTATATTTTTAGAAATTTTGGGATCTTCGGTAGGCTCTAAGATTAATCCTTTTTAATGCCGCATTTGAAAATCCTGGGAATTAAAAAGTTCGACTTATATAATTCTTAAATAATTTTGCTTTTTTTATTATTAAAAGTTTATGACAAATTACAATTCTAGAATCATTGGTCTCTATTCCCCTATTATGGATGTACTATATCGCTTTTAACAATTATTTAAAATACTATTAACTTCTATCTTGATATTCCCCACTTTGTAAACTACTCCTTCTAGTTGCCCCTCCACTGCTCACACCAATACTTGGTTCTCGAAGACTCGGCCTAATTTAAATATTAAAAATTAATTTAAATAATTTTTAATTACTTTCTTTCTCTTTTTTGCCATTTTGGAGGTAAAAGGAAATTATTACATCTAATTTTGTCTAAAAATAATTGTTGTTGTTCATCTTTATTTAATAATTCTTTTCCTATATTTTCTTCATCAAACCACCAAGAACGTGTTTTGAAACGTAAGGAACGGGAAATTGCTGCCTGACCAAAATTATGTAAAGCAACAGTACAAACAATATATCTAAATAATAATTAAATATATTTAAAGTTTATTAACGAATTAATTAAATTTGTTTTTATTTAAAGGTTAAATTGCTCAACTATATAACTTCAGGCGCCGAATAGCCAAAATTTAAATATGCAATGCTAAGGGCAAAACTATTTTTAGAGATTTCGGGATCTTCGGTAGGCTCTAAGATTAATTCTTTTTAACACCACACGTGAAAATCCTGTGAATTAAAAAGTTCAACCGAGTATCAGCATTAAGGCCAATAAGTGTAAATTTCCTTCGTTTTCCAGCTTCAAATCTTCTCCAATATTGGAAAGGGGGAGCTGGTTCTTGAGTAAATAATAATAAATATTTCTTTAAAAATAAATATAATTTTTGTCAAAATAAATCTAAAACTTCTGGCCCATTATTTTTTCTTGGAGCTCGCCAAGAAATTGTAGCAGTTTCAGAACTAATAGCATCCAATTGTAATAATTGGGGAACAGTACAAGGCTCTTAATAATTTTAAGTAAGTATTTAAATTGTATATTCTGACCAGTATATTCTTGGCATTTAACTGGTTTTGAACTTCCCTCTGAAGTAGAAATACGAACATTAAATTCATAGAGAGTAAATGATCTTAAAATAATTTTTTTGAAAATAAATTTACTAAATATTTTACTTTAATCCACTAACAACAAAACGATTTTGTCTCAAAAAATCAATCACTTTGGTGGAATTATTTAATCTGTGAGGGGTTCTAGGTGCATAACTTAATGTATACCAAAAAGGCTTTCCTTCCAAAAAAATTTGTGTTGAAGGTTCCCATTTGAGAGTAACAGAATCAGCTGTTGCATTAAAAGGAGCAATTCCTTTTGGCATTGGAATAATTACTTTTTTTAAATAAATTATTTAAATTATTAATTTAGAAATACCCTCAGGCATTTTTTTAATTAAATTTATTTGTTTTTTAGAGAAACTTCCAGCATTTAATCTATACATTGCTGTAGCCGTCTCAAAAAGTTTACGCATAGCTTCTCTCTTCATAGCCTCTATTCTACGTTGTTGGACAGCTTTTAACCATTCCAAAGGATCATAAAATAAAATTAATTTCCCCAAATATTCTTTCCAAACTTAAGTACCTCTAAATCCATTCTTCTACCAAAAAAGTGAAGTCTATCAATATAATAAGCCCCTACCATATCAATAAAAGTAGTGGCAACAATTAATCCAATTAATATAATAAAAAGTATCGGCAAAATAAATTTTACATTTTTTGGTACTAAATCTTAAAGAAATATAAATTAATATGTAATGTTGGAATTTTATTTACACCCTTGGAGCGGGGTATACATATACTTATTTACACCATTATTTATGTACATCCTTTATTGGAGATGTCGTTTAAACAGCCCCTCAGTTGTCAACTAAAGAAATGTACCTTAAATTTAGACGCAGCCTCTAATGGGCAAATTTAAATTTAGATCCGAGCTATTAATTAATATTTTTATTATTGTGTAAGCAGAACTAAGGATATATACATATCATCCATCTTCCACATCCATCCTCCCCCATCCTATTTCCAGTTAGTCTTAAATTACTTCCTTAAATTCTTAATTCTTCAATAATTAATTATTTTCACCTCCAAAGCCAATAGTCATTACACTCATCATAATAAAATAGAGAGAATCAAAGAATGTCCAATCTTCGAGATAAGCTACAAATTGTGCAGAGCCAATAATATAAGCCAAAAGTAAAATATAAACAAGAAAAAAGGGGACTTCAACAAAATGTGTTTTTTCTAAGTTTTTCCAAAGAAATTCAGCCATTTCTTCTTCATTTCTGACTAATTGACCAGAAAGTTTACGAGAAGAAAGTCTTCTCCTTCCTCTAGTTCCAACAGCGATATATTCAATTCCGCTATTTGCATGAATTCTTCTTTTTCTGTGCCGATACCATCCAAGTAAATAATAACGAAATTTAACACATTCTGTGTAAAGTCTGTTAATTCCTTCTGTACAAAATTTTGCCTAAAATATTTTTTTGAAAAATATTTTATTTTTAAAAATCACCAAATCTGCTAAGGTAACCAAATAAAGAGGAATTCCAAAAATTAAATAAAATATGCAAAATATACGTTGACCTAAACTGTTTGGTGCATTTACACCATAACCTTAAATTATTTAAATTCGGAAACAAATATTTTTAAAGAAATACCAATAGAAGTCAACCAAGTAGTTGAAAAGAATAAATTCCAAATTATGCTATTCGAATATTTCTGAAATAAATAATTAAATTTAAAATAATTAATTAGTTTTTTTCTTGATTTTATGGATTGTTTAAAAAGTAATGGGGAAATACATATTAAACTAAAGTTGGTCAAAATTGGAGAGAATTTTATGAAAAAAGAAGAGTTAGCTACAAAGCTGGATCTACAAAATTTTTTGTATTTTTAGTTCCTACATTAAGAAAGAGTTTAGCAAAGGTCTAGCCACCGGGCAGGATTCGAATCTACGACCTTTTGACAGTTATTTCTAGGCGCTTTCGCTCACCATATAATACAAGAGCTCTACTCTGAGCTACAGGAACATCGACTAATGCTCTTTTATCCTTTTAGATCGTTTAATCCACGCCTAAGCGTTTTAAATACTCTAGGTGAATCATCCTCACAATTATTAGCCAGCAATTTTATATTACAATTATTATGTATGTATTTGTGGAGTATATAAATACTAGTAAAATGTATTGCAATTTTAAATAAAGCAAAATTATTTAAATTCCTACATTTCTCTCATTAATTTCATAAACATTTAAAATAAATATTTTAAAAGGATCCTTCTTCTCTTCATAAAAATAACCAAAAAATATTTTAATCATTTCATTTTGTTTTGAACTATTATTTTTATAAGGAAGAATTTCAACTAATTTCTTTAATGTTTCGTCCACAAATTGCTTTTTAATTCTTTAAATATAAATTTTTGTTATATTTTATTAAAAAATATTTTTTAACTCAAAAATTTCATTTTCTGAATTATTTTCATTTAAAGTAATTAAAATAAAAGAGCCAATAACAACATAAAAAATAGATAAAAAAAGTAAAGTTATATGAGGTAAAGCAACACGAAAAACCTTTAAAACTTAATTTTTTTAAATATTAAATTTTAGAATGAACTAATTGTTTTGTAAATCCAAATTGGCCAGGTAATGCTTCTGACCATTTACAAAGTTCATTTGGGGCAATTCCACACATTTTAAGTAAAATAAATAACTGGAAATAAATTAAAATTTAAAAAATAAATATAAATTATGTATGTAGTGACAAGAGATCCTATCTACACAAAATTTTCAAGAATCGTAAATAGTATACGGCTACAAACAACTTTTTTCATTTTCATATTCTTCCATCATCACCATATGGAAATCAACCAAAGCTCTATTTTTAGTAATCAAATTTGGTATATTTATTAATTATTTAAATTAATATGTAGAAAAAAAATCTGCTAAAATGTTTTCGAAAATATATAAATTATTATATGTATATTAAAAAAAATATTTTTAATAAATTTATATAATATTTTAAAGAAATAAAAATATTTATATGTACGAAAATAAATTTGGAAATTAAAATAAGATACATAAAAAGAAGACTTAAAAACAATCCATTTTATCCAATAAAATTTAATTATTTTCATTCCAAAAATGTTTTAGGAAATTTAATTTAGACAAAAACATGGCTGAATTGAAAAACATTTTTTTAAATAAAAATAGGTAATATGTAGAATTATTTATTATTTTAATCATTTTTAAATCAATCTTTTTAGGTAAGCTAATTAATATTCACTAGAATGTTGGGTATCCCCTATTAGAGCTATCACGAAATTTCGATTTTTGAGGGTTCTTTCGTTCGTTTCCTTCGATTTCGAAAATTTTTTTGTTTCAACTCTATTCAAAAATGCTAAAACTACTCATTTGAGATTCTGAGAGATTACTTATTTAAGATTCTGAGAGTACAATTCTGTACAATTAATGTTCATTGCTTCCAAATAATCATGCCGTTTTTAATCACTTTTATACATACTTTATCTTATAAGTACCTAAATTCCTACACCTTTTTGGATCAACTAAAATATTTTTTCAACTTTTAAAAGATATCTTTATCTCCAAAAATTTTTTTAAATACAAAATTCTAAAATAAATAAATATGTAAATAATCGTATTAAAGTTATGATGTTTAACTAAAAATGGAATCATTTAAAGATAACGTCCAATTATTTCCTTAGCATTCCTTCCGGAACTAAATATTCTTACTATTTTGTGTCCACAAAATAATATATAAATTAATCAGTTTACTAAAAAATATTTTTAAATTATTTAAAAGAAATAAATTCAAAAAAAAATGTTTAATAATTTCAAAATAATTTTATTTTTAACAATTTTTCTATTTATTTATTTAAATATTAATTTTATTGAATCAAGGAATATTTTGAGTAAAAGAGGACAAAAATTATTTTCAAATAAAAAGAGGGAAATTTTAAAAAATTCAACAAAAATTAAAAATAACGACGAAGAAAAAGAGGAATTTTTTATAGATTATGCAATGCTTTCATATGAATCCATTGATAATTATGCTATTTATTATTTTCTCGATAATTGTTATTATGAAGAGGAAAAATTTGAAGAATATTGTTATATGGATAAAATGAGTACTCCAATGAATGCTAAATTTGATGTAAATTTATTTAAAGAAATATTATTTTAGTAGAATTAAATAAATATTTAATTAAAAATTTTTTCAAATTCAAAAAAATTCGTTTAGGTTTTAACTAAGGCCGCAATAGCCTAACTATTTCTTCATCTAATTGTAAAAGTCTATGCTGAAAGATAACAAACATCCTCAGTCTAAAGTATCATTACTAGAGTTCGAACTTTCAAAATGCCGGGCCCGGGACCCAGTTTTTTACTCAAAATCGCTGTATATTGTTGTAGATATTATACAACAAATATTTATTATCATCTAAAACAAATATTTATTATCATTCAGGACGAGCTATATGATGTTGAATTTTTTGTTGATGAACTTGTTGACAGTCAGGGGAATACAATTGTAAATATCAGTAGAAGCACTACTTTTACTCTTTATTCGATGTTTTTTCGCAATATTATACAAGGAAATAAAAAAGATATTACAAAAATTTCAAATGTTTTAGATGCTCATTATGATATTTCTCGTTATTATTTGGATGGTTTATGTAATGATACTAAAATAAAGAGAAATCAATTAAGTTTAAAATTTAATGATGCGAATATTGCAATTAATTTTGATGGAGGTGATTTGGCCGGATATAGTGTAAGGATTTTTTAAAATTAAATTAAGAATTAAATACTAATTTATTAATGATAAAGAATATCAAAATTATTCGGGGATGATTAAAAATAAATTTTGAAAATTATTATCCAATGGAAAAGCTTTTAAGTAATTGGCAAAGACTTTCTAACTAAAACTAAAGACAAAATTTTATCCAAATATCAATTAATTTTTCTCATCTAACCGAGTCCTTCGAATGTCCATAATTAGCGATAAAATAAATATGTATTTAAATATTTAAGCATGATAATATTTGTGAAATTGAAATATGGGATTGGGAAGGAGATGCCGAGTTACAATTTGCATTGCCAGTCTTTAATAATTATTGCATATTTTTTGATTCTTTTTTACAACAAATAGCATTTTCTCCAAGAAAGAAAAAAGAAATAGAGTGGTCATATTGCCATATTTATTAATTAAATTAAAAGTTGTTTAGTTAAATAATTTATAATTAGTATTTTATATATTCATAATTATTTTATAATTCTTTTTTATTTATTTAAAAAATTTGTTTATTAAAATGTTCAATAATAATGTTAATTATTATTATTAAAGTTAATTATTAAAACAATATTTTTCCATTCACATCGAAAGTAAAAAAATAATTTTTGTTCAGAAATATAACAAGAAGCATCACCATTTATTTTTAACTCACAATGAACATTCATAGAATATTTTTAAATTCAAAATTCAAACATCCATTCGTTAATTGCAGTATATTTCAAAAATTTTTTCCTTTTTGGATTCGGAAAGAAATTTGAAAATTTTTATTTATAAATTACAAAAAAATAGCCTGTTCATACATGATTAGGAGGATTTATTAATTTATTTTAAATAGTGTAGTAAAGCAATTCTTCTTAATCTAGAAGCATATCTCCATTTAATAGCTTTTTCCTCTCTTTGTCTCCACCATTGTTCATCTCTTACTTCATTAATTAAATATCTACTAATTAAAGCTCCCCCCTTTTCATTCTTAATTTTATTCATTTCCAAACATTCATTTGTTAATTCATTCGTTAATTTAAAATTAGAAATATTTTCAATACAATTATGTTCTCTCATTCGAATAAAATAACTGGCAGGTTCTTTTGATTCAATGAAATTCTAAATTGTTAAATTTTTTTGATTTTTGATTAAATTTTTTGATATAAATTAGGCAACTAAATTTGGCAGATAAATAATAATAAAAATAAGTGACTAAAGTTTTATAAGGTGACTAATGTTTTCATACTTTTATTGTTTAAATGCTTTAGAACAGCAGTAATGGAACCTGTTTCTGGTAACTGAAACAGTGGGACAGGCGAAACAGTGGGACAGGCCCCCTGGCAGTTACTGCTAGGCGCTTTCGCTCACCACGTACAAGTTTTTACCGACTGGGCTACCGGCGCGCTGCTTTCACCCTTTCTTTTAATAGAGCTTAAACCCCTGCCTAGTGAGCGTTTTAAATGCTGGCCAGCTGGATCTTTCCCTTCCTTACAGTAATTATGGTACAGTCAGTTTTAACAACGGTATATTGCTTATTCGAATTTTAAGATCGGATCTAGTATAGCCTTATTCTCCTTTTAATTATTGGAAATTACCTTTTTAATTGCATTAATAAATTCAATAACAGATGATTCTTCTAATTTATTATTATTATTCGCATCAGATGACCTCCTTAATTGTAACATTCTAGGCTCTCCATCCTTCCTTTTTGTGGATAACCAATTTAAAATTAAACTTAATATATCAACATTTTCATTATTTAAATTTGCAGAATCAACAGATTTTCTCTTAGCACGATTTGGGAAATTTGAGGAATTAACAAGAACATTCCATCGCTGACGAGCAGCTGTGGGTGTTGATGGAAGCTTTTGAATGTTGTTGGAAGAAACTGCCAAATTGGGATTTACAAGTTGCAAAACCTTAAATTTCAAATATTTTTAGTTTATTTTAAAAGACTAAAGCACTAATTGATCTCGGATCCTTATAAATCTCTAATTGATATAAATCTCTAATTCTCATCTTCGACCCTTAATAACGCAAAGTAAATAGTTAATTATAATGATCATCCTCCTTAATATCTACGGGATATCCTTTAAATATTATTTCCTTTTTCTATATACAAAACTAGATAATATTGGCAATTGAAAAATTTAATTAGAGATATATCAGAGGAATCGGTGTATTTAATTAAAAATATTTTTACAAACTTTAATATCTAAAAATGTTGTGGGGAATTTAGAATTAAGTTCGGGTAACATTTTTAAATCCTCAATACGAATTCCCTCAATACTATTAATTGAAGGAAGTAAATGTCGTAAAACTTCGAATTGTTTTTTGTTGTTTATTTTTTTAGTTCCTCCAACTTTAGAATCGCTAACTAAATTAATAACAACATTATTAAATATTGGAGACATTCTTTGAACAAATTGGGCAACTTTTGAATCAAAATAACTAAAAATAATTTATAATATCCAAATATTTATTAAAAGCACCAAATCTCTAATGAAGTAAAATTTCTTATATTAACGGGCAAAGGTGCTTCGGCTAAAGGCAATTCAGAATCCCAACCCCTTCCATGCCAGGCATGTATTGTTGGTGCTGATTGACGTCTAGCCCCATAAGTAGAACAATCAAATCGAAGTGTAGGCAAAGTAATTAACCCATATCTATGCAAATAACAGGCAAGAATTGTACAAAATCTTCTGTCAGAAAATTCTTCCGCTAATGAGGCTATTTCTTGACGTGTCAACAAAGCCAATATATCCATCCAAATATTTAAAGGAAGATCTCTTAATTATTAAATATTTTGTACACCCAGAGTTACGTTCAATCTTTATTCTATAGATGAATTTTTAAAGAGAGAGGAGCTGCCTAAATGTTATCTCTATCTTACATACAACTCAAAATTTTTTCATCTCCAAGGGTGTATGTACATGGGTTCTAGCCGACCCGATTCTCGAAAATCGAGAAATCATTTTTATGTCGGCTAGATTACTGGTATGTACAATCGAGATCCGACTGTATTTAAAACATTGTATATTGACTCAAATATTTTTAGGAAAAATATAAATACATAAATATTGGTTTTCGAATTAAATATATTCTAGTATTTTACTATCAATTAAGGAAAAATTACAGTTTCATGATGTTGTTATTCAATAAAGTGATATTTATTAATTAAATTAAATAGATTTCAAATCAAAAGAAATATGTAAACCAAAAAAATTTTTTAATTATAAATTTAATTTATTTAAAATAAAAAGTTATATTTAAGGATAATAAATTAAAATCTGTGGTTTTTAAGATGATTTTAAATGATGAAAATTAATTAATAATAAAGTTAAGAATTTTTTATAAAAGCGATTAATATTTCTATAACAAAATTTACTAAAATATTTTGGGAATAAAAGCTTTAACTAAAAATAGAAAAAGAATTTTAAAAATCAGTCAATCATTTGGAAAAGAAAAAGAAATTCGAGATTTAAAAATTTAATTTTTTAAAAATATTTTTAGTAGATGAAATTAAATCTTTTAAGTTTAAGGATAAAAAACTATTTTAAAAAAATCTAAATTATTTGTGTAAATGGCAAAAGAAAAATATAAACATGAAAATAGAATGGAACTTCAAATCTCTAAATAGAAAAATATTTTAAAAAAAGTTTAAATGTCATTGCAACAATTGAAAAATGATGAGGATTGATTATGAGGTGATTTAAAATAAAGTAAAAAACAGTTGATATGTGGAAAATTTAAGTTAAAAAGAAATAAAATAATTTTTTGAGAAAGAAAGAGAATAAGTAAACAAGGAATTTTTATGTTAATTTCGAGTTAGTGAACAGGGATGAGGAAGGATTTTTAAAAAGAAATTTCAGTGAATAAAACAAAATTAGAATAATTTCTAAAGAAAAATTACAACACAAAGAAATTTTGAAATTTTCAAGTGCACATGAAATATCATTGAAAACACACTGAAGAACTACAACCTTCTATCAACGAAATTTTTTACTTCTTTACAATCCTAATAAGAGGATCTGAAGGGATTAAAAGGAAATGAGGGAGTTGAAGAAATTAAGGCGGATATCGGTGGAGTAGGAGAGTTGGAGAAATATGGAGGGATGAGGTAGATATCTGAGGCGATTAAAAGGCTGTTGATATAGATATAGCCGACATCCCTCCAAATCTCCTGAATAATTTAAAATAAATAATTTACGATGGCCAATCTTATTTTTAAATAAAAAAATTTATTTTAATAAAATTAATATTCTAAGATTGCCTATAATACTTAAAATTAAAAATATATATTTCTAAAAATATCAAAACAAAATGAATTTAAATACAGAAAATTATTTAAATGGATAAATATAGACAGAAAACTTTCTTAAGGTTTATAAATATTCATGATCTAAAAATGCTTATAAAAAGGTTTGCTTAAAAGTGCTTTTCAAAAACTTTTTAAAAAATATTTTTAAAAATTCTAAAAAAATGTTATTAAAAAATAAAATTAAAATTATTTTTTGTTTATTTTTAATTTTTAATTTAAATGAAAGTAACGAACAATGTGAATGTGAATGTAAACCTGAATTTGAGATAGTAACACCTGATAAAGTAGAAGGACCTTTAACACAAGATTTTCAAGAATGGCTTTCTCAGTAAATATATTAAATAAAATTACCCTAAAAGTCCTATTGCCCGATTATGAAGAAGCACACCCAATGGAAATCGTTGAAAATAAAAACCCCGAGGCTTTAATTGGGGCATTCAAATTATATATGAATTAAAAAATATTTTTTTTTTACATTTAAAAAAAATTTTCTAATAAATTTTGACAGGCATGAATATTATGAGGACTTGGCTGGTTTTGGTAATTTAAATAGTTTTGGTGGGCGTAAATACAAAAATCAGCCGGTAAATATTAAAAAATTAAATTTAAATTAGGTATCCTTAATAAGCCGAATCAATCCGCATAAATATAGATATCAACAAAAAATTAGAAATATTTGTCAAAAATTTATCATACTATTATAATTGGGGTTGGTGGAAAAAGATTGTAGATTTTTAATCAGATTTTTACAAAATTTGTGCATATTTTCCATTTTCTGCGTTTGCGATTTCTCTACCAACTCTATTAATTAGTTATTGGAATTCTTATAATACTTTTAAAAAAATAAGCTCCGGCTTTGTCTATTAAGGAATAAGGTCGGCTATATTTCCAAATTAGAGCATATAATATATTTTTGTAACTAATAATTTCAATATTGACCAAGTATAAAGACTTTTAGATAAATAAACGTCCAGTAGTATTTATTCATGGCAATTCTGATGGGGCGTTAGCCGGGCATGGGGGTGATTGGAACAGCGGATGGAGTAATTCAATTAGTTATTTTATGTCACATGGAGGATACACTACAGCTGAATTATATGCAATAACTTATGGAATTAGGGATATTACAAAATCTATAGAAAAGTATTTTTTATTTAATTATTGATACACGAAAGAGTTAAATAATAAAAATTAGCTTTCTTTAATTCATTAGGAATAAAAAAATTTTTGCCCAGTTTATTTTTAAACTAAAAATGCCCTAACAGTAGGATCAGAATAAAAAGGTTATTACATATTAAGGTTCGCGTCCATTTAGGAGTAAAATTATGAGGAAGGAGTGAACTAAGTAAATTTAAATATAGAGATTTGTAACAATTACATAATTTAAAATTAAAATACTTCCTTTATCCAAAAATTATTTTTTATAAAGTAAATTAACTTGCGGAACTGCTACAAGATTGCGAAGATTTGTAGATGCTGTTTTAGCTTATACAGGTGCGGAAGAAATAGATATTATTGCTCATTCAATGGGTGTTACTTATGCAAGAATTATTATACAAGGGAATATGTGGATTTTACATAGAGTAAAATTAAAATTAATTTTTATTTAAAAATTAATTTAAAAGTGCCAACTTGGAGACCCTCTAAAAAGTAAAATAAATAAATTTATTGCGATCGCTGGTGCTAACAATGGCTTATGTATTTGTGCTGATGCTGAAGGAGAAACAACTAACGATACAAAAAGAGTTCCAGCTTGCAGTAAAGAAGTATAGGGCTGTTTAATTATTTAATTATAAAAAATTTAAAGTTTGGTTTCTGGACTGGTCCAAGCTGTCCAGAACATACAGATGTAAAACAGTGTAACAGCAACGATCTTATTCCATGTTCAGATAATTATGGGGATATATTGAGAAAATTGGATCATTCAAATGATGACGCTAAATATATTGTAATTAATAAATTTATATTTATTTTTACTTCAAAAGTAATTATTTTAGGCAAGTTTTTGGTCAACTAACGACACAATAATAGGCCCAACTAATAAAGCATATGGCTGGAAGACTTCAATTGTTGTAGGAACAAAAAAAGAAATGGAATATGATGGCCTTACACATTATACATTAAAAACGGATACTGTAAGGGATCAATTGAAAATACTTCAATTAGAATTATAATTGTATGTGAAATTGATGGATTAAAAACGAATAAAATTACTTTAATTGCTTTAAATAAATTGTGATTTATTAGAAATATAAATTAGGATTTGGATCTCTAAGGGTACTCCCACATAGACATCCGTGTCAAGCGTTCTGTTGAGCGTTTTGTCGAGCGTCAAGCGCACCCTCCCACATATCTCCGTGTAGTGTTGAGCGTCAAGCGTCCGTGCGGGCATCCGTGTCAAGCGCATTCTACCACATATACGTCCGTGTCTAGCGTTGAGTGTCGAGAGTCAAGCGTTTTTGCTTTCAAAATAATCTTGAAAAACGCTTGACGCTCAACAATATAGAGTTCATGGTTCAGACTCCATCTAGTAAAATCACAATATAAGAGGGAATAACTGGAACACTAATTAACGGGCATACAAAATATTATAAGAAAGCATGTGTATAAGGTTGTGATACGAAACTATAGCCGAAGGACCGGGGTTAGAATATTTGAAGATTTCCGGTTGATTCTTCATTTCTCAATAATTTTTTTATTATTCACGTGAAGAATTGCTAGTCGGCTTTTTTAAAGTAGTTTTATTGGCATAAAAGTGCAATTATAGGCAATAAGGAAAGAGACATGTATTTCCCAATATTTTTTAATAAAATATTTTTATTTATTTATTCTTTATTTATACAATTACACAAATAAATTTAAAAAATAAAAAAATAAAAATGTATTTAATATTATTATTTAATTTAATAAATATTTTCTTAATTACAAATTCAACATTAATAAATGAAAAAAAAATATTTAAAAGTGAAGAATATAAAATATTTAATTTAAAAGAAAATGAAGAAAATTTTAATTTATATAAAAATTATTTTTTATCTTCAAATAATAATGAATATTTAAAAAAACTTGAAATTGAATCTTTAATTAAAAGTTTTAGATTTTTTATTGAAAATGCTGCTGGCAAAAATATTTTAAAGGAAGAAGAAGAAGAAAATAAATTTTATAAAATTTTTTATTCATTTTTAAGTGAAAAATTAAAAGAAAATGAAGAAGCTAAAAAAGAAAAATATAAATTTAATTTAAATAAATTCAACAAAAAATTTCAAAAATTTTCAGAAAATTCTTTAAAATTAATTTTAAATATTTTGGAAAATTCAGAAAATTGGAAGAGGGAAAAAATATTTTGTGAATTTTTTAAATTTATTTATAATAATTTGGTTAAAAATGAGGAAGAACTTTTAAATAATGAATATTGGAAAGAATCTTTGGAAGAGTATTCTATTTTGCCTAAATATGTTTGTAAAATTATATTTAAGATTAAAATTAAAATTATAGTTAGGATAGGATTGAATAGTTCAATTCCGAATAAGAACTATCATAAATATATAGAATATTACGACGTTTGTCCTAAAAAATATAAGAATGACAGCAGTCGGACCCCAATAGTGTATTCCATAGGGTTGAAAACAATAGAGATGTCCGAGACCGAAAATTTTCCAAGGCTCAACACCAAGACTAGACATTAAGACCAAGAAGGAAAAACCCCAAGAAGTCTTCAAGACCAGGAGCCTTGGACGTCTGTAGAAAAAATGTAATCAGTTGATAATCAGAGCAAATCCAATTCAACCCGGAAAAACAAAATTCCTTTTTGGGGAATTATAAAATTTTTAATTTAAGGAAATGGATAATTTTAATAAAGAAATTTTATGCGAAACAGAAAATGAAATTGAGGAATTGATAGAAATTTGTTTAAACACAAACTTTTTAGAAAAACAAATTAAATATTCCCATTTTAATTCTCTTCACATTTTTCTTAGTAAAATAAACCCAAATAATTTTTCTTGTGATAATAATGTTAAAGCAAATATTATTAAATTAGTTGGGTATGAATTGTTTTCTAATTTGGAGTTTAAACATCCAGAACTTCTTATAATATGTAAGTAATTTTTAATTTTCTATTTTTAAAAGTTTATAGAAAATTAGAATTTAATTTTTGAATTTCTTGCAAGAAGAATCTTTTAAATTTTTTAAAATTTGAAATGGAAACAAATGAGAGATTTTTATAGGGAAAGAAATTATTATTATTAGCATAACTACGGAAAATAAATATAAAATTAATTCAAAATTCGTTATTATATTCCCTCATTGAGATCAGATTGAAATTTTAATTTTATAATTTTTAAATATATATTTAAATTAAATTAAATATTTTTAGCTTATATCGAACCAGAATTCCGATGGTATTTATATAAAAATATTTTATGGTTAGAATCAACAGAAATGGAAATCCACACGAATGAGGGACTATATTTTACAGATTTAGAAGTCAGAATGAATATTTCAACTTTGTTGGGAAAAGTTGAAAAAATAGAAAATGCTCTTTTGTCTTTTTTAAAAATAAATTCGGAAAAATATAGAAATTTAGAAGAGACATTTAAAAAAATAAAAAAAGAAATATATAAATATATGAAAGATAAATTAAATTATTCGTTATATTTTTTAACCGAATGTTTTGAATTCCTTTCTGGTAAAACTAAAGAATTTGGAAATTTTGTTAAAATTGGAGAAATTAATTTAATTATTGAAGAAATTAATAAAAAATTAGAAGAAATTATTACAAAATTAAATTTAAAAAATGAGGTAGATCCTGAATATATTAGAGAAATTGATGAAATTGTAAATCTGGATCATTTAGATTTTTTGGATCAAAAATTTAATGAAAACAAAAATAATTTAGAATTAATTAAAAGTAAAAAGGGAACAACTTTCTTTCTTTTATGTTTTCTTGAGGAAAATAAATATACAGAAAATTTTGTTAAAAAATATGGATTACTTGATGATAACGGTTTGAAAATATTTTTTTAATTTAAATTAATTATTAAATATTAATAAAATTATAATATTATTTAAATAAATAAAATTAAAAATATTAAATAAATAAACTAAAATTGTGAATTGTGGTTAGTTAACAAAGTTTGTATTTTGGTTCGGTTGTTATGAGATGAGGGGATTTCTAGTTCAATAAATTAAATTAAAAATGAGAAATATTATAGAAATTTATTCAGTATATAGAATATTTTAGGAATATTTTTGGGTAGCAATACTTATGGGCAAACCTCCTGACAGGTCAACCACAATAAACCCAAATAAGTGAACAAGAGTCCGCCGCGAGAGAACTTTGTCGTAGAGCTATAACTTCGGCTAATTTTTTAAATCAGTAACGCTTTAGAATGGTTCGATACAACTCGATGAGCTAAATTAAACACTACTAAGTCGTCAAGGATTCAAAAATTTTAACAGAAAAAAGTTAACAGAATCATCTCCTAAACAATTTCAAAATAAAAAAATTCCGATATGACTGCCAATTAAAAAACTTAAAGTTTTATTTTCTTTTCAGATTTTCTAGAAAATAAACAAATAACAAAACATTATGTTGATATATTAACAAACAAAAATCCAATTATCTATAAAATAAGAATTATTATGGCAGATTATATTATTTGGTTTAAATGGGTTAATTTAATGATTACTGGAAATGTTGGATGGAAAGATCCTGAAACAAAATTAACAATGAAGATTAACGTAAATGAAAATAAAATAAAAATACATAAAAATTATGAATATTTATTTGTAATTAATGAAAAGGAAATTGAAAATGTAAAAATAAATTATTTGGGAATATTAGAGGAATTTAAAGATTTAATTGAAAATAAAATGAAAGAAAAGAAAATTGTAAGGAAGATTTTTAATTTTTAAAACGATAAAATTAAAAAATTTTAGAAAAATAATAAACCACAAAATTTAAATAGAAATTTAAAAATTGTTGAGGAATGGACAGATATTGATAGTAAAAGATATAGTTCGTATATAGAGAATGGTTATGACAAAAAAGATTTAAATAAATTTAAAAATTGGTTAAAAGCCGAACATTTTAAATTAATAAATAAATTAATTGGGGAGAAAAATAAATATTTAATTGAAAGTTTGTTTTTATTTCTTTAAACTTTTTAAATATGTATTTTAGAGGAATTTAGTTAATTAACCACTAAATATTTTATTGGTCAATTAAGGTTGGAAGTAGGGAACGAGTCGATCCAATTCCCGAAATTAGGAAGTTATTTCTGATGTAGGCACGTTCCCTGATTGATAACTGTGGAGATTGGGAGGCAAAAACGAGTCAACGAGGTTTCAAAAAATGGAGGAGGGGGAAGGGGATTACTGGTGAAACGGGAAGGAAATCAACTCTCTGACACGTTTACTGTTTAAATGAGAATGGATAAAAATTCCAGTGTCAATATTAGGATGCCGTTTACGAGTCGGGCCGACGTTCGAGTCATTATTTTGAGTCTTTTTCGGGCCAAAATTCGATCATTCGGAACGAACCGGGCCGGCAGCCATAGTCAATATAATACACAATCAAAATTTGTAAGAGTAATTTTAAGTTTTTTATTTTTTAGCAATGAAAGAAATAGAAACAGAAAATCTTTTTAAAAATTTACAAAATTTTGTAAGCTTAGAAAATAGTAGAAAAATAATAAAAATGATTGAAATTGAAAAAGAAAAGGAAAAATTAAATTTAAAAAAATTAAATAAAAAATTAAAGAAAAAAGAAAATAAATTACTAAAAGCTTCCCCAACTTTTTCAAATAAATTAATTGAAGAAAAAGAAGAAAATAAAAATGAAGAAGAAAAAATAAAAGAAAATAAAAAAGAGGAGGAGGAGGAAATTATAAAATTAAAATATTTTATTGAAAATAAAAATTTATTTGAATTAATTAAGAAAAATATTGAAGAAGGAGAGGGGGGAAAAGAGGAAGGAGAAGGAAAGGGAAAAGAAGGAAAGAGGGAAGGAGGATGGGGAAAAGTGGAAGAAGGAAGATGGGGAAATGAGGAAGAAGGAAGAGGAGGGGAAGTAAAAGAGGAAGGAGGAAGCGTAAAAGAAGAAGAGGAAGGAGGAGAAGGAAAAGAGGGAAAAGAAGAAGGAGAGGGAGGAGGGGGAAAAGAGGAAGATGAAGGGGGAAGAAAAGAAGAAGAAGGAGAAAGAGGGGGAAAACGGGCTATTTTAAAAATGGCTATTTATTTAAATGAAATTGAAAAAAGATTTTTATTTTTAGAAAAATTAAAAGAAATTAATTTTGAAATTTTTAATATTTATTTTAAAGAAGATAATTTTAAAGAATTAAAAGAAAATTGGGAAAAAATTAAAAATAAAAATTTAAAAGAAGAAGAAAAAGAAGAATTAAATAATTTATTAATTAAATTATTAAAAATTAATAAAATAAATAAAAAAAAATTATTTTTAAATAAAATTTGTGAATTTTTTATTGAAAAAAATAATTTTAATTTTGGAGAAAATGAAAGAAAATTTATTCAAAAAATATTTAATTTAAATAATAAAAAAGAAATTGAAGAATTTTTTGAAATAAAAATTAAAAGAGGAATTGAAAATATTAAACAAATTAATAAACAAATTAATTTAGGTTTGAAATTAAAATTGCTTAAACAGAATATAAAGTGTAAATTTCTAATCCAAATTCAATATGTCCGGCCAAGATAAATTAATAAAGAATCGAGGGAGGAAGGGGAGGGAGGAATACTTTCTCGTGTTTTAAAAGTTAACTTGTATCCCGTTAGATTTTTAAATGTGGGACTCTAAGGCAGTTAATATGGGACTATGAATTAGTTTATTGATATAAATTTTCGAAAGTTGTGATAGAGAGGATTCTGAAATTTTTTGGAATGCTTATAGGAAAACAGAGTGTGATGAACTAAAAGAGGGGTTTGACTCAAACAGAATTTAAAAATATTTTAATTATTAACTATTTACCTAACATTTACACAAATATTCAGATAAAAAAGATGAGAATAATTATTTAAATCCAAAAGGATCCCAATCACTTTCATTTAATCAGTCAGAATTAATTAATTCTCACAAAAATACACAAGAAAATAATTTATTAGAAAACAATAATTTAATGGAAATTGTATTAAATAAACAATTAAATACACAAATATTAATAGATAAATATTTGTTAAAAAATAAAAAAGAAAATCCAATAGAAATTTTTAAAAATATTTTTAATTTATGGAAAGAAAATGATAATTATTATTTTAAATTATTAATTGCTAGTCCATATATTAATAACAATTTTTGGAAAGGAAAAGGGAGAGGGGGACATGTTAATGGAATTATTATTTTATTAGAAGAAATGATTGATAAAAGAAAAGATAATGATAATAATATTCAAAATATTTTTATTGGAAATAATTTAAATTCATTTTGTAGACCCCCTTTTATAATTAATTGTACAGACAATTCTTTTTATTGTCATCTTTGTAAGGTAAATCTACATAAATATTAATTTTAAAAAAAGTTGAAAGAAAAACTAGGAATCAAGGAGTAGTTTAGGATTATTAGAGAAAGGGGAATGAATTAATTAACTTTTTTAAATCAAGGTGCCTAATCAAAAATATATTAATTTAAACATTAATAAGATCCTTCCCTATTCGAAAGTAAAGGAAGAAGGAGATCGTTTAGAAGACTCACAACATTTTAAAATGATTCTTTCTTCTTTAAAGAAAAATTATAATAGTCATCCGTAAACCGTCTTTATGGAGTCAAAGTATTGTTTCCAGACGGTTTTATGTAGGTATAAATTAACATACATAATTAACCACACTTGATATATTCTTATTTTTTCACAAAATTAAAAAAAATATTTTTAATAGATAAAATTAATTAAAAATCTTCAATATTTTGAATCAAATAATTTAATTAATTTCCAAATTGGAGAAGTTGAATTTGATATTAGTTTAATTATTACAGACCAAAAAATAATGATAACAGAAAATATAAATAAATGGGCAGAAAATATTGAAAGAAAATGTTTAAAAATAATTGAAAAAGGAAAAAGTGATAGTAAAATTAATGAACAAAAAGAAATAATTTATAAAATATCTCTTTTAATTACATATAAATATTTAGAAAATTTAATTGAAAAAAGAGATGAAAAATTTAAAGAAAATTATTTTAAAGCATTTATTTATTTAAAAAATTGGGCTAAAGGTTTTTTTAAAGAAAAATAATTTAAAAAGAAATTATTTTTTAAAGAGAATTGTATTTATGGAAATAAATTTGGGTTTTTGGATGGAACAACAATTTCTTTAATGATTATGAAAGTATTATTGCTATATCCAGACACGAATTTTATTGAATTAATTGAAAGATTCTTTTTAACATATTCTACATGGTTAGGATATTTAATTTTAAGAAAATTTAAATTATTATGAGAGGAGGGACAGAAGTTTAGGAAATTGTAACTAGCCCAATTAACAGCTTAAATATTCTAAAATAATTCCAAAAATAGGAGGAAATAATGACGAAAATCAAGAGGCGTAAATCAGAATTATTACCCACATCTGATAATGTGTCCTTTTAAGTTAGTCAGAGACATACTGTCGATTATGATGATCCATAATTCTAAAGATTGTTGTAGTCTGGAAATTAGTTTTAAAAATTCCACCAAAAATATTTTTTGTAAATAGTTCTAATCATTAATCGAAATAAAATTTAAAATAAATTAAAGGAATTGGAAAACACCTATCAGAATAAAAACACCAAAAGAGATAGTAAATGAAAAACAAAAAAATCAACAAGAAATAACCGTTTATAGCCCAACATTTTCAGAAAATTCTCTTACTTTTAAAATAACAAAATTAAATGCTAAAATAATTAAAAATGAAATTTTGAATGGTAAATATTAAAAATAAAATTAATTAAATTTAAATTAAAGGTTTTTATGAAATAAATGAATTAATACAAAATAATAAACAATTAAATAATTTTGGAAAAATAATTGAAGGAAATAAATTTATTTCAAAGGTTAATTTTTAATTAAAATAATTCTAATTTTATTTTTATTAGTATCAAAATTATATTATTATTTATTGTGTTACAAACAGTCAAATTAATCAAGAGAAGTTTTGTAATTTTGTTGAAAATCGTATTAAATCAGAAATAGATGAACAAATATGTAATATTGATGAGGTATTTTTAAAATGAATTAAAAAGCTGGATATACTAGTTGTGTCTGCACTTGCAAAAATAACATAAATGTAAAAAGTATCTTTATTCGGGTTATGGGGGTGACATAGTAGTTGTTCCTTCGCTCATTTCTATTCCATGCCTTTTCTATTCCAATGAATTTTTCCACAACAAAAATATATTTCAACCAACATTTTATTTCCTCCCTTTGAAAAATATTAAATAAAAAATTTTTTTAATTTAGGTAGATTACTGCCACTTTGGATTAAAAACAGAAAATTGTGGATTAAAGTTTCCTAAAATGTAAGAGAGAATTTTTAATAATAATTATAAGAAAATACTTTCCAGAAATCAACTTTGTACTTCATGGATTGTTGGAATTAAATTAAAATCTTCATTAAATAGTGAAATTAATTTTAAAGAAAAATATAAATTAATTAGAAAAAATATTTTACACAATTTTATTTTAGAAAATAGAAATGGGGAAATTTTAAGAGAAAAGAAAAAATTGTCAATTTTTGATGTTTCTGGCAATGTATTACGAAAAGGTACCAAAATTTATGAAAATTATTTAGAAAATTTTTTTTGATAGAATTTTCTAAAGGATTCGTTTTGACATAATTTAGAGAAAAATTGAAAGTAATTGTTAAAATTAATTGAGGGATTATTTTAAATAAAATATTTTAAATAATATTTAAAATTTATTGTTTTCGATTTTTTATATTTTTAATAAAAATCTTAAAGCAACCGCAAGAAAATTTTTCTTTATTTTTAATTTAATGTTTGTGATAAATAATGTGTGTGTGTGCAGTTTGACTGTAAAATTCCGTTTCGGATTTTTACATCATTAAGCCAGAACATTACAAAGTTTACACCTACGGTACGGTCCGCAAAAAATAGGTAGGGAACGGAAAAGCACTAAATCTATTTTAAAATTTCTGTTCTTTTTGTTAAAAAAATTTTTTTTTAATTTTTTCAAATTTATTACCCAAAGTGTCTCCCGGCCGATATAAATAAATTTAATAAAAAATAATTTAATTAGAAAGTCAAGGAAAACAAAAATCTTTAAAATTATTTATTTCTCCGACAAATCTTCTACAATCTCTTTATGCTGATCATAACTCCATAACACCAAAAACGTTCCAATTCTTCACTGTAAAATGAGAATCTCACTTCTGGATTGAAAATATTGGCTATTTGGTATTCTGTCGATTTTAATTTATCAAGTTGTTTAATTTCAGCATTTTTTGCTTTCTCATTTAATTTAAGAGTTGTGTGATTATTGAAATTAAAAAAAATAGAAGAGACCATTTTTGAACAGTTTCTAGATGTTGCTATATACTTAAAATTTAACTTTTATTTTTATCTTATTGGTAACTTACTTCAATAATATTTTCATAAAGTGTTGTTGAATTAAATAAGTCCATCAAATTAATTTCATTAAAATTGTCTCCTTTCGTTAAAATTTTAAATAAAATATCTTTATATTTTGGAAATTCTTTTGATAAACTAAAATTAATGCCAATACTGTCGCTGATTAGATGATTCAAAATGAATTTCAAGACATTTTCAATAATGTGATCCGTAATTTCCAGATAAAATTCTCGAATACAAATTTGTTTAGAATTTCCAAATAATAATTTAATTAATTCCGAATTGAAGATAAATATATCGAAGCCGCAATATTCAAAAGAGCAACTAAATAATTTATTTAAATAATAATAAACAATTCTGATGTCGTCTTTGCTTTTAATAATGTCTGGTAGTTGAAGTAAAAGATAATTTTTACTAAGCACATCTGAAAATTTTATGGATTAAAATTACTAACTTTTCGGACAGTTGTGCAAAAATTCAGGTATTGTGACTTATAAGGGGGTTTTTTGGCAGTTCCGATTTCGATAAAATGTCATTCGAAAGAGCTCGCAGAGCTGAGTAGATCGCGCGGGGGAAGAAGTCGATCCGACGATCAGGGCAAAATTAGCTTACTCCCCCTTCTCTTTTCAAACTTCAGGGGTCTGTAACTCGGTCTCTGATCGTCGGATCTACTTTTTCCCCCGCGCGATCGACTCAGCTCGGCGAGCTCTTACGATTCTGCCAAAAAAACCCCCTATAAGTCACAACATTCAAAAATTCTATTTTTCTATGAAAAGGCTAAAGAAAATTATTAATTAGAAATTGTGGACAAAACAATCCGCATTACTTTCTGCCCACAATTGAGTTTCCATAAAAATTAAACTACTGGTGATTGAGGACTTGAATAAATTTATTAAACAAAATTTAACCTTCGGTTAAACAGATAACAATATTTTCGGGGAAATCTTGCTCATATAAATACAAAGGAATTGGGGTTTCTAGTCCATTTTTCAACTAAAAATAAAGGAAATCTTTAAATATTTTAATTTAAATTAACCTTCTCTTCAATTTGTTCACTCAAAAGAAAGTCAGAATCCTTAGCGTCAGGTTTAATTAATTTATGAGGAAGTTTTTTGAATCGATGAAAACAATCCTTAATAATAATTTTTCTTTAAATTAATTAAAAATCGTTACAATAGAGATATCATATAATTTTTCCCGAGCAAGTTCTCCTTCAAAATTAGTAATAAAATCATAAAAATAAAAATTTGTTTGTTTAATTGAACAAAATTGTTGATGGGTGAAGTATTTAAAAATATCAAGCTTTGTCTCTGTTGGTAAGGAAAGCATTCTTTGGGAATTTATTTAAGTAACAAAAATTAACTGAAAAAATGCAAAAAATAATTAAAATGTGTCTAAAAATATTAAAAATAAATTGGTAGGTTTTAACCTAAAAAATGATTGAAAATAAATTATAAGAAATATTTTTTATAAATTTCTAGAACTGAAAACAGAATAGAATTGTTAGAAATTATTTGTTAATTAAAATATTTAAACTATATGTTTAAGTTTAATAGAGTTAAATAATTTGATTTTTAAAATTTTTTAAGTGAATAGTATTTCTTAGGTAACAAAAACATTCTCCTATAACTAAAAATTAGCAAATTTTTCTTTTCATTCAAGCATTTTGAAACATATTTTTAAATTTCGGCATTTCTCTAAGCAAATTTTTCTGAACTTTTCCTTAAAAAATATTAAAAATAATTTAAAATAAAATATATGTATTTTACCTAAATGATTTCTTGGTAAATTCATAAAATAAAAAGCCTTTGGAATTTTATATGGAGCTAGTTTTTCTTTTAAAATTTGTTTTTCATCAGCTGTTAAATTGTATTTTTCTGTAGAAATATTTTCTTTATAAGAATCGGATGCTTCACATATAGCAACGACTGCTTCACCAAAATCAGGATGTGGAACAGCTAAATTTTAAATACCTTTACATATAGAGGGATTAAAAGATCTTTCCGTGAAACACTCCAACTGTAAGGGACTGGAACCTAAAGCTCATGTCCCGAAAAAATACTTATAAAAAGCTATTATCCCATCAAAAATTTCCTAGTCAAAATTTAAATCCAAACTATTTTGAATTTTAAAATATTAATAGATTTCCAATAGGGCATAGTGAAAGATGAAAAATTTTAGGAACTTTAAAATTTAAAAACCAAACCAATAACAGCACATTCTTTAATTCTTTCACCAAATAAACTAGTAACAATTTCTTCCACTTCAGTTGGATAAACATTCATTCCTCCACTTATAATTAAATCTTTTTGCCTTCCTTTTATCCAAACATAACCTGAAAATATAAAAAAATTATTAAATTGATTAAAAAACAAAAAATAAATGGTGAGCTATATTAGCCGTTAATATTAAATTGTCATGTAAGTCGAGTCCGACTGTGTCAAAGAAAAACAATTTTATTGCAAACCTTTATCATCCTTTTCGCCCATATCTCCAGTAATAAAATATCCATCATCAGTAAATTCTTGTTTAGTCTTTTCAGGTAAATTTAAATACCCTTTAAAAAGGCTTGGACTTTTAACTTCAATTACTGCCTCTTTATTTATTCGAACCTTAAAAATAAATATTTTAAAAATCTTCTATCAAAAAAACGCATACTTCAACACCTTTTGCTGCTTTCCCAACAGACCCTGCAATTCTTTGATTAACTGGCTCATAAGGATTTGAAGTTGAAACTAAAGTTTCTGTCATTCTAATAATTTTTAAAAAATAATTTTCCAAAAATTAGAATTACCCATAACGTTCAAGAATTCGATGACCAGTCATTTGTTCAAATTTTTCAAAAACATTTGGAGTTAATTGTGCACTTCCACTTATAAAAACACGCATATTCTTAACAGATTCTTTGTTTAATTCTTTATGTTCAACCATTCTCCTGAAAAATAAAAAAAGTTATTGAAGAATATTAGGAAAAAAAACTTTGGAATTTAATTTAAAAATTTTCCATCATCTTAATGTTAGTATCAGACCCGAAGCCAGAAATGGGAAAAAGGAAAAAATTTGAGGTGGTGATGGTGAAAAGGTGAATTTTTTTGGCCTACGGCCTTCCGAACTTCTCAAAATTTTCGACTGCGACGTCGAAAATGATCCGCCGAAAATTTTTCATGGCTACGGGCCTGGTTATATACAATTTTATTTTCCCCAATTAAAATCCTTACGCATAGTATGTAGGTACCCCCATCATTACAGTTGATTTGGGTAAATAATTAATTGTTTCCTTTGCATCAAATTTTGGTAAAAATATACAACTCGATTTGGAGAATAAAGTGCAGTTAAAACTTATAAACAATCCGTGAATATGGTAGAAAGGCAGAACATGTAAGTTTATGCTTAAAAATAAATTTAGTTTATTTTTAATTTTAAAGAAAATGACGTAGAACAAGGTCAGGCAGAATAAGGTTTAAATTTCTTGTCTAAAATTAGGGATTGCAGGGTTTATGGGATCCATGTCAGACTTGTTTTTTTTCAGTTTGTGAGTAAAAATTTCCCGTTTAACAGTTTGAGTTATCCACAAGGGCGTAGTCAGAGGAAGGGAGCGCTTCTGGAGCTATAGCCCCCTGAAATCGACCTCTTGGCTACGCCCTGACTTATCCAAAGGATTAATCGTATCTCATTAAAAAAATAAAAATAAATTCACAAAAACTAACTCGTTTGACTGAAATCTCCAAATGTCAGTACATATTTGTCCATTTGCTGTCAGACCCGCATGTGTTACCATTGCACCTTTTGGACGACCTTTAAAAAATATTTAAAATATTATTAATTAAAATAAACCAGTAGTTCCGCTTGTATAAAGAATACAAGCTACATCATCGGGATTGGCTGATTCAACATCTAATAGAGGCTCGAATTTTGAAGAATCCTATAAAATAATTTAGATAAGGGAATGTTTAGAAAAAACGGTACTTATCGGTTATACGCCCACAGACTGATGTGAGTGCCAGCCAAATTTGATCGGCTCTAACTTTTTTGATTCAAATAAATTCAAAAAAAAAAAAACAATTTAAATAAATCATAACACTCGAAAGCCCTCGATAAGAGGAATACTTTTTCCAGCTTAATGGATCAACTCTGATTACTCGTTAAAAATTTATAACACGATAAATGTGAAAAATGTGTGATCAGACTTGATCTACCCCATAGAAAAAAGGTACCGCTTATCGAGGGCTTTCGAATGATATAAGATTTATTCGAATTGTACCAAGCTCATAGTTATAGCCAATCAATTTCGAATGGCAATTAGTTTGTGGGCGTATAACCGACAAGTACCGCAAAAACAACTTTGACAAACCTTAGCTAATTGTTGTTCACACAAAACGTGTTTAACTGTTGAAGTATCACAAAAAGTTTTGTCTTCCTTCTGATTGAGAGTAACGATAAGTTTTGGTTTAGCATCCTTTAACAAACAAAATTTTGATTAAAAATTAAATTCTTCTTACATTAACAAAATGTTCAGTTTCTCTTTTTGTATAAGTTGGATTTAATGGAACATAAGTAGCCCCAAGCCGAAGTATGCCCAAATAAAGAGCTAAGGCATCAGAAGTTTTTGAAGTTCGACAGAGGACTGTGTCACCTTTCTGTTAAAAATATAGTTCTTATTAATTCCAATTATCAAATGCTGTTATGAGAACTCAAGTTCCTGACTTAACTTTTTGAAAGCCTTTTATTAATACACCAAAGCTACATGAGAAAAAAACGTTTATTAAAAAATTTCACTCCCCAAAACTTTTATTCTAATCATTATAGATCGAGATTTTTGAAAAGCCTGGGGCTGTTACTGGACTCTGGTTTGATTTATTGATCTGGGCCGGATCTTGGGCCTGTAGACAGGAAAAACCCAGGAAGGTCAAAAAATGCCAAGCATGGACCATGGGTACAGGAAAAACCCAGGCCTTGGTCCAGATTCATCTCGACCTCTACTAATCAGGACAATAAAGCCGGTTCCAATTGCCAAAAGAATTGCCTCCCCTTCCTAATTTTTAAAAAAAATTTACCTGAATCCCAAATTGTTTACTTAAAATATTAGAATAACGTCCAGAAGCATTATTAACATCATTATACGTCATATATCTTCCATTCTCCAAAAGCAACAATTTTTTATTAGAATATTCATAAGATTCAATTTTAGGAACAAAACCAGCAGTTTCCACAAAATTACTTGAAATTGGGCGAATTGATTTTTTAGAAGTTTTTTTGATTAAAAATTTTGTAGTTTTTGAGTATAACATAGAAGAAAATAAATTAAATTATTTAGAAAAAAAATAATTTTTTAATATTTAATTTTAATGAAGAGAAAAATTAATTTATTGAATAATAAAAAAATCACCCGTTTTTCTCCTCTAAATAAATTATAATCTTTTAAAAAAAAATTTTGGGTATGGCCCATTTAGGCGCGAGCCATTTATTCGTGACCACTTAGTCGCGAAGGTCCTTTTTTCAGGTCGCTTAAAACTTTTCGGGCCGCATTTTTATCGGGCCGGCCCGGAGTCTTTTTCGGGCCAAAATTCGACTCGGTCTTTCGGACCGGGCCCAACCCTACTTTTTAGCTACTTCGCGACTAAGTGGCCTGCGACTAAGTGTCCATTGTCCCTCTTTTTTTATCAGTAAAATAGCAAGCAAAGTAATCTTAAAAGAAAAAATGTTTCAATAAAATTATTTTTTGATTAAAATTAATGTAAAATTTATTCTTATTTATCACGCGTTCTTTTTTCATTTTTAATCAAAAATTCCATAAATTCAACTCAAAATTTTCTTAAATGTTTTTAAATTTTTCTCGCCAAACATTAAATAAATGTGCCAAAAAAACAAATTTAATTTTAATAAATTCCAAATATTTTTCTACAAAATTTAATGTTTGTCTTTAATTTTTTTAATTCAAAAATTATTTTTCAGATCGATAAAGAATCCAAAAAACATGGAGGGGAATTGGTTGCTTCTGTCCTTAAAGTAATTTTTTGTTTATTTTTCTAGTAAATTATAGGGTTGTTTCCCGACGTTGTGGGGGTGGGGGAGGGGCCACGGGGAAAATTTTCGGGGAGATAGCGCCACGGGAAGGAGACGGGGACGGTGAAAATTTTTTTTTACGGGAGGAGGGGGGCGGGGAATTTAAAAAAAATCTCTCAAATTCTCCGACTTTCGGGGACGGGGTACAACCCTAGTAAATTATTAATATTTTTTTCTTTTTGGCTCATAATGTGAAAGAAATATTTACTTTGTGTGGAGGGCATATTTCGCCAATACTTGTTAGTTCTGAACAGCTTGGAATTAAAGTTTAAATTTTTTAAAGAAAATTCTTTGATCTAAATACATTTAAAGATTTATGATACGAGACATGAAGTGAATGCTGTATTTGCTGCTGATGCAGGTTTAATTTTTTTAAAGGTTCTGTCAGGGGTATTTAAGTTTTCTCTTAATAAATTCGGTAATGTTGAATCTGACAGATCCCATTTTTCCTCCCCAAGTTTCTTCCTATATTTTTACAGAATGATCAGACTTTTTCCCTTCCATCCCAATTTACCTTTCTTCCATCAAGGGTTGTATTGGATAGTAAATATAATTTTGTTTTGGATAGGAAATATAGGAAAGAATTTGAGGAGAAAAAAGGGGGTCTGCCAGGTTCAAATTACCATGAATTCTTTTGAGGAATATTTTCTAAAAAGTTTTAAATTTAAAAAGTTTTACGGTTTTTTCGTCATCTATTTTCCTAAAATTCTATATATAGACCAGAACTTTCCGGAAGGGATTTTATTTTCGAATAAATGATAACCTTAAAATAATTTAGTTGCTCGTCTTCGCCAACATATTGGCGTTGCTGCTGTAACTTCAGGGCCAGGTTTTTTAAAAGTTTTCTTTATTTAAAAATCTTTAAGGTGTTACAAACACAATTACTTCCTTAAAAAATGCCCAATTGGCTGAATCGCCTGTTATTCTGTTGGCTGGTGCTGCTCCTTCATTAATGAAAGGCAAAGGAGCACTACAGGACATTGATCAAATCCCAATAATTCAATCAATGTGTAAATTTACTGCAAGAATTATAAATGTTGGAGATATAGGTTTTGAATAATTTTTGAATAAAATTTAGAAAAAAATTTATTTTTCAAGTTCCAATACTTCGTGAGGCAATTTCTGTTTCTCAATCGGGCACTCCTGGGCCTGTATTTATTGAGTTCCCATTGGACGTTCTTCAATCCTATCAGGAAGTTCTTAGAGATGCCAGCCTTATAAAAAACCCTGATACACCAGAAAAGGTTAAATTAAGAAAATAGGTTGCCAAAATGGACCGCCTCGGACCGAAAGATCGAGTCGGGCCTAACATAAGATATTTGGCCCGAAAAAAGACTCGTACGGCCCGACTCGATAAAAATGAGGCCCGAAAAAATGACTCGACCGTCGGCCCGACTCGAAATCGTTAACCCTAATTAGTTAAATTACTTTTCAATGAGTGTTTTTTCACAATTTCTAATTTTGGTGACTCAAACACCTATCAAATTCCGAATTTGTTTTATAAAAAACTCAAAAAACAATTTTCAGCAAAATTTTAACGAGTCTGTCTATCAACATATTTATCGTCAATTCCACAATGCTTGGTCTCACGAAGACTTTGGACCTTTACCTGTCACAATTCCGAAGCCAAACATTGAAGATATTACAAAAATTGCAGATATTCTTGAAAATGCAAAACGTCCACTTTTATTAATGGGAAGTCAATCTACTTTGCCTCCACTTAAAACTGAACAACTTGTTCAAATTGTTAATGTATTATTTTAATTTTTATAAATAAATCTTAAATTTATTATCTTTAAGAATTTGGGTATTCCTACTTATTTGGGTGGAATGAGTCGTGGATTGTTAGGGACAAATTCACCGTTACAAATGCGTCAGAATAGAAAGATTGCAATTAAAGAGGCTGATGTTATTCTTCTGGCAGGTTACTTTGCGTTAAATATATTTAAGTAACTGTAATGGTGTTTCTATGGGTTAATTCCCTTCCCAGAAATGTGGAATTTTGTGAGAAAAATAATTAAAAAATTTTCACTTGATCCATTGTTTCTTCGTTTTTAAAATTTAATTTTAAAGGAGCTGTATGTGACTTTCGTCTAACCTATGGAAAGGGATTTTCACCTGAAACAAAAGTTATTTCAATAAATAGAAGCCAGGAACAAATGTTAAAGGTTATTTTAGTTTATCGAATTTTAAATTTAATTAATTTAGAATCACGGCGTTTTCTGGAATTCTGCAGCAACTATTCAAGCTGATGTTGGTCTTACTTTGTTAGAGCTTCAAGAGCAAATGAAGGAACGAAAATGGGGAGGTTTGGAAAAATGTAGAGAATGGATTGAAATGTTGAGAGAAATGGAAATTAAAAAAGAAGAAGACACTGCAAAAAAGTTGGCACAAAAACCTGATGATGGGCATATGAACCCTCTTGTATTATTGACTGCGATGGATGAGGTTGTGTTTGAAATTTTAATTTTATAAAGTTTTTGTTAATGAAAATTCCGAATTTTTGCGTCAAAGGCCGTGCTTCGAATTTCAATTTTGCTTGTACAAGTACTTCGTACATTTATTATTTTTGACGTCCTCTTATTCGATCAATTCCTAAGCGTACATGTTGCTACTGCCATTTTTGGCGTCGTACCTCTAAAATCGAAATTGAAAATCTAGGTGCTAGTAAACCCACAAATATTAGAAATGAAATTCCTTGCCTACTTTTTCATTTTTTAAATTTTTGAAAAAATTAGGCTTAACTAATTAATTGTTTAGGTAATTCCAAAAGATGCAATTTTGGTTGCAGATGGTGGCGATTTTGTTGGAAGGTTTTTCAAATAAATTAATTTGTTATTTTATACTTTTAGTGCTGCTTATATTGTTCGACCAGGAGGACCATTACAATGGTATAGTAGCCTTAAATCTAACGTTTACATATCAATTAATCTTTGTCCTTTTTTATATTTAACTCATTTTTCCTTTAAGGCTCGATCCCGGCACTTTCGGCACATTGGGAGTGGGTGCTGGATTTGCACTTGGTGCAAAAGCTGTCTATCCCGAAAGAACCGTTGTTATAATTTATGGTGATGGATCTGCTGGGTATTTTTTTAAATTTTATTTTTGATTTATAAATTTAAGTTATTCTTTGATGGAATTCGATACTTTTGTCCGCCATAAACTTCCAGTTGTAGGAATTATTGGAAATGATGCCTGTTGGACTCAAATTGCCAGAGAACAAGTGCCGCACTTTAAATCAGCCGTTGCCTGCGATTTGGACGTAAAAATAATTTTTAATATTAAATGAGCAGGCTACCCATCCAAAAAATTATTTTGGTTTACTTCATTTCCCCCATAATTTACAAAAAATTATTTAATAATTTTTTAAATTTCAAACAGTATACTCATTATGAAGAAGCGGCAAAAGCATTAGGCACTCAATCATTATTTTTGGATGGCGATATGGACGTCAAGCAAGTACGCGAAGCATTGGCTCAGGTAATGGCTAGAAGTAGGGCAGAAAAACAATCTCTGGTTGTGAATGTACTTATTGGAAAGACAAATTTCCGTGAAGGGTCAATTAGTGTTTAATGATTAATTTTTGAGATAATTTTGATATATATTTATAATCTGTGAGTTATCCCAAACCAGTTTTTGTGGACATTTTTCTGCAGACATTTTTGTAGAGAATGGTCAGACTTTCCCTTTCCCTTTATTTCACTCAATTTTGCATGTGGCAATATTCTATGAGTGGCATCAACAAAGAAAAGATCAATTTTTCATTCCAATGTCACCAAATAGAAATTAACATTCGAATCAATACATTCTTATTTTTAAACTGGTTTGGGATAACTCACAAGTACCTAAATTTTATTAAAATTGATATTTAATTTTGTTAAACATTTCAATTTAATTTTGCTAATAAAATTAGCATAAAGGGAAGTCTTCATTTTGTTAAAAAAATTTTTTTGCATCAATTTGACTTTTAATAAACATTTTTTAAATTTTCTTCTTTTCTTTTTTAAAGTTTTAATTTCTTTATACATATTTAAATTGTTTTTACAACCATTTTGAATTATTTTCAGTATAACGTCTCATTTTCTCTTAAATTTACAGGCCAACTTTATTCTACTTAAATTATTTTGTAAGAATGAGCGAGTACCAAAAAATAATTGACTTCAAAGGAATTAAATATTATTTAAAGGTTTTTTTTATAATTTTATGTCTAAATTAAATGTTAAAAATTTTTATAGGATTGTCGGTGGTATCGATTGACTCCAATTATAAACGACAATGTGCTTGCTGACAACAAAACTGAAACGCCTGTAAAAATAAGCCTTCCACAAGAGAATTTATTGGATGTGTTCAAACTTTTTGACTTTGACCAATTATTATCTTTCCAAGAAACAAGTCTTTATTTCAAAAATATTATTGACAAATATGGAAAGGAATTGGCTAGGAAAAAATTTGCTACACTTAAATTTGTATTTATTTATAAATCGTTTGGTACTATACGTTTATACACCTATCTTTTTCTTCTCCTTACTCAAAAATTATAAAAAATGTTTAAGGGGAAATGAAGGTAAGATTAAATTACTTTATTTTCTCTAATAGAATGCCTCCCTCCATTTGAATGATCCCCTTTAATAGAATTGTGATGATTGAGAAAATAAGGGCCGGCTATTTTATTAGAGAGATTTAAGTAATTTAAGACGATCTTTATTTACCTTTGACCATTTTGTAATGTTTTTTGTAAAAGCATAATCGAGGAGGAGAAGATGTATAAAGCACCGACAAAATTTCCGAAATCGGTAAGTTTGTTTTAATGTCGGTGCGATCCCTGGTATAAATGCATAGTACCAATTGATTTTAGTAATAATAATTATCATTTTTTAGCGTCCTGTTTCTGACTTAAAATTGGATAAAGTTAAATTAGTTACAATAATACATGAATATAAATTTATTGAAACACCGCCTAATCTTTATGACCTTGAATTGAGTGAACATCTTGAACAAAAGGTTTTTTTTAAATTTCAGCATGTCAAGTAAACTCAAAAATTTTAGTGGAGACGTGGAATAGAAGAGTCAATTCCAATGTTCTTAACATCATTTCAGCATAGACACGTGGACACCATTATTTGTGAATTGGGACAGAATTGCAATGGGAAAGAAGGTTAAATATTAATAAATTCTATTCGGAAAATAAAATTTTGATTTAAACGAAAAATTTTTTTTGGGAATTTTCAAACCATAACGAAAGACAATTACTGAAGCTGGGACTCACCATAGACTATCCATTTGAGGATGAAAGTTATCATTCTTTACTAGAGATCGGACATTTTTCGTCTAACAGGATTATATTTATGTATGTCTCTCTTCAGGATGCTTGTGTTGTTGCCCACTCCCTCATTTGTAAAAGAAGCAGAAAAATGTCCACATTTTGAGAAAAGGGAAGACAGCGAGACGCTTCTCTGACCGCAGCCGACCACTGGTCAGTTTTTCTGCGTCTTTTACAAATGCGAGAGTGGGCAACAACACAGGCGTCCGGAAGAGAGACATATAGACGAAAATGTCGGATCTCCTGTTAGACGAAAATGTCGGATCTCTATTCTGTGCATATAAAAGAGAAAACGGGGGGTCAAGGATAATTTTGCCATGATATTTTTAATCATTTTTTTTATTCAGAATTACATCGTATACAATTGCCAAAATTTCCACAAAATGTTGAACAAATGGCAATTGCTCGTTATTTATTCAAACTACTTTTTAATTGTGTTTTTGAATATTTTGAAATTAGTTTTCCATTTAATCCAAAAATGATTCAATTATTGTTTGATGAAACAACAGATCTGCCTTTACAAATACATTCTCAACGGGCAAAAATATTTATTTTTGAGAGTGTTCCTTTAAAATTTATTTTGAATCATCTGGTTTCTAAACTTGACGTTGATATTGATGGAATGGAATTCGATGTAGAAGATATGTACTGCTTATTCAAAATTTTAGCAGAAGGAGGAAATAAATTTTCAAATATTTCTTATACACGTCTTGACTCTGAATTTTACAATTATTTTATTGAGGTCTGCACATCTTTAATTAAGTGTTTATCGGGGTTTTTAATAATAATGAGCTCAAAATGGTCAAAATTACAGGCTTGATCGTTTTCAATAATAAAAATAAGGCTCATAATTTATTCAGTCCCCTAAGAAACTTTTTCTTTAGATTTCCGGATCTTTTAGGTCGTTCGAATTGAGCTTAATTGAATGACTCAATGGAGACCATAATTTAAGAATCCTTGGAAAAAATTAGAAAATTTTTGTTTAAAAAATTTCCTTTAATTTTAGCAAATAGTCGAAACACCAAAAGACATTTCAAAAATGGTAA
This sequence comes from Meloidogyne enterolobii, assembly GCA_963681835.1. NCBI lineage: Eukaryota > Metazoa > Nematoda > Chromadorea > Rhabditida > Meloidogynidae > Meloidogyne > Meloidogyne enterolobii. The sequence continues at coordinate 232,950 of CAVMJV010000049.1, read as the reverse complement.
ATGAAATTAAATTTTATGCCGTGATTGGACCTCTAAATTCAAGTAAAAAAGCAAAAAATATTCATAAGGCTTTAAATTACAAAAAATTCATCAAAAAATTCGAAACTACAAAATTCCAACTTGTCAATGAACACAATTCAAAAATTAAATTTTCTGTATACACTGAAGAAAGGGATGTGCCATTCGCTGATGGGTATATGCCAGTAGCTAATATTGTTATTAAAAGAATTTTTAATTAATTTATTTATAGACTTAATTGTTGTGTAGGGGACAGCCCAAAACGGCGCGCTTCCATAACGGCACAAAGCTTTAACTTGCTGGAAAATGTCTGGCCCTTGTCAATTTTGGTACCAATCTCTTTAGCTCGTTGAGTGGAATCGTTTGATACTAAATCTGTTAGGATTAAGAAATCTAAAGCAAGTTATGGCTTTGCGCCGTTATAGGGGCGTGCCGTTTTGGGCGTGTTCCAGTAGGATAGTTTAATTTATTTTTTGCATTTTTTTAAAAAAATTTTGCTTTAATTTGACTTTTTGATAAATATATTTTATTTAATTTTTTCCGATTTTTTAAGCTATAATTTCTGTGTACTTGTTATTTTTTAAAATTATTTTTAATAATTTTTAGTAAAACGTGGCCTATTAAATTTACAGGCCGAATTTATACTCATTATGAAGAAGCGGCAAAAGCATTAGGCACTCAATCATTATTTTTGGACGGTGATATGGACGTCAAGCAAGTACGCGAAGCGTTGGCTCAGGTAATGGCTAGAAGTAGAGCAGAAAAACAATCTCTAGTTGTGAATGTACTTATTGGAAAGACAAATTTCCGTGAAGGGTCAATTAGTGTTTAATGATTAATGTTAAATATTTTTCGAGATAATTTTAATATATGTATTTCTAATTAAAATTGTTTTTTGTTAAACATTGTAATTTAATTTTGCTAATAATTAGCATAAAGGGAAGGACAATTATTAAAATTTTATTTAATTAAAAATTAAAAGGAATGATTTTTTAATTAATTATATTTTCATTAATTCTTTTCATCTTTCACTCATCATCTAAAAATAACAAAATTAGCTTTATTCTTTTTTTTGTTTTATAAAACCTTAACAAATTCTTCATAGTTAATTTCTCCGTCCCCATCAACGTCTACCTCATGAATCATTTCATCAACTTCTTGTTCACTAAATTGCATTCCCATATGTACCATAAAATAACGAAATTCCTTTAAAATTATTTTTATTTTGAATTAGTATTTTATGAAATTTTCCTCTTACTACTACATATATTCCTTCAATTTATTACAAGTTAAATTGGACATTTATTTTTAATCGTTTCGAACTTATTTAAAGCACGAAATTTTCTATAGAAGAAAAATTATTTTCTCCCAAAACTTTAAATTTTGGATTAAATCTAACGATTTTCTAATAACTTAGGGTTTGACACAACCAGTTATTAAGCGGTACCCTGGGCTTTCGATTAATCCGAATTTAAAAAAGACCCAGTTTTGTTTTTAGTTTTAGTTAAATAACTGTTTTTTATTTTGGGAGAATTTTAAAAAATCACTCAAAATTTCCAAGTCTAAAACCGATCGTGTCCAACCCTAATTAAAATCTTTCATAGTATAATATTCCTCACTTGTGCAGTTATAACTCCGTTTCCGTCCTTATCAAAAACTCGAAATGCTTCCCGTATCATTTCTGAATCTCTAAAAATTATTAAAATATTTTATTTATTCTTTAAATTAATTTTTTATACGTTTCTTTCATCATTCTTTTCATCATAACACAAAATTCTGGAAATTCAATTTGTCCATTTCCATCAATATCTACTTCATTTATCATTTCAAGAATTTCTTGTTCTGTAGGATTTTGACCTAAAGAACGCATTGCAACCCCCAATTCTTTTGTTGAAATTGTTCCATTCCCGTCTTTATCAAACATCATAAAAGCTTCTCTGAATTCATCAATCTCTTCTGGTGTTAACTTTAAAATTATTTTTAGAAAAATTATTTTCCTGACACGGAATTCTTCAAATAATATTAATCTTTAGTCTTTTAAGCATGTTAAAAAACATGTGAATAATTTCTTTAATTATTACCTGTTTAATTATTTCCTCACTAAAAGCCATTAAAGAGGAACTTGTTTGTGGTTGATTAGTACCAAGAGCCATCATGTGATCGTAAATCTGAAATAATATTTAGTTATTATATTTTTAAAGGTTAATTACTGAACAAATAAATATATATTATTTATATATTAACAATTGTCAAGTGGAAGGAAAATATTTAAAAAAGAAAAAAATAAATGTTCATTTAGTTAATTTTTTGTAAATAATGAACACATAGATAAAAAACAGGTTAAAATAATCTTTCGGAAATAAAAATTTAAATCAAAAATGTATAGATGCTCATAATTCGAGACGTGGGATAGTTTAAGGCATTGACAATATGTAATAGTTAAATTTGGTTATATCGTATCAGCAAGCTTTTATCCAGAAAAATTAAAAAAACTTTATTTTTAAAGTAATTCAAAAATAAATCTAAAAAGATTCTAAATAATTCTAATAATTTTTTGCCATTTTTAGCAATACTTCAAGTAAAAAGAGGAAGGAATTAGAATAATATTCAAGTACTTCCTACACATTTAAAGAATAATTTAAGGAATTAAATTTTTATTAAAGTTTTGGGTATCCTTACTTAAATTCTAGATAAGATTTTTTTAGTTATCTGTGGCCTGGAAAATTAAAAAATTAAGGAATTTAAAGAAAAGGATCAATTTATAGATTTAAATGTTTTTTGTGAAATATTTTTACTTAAAAATTTGTTACTCTCTCTCTCAAATATTATCTTTGATCCACAAAAATTCCCAATAAATTTTTAAATTCCCAGATGTTTTAAAATATATTTGAGGAATGTGGAAAAAAAGAAAATGGTCACATTAAGTTAAAAATAAAATATATTTATATTAAAAAGATTTTTGAGGAATTTAGGTAAAAAAGTGATTGAAACAGTTGGGGTGGGTTGAGATTAAATATATAAGAGAAACAACTGTTTATTTTAACAAAATTATTTTATTATTTATATTAAATTTAAAAATAGTTTAAATATTTTTTTCTGAGAAAATAAAATAAATAAAATAAAATTTCTAAAAAAATATTTTTTAAAAATAAATAAATTTATTTTAAAAAATATTTAAGAAAACTTGAGAGAGATTATTTTTAAAAAAAAAGGTTAAAGTAAACGAGAAACTCTGAAAAAAAAGAAAAGAGAAATGATTTTCCACTTAAAGTAAATTTTTAAAATTAAAAAGAAAAAAAAACTTTTATCTGTGATCTTTAAAAATTAAAAAAAATAAAGAGGTGAAAGATTGAAAAGAATAAAATAACATTTTTTATTTTGTAAACATTAAATTGAAAATGAGAACAAAAAATTTAAAATAAAATTTAAAAATTAAAATTAATTTATATTTTATTAATTTTGGAATATTTTTAAAAAATAATAAAATTGAAAATATTTAAAACTTGACAAACGTTAAGATCAAAAAATTTCCAATTTCCTTCAATTAGTACAACGTGTAATAATTCTGTTTAGATTAGGTTTTTTCCTATCTCTGTTTTGGACCTAAAAACACGCTCAAGTTATTACCTGTTAATTGGCAGTTTTAAAAATTATTGGAATATTCAATTTACTATAGTTCTATCTAATCATACTCAAGATATACTTTATCAATTGATTTCATATTATTCAACTCTGTTCGATGAGCTCTTAAAATGATTTGTCAGTCGCCCAAACGAATTTTTCGTCCCAAATTCAACTTGCCATCTCTATGTAAGTTAGATTCCTTGTATGCCTATATTTGAAGACGTTTTTAGATTCGTATCCTTTGCAGATTCGTAATAATACAAATAAAAATGATTTTACGACTAAGACACGTTTCCTAATCAGCAAGTTCTATAATCGTGATCAGAGCTGCGTCGAAATAAAAATATCTTCGAAATTCGGAAATCGAAAATCGAAAGAAATCCAAAAATATCGAAATCGAAAATCGAAATTTTATAAAAAAATTCGAAATTCGGAAATCGAAAATCGGTAGAAAAAAACGTCGAAAATCGAAAATCGAAAGTCGAAAATCGAAATTTCGACGCAGCTCTGGTAGTAAGAGAAGGTGGCATAACCGAAAAGCACATTTGTATATACCTTTTTAGATTTTAAATAAAAATCTTGTAATGAATGCTTTAAATGTTTATGTTGTTTATTAGCAATATTTAACAAAGGTTCAAAAATATTTAAATTAAAAATAAATTTATTATGATTTTGTAACATTATTTGCAATAAATAAAATTATATTCTTTCAAATTTTTAAATAAAAATATTATAATATTTTAACATAAACATTTCGCGCATTAAGAGCTTATTTAAAACAAACAAATATTTATTTATTAATCTAACAAAAAATTTAATTTCGCTCATCAAGAGCTGCAGTAAATTTAATATTATGTATATAAAGGTGTCAAGTATATTCTTTAATTTTAAGTATTTTTTAATATTTTTTATGAGAAATTAGTGAGATTTACACAATTTCTCGAATTTTGATTTGGCACTGAAGCCTGTAAATTATATAGTACAATAAAAGGCTCTTGTCCAGTTCATGAGTCCCATGAAAATTCATGCGTCCCATGAAGATTTATGAGTCCCATAAAAATTTATGCGTCCCATGAAAATTTATGAGTCCCAAAAATAATTTATGCGTCCCATAATAATTTATGCGTCCCAAAAATAATTTATGCGTCCCATAATAATTTATGCGTCCCAAAAATAATTTATGCGTCCCATAATAATTTATGCGTCCCAAAAATAATTTATGCGTCCCATAAAAATTTATGCGTCCCATGAAATAAATTGAAAAATCTTTTTTGTTAATCAATACTGTTCTTGTTAATCAAATACGGTATTTCCCAAAATAATACTCCCCCCTGAATTAGTACTCCCTTATAAATAATACTCACCTTTGGAGGAGGGTTGAAAAATAGTTCTCCCCCCTGAATTGGTACTAGCCCAAAATAGTACTCCCCCCCCTAAAATATTTTTCTCTTATATTCGAAAAAATAATAAGAGACTCATTGAATTATTTTATTTATTATAAGTAGCGTTGTCAGTTTCACTTGATTTTTCGATTTTTCAATAAAATATTTCGAGGATTAAAGGATATAATCCGATTAATGGTGGGGCAAAAGTGGATTTTGGGATATCGTTCCTCTAATCCAAAAATACCCAGATACTAATATCCAATAGTACCAATAGTCCTAATCAATGATATTCAATAGTCGAATCACTGATATCCAATAGTACTCCCCCTTGAAATAGCACTCCCTACTTAAATTGTACTACTCCCCTTTGCAGGAGAGTTGAAAAATAGTACTCCCGGGAGTACTATTTTAGGAAAAACGGTATGTAAGTATAAATGTTAAATGTTATTTATAAATTTTGAATATTTTTTCAATTAATTTCATGGGACGCATAAATTATTTTTGGGACTCATGAATTTTTATGGGACGCGTAAATTGTTTTTGGGACGCATAAATTATTATGGGACGCATAAATTATTTTTGGGACGCATAAATTTTTATGGGACTCATAAATTCTCTTGGGACTCATAAATCTTCATGGGACGCATGAACTGGACAAGAGCCCAATAAAAATTAAATTAGATCTCGACACACAAAAAATATATAATCTTCATTCTTTAATTAATATTTTTATAATTTAAAGATCCATTTAATCAAATTTTCTTTATTTAACTTCTTTTTAAATTTAACTTCTTTTAAATTATTTTAAATTTGTGGTGCTTTTATTTAACATTACAACCGCTGTTTTCGTTTGTTGTTTAATTCCGACTTTTTTAAATAAAATATTTTTAATAAAATTAAATTCTTTTTTATACGCATCTTTGTAGTCATTACTAAATAAAAAATTAAATTTTTAAAAATAAATTAAACATCTCTAAAACCTATTAATAAAAAGAATCGGAGCATTAGAAGCACTAGCAAAATTAATTATTAATCCAGGTATAATTAAAAATAATAAAAAATTTATTTGATTTGCTCCAAAAAAGGTAAAAGAATATATTCGACAATTAAAGAACAAAATAAATATCCTCCAATATTTACAAAAATAATTAAAAATACTGAACGATATACTTTTTTCATAGTTTCATCAGAATTTAATCCTTTTTAAAAAAATATTATTTTTGAAAATAAAATTTAAAAAATTAATACCTTTCCCAAATTTTAAAATAAAAATAATTAAAAAATAAAAAATAAATGGAGGGAATAAAATAAAAGGTAATAATTTAAAATAACTATTTCCATTAATAAGTTCAGTAGAATCTGTTAAACTTCCATTAACTAACAAATTAGGTAATTCATAAATAGTTTTTATAATTATAAAAATTATATAACAATTGTACAAAAAAATTGAAAAAAGATGTAAATAAATATATTGTCGACGATTTATTTTTTTATAACTGAAATTAAATAAATTAATGTCTTAAAAGTACTATTTTCTAGTTATTAAGTTTGTTAATGAGATAGTTATGAGTTTTTACTTAAAAATGTTTAGAAATTATAACTAAAATTTTTAAAAAATATACTGTAAACTCCCATATATGTAGATTGACATTAATTTTATTTACCCCTATGGGGCCGTATTCAGAGAACGAGGTAGGGGTTAACCAACCCTCAGCTGCATGTAGGCTAACCCAGAACCCTTATTCATAAATGAGGGTAAGGGTTCGTTACTCGGGTAATAGAACCCGCAGCTGCGGGTAAAATTTCTACCTTGTTCTCTGAATACGGCCCCTGAAATTTGTTATTATATCAAAGGTGTCATTCCATAAGGGAGCTTACGCTATTTAAATAATTAAGTAGTTACTAAATTGGAAATGCCACTCCAAGGAAACGATCAAAACTTAAAGAAGTAAACAGAAACATAGCAGAAAACATTCCAATAATTGAATGAATTTGAAATAAAATTATTTTATTTAATTGAATAAAATTAATTCCATTTACAGCAATTATTAAGTAAATAAATTGCCCAGATTGATGAAGAATTTCAAAAAAAGAGTTAATTGTTAATAAAATAGCTGTATTAGTTTTAAGTGTTGAATATTGTTTTCTTTAATTTTAATTAAATTTAATTATTATTTAATTAATTACCTATATTTAATTGTTATATAACAAACACTTGTATTTAATAAAATTCCGATAAATCCTACAAATGAATAAGCAATTGGGGGCAGGAGAAATTCAAATCTTGTCCCATCATCAGACTAAAAAATTATTTTTAATTATTAAATAATAAAAATATTTTTTATAGTAGAAACCCTTTATTTATCCTTGAATTTATTTTCAAACTTAAAGTTTGAGTTTTTTACAAACAAATATAAAGTCATAAAAAAGCAAGCTTAGTCGTATCCTTAAATAAACCCTATGGCTGAAAGGGATATCCTTAATTCTAAAAATGAGGGATTATTAGGTTAATAATCTAATTATTAGGCTAAAAATGTTATAATATAATATTACTGATTGAGCGCTCATCTTCGAAATTTTTTCCTTTTTGAATGTATTAATATTTTCTTTAGTATTTAATTTTTAATTAATTAATTTTAATTAGTAATTAATAATCTAATTATTAGATTAATTTATTTTATTAATTTTGGAATATTTTTAAAGAATGATAAAATTAAAAATATTAAAAACTTGACAAAAGTTAAGATCAAAATTATTTCCCATCTCCTTTAATCAGTAGTACACGTGTAATTATTAAAACTATCCCAATGTATCAGACCTAAAAACACTCTCTTTACTAATCACATTAATTCTTAAGTTATTCAACTCTGTTCGATGAGCTCTTAAAATGATCTTAAAAACCTTTTTAGATTTTAAATAAAAATCTTGTAATGAATGCTTTAAATGTTTATGTTGTTTATTAGCAATATTTAACAAAGGTTCAAAAATATTTAAATAAAAAATAAATTTATTATAATTTTGTAACATTATTTGCAATAAATAAAATTATATTTTTTTCAAATTTTTAAATAAAAATATTTTAACATAAACATTTCACGCATCAAGAGGTTATTTAAAACAAACAAATATTAATCTAACAAAAAAATTTAATTTCTCTCATCAAGAGCTGAAGTAAATTTAATATTATGTATATAAATGTGTCAAGTATATTTTTTTTAATTTTAAGTATTTTTAAAAATATTTCTTTATGAGAAATTAGTGATATTTACCAGAGGTGGGTCGGAATAGTCAGAGGTGTCGGAAACCGGAAGAGCCGGAAATTGTAATTCCGACCCAACTCTGATATTTACACAATTTATACTTATTTTTGAATATATATTAGTGGCCGGCAATATCAATTTCTTGGATTTTGATTAGGCACTAAAGCCTGAAAATTATACAAAATAAAAATTTAATTAGATCTCGACACACGAATAATATACAATCTTTTATACATAATCTTTATTCTTCAATTGATATTTTTAGAATTTAAAGATCCATTTTTAATTAAGCTTTTTATTTAACTCTTTACATTCACAATATTCATATACAAATGATTAATATAAAATATAAATAATTATTTTAAATTTAAATTTGTACTGCTTTTATTTAACATTACAACCGCTGTTTTTGTCTGTTGTTTAATTCCAACTTTTTTAAACAAAATATTTTCAATAAAATTAAATTCTTTTTTATATGCATCTTTGTAGTCATTACTAAATAAAAAATTAAATTTTTAAAATAAATTAAATATGTGTAAAACCTATTAATAAAAAGAATCGGAGCATTAGAAGCACTAGCAAAATTAATTATTAATCCGGGTATAATTAAAAATAATAAAAAATTTATTTGATTAGCTCCAAAAAAAGGTAAAAGAATATATTCGACAATTAAAGAACAAAATAAATATCCTCCAATATTTACAAAAATAATTAAAAATACTGAACGATATACTTTTTTCATAGTTTCATCAGAATTTAATCCTTTTTAAAAAAATATTATTTTTGAAAATAAAATTTAAAAAATTAATACCTTTCCCAAATTTTAAAATAAAAATAATTAAAAAATAAAAAATAAATGGAGGGAATAAAATAAAAGGTAATAATTTAAAATAACTATTTCCATTAATAAGTTCAGTAGAATCTGTTAAACTTCCATTAACTAACAAATTAGGTAATTCATAAATAGTTTTTATAATTATAAAAATTATATAACAATTGTACAAAAAAATTGAAAAAAGATGTAAATAAATATATTGTCGACGATTTATTTTTTTATAACTGAAATTAAATAAATTAATGTCTTAAAAGTACTATTTTCTAGTTATTAAGTTTGTTAATGAGATAGTTATGAGTTTTTACTTAAAAATGTTTAGAAATTATAACTAAAATTTTTAAAAAATATACTGTAAACTCCCATATATGTAGATTGACATTAATTTTATTTACCCCTATGGGGCCGTATTCAGAGAACGAGGTAGGGGTTAACCAACCCTCAGCTGCATGTAGGCTAACCCAGAACCCTTATTCATAAATGAGGGTAAGGGTTCGTTACTCGGGTAACAGAACCCGCAGCTGCGGGTAAAATTTCTACCTTGTTCTCTGAATACGGCCCCTGAAATTTGTTATTATATCACAGAGGTGTCATTCCATAAGGGAGCTTACGCTATCTAAATAATTAAGTAGTTACTAAATTGGAAATGCCACTCCAAGGAAACGATCAAAACTTAAAGAAGTAAACAGAAACATAGCAGAAAACATTCCAATAATTGAATGAATTTGAAATAAAATTATTTTATTTAATTGAATAAAATTAATTCCATTTACAGCAATTATTAAGTAAATAAATTGCCCAGATTGATGAAGAATTTCAAAAAAAAGAGTTAATTGTTAATAAAATGGCTGTATTAGTTTTAAGTGTTGAATATTGTTTTCTTTAATTTTAATTAATTAATTTAATTATTATTTAATTAATTAATTACCTATATTTAATTGTTATATAACAAACACTTGTATTTAATAAAATTCCAATAAATCCTACAAATGAATAAACAATTGGGGGCAGAAGAAATTCAAATCTAGTCCCATCATCAGACTAAAAAATTATTTTTAATTATTAAATAATAAAATATTTTGTATATTAGAAACCCTTTATTTATCCTCGGATTTATTTTCAAACAAAGTTTGAGCTCTTTTACTACAAATATAAAGTCATAAAGTACGCTTAGTCATATCCTTAAATAAACCCTATGGCTGAAAGGGATATACTTATTTCTAAAGATGAGGAATATTCCTAATTTTGAGCATTTATATTCAAATTATTAGGCTAATAATGTTATAATATTACTGATTGAGCGCTCATCTTCGAAATCTTTATCCTTTTGAATGTATTAATATTTTTTTAGTATTTAATTTTTAATTAATTAGATTTGTTGAAATAACCTGCAATTCTAATATAGATTACTAGGTCTTTCTATTTTACATAAATAGTTATATTATAAAATTTTTTTGTAAATGTCCAAAAGATTTACAACTTTGGATATTTATTTTATAGTGCTTTCTACTAAAAACCAAAGTTTGAGAATTTTTTATTTTATCAAAGGAGTTCTATGTTTTAAAAATTTGTTGTGAAAACTATCTTAAAAATTTTTCCCAAAACGTGATTTTTTTAAATTTGCGAATTTCTCATCAATGAAAAATTCGGCATCTAATTTTCCTTGATAGATCTCTTGTAGAGCTTCCGAATAACATACTACAAACAAATTATAATCACATATGCTATAGAAGGTCGAACCCCCATGGTGATGAGACTTTTAGTTATGAGACTTTGTCATAACAACATTTTTATAAAACGACCCATGTAGTACTTAAGAATTTTACAAATTATTGAGAAAAATCATGAGATTTGATTTAAATACTCATATGGATTGCATGTATTATTTAGTTAAAAAATAAAAAAAAACAAAAATTTTTAAATTTTGTTTTGTATGTAAACTTTAAAAAAGTTAATTAAGGGGTATAAATTTTTATTTAGAGACAGTAAAATTATTAATATTTTTACAATTGCTGTGAAAATTAATTCAAAATGCTTTATTTCACAAAAAAATTTTTATTTAAAAATATGTTTGAAAAATTATGATTTATCATTGAAATTTTTATTCGTATTAATCAAATAAAATTATGTAACATAAATTACGTCTGTTGGCAAGAAATTTTAAATTAAATATAATGTTTCTATCTAATAAAAAATTAATTATATTTAATTAACATTTAATAATTTTTAAAGAAATTTAAAGTTTCTCATTATTTATATTTAATTATAGACATATTTAATTTAATAATCATGAGGAAATAAGTATTATAATTTAATATTAAATTTTTTTAAAAATTTTTTAAAGGTTTTCTTGGTACATGAATATTATTAAATTATCTAAGCATTTAAATGATGCTTATTGTACCTAGATTAATTTTAAAATTAAATAAAATGAAATAATCTTAAAATGAAAGTCAATTTAATTAAAAAATTAATTTAAAAATTATTAAATTTTAAATTAAAAAATTAAAAAAATTTCTTAAAATATTTTTTAGTAAAAATACAAAAAATACTTATATTTTTGTATTTTTTATAAAATATATTTTTTTCTCATTTATTTTAATATTAATTAATATATTAATTAATTAATTAATTAATTAATTAATTAATTAATTAATTAATTAATTAATTAATTATATTAATATTAATTAAATTTAATATAAAATTTAATAAATTTTAATATTCAATAATTTAAAAATTCTTAAAAGTTTCTTGGTATTATTAAATCATCTAAGCATTCAAATGATGATTATCGGTACCTAAATTAATTTTAAAATAAAATATGTATAATAATCTTAAATTAAAAGTCAATTTAATTTAAAAATTAATTTTATATTATTAAATTTTAAATTAAAAAAGTAAAACAAATTTCTTAAAAAATTTCTCTGTAAAAATACGAAAAATATCTTTTGTATTTTTTATAAAATATATTTTTTTTCTCATTTAAATTTTTGTTTTTATAAAATTACAAATTTCATCGAAATTCTTATAAAATAAAATTATTATTATTTTTTATAATTGAACACATGTTTAGTATGGTCTAAAAAAGTAATAGAAAGATAATATTATTATTTAAACTATAATTATTATTGTTATCTTATTTATTTTTTAAAAACATTGAAAGTTATTTAATTTCAAAGAATAAATAAATTATTAGTTTTTGTCTAATGAGAGATAACTATATAATAATTATATAGATATAATATTTTATTTTATTAATTAAATTAATTATTTTATTTTATATAAAAATGAATTAAAAAATAATTTTATTTGTTCCTCTTTTGTAATTTTGTATCTATTGAATTAAAATATAAACAAAACATCCTATAATTTAAATCCTCCTATTGTTTAACTATTCAATTCTTATTCTACAATTCTTATTTTTAACAATTATAAAGCCTCCTGACGTTATTTAAACGTTATAAAAATTTTTTATTATATACAAAAATATCTATAAATTACCTAAAATATCTTCCTTATTTCACTCAATACTTTCCACAAATTTATTGAGGAATAGAAATATATAATTATTATTTTATATTTTATTTTAATCGGAAATATCTTTTTTATATTAATTTTAATGGATGTGGCTAATATATTTGGTATACCTTTATCGTATTATTAGAGTTCGTGTTTCAGAATTTTTAAACACACGCAAATAGTTAACATATATCAGTCGAGATATACAACAAAATTTTCCCAACATTTATTGCAAAAAAACTTAATTTTTTAATTCTCTTTTTTAATTTTTCAAAAAACTAAACAATCTTAAATAAATTCTAATTTTAAATTCGATTAAGTAACTAAAAGTGACAAGAAAACTGAAAAAAGTCAAACACTTATTCAAAGCAAATACTGCAAATTCTCTTTTATTCTCTCATAATCGAATTTAGAGTTTAGTATTAATTCTATAAAAGTTTAGTTAACTAACGAATTTTCTGATTATGACTAGTATTACAATTTAATTTTATTAATTTACCTATTTTAATTTCATTTAAATTCTTTTAAATTATAAATAATATATATTTATATAACCATGTGGAGGCACATTTTGTATTTATTTCTTTCCATCCATTTTTGGACTTTGTTATCACTATTAAATATATAAAATGGCCAGTCAATCAAAAAATTCCCAAGCTAATTTGTTTCGTTGCTAAACGTAATCAAAAACTCGTGTAATAAATATTCACGTGAATAGCAATGATAACGATGATCTATTTAATTTATCAGAACAATTTTTTACTAATATAGATAATTTATGTTTGTTACTATAAAAAATTAGTAATTAAATTGTTCTATATAAATTGTGTTGAATTTTGAAAGATAATTTAGAAATTTTTAACATACCGCAATTGAAACTAACAATAAGATTAGGTAAATGACTGATCGACTTGTCTTGTTCAGGCGCATCGAAATACCTTATACCTAATTTCATTTTTGAATTAAATCCAGACCGATTTTATCCAAGAGACTAAATTATGAAATTTAAAGACAACTTTGATATAAAAAAATTCTTAGAGTGCTAGGAATCCAGAAAAGGGGATTAAAAATTAAAAAAGATATATCAAAAAGAAAAGCGGCTGCCAATTTGCCGCACCCTTTAAAATAATAAAAAAATATAAACTTAAATTTTTAGATCACCTATTTCCTATTATCTATTATTTAATTTTATTTATTCTCAAAAATGGTTCAGATACGTGATCCAAATACTTGTGCAAACTTCAATGAAATTACTATAGAAAATATTGATTGTTTAATTTTAATTTTAAATTAAAAATTTTTAAAATATTTTAGTTGATTGGTTTGTTGATTTTGAAAGGACAAGAATTGTTGGTTCTGCTATATTGAATTATAGAGTTTTGAAGGATACTGACAAAATTGTGAGAATTATAATAAAGAAATAATTTTAAAAAATTATCCCAAAAGATTCTTGATATTAGCGATCAAACTATTTGTTCAATTAAATTGAATGGAAAGAAATGTAAGGCTCGAAGTGGAGAAATTTCACTTGTTGGAAAATATTTATTGATAGATGGACAATTTAGTTCAGGGGAGAAGGGGTAAATTTCTTAAAATTAGAAAATAATTAAACTTAGAGAGAAGCAACTAAATATCCCTCCTCCTTTTTTAGCAAAATCGAATTTCAATATTCAACTTCAAGTTCAGCTTCAGCTCTTCAATTTGTAGAATCATCATTAACAGCAGACCGTACACATCCATTTTTATATAGCCAATGCCAGCAAATACATGCCAAATCACTCGTTCCATGCATGGATACTCCGGCAGTTAAACAAACATATACAGCTAATATAACTGTCCCGAAAGGAATGCAATGTTTAATGAGTGCCGTTTTGCTAGAAGATGAGGGACGTCAAATAAATAATCGAGAAATAAATGGAAGTGAACAATTCGTTCAATTTAATTTTTTACAGGTGATAAAATATACCTAATTTAATTTTGATAGGGGGTGTCGTTGTAATATATCATGATATTTTGAAAACGTACATACACATTCTCTTCAATAAAGCGCAATTACCTACATATCTTTAAAATAATTTATTAAAATTTAAGAAAGTACCAATTCCCTCCTATTTATTTGCTATAGTTGTTGGTGCTTTAGTCAAACGTGATATAAGTAAAAGATGTGCTGTATGGGCAGAACCTTCAATGGTGGATATTGCTCATAGAGAATTTGAGGAGACTGAAAAAATGTTGGAAATTGCAACAGAATTAATGGGGGAATATCGTTGGGGACGGTAAAAATATTTTTTGTTTAACCCGAATCTTGTTTTCTGAGTAATTCCATTCAGTATTCCAAGCTTTTAAATCATACAATTTTACTTTATTTTAATCTAGTTTTGATATGATTGTTTTACCTCCATTTTTCTCATTTGGGGGCATGGAAAATCCGTGTATGACTTTTGTAACACCAACAATAATTGCTGGTGATCGTTCATTAACGACCGTTGTTGCCCATGAAATAGCTCATAGTTGGACTGGAAATTTAGTCACAAATGCTTCTTGGGAACATTTTTGGTTAAATGAAGGGTTTACAGAATTTGTTGAATATAAAATTCTTGGGAAAATGTTTGGAGAACAATTTCGTCTTTTCATGCATTTATCTGGATGGGAAGATCATTTGCGAATGTGTATTTACGAAACATTTCATCCCGAACATCCATTTACTAGATTAATTGTTCCTTTAGATGGACAATGTGCTGATGATGTTTTTAGGTAAAAAAATTGGAAATTTAGATAAATAATTTTAAAAAGATGATTCCAAAATTTAAATTCCAATTTTCAGTCCAATTCCTTACCAAAAAGGAGCTGCTTTACTTTTATTATTGGAACAGCGGTTAGGAGATCCGCCTCGTTTTGAACAATTCCTTCGAAGTTATATTAACAAATTTGCCTATAGATCAATTGTTACAGATGAATGGATGGATGTAAATTATTTATTTAATTATATTTTTGAAAATTATTAAAAATTAATTTAAAAAATAAATTTATGGTACTACATATCAGATTATCTTTTCTTATTCTCAGAATAATTTGTCTAGCAGAGTCGAATTGTAAGGATAATTCACCTAGAGCAGCGGGGGTGAGAAAAAAAGGAAATGAGAAAAATATTAGTCGATGCCCCTTTACCTCCTTGATACCTGCATTTGTGGAAGCAAGGCCGGGCGAGCACTTTAAGTGTTGTCGCAGGTGATTCCTGCCCGGTGCTAAACTTTTGCTAAACTTTTTCTGAATAACACCAAAATCCAGATTTATTCGATGATTCTGAACAAAATTAGAAATTTTTGCTCAAAGAAGGGCGTATTCCTCTATTTTTTCAATATTTAGGGGCTTCTTTAACAAAAAATTCCGAAACATTCATAAAAAGTTGATTAAAAATGCAAAGAAAAATTAAGGAGGAGATAATCGAATAACACCACAAATTTATTTATTTATTCTCAAAATTTCTAAAATTCTAACTATTTTAGTATCTTTACGAATTTTATGATGACAAACGTTCAATTTTGGATTCAATTAATTGGAATAACTGGTTACATAGGCCAGGAATGCCTCCCCAAAAGCCGACGTTTTAAAAAAATTTAAAATTAATTTTGAAAATATTTTTATAGTTTTGACGAAACTTTATTAAAAATTTGTAAATCACTTGCCAATAAATGGTTATATGGTTCTGATAAAGAAATAAATGAACTTGGAGCTATTGAATTCGAAGAAATGATGACTGCACAAAAAGAAAAATTTTTCAGTCTTTTGGATGTTGTAAGTTAATTAAATTAATTAATTAATTCCTCATATTATTTTTAAATTAAGGGTATATCAAGTGGAAGTGATCATTCATTCAATGTATTTATTTTAAATATCCTTGTTAAATATCAAAATAATATTTTTTAATCAAAATATAAATTTAAATAAAAATTATTTTTAAAAATTTAGCATGAACGTATTGAAATTATGGAAAAGAAATATTCATTAAATACTACAGGAAATTGTGATGTGTATGTTTTAATTATTTTTTAAAATAATTTAAAATTTACTCTTCTTTATCTCCACTATAAGTGTTATAATTATAAACAAATAATCATTATATTTAATTAAACTAATTTTAAGTAAATGTCAATGGATTTTGGTAGCTTTACAGGCTAAATGGGAACCAATAATTCCAATTGCTTTAAAATTTGTTTCTGACATTGGACGTGTTAAATATGTCCGTCCCTGCTATCAAAGAATGTTTGAATGGAAAGTTAGCCGCGAAAGTGCTTTGGAAACTTTCGAGAAAAATAAGCCTAGAATGCACAATTTTACTATTCAATTCGTTCAAAGCTTATTAAACAATAAAAACAAAAAGGGGGCTAATAATGAAATGGTGGGTGATAATTAAGGATAGGGTTTTGGGGTTACAATTCTGGTAATAATATGAGAGAGAATTTAATTGTGTAGTTACTCATTAATAGGGTTGGGGGTCTGGTCCGAAAGATTGAGTCGGGCATGAAATTTTGGCTCGAAAAAGACTCGGTCGGGCCGACTCGAAAACCCCAACCCTAATCATTAAAATTAAATTATTAAGAAAAATTTGTAGTTCATTTCTTTTTTGTTTCTTGTTTTAAGTACCTCTTCATATTCCAATTAGAGCCCAAAACCGAAAAATACCATCGATAATATGGTACCTTCCGGTCTCTAATTCTATAATAATTATAAAATAAAAATCAGACAATTTTTGTTAATTATTTAAGAAAACTTCTAAAGAAAATGATATAAATGAACATATTGAGAATGGAATTGAAGTTAGTGAAGATATTTATTTAAATATTTCAAAAGAGGAAGATAAAAAAGATGATTTTATAAGTAATAAAAACAGAAAATTGGTTTCACCGAATGGGATTAAAGAAGCAACAAATGGATGTCAAAAAACAAAATAAGAAAATTTTACTTATAAAAAAATAATATTATTATATCCCTATCACTTTAATAATTATATCTATATTTTTGATAAAATTAAAATATAATAGTACAATAAAGAATAAGTAAAATTTAAGAAAAATTTATTTTATCCGATTAGGTCTTAAATTAGTAGTAGAAAAGTTGTTTGCCACCAATTTTTGATTGTTGGGATTAACAGCTGTAACAACATTAGTTGCTTTGATAATTGAAGTTTTAATTTTAAAAGCAACCAGAAATGCCTTTCTGTATTCTTGACTAAAATTAAATTTTATTTCATCATATTTTTGTTTACAAATTTCCAAATATTTCCCCCAAAAAAATTTAAAATAAAACTTAATTAAAAAAGAAGAGAATTGGAGCATTTGAAGACATAACAAAGCTAGTTAAACAACTTAATGAATAAATTATTAAAGTTTTATCTGTAATATCCAAATTAAAACGAGGAACAACCATTCTTGCAATACTATTCATAAATAGACCAACAAAATTAAATAACATAATAACAAATAATGTTTTTAAAATTCGTTGTGTCCACACATAAGAAGATACTAAAAGGTAATACTAAAACTTTTTATGTATAAAATGGAAAATTTTTGGCAGCAAAGATTGGTCAGCTTAGCCGACTTCATGATTTTTTAACTTTCAGGAGTCTGTATCTCTTCCCAAAGTTAAGAACGGGGGTTGATTTTGGTGTCATTTGACAGAACTCAACGATATCTATGATCTGGTAAAATGACCGTTTTTAACATATTTAACAAAAAAATTGACGTAGAAAGGAGGAGGGAATTTCGAATTTCGAGCCGGACATGTACTGATTTTCTGCAGAAAAAAGTTACCGTATATACTCTATTAATTACCCTCCCTCAAATAATTACCCTCTTTAATAATTACCCCCTCCCTTTCATTCTCTAATTTCAAAAATATTGAAAAAATCGTTGTCAATTTTAATTATTGAAACATTATAAGAATCAATATCAAAAAATAAATGGATTTCCTTTTCGATTTATTTAGATATACCCAAAATTTAGCCCATCCTCTCGATTAATTACCCCCTCCAGAGAGAGGTCGAAACAATAATTACCCAGGGTAATTAATGAAGTATATACGGTATTTACCTAAATTATTGTTTGCCTTCCACGTTCTATATTTTAAAACAATCCACACAGTTGAATAATTAATTAGCGTAAAACCATAAAATGAAGTAAATAAAAAATATGTTAAATCGGCAGCCCAACTCCAGGAGCATTCTGATGCAACACAAATTATTTGTCTAAAAAATATTTCTATATAATTATTTTAAAAATAGTTTCTACCGAGTTTCTTGTACCGAATAAACAATTTGAAATTGGGCGTAGATAATAATTGCTGGGCTTAATAGGGATGAGAAGAGCATAGGGATAAGGTAAAATTTTTTAGAAATTTGTCTTTGGCTATACCTTAAAATTGAAATTTTGAATTAAAAGTAAGAATTAATTTTTTTTACAAACCATATAGGGAATAACACACTAATCAGTCTATCTACTGATATTAGAAATATAGCATTAAATGAGGATGTATATCCAATTTGAAATGGAGGAAGTATTTTTAAACAACAAGAACGAATATTAACAAATTGGTTTCCATTGTTGAATAAAACAGTTAATGAGAACCAACTACTTAATTGATACCAAGCAGAAACAAAGCAATCAAAAGCAAGAAGTAAATGGCATGGGGAATTTAATGTTCTGTTGGATTTAATTAATTTTGAATTAAAAAAAATGGGAACATTGGCACTTCATGAACGAGAGTGAATTTATTGTAATGTGAATAACGGATGGAACGTGTTGAGAAACTAGTTCGGGTCGAAGTTTCGGATTTTGGATAGAAAAAAGTCCGGATTTCGGTTTCGGGCAGCTCAACTCAACCCTGTGAATGACTGCTACAGACAAAGATATAAAGGATATATTTTTACGAGAACCAACTTAATTTTTATTGTAACAAAAACAAAAGCAGCATTAAGCAAAACACCAATTGTAGAAATAACAACTCTAACAACATTAACGGTAATTAATCCAAATGGAAGCCCTCGATCACCATAAATGTCGAATAACTTTAAAAAAAAATTTATTTTAATTTAAAAATCAAACTAACAGTTTGATTACTCATTTTATTTAAATTATTTATGTATTTGTTAAAAAGTTTTTAATTTATTCAAAAATTAAATAGTTGTTGCTTATTGAAAAATCAGTTTTTTATTTGTTAAGGACAATTTTAAATAAATATTTACATACATGTATACATACATATGTATTTTACATTAATTTATGATTAGTTTTAAACATTAAAGTTTTGAGAAAAAAATTATTAAATTAGTATATAGAAGTACAGCACGTCAGTTGAACTTTTTAAAATTCTATTAGGTGTTTCTTTTACTTTTTAGTTATAAACAATATTTAAAATTTATTCTCATTATTAAATTAAAAATATAAACATAAATTAAATTAAAAATATTCATTTATTAAATTTAAAATCAAGTTTTTAAGAGAAAATTTCATTTAATTATAGAAATAAAGTTGTTAGTGGATACCGGGACCCCTCCGATACAGAAAACAAAAAATTCTGTGGGAATTTTTAAAGTGCAGTAAGTCAGATTTCGGCCGTTTCTAGCGTACAGGAGAAAATCTTTTGATTTTAGTAAGGTGTCTACACGAAAGAATTCGCGTTTTCTTTCACCTAATTGATGGGAAGCAATTGTTTTTGAGCAAAATATGATAGAAAATTCCCAAAAATTCCCAATTTAAAAAAATCAGTATACTGAGAAATATCAATTTTCGGGATCCCATACACAGGTGTGTACGTAAAATCTCCACAAAAAAGTCAATACTAGCAGAACTACAATTTAATTTTATCGAATATATAAATTAAATACTACTAAATTATTATAATAATACAAAAATTTACAAAATGTTGTGGATTGTACCAAAAATAATTTAATTAAGGTTCTGCCCGTCAAGGAAATACAGGTGCCTGTCATGGACATGGAGGAAAAGCCGGAAGAAAGTGAACTTGAGAGAAGAAATACGAGAAAGAAGAAAAGATGGTATTGAGATCTTATCGGCCAATCTTTTACATTAATAATTTTTAATATATAATGCTTTATGCTTTTCCCAGCTTTTGACTTTTACACTTCCATATACATATTTTTTAAAATAAAATAAAACTTTTCTTCTTTTAAAATAAATAAAAATTATTTTATAACAATAATTAATAATAGAGTAAGGTAGAGGTTTAAATCGCCCAGTCCACGGCTCTTTTAAATCTTTAAATTATAAAGACTAATTTGGTGATATTTAGGCGAATTGTTCATCTTTCAATACGTGGCGAGCAACGGACCTGTAAAATTGTTCAAATCGCCTTGTTCAAATTGTTCAACGAAGCTAATAAAGAAGGACGTGAAAGGTGTTTAAATTTAAATAAAAATCTAAAAAAAAAATTTAAATTAAATTTAAAATATATAAATAAAATTAAAATGGATAGGCCTATACTAAGTTTTGAAAGGATAATTTTGGAATTAGTAGATAGGTTAAAGGAATTAGAAAATAAGGACCTTCCGAAAAAATTAGGGGATAAAGCTACGCCAAATCAGCTACGGAGACAATACTTTTTTGTTAAAAATACTTTAGAGCAATTTGGGGATTTAATTTACGAAATAGATGATAATAAGTAAAAAGCTACTGAATATATAGGAAGATTGTCGGCGGCGAGTAAAGAAATTAAAGAGGCATCATTTTCGACATTTCTAGAAGAATTAGACTTAGCGAGTGTTTTGAAAGAGGTGAGAAAAACTAGAGCGGAGTGGGAAACATTAAAATATAGTATAGAAGAAAGACTGGATATAGACCCAGAAGAAGCTTCAGTAGGATCAGCAAATCACGGAGGAACCTCAATAAAAGCGAAATTACCACAAATCCAAATACAGAAATTTGACGGTGAAATAGAGAGTTGGTTTTCCTTTTGGGAGAATTTTAAGGTGTTAGTACATGATGAGAGGAATTTATCGGAAATAGAGAAATTTAATTTTTTACAGGCGGGTTTAGAAGGAGCAGCTAAGGAATTAATAGAGGGTATACCAATAACAAAAGATGGATATTACGATGCGATTGATTTAATACTAGAAAAGTTTGGAGATAGTAAAAAGTTAATAAGGTCACTAAATCAGGAAATAATGAATTTGCCAATATCTGAATGTTTTGAAGAAGATGAAAGATTATATTTGAAAATAGAGAAAATATGTAGGTTATTAAATTCTTTAAAACAAAATACAGATGATACACCTTATTATATGGCTTTAGAGAGTAAACTAAGTGCTGAAGTTTTAGATAAATATTTTGCAATAAAATCCATAGAAGAAGAAGAGGATTGGTCAACGGAAAAATTTAGAGCGGCGTTTAAAAAAGCGCTTACACACGTTAGAACGGTTAAGGAAGTACAATATTCGGTTAGAAAACAAAAAGCAGGAGAAAGAATAATAAGTTTAACGACAACTACAAATAAAAACACAAATAATAGTTGGTATGGCAATAATCAAAATAGAAATTTCGCACAATTTAGACCCTCTAATAATAGAAATTTTAGTCCAAATAGAGAAAAATTCCGAGATAAAAATTTTAACCAGAATAGAGAAAATTATAATAGAGATAGATCCAGATCATTCAGTCCCTCTAGTGAAGAAGAGAAGAGAAATAATCAATATAGAAAAAGAAGAGACTCTCCCTTCCCAGACCGAGGAAAAAGCAGCTCGGACAGCCAGAGCCGATCGAGAGAAAGGGAAATTATTTGCGCTCTTTGCTCTAAAAATCATACGGAAGTAGACTGCACAAAATATAAAAGTGCAGAAGAGAGAAGGAACGCTTGTCTTAAAAAAGAGTTGTGTTTTTACTGCTTATTTAAAGGCCATATGGCGTCACAGTGCCGGAGAAGAAGAACGTGCGTATTTTGTAGAAAAGCTCATCACTCAGCACTCTGCCGCAAAAAATATGGAAATATAAGAGAAAAAGTAAATTTAAGTTTGGAAAATATAAATAAAGTAGAAGAATTAAAAGATATAGATTTATCGAATTTAGGCAAAGAAATTATAACTGATTGTAGAGTAAATATAAACACAGATTGTAAAATTGAAAATAATTTAGTTAATTCGTGTTTATTAAATCCAGAAAGTAAAATGTCACTCCTTAAAGTAATACCAGTAAAATTATATAACCCATTAAATAAAGAAAAAATAATAAAAGAGTTTGCATTATTAGATGACGGCAGCCAAAAATCGTATATAGAAGAAGAGCTAGCAAAAGAACTAAAACTGTGTAATAATAATATAAAGAAATTTCAAATAGAGGGAATAGGAAAAACCAAAATGGGGACTTTTGAAAAACCAATAGTAGAATTTGGAATAAGAAAAGGGAGCTTTGATAAATTGATAAAAGCCCGTGCTTTGCCAACTGTTTTAAATAATCTACCTTATGTGTCAATAGAGTCAATTCCCAAAGAACAGTTAAATAGAAATAAACTTTTAGCAGAATTACAGATGATAAAGCCTAGATTGTTGATAGGAAATGATCATTATAATAAATTTATAATTTCAACTAAAGAACAATTACCATCTGGATTTTGGTTATCTAGTTCTAAAGTAGGTAATATTCTTAACGGAGAAGGGAAAATATTAAATAAGGAAACAGAAGGAGAAATTTGTGGATATAGTTATATAGATGAAAATAACACTGGTACATTAGAAATACAGAATGATAAGGAATCGTATAAATGGGAAGATTTAGTAAGGAAACAAGAAAGCCTGCAATTTATGGGATTAAGTGACGCGATAGAAAAGAGTGATGAAGAAGTCAAAAAAGAAATGGAAAAATTAGTAACATATGACGGTCAGAGATATCAAACAGCACTTTTATGGAACAGTCTAGCAGAAAAATTACCTCATAATAAGCGAATGGCATATGCTCAATTAAAAAATATGGTCACGAATTTAAGAGAAAAACCGCATATTTTAAAACAAATAGACGAAATATTTAAAGAGCACGAAAAAATGGAATTAATTGAAAGAATAGCAATAGAAGAAAATACGGAAAATAGAGTACATTATTTACCACACTTTGCAGTATTTAGAGAGGATAAAGAACACACAAAAATAAGAGAGGTTTTTAATGGAGCAGCCAAATCGGGGAACGCACCTTCTTTAAACGAATGTTTAGAGAAAGGACCTAATTTATTTAATGATCTCACGGGTATACAAATAAGAGCAAGACTTCAAAAATATTTAATAGGGTGTGATATAGCCAAGGCATTCCTCCAAATAAATCTTGACCCAGTAGATAGAGATGTAACACGTTTTTTAT
This sequence comes from Meloidogyne enterolobii, assembly GCA_963681835.1. Taxonomy (NCBI): domain Eukaryota; kingdom Metazoa; phylum Nematoda; class Chromadorea; order Rhabditida; family Meloidogynidae; genus Meloidogyne; species Meloidogyne enterolobii. Next base: position 208,958 of record CAVMJV010000049.1, on the reverse strand, counting down.
GGATGGAGGATCCTTTGGATGAAAACTCAAAAATAATTGCGTTTAGATTTAAAAGAGTAACTTTTGGAATAATATGTTCACCAGCACACTTAGCTTTAGTCATTCAAATACATTTAAAGAAATATAATACAGATTTAGCAAGAGAAATTGAAAGAAATATTTACGTCGATAATATTATAATAGGAGTAGAAGATAAAAAGGAAATTTTAAATATTTGTCAACAAACAAAATTAATTTTTGAAAAAGCGAATATGCCAATAAGAGAATTTATTTCTAACTCAGAACAAATAAATAAATTACCGATTGAAGAAAGGATTGTTAAAGATAGAGTAAAATTTTTAGGGCTAGAATGGAATGTTAAAACAGACGAAATATATATTAAATTTCCTAAAATAGAAGTAGGAGAAAAATTAACTAAAAGGAAATTATTGTCCCAATCATCTAAATTGTTCGATCCTATGGGTCTTTGTGCGCCAATTTTAATAGAGGCAAAACTATTTCGTCAGGAAATCGATAAAAATAGAAAAGTTGGGTGGGACAAATTATTAACGAATAAAGAAAGAGAAAAATGGATTAAAATAATTAGTGAATGGAATAATCAGAATATAGTAATTAAAAGGAAAATACATAATGTAATAAAGAAAAATATAGACAAATACGAAATACACGCATTTTCGGACGCATCTCAAATAGCGTTTGGGGCAGCGATTTACCTTAGAGTAATCACAAAAGATGAAATAATTACTAAATTAATTTTTGGAAAAAGCTTAATAATTCCTTCAACTCTCCCAACCAAAAGAAGAACCATACCGAATTTAGAATTACATGCGACTATGCTATGCGCTAAATATAGTGAATTTGTAAAGAAAGAATTAGAAAAAGAGATAAAAGTTGATAAAATACAGATATGGACAGACGCAAAAGATGTAATAGATTTTTTACATTCAAGAAATAGACTGGATGTTTTTACTGCAAATAGAGTAAAGAAAATAAGGGAATATTTGGTAAACCATATAGAAGGTAAAATTAATCCAGCGGATATTGCGTCTAGGGGTGCCTCAATTAAGGAATTACAACAAAGTAAATTATGGTGGGATGGACCAAAATTTTTATCAAAAATAGAGAAATATTGGCCTGAATCATTAATAAAATATGACCCAAAAACAATTCAAAAGGAAATAAAAATGCAAACTATAGCTTGTTTAAACATTAAAGAAAAAAATATAGTAAAGGAAAAAGATGAAATTCTCCAAATAATAGAAAGATCATTAAATTGGAATAAAATTAAATCAATAGTGTGTTATATATTAAGATGGAAAGGGAAAAATAAAGGACCAATAAAAGTAAAAGAATTAAGAAGAGCTGAAAAAATTATTTTTAGAAAAATACAAGAAATATTTCCACCCACAGATACAGAAATTAGACAATTAGATCTTTATAAAGATGAGAAAAATTTATGGAGAGCAAAAGGAAGAATAAGAAAAAGTGGCCTCAATTTAGACTCTATGTGCCCTATATTTTTAGATAGAAAAGCAAGTATAGTTCCACGTTTAATACTAGAGGCTCACGCAGCGTCAATGCATGGAGGAGTAGAAATAATTCATTGCCTTTTAAGAAAACGATATTGGATTCCAAAGTGTAGAAAATTAATTAGGAACGTAATCTTTCATAATCGGAAGACAAAATGTGGAATTTGTGCAAGATATACGTGTAAAAAATTTGAATATCCGAAAGCACCAGATTTACCCATTTTTAGAGTCAAAGGAGACACTGCATTTATGAATGTAGGATTAGATTATTTCGGACCAATTTTAATAAAGAGTAAAGATTGTAATAAAGTTTGGGGAGCTATATTCACTTGTTTATTGTCTAGAGGAATACATATTGAAATAGTGACGGATTGTACGTCGGAAAAATTTCTTTTAGCGTTTAGACGATTTATAAGAAGAAGGAGGACACCAAAATTAATATTATCAGATAATGGTAAAACATTTGTCTTGGCCAATAAAGTAATTCAACAAATTTGCTCTGAAGAGTTAGAACAAAAGAAATTATGGCTAAATATATTTAATGATAAACAAACCCAAAATTTTGCAATAAATAAGGAAATAGAGTGGAAATTTAATACCCCTCTTAGTCCATGGCGAGGAGGAAGTTTTGAGAGATTAATTCAATCTATTAAGTTTCATTTAAAAAGAGTAGTTGGAAAAAATATATGTACGTTTGAAGAATTAACAACCTTATTAATAGAAATAGAAAGAATAATTAATGAACGCCCACTAACATATTTGTCTTCATCAGAAATAGTAGAACCGTTAAGACCTATAGATATTATAAACCCGAGTAGCGACAAACCATATGAAATTCAAATTTCTACGAAAGATATAGAAGAGGTAAATAAAGACGAGGAATTTTTCGTACCTACACCTACAACGAAAAATAGAGATAGATTATTGGCCACATATAAAAAATCAATTTTTAAAACGCATATTTTTTGGAAGAATTGGAAAGAGACATACTTAACGTCACTAAGAGAAAAATATGAGAATAATAAAAAGGGGGTAGGAAAATTTCCAAAAATAGGGCAAGTTGTAATAATAAATGAAAATATAGAATGTCCAAGATCCTTATGGCCAATAGGGTTGATTACTGAAATAATTAGTGATAGAACAGTTAAAATAAAAATAGGACAAAAGATATATGAGAGACCAACAAAAATAATATACCCATTAGAAATCGAAGAAGAGGAATAAAAAGTATAAAACAAAAATAAATAAATATATTAATATAGAATAAAAAATAATAAAGGAATATAAACGAGAAAATAAAATATATAAACAAAATATGAATAAAATTATAAAATTATAGATAATAAAGTATCAATAAAGAAATAAATTTAAAACATAAATATATAAATTTAAATAATAAATTTAAATAATTTTAAGATGTATAAACAACAAAAAATAGAAATTCATAATCCAACTCTATTTATTACTAATTATATTCCAACAAAATTAAGGGCTTTTTTAGTGGCGAAAAGAATTCCTGCAACGGTATATGTACCTAATTTTTGGAGAAGCAGCCTGATTGGAAATGAGATACAATTAAAGAATGAAGTAAAGACAGTAGTTGTTTTGAATAAAGACTATGAAGAGGGATTAATAGAGCTAATGAAGAAATTAAAACAAATAGCAGTGTTGAGTAATATAGATGTATTTTGGTTTCTAAAACATCCTAATTCAAGATATATTCAGAATATAGTCGGAGATAATATTGTAACACTTGAAGATAAAGAGGAAGATTGGCCGGAAATGATTAGGGAGATGGCACATAAAGGTATTGATTTTGAAGCGGGAAATAGAGCGAGAGTTGGGGAATTGCCAAGAAAAAGAAGAAATTCAAGAGAAAGTTTTTATAAAGGCTACCAAAAATTTGAGAGAGGAGAAAGAAGAAGAAGCCCTTCGCGAAAGAGGGAAAGGTCAATGGATGTAAAAAGATATAGAGAAGATTTTAACAATATTAATTGGAACGAAAAGCGTCAAAAATGGGGTAATAGAGAAAAGGAAGTTTTCACTTATAGAGTGCCAGCAAAAGGGAGAAATTATGAAAAAGAAGATTACGAATATTTCAATAAAAATACAAAGAAGAATTATTGGGAGGAAGGTAAAGAATCGAATAAAAATTTTTGGGAGAAAAAAGAAGAAAATAATAAAGAAGGGATAAATAGAGAAATAAAATATAATAGAGCAGGCTCAAGTAAAGGAAGTTTGGATGAAGAAGTATATAGTCAAAGTACCAGCAACACATCAAAAGGTTTGGAGGAAAATTATCAAATTAAAGAAAAATATTGTCTGCCACAAAATTTTTTAGAAGAAATAAGGATAATAGATAAAGAGATAATGTTAAATAAGCTAATAGAGAAAAACGCAAAGGAAATATTGGATGAAAATTGGCAAATTATACTAGAAAAAGAATACTATGAAATTAAAAAGTTTTTGGAAGAAAGAATAGATATAAAGATACAGTTATTTGGGAGTACACTTAGTAATTTATGTACTCAAAAGTCAGATATAGACATCGCAGTGTTTGAATCAGATATAAAGAATATAGGAATATTATTAAAGAAAATTGCAAAAGAGCTTAAAATAAAGTATGGGGCAGATAAAGTTCATAAAGAAAATTTAATAATACAGGCAAAAATCCCTTTATTAGAAATGCAGATAGATAAAGAAAGTAATAGAATAACAATCCAAATAACAATAGAGAACGAAACTGGGGTAATAAATAGTCTTCACATAAGAATGTTAACAGAAATAGAGCCAAAATTAAAATATATATGGGTGAATATTAAAAAATGGGCAGAAATAAATAATGTAATCGATTCAAAAAATGGAAGATTTGCAGCATACACTCTCTTAATAATGGTCAACTTTTATTTATTAAGCTTGAGTAAACCAGCAGTACCAAATATATGGAAAATAATAGAAGAAGAAAGAAATTATAGCGAAATAAATCATATAGAATTGGGAAATAGAATATTTGAGAATATAGGAGAGAGCTTTGAAAACACAGAATACGGAACAGCAAGACTTTTCGCAGGATTTTTTAAATTTATGGTTGATATAGATTTTGATAAATACAGTATTAGTAATACAGAAGAAAATTGGATAAAAGATAAAAATACAGAAAAGTATCCTGTTGTAATAGAAAATCCATTTAACACTCAACAGAATTCCGCAAGAAGTGTTAAAAAGGAAAATTGGGAAGATATTAAAGAAAAATTTACAATAGCGAATAATAAAATAATACAGGGTTTAAATAGAGAATTGTTTCACGAATTAATAGGGAATAGAGAAATTTGTGAGAAATTAAGTGAATTAGATTTACAAAAAGAAGAGGAAATATTGAAGGAAGACGAAAATGAAGAAACGATTGAGAATATTGATTTGGAGAAAGTTGAAAAGGAATTATTTAAAGAAAATGAGGAAGATTTAGAGGATGAGAAGACAAAGGAAGAAAAGAGCCAAAATAAAAGTAAGAAAAATAAAGCTTGGGTAAATAAAGGAAAAACTTACAAATTAGGGACCACTCTAGGACTAATAATATTGATTAATATTCTCACATTAATGAACAGTGCTATAGCAGTAAGACCTATGATCTGTCACCACTTAAAAAAGAGTAATTTAATAAAGTTCAAGATAGAGAACTCAGAATGTAAGCAAGTTATTAAGCTTCTGAATAAGAATGTGTTAAGTGGTAGTATGGATATTTTCAAACCAAATACAATAGAGTTTAGTTTTTATGGATGGAAATGCGTCGCAATAAAACAAGCAGTCGACTATAGAACAGACTTTCTAGGATACTCTCACCAAAAAGCACCGGAACAAAAAATAATTAAAATAACGCCGGAAGAGTGCAAAAATTGGGTAAACTTTAAAAAATGTGAATATGGGGAAATAACAAAAGGTAGTGATAAAGAATTACATACGGGGAATAGCTTAAATCTAGAATACTCCTGGTGGAAAATAGGATGGCAAAAAGCAACGGTAGTTAACTGTTTCATTACTCAAAGCCTACTAATAGGCCAACCGGGTAAAATTACAATAGATTCACCAACAGAGGAAGTGAAACATTGTGAATTTATAGAAGAAGAATGCAACCTAAAAGATGGAGCCGCAATAATATGGGAGAAAAACAATGATATTAGTGAAATTTTCGATAAAAGAATGTGTGGAATTATTTAAAGAAAATGAGGAAGATTTAGAGGATGAGAAGACAAAGGAAGAAAAGAGCCAAAATAAAAGTAAGAAAAATAAAGCTTGGGTAAATAAAGGAAAAACTTACAAATTAGGGACCACTCTAGGACTAATAATATTGATTAATATTCTCACATTAATGAACAGTGCTATAGCAGTAAGACCTATGATCTGTCACCACTTAAAAAAGAGTAATTTAATAAAGTTCAAGATAGAGAACTCAGAATGTAAGCAAGTTATTAAGCTTCTGAATAAGAATGTGTTAAGTGGTAGTATGGATATTTTCAAACCAAATACAATAGAGTTTAGTTTTTATGGATGGAAATGCGTCGCAATAAAACAAGCAGTCGACTATAGAACAGACTTTCTAGGATACTCTCACCAAAAAGCACCGGAACAAAAAATAATTAAAATAACGCCGGAAGAGTGCAAAAATTGGGTAAACTTTAAAAAATGTGAATATGGGGAAATAACAAAAGGTAGTGATAAAGAATTACATACGGGGAATAGCTTAAATCTAGAATACTCCTGGTGGAAAATAGGATGGCAAAAAGCAACGGTAGTTAACTGTTTCATTACTCAAAGCCTACTAATAGGCCAACCGGGTAAAATTACAATAGATTCACCAACAGAGGAAGTGAAACATTGTGAATTTATAGAAGAAGAATGCAACCTAAAAGATGGAGCCGCAATAATATGGGAGAAAAACAATGATATTAGTGAAATTTTCGATAAAAGAATGTGTAAATACCAGAAAATAGGGCACTTTTCAGGAAATTATTCAAACGGAATTTGGTATTCAATAGACATGCAAAGATCATTAATATTCGAAGAAAATGCAGAAAAGATAGAGACTTGTGGAGAAAAACTAAGAATAAGTAATACGGGATTTGCTATTAGAGAATACGATTTTAAAAAAGATTATAGACCAGAAAAATAAAAATAGAGTTAAAAGATATATAGACAGGGACCCAGGTGTGAAATTAAGTGAATTATTATCTAGATTACAAGCGGAAGCAGTTTTTCAGGACAAACAAAATCGAATAGCGCTAGAAAATATAATTAACATACTCTGCGAAACAATAGAAAGCAACCAATATACTACATGGCTATCACATTTAGAAGCAACCAAATTTATTAGAGAAAAGCTTAATAATGATTATTTAGAGGCTAACTGGGTAGATAAAAATATTATAGAATTTTGGGAATGTACGCCGACCAATTATACCATCACACCGTCTGTTGACGGAGCATGCTTTAAAGATATACCAGCAAATATTAGCATGAAAGATGGAGTAATAAAAGGATATATAGACCCACAGAATTTAATAATAAAAAGTTTTAGTGATAGAGGTCCTTGTGATAAATTTAGATATATTACAACCAAAATTGATGGAAAATTTTTTAAAATAGACCAGTGGAGTGGAGATATAGCTGAAATAAAGTCAAAAGACATAATTGAAGAAAAAATATCCAATAAAAAGATATTCAGAGTCCCGAATTTAGCGGTTCATATTTTTGTTAAAGACAGTCTAAACAATATATCAGAAGATCAAATTGACATTTTACAATTGATGCACAGTAGTTTAGGACATAGGGGTATAGACAATAGACCGATAGAGCAACAAGGAGCATGGATTAATCCACCTACTAACAACTGGTCAATAAGTGGAATTTTAATAAGAATAGATTATTGGGAATACTTAGAAAGAATAATGGTTATAATAAATATAGTGTATTGGATTCTAAAATTATGGGAATGGAAAAATAAGCAGATATTGAGACGAATCACCCGAAAAGATCAAAATCTAAAAATGGGGAGTGTTGTGGATTGTACCAAAAATAATTTAATTAAGGTTCTGCCCGTCAAGGAAATACAGGTGCCTGTCATGGACATGGAGGAAAAGCCGGAAGAAAGTGAACTTGAGAGAAGAAATACGAGAAAGAAGAAAAGATGGTATTGAGATCTTATCGGCCAATCTTTTACATTAATAATTTTTAATATATAATGCTTTATGCTTTTCCCAGCTTTTGACTTTTACACTTCCATATACATATTTTTTAAAATAAAATAAAACTTTTCTTCTTTTAAAATAAATAAAAATTATTTTATAACAATAATTAATAATAGAGTAAGGTAGAGGTTTAAATCGCCCAGTCCACGGCTCTTTTAAATCTTTAAATTATAAAGACTAATTTGGTGATATTTAGGCGAATTGTTCATCTTTCAATACAAAAGAAAATTTAAAATTTTTTTTATTTATGATTAAAATCATTTACAATTCTTCAATCTAACCAGAAAGAATAACCTCCATCAAAAAATGTTTTGGAAGGAAAAATTTTCTTCATATTCCCAACTATTATTTCGAGTATTTGTTTAATTTTAGTTAGTTTATTTGAATCCTTTTCACTAAAATTTAGTAAAGGTAAAATAAAGTTATTTCGGCACTATTTGTATAAAATTTAGGGATTTCCTTGTGTTTTTAATTAAATTATGGGATATTTTACAATTTTTGTTTAATTAAATCCACTTACTTTTTAGTCAATAATTTATTTAAAAATCCAAAAGCATCAATTAAATGTATTCCACTTCCAATTCTAACAATATCTTTTTCTTTTAACAAAAACAAAGCATTAATAATAAATGTAGTTAAAGTCCAACAGCAGAGACGGGAAATTAATTGAGAATTATCTCCTTCTCCTAAATCACTCTTAACGATTTTATTAATTAAATTCCCAATTTGATTAGCCATTCCTTTATTGCAATGTGCCAAAAATTGAAAAAATTTATCTCTATTAGATAAATCCATAAATTTTTCAGCTTTTTTATAAATTACTTCATTACTATCTTTATCCTCAATTTTTATTAGTAATGCAGCGCCGTGATATAAATTTTCGACTTCAGAAGTTAAGGATGCTTTAAAAATTAAATTAGGTATATAAATAATTAGAAATTTTCTGATAGAGAGTGGCAACAATTTTAATTCTCAACTTGTTTAAAATAGGTTTTTGCTCGTTTCAAAACCAGTGCTCTGACGTTCGTACCAAAATTCGTAATTTTACTCGTTATGAAATACGAGTTTCGATATGAGCGAAATCAAAATTTCAGTCTACTCACAACATGAAAAAGTGGAAAAAATAAATTGAAAAATCATTGTAATTTATCTATAAAATATACAGTGTTTGCCTTATAAAAAAGACAAAAAATCATTATTAGTAGTCTCTCTTTGATTCCAACATTTATCCTATCTACAGGGATCGGACCAGTGGTATTGTAAACGATAGAATAACACCTCGATTAAATATTTGTTTAGCGAACCTCACCCTAATTTTTGATAAAATTTAAATAAAAGATACGTAATTCTTGCCAAGGAGTGTGTCCATTAATATGTGGATAATCAGAAGAAGGAAAAGCACGAGGAATTTCTTAAATATAATTTTATATTTTAAATTTAAATTAATTAATTTACTAATTAATTGTTTTGAACTTTCTTTATTTTTGCTTATTAAATTTAAACTTTTCGACGAATTATGTAAATTGTTCGTAGCAATCAAAGAATTTCTCGGCAGCTTTTTATAACCTCCATTATTATTAAATAAATGATTTGAAACCAAATTTAAATTGTTAACTAAAATAATTAAATTAATTAAAAATAAAGGAGGGATTTGGAAATGAAAAAAGCCGGATATTTCGGATAAATATATTTCTGCTATAAAATAAGAGTGAGGTAAAAACCGAGCAGGATTCAATCCTGCGATCTCCTGGCAGTTATTGCTAGGCGCTTTCGTTCACCACGTACAGGTGCTCTACCATCTGAGCTACCGGGACGCTGCTTTCACCTTCTCTTTTGATGGATCTTAAACCCCGCCTAATGAGCGTTTTAAATGCTACCAAGCTGGATCTTTCTCTTCCTTACAATAACAAAGATGATGTAAATATAAAAAATAATTTTAGAAATTAATTTCCCGATTAATTTAAACTCTTCATATAATTTTCAAAATTTACCATCATTTAATTTAATAGTTGGAAGACTGTAGCTTTGATTTAAAATAAAATAAAAAATAAAATAAATTAAAATATTAAACATTTTTAAATTTAATTTAATTTAAAAGAGAATCCCCCTCCTTTATATTAAGAATTATTTTATAATTAATATCATTTGATGTTCACATGCTGTCCATATGTAGACAATCACATTAGGGATTGGACATCCCCATCAAAACTTAAAAGGGAAATCCCGAGATGCACTTAAGTCATATGAATAAACATGCACTTTTATTTACATTAAATAAATTTAATTTAAATATTTTTATTTATATTCAAGTATTTACTTTCACAGAAATAAATAATCTTTTTTAATTAACATTTAAATAATTAGGTAACAAAAAATATATTTTGATAAAACAGAAAACTTCAAGCCAGAACTGTCCATCCTCTCTAAAATAAGCATTTATTTTAAAAATAATAAATCAAAAGTTTATAACAAATTATTATACAGGGTGCGGCAAATTAAGCGCGCGTTTGTTTTTTACCATAACTTTCTTCAATTTTAATAAAAATTGATAATTCTTTTTTTGTTTTATTCCCAACACTTTAGGAAATTTGCTGATACCAAAATTCCTTTTTAATTTTAAGTTTACTCTGAGTAAACTTCCCTCAAAGTTTGAGCAGAATTTTTTGGATAAAAATTGGCCTAGATTCAAGGCTGAGATTTTAATATTGGAAATATTTATATCATTCGAATCAGCTCTTCATTCTGATTCGAATGACATAAAAATCATGGGGCTACGACAAAAATCGAATGAGATACGGTCCTCTGAATGATAAATTAAAATAATTTTGATAAAAATAAAATTTTTGTGTAAAATTTTCAAAAATGAGATTATAAGCTATTTCGATGCTCCTGGACGAGATGAGTCGTTTAGTACCAAAATCATTTGTATTGAACGATTTTGAACGAAGTTATGATCAATTAAACTTTGGCATAAAAAATGTTTTTAAATTTTCCAGACGATCGAACTCGATTATCTTTGCCAACAGTGAACCAAATTTTTAATATTTGGTATCAGCAAGTTTCCTAACGTGTTGGGAATAAAACAAAAAAAAAGAATTATCAATTTTTATTAAAATTGAAGAAAGTTATGGCAAAAAACAAACGCGCGCTTAATTTGCCGCACCCTGTAAAATTATTATACAAACATTTCATTTCTTATTTTCAAATTCATAAATAGTTTAGGAATTTTGAAAATTTTGATTTAAGAATTCGAGAATTTTTAATTTTGAGAATCAAAAAAATTTTTTTGAAGAATTTTGACCTTTCGATATTTAGAATAGGTGATTATAGGGATTTGAAACTTGGTTTGGATAGGTCCTGGAGAATTATCGGAGTCCTTGGAGGAGCTTTTTGGAGATTTTCTTTGTCACACAAAAATATTGAACATATTTCTTAATTATACAACTTTCATAATAAAAATTTATGAAATTATTTCTTACAGACTATTTCAAAATTTCACATGCACTAATTAATAAATTGAAAAATATTTTCGCAATTTCCTGTTTACCCATCTAGACTGAATAATTATTTCCTCTTTATTTATTTTGAAATTAAAGCCTTGTTTAAATTTAAAAATAATAAATAAAGGGAAGGAATATAGAAAATTACTTGAGGTTAGGTTTCATGTATCATCTAACTCATTTATTTTTGGGGTCCTAGTGGATATCTCATCATATTTTCTTCGAGAAATTGATAGTTTAATGAAAGTTAGCGATATATAGGTAAAAATCAAATTTATAAAGAATCTTTCAAAAATTTAGAGACAAGAAAGATTGGGATGGCGAGTTTCCAGCTACAATCTGCAGTCTCTAAAAAATGCCCCTCAAAGAGAGATTGAAATAATGTCAAACATTATTTTAAAGAGGATATACCTTACCAGTGTATTTGGCATTATACCTTACCAGTGTATTTGGCATTTGTTGGCTCCAGCTCCGGCTCCGGGGTTTTCAAAATCTAAGCGCCGGCTCCGCCGGATCTGGCTCCGGAGCTAGCTCCCAGAGCCATACCCAGCACTGTACCTTACTCAATTATTTTATCGAGAATTCTTAATTTACTATGTTGATTTTATTTATTTTAAAATTTATAAAAAATATTTTTTTCAGAAAATGTCATTTAATTTAACAAAAATTTTCATTTCCTTTTTCATATTTATTATTTCTTTAACTATAATTAAATCAAAATTAACAAATAAATTTAAATTTCGTTTGGCAATTTCAATTATAGGTGATTGGAAGGAAGTTGAGGGATATAAAAATCTAATTAACCTTAAAACATCTGAACGTTTCGAAGTAGATATTTGTCTGAATTCGTGTAAAAAAGAAATTGCAATAAAAATAGAGGAAATAGATGAGGAAAGTGATATATTTATTTTAAATAAATTTCCAAAAAGTTGGGGGAAAATGCTAGATAAAAATAATTTATTGGGGGCTTCCTCTTCACAATCTGAGAAATTAAAAGAAGAAAACGAAAATATTTTTGAGGAAAAAGTAGATGATGTTAAAGGTAAAAATAAAATGATGGAAACTAAAGGAGAGAATGAATTTAATATAGAAATACAAGTAACTGGATTATGGAATGGGAAAAAATTTGGAATAAATGTATGTAATTATTTTAGTATTTCATAGAATCTCGTTAAGATTCACCTTTAAAATCGAGTTTTGAAGGAAGGGACGTGATATGGAAGGCGTGATATCGAGATAGGACTGTTTTTAATAATATTAGGATGAATAATTTGGAATCGAGTAGGAGGTAGATATGCAGAAAGAGTTTAGCAAAAGTTTAATCACCGGGCAGGATTGCCTCCGCCTCCTAACACCTCCTGACAGTTAATGCTAGGCGCTCTCGCTCACACAAATCCAGGTGCTTTACCACTGAGCTACCGGGGTATCGACTAATGCTTTATCGTTTATCCTTTTAGATCGTTTAACCTCCGCCTAAGCGTTTTAAATGCTCTCTTACAATGCTAGCGATACAAATATTCAATTATAAATTTAGACGTAGAAATTTATTAATTAAATACCTATATATGTACATACTATTATATTTTCTTTTACAGCCAGAAATATATTCTTTTAAAAGAAAAATTAAAAATAACAGACCAAATTACATTAAAATATCAATTTTCGAGAATGAAAATAGGGAAGATGAATCTTGTTCTGAAGAAGATTCTTTAGAGGATTATGAACCAGAATCGTTAGAAAAAAGCAGAAAATGGATGATTTTAGTATCAAAAATAAATAAAAAACGAAAAGAAATAAATAAAAAAATCAAATTAATAAATAACCAAAAAGTAGATATTTATATAAATCGTTTAAATTTATTAAATAAAATAACAAATATTGGAAAAGAAATTTTTGAATTAAATGGAAAAGAAAAAATTTTTAATGAAAGGATTAAAAATATTGAAGAATTTAGAAATATTTTATGGAAAAATGAAAATAAAAAAGAAATTGAATGTGTCTATAAAAATTGGGATTTATTTGAAGATAAAATTTATAATAATGAAGGGAAGGAGCATTTAGAGCGTGAGAGATTAATTTAAAGAAAATTTATATGAATTATTTCTGAAATTAATTAGTGCCTAGCGATTAGCAGAGTGCCAAGCGATTTTGATCGACTTAAACTTTTTAATGCTTGATCCAATACACAACGAATTTTTTCTAATTGGATAGATCAAATCTGATCAGTCTTTAAAAAGTTATAACCCGAAAAGTCCAGTTATTTGATATTTTTCACTTTTATCGAGTTATAACTTTCTAACGGGTGATCAGACTTGATATATCAAGTTGGAAAAAAGATACTCGAATCAATCATCAAAAAGTTATAACCGATCAAATTCGGTTGGCATTTAGTTAGTGGTTGGCACTTAGTTAGTGGTTGGCACTTAGTATAACTGAAAAGTACCTAATTAATTATATTTCTAATCATAATTTTGTTAATTTAAATAAAATTTAAAAACTAATTTTAAATATTTATTTTTACAGATACTAGAAAAATGAGAATAGAAAAACTTTTGTTAATTTGTAAAAATTGGGAAAATAATAAAAGTAAAGGTTTGTCTTTAAAAAAATTTAAATAATTTAATATATTTTATAAGCGACATCTTTATCAACAAATTTAACTATTAATGAGCGTAAAAGAAATAATGAGGAGACTGAAAATAAAAATGAAGAAAATGAAAAACGAAAAAAAGTTGAATAAAGAATGGATTTAATTTTAAAAATTATATTTTAATTTAAAAAATAAATTATTTGTATATTAAATATTTAAATTTTTATTTAATAAATTATGTTTAATAATTATATAAATTACGACTCGTTTAATTTTAAAAAGATTCATGCTAAAAATATGTATATTTAGAAATTTAAGTTAAAATGGAATGAGGTTCTAATGGTGAACAGAAAATCATTTTGCAAAAGTAATTAAAGAAATAGTTTTAAAAAGTTTAGCCACCGGTTGAACCTGTGACAGCGCTGACAGTCGCCTTGCTCACACAACTGCAGGTGTGCTCACTGAGCTACCGGGGCGACGACTAATGTTTTCTGTTTAATCCTTTTAAATCGAATGAAAAAATAATAATGTTGCAGAAATAGGTGTTAAAAATAATTGAAATTTCATTATTAATTAATATCCTAATAAATTTGAGAAGAATTTTAATATGGAAAAGGAAGTTACAAAAATCCTTAAATCTAATACTATACTGAGAGTATAATGCGATAAAAATTCTTCAGGGATAATGGGAAACAGGAGAGAAAATCCTTTTTTCCTCCTTTATTAAGAAAATCCTCCTTTTTTCAACGTTCTTTCCTGACGCTACTCGAGATGTAAATTCGCGACTGGAGATGTATCTTTATGTTGATAGAATCGTGTTATATTCAAGATTTATTCCACCTATTATTTATTTGAGAATTTCAGTTTTGTGGGACACAAAATAAGTATATATGCACTCCAATATCCGGTCATGCTTAGAACTTTTTTAAAATTAATTTATTTATAAAAAACGGAAATACATTTATTAAAAGTGCACCCAATAAAAAATTTAAAATTAAAATTTAGAAATTTTCCCCCTCTAAAAAATTTTTATCTTATGAATGCACTTAATTTCCTTCCGAAAATTTAAGAATAAATTTTATTATATATAAATGTTTAATTAATTAAAAAATTATTTATTTTAATTAAAACAACCAAAAAATGAAATTTATTAAAAATATTATTTTAATAATTATAATTTATTTTTCAAATAATATTTTGTCAAAATTTCAAAATAATTTGGTAATAAAATTAAATGGAGATGAATGTATATTTTTGGAGAATGGGAAGGAAGTAGAAAATGTTGATATTTATTTATTTAAAAATTATTATTTAATTAATGTTGAAAATTCTAGAATTTATTATTTAAATATATTAAAAGGAAGTTTATGCAAAAATATTCCAAAAATTAATTTTTTAAAAGAAATTTACGAAAATGTAAGAAATTTAATAATTTTAAAATGAGAAAACAAAAAAATTAACACTTTACTAGTGGTTGGATATATAAACGTTTCAAAATTTGTATTCGTATTTGGCAAAAGCACGAGTACGAGGTCTAGTAAAAGGAGTTAGTGGGGATCAGTCTCGGTCTGTCCTTAGTCATTCTTGCCTTTTGCCACCTTCGTTATTCTTGTATTTATTATTCGGATATACTTGTGTTATTCTGTTAGTCCCTAGGTTAGTCCGGACCCAAGGACATAAAACTAGCCAAACATGTAGGTGCTAGAAGATATGAGTTCGAATAAAAATCAAAATTTCAAAGCAAATCATTCTACCTTTTTTCCTATAAAATATTTCCTCTAAATTAATTTAAATTTATTTAAATTTAGTTGACAGATTATGAAATTGTGGATAAACAGAACAAATGTTCCATCCGTTTAATTAATAGTAACGGATATAGCCAAATTTATAATTTACAAGTTAAAAAAGATAATAAAATTTTTGAAGAAAAATCTGTTCATAGTTTAATAATTTCTGGGGAATATTTAATTACTTTCCCTAAATGGGGTGGATGGGAAGAATGTTATGAAAATGCTCACGAATTTAGTGAAGGTAAAGATACCCTAATTTTTATTAAATATAAAATATTATTTTAGCAATTTTTGAGGAAATTAATCCAATTAAAGCAAAAGTTGAAAATTTAAAGAAAATGGCATTTGGAATAATACCAAAAACTGTTACCTCTGCAATATTCAAACCTTCCTCCTCCTTTCAGCCATCAGTACAGCTTCCTCTGATAAATAAAGAAGATAAATAATTAATCTTAATTAAATATGTATTTACTATGTACAAACCAATTATTTATTTATCTGTGAAATAAATTCTGTTAGTTACATTTGAATAAGCTTAAACCAATTGGGTATTATTATGGAAGGGATATGTATTCAAGAGCAAGGTTGTCAGATAGTTAGAAATCTTCGGATATCCGGATGCGATATCCGAACCGAAAATTTATCTGAATTCGCCAACTCTATGCGAGGGACCCTTATATCGATAAGAGCGGTTGGTAAATGTACACTAATTTTTCAGGGATGCAGGCGAAGTTGAAAATTTTTTAACGCAAAATTTTATCAAGATAAGAGAGTAAATATTCTCAAGAAATTATTAAAGGGTATTTATGACCTTACTCTTGATTAAAGCTTCTAAGATAGGCAAGAGTGCCTCTGTTTATTTTCTGTGAATCATCAAAACTTGATATTTTTGGTAGAGTATTTATTTATTTAATTTCTCAATTTATTCTTCCTTTGATCTACACGCGAAATACTAAAAACAACCGCTAAAGGAAGGAATCAATAAATAGTCACACACGTCCTTTCACACTTTATTTGTGAATCCAAAATATCACAATTCTCAAAGGGAAAGTAGAAAAACACTTTTTCGGCTGTAAATAAAAATGTTGACATTTTGGGGTTAACATTTCCGTCAATTTCCCTTTGATTTCCCCTCCCTTCCCTCCCTTCCCTCCTTCAACTAATATTCTCGATAACATGCATGTGTGAGTGAGTGACATTGTAAACAATTTAATAAAACATCCAAAATATTTCCTTTTTTTTATTAAATCTTGTTTTTGCTCTTTTTTAACATTAAACACTTACAAATAAATTTTTGGCGATTAATTATTGTTTTTATAAAAATTAAACTAAAATACAGAAATATTTTATTCTAATTCGCATACTTTACTCACATCAAAAAATTATTTTTTGTAGTTATTTGAACCAGTTTAAATCGCTGAAACATTCTAGGCTATTTTATTTTTTTAATTAATTTTTTGTTTATAAATTTAAGAAAAACCAAAAATTAAAATTTATCTTTCTTAAGAAGTTGTTGGAGTCGTTTAAAACACAAAAATTCTTTACAAGCTTGAGAATTTCTCTCATTTATAAAATTTTGCTTTATGCATATCTTTAATTTATAGATAAATAGAGATCCACTTTTAATGAATAATTTTATTTTTAAATTAATCCCTAAAAATTAAATAAAAACAATGAAAGCAACATTTTCTACATATCTCACTGAGGGGCTTATTTTAGTCTCTCCGGCTATGTTTCTGCTTGTTTTGCTTTTGATGGTAGAAAAATTAAAAATAAATTTGATAATTTAATCTGTTATTCTTTTAATGTAAATAAAAAAATATTCACATTCAGGTTATAATATTAGCAAGAATTATTACTTTTATCAAATTCCCCTGTTAAGTTCCCTGTTTAAAATTAATCTCTTTGATATACCTACTTTAATATTTTAGAGTTAATAATTTAGTTTTTTAATATTTCGGAATTATTTCTAGGCCACAGTTAAACTTCCACACAACCAATTTTGTGTTTTACTTGGAATTGCCCAATTATTTTTCTTAGTTTTATTTGCTCTTTTTTCACAACACGATCCTAATGCCCTTCCTTCATCAGTTCCAATCGGTTCTGTTTTGATACAAGAATCACAGAAAAAATTAACTGGTTTGCTTTAGTTTAAAAATAAAATTTGTGTTTAATTGCCATATTTTAACGTTAATTGCCCTTCTCTCGAATAATTACCCCTCTAATAATTAACTAACTCTGTTATGTCCGAGGGTTATCCGAGATTTAACTAATGTCGACGTGCACAAGAATAACAGTTTATCCGGTGTGAACAATGAAGACGAAGGTTGAGAGAGCTGGAAACACACCGGAGATCGGTGACTAGCCCCGCTAGTATGATCCAACTAGACTAACGCTTAGCTGGCATTTATAACTATTCTGACATCACTATATAACGTTCTCTTGAGGTGTTAAAAAGATAATCTCCCTCTTTCAGATGCCCTACAACACTTAAATTTCAAAACTTGAATAATTGCCCTCCCTTGAATAATTATCCCATTTATTGAGAGGTTAAAAGATAATTTATCAAGGGTAATTATTCAATAAAAAAAATTAATTAAATTTTTTATTTTTCTTTTCTGAATTATTTTCTTAAAACAATTTTATTTTTTTTTGAAGATTTCCAAGATGTTCATTCTATACTTCTTGTTGGTTTTGGGTTTCTGGTTGTTTTTGTTCGTCGATATGGATTTGGATCGTTTACAATGTCAATGATGTTAACGGCTTTTACTTTAGAATTAGCTGTTGGTTTTTAATTGGAAAATTATGACAATAAAAATTATTTTAGCTACTTGTTCGAGGGTTTTTAACTGATGAATTTGCCCTCTATGGAAAATTTTACGTTAATCTACAAAAGTGAGAATATTCAAAAATTAATTTTTTAATAACTTCTAAACTAAAAATTCTTGTTAATTTTAACTTAGTTTAATTAATGCTGACTACACAGCTGCAGTTGTTTTAATCTCTTTTGGAGCTTTATGTGGTAAATTGTCTCCAATGCAATACTTGCTTATGGCTCTAATTGAAGCCCCATTTTCTGTAATTTTTCTAAAAAATATTTTTGAGAACTTCTTAATTCTTGACAGATCTTTAACGAATATATTGTTGTCAAAATACTTGGAGTTCAAGATTTGGGAGGGTAAATTGAAATATTTACAGAAACAATCTCTCTCATTTAAGTTCAATGATTATTCACGTTTTTGGGGCTGTTTTTGGATTAATTGCTGGACGAGTACTTTTTACTAAAACATGGAGAGACAGCGAACATTTGGGGAGTGTTTATCATTCTGATATATTTACTTTTGTTGGTAAGTATATAACAGGGATGGGATGGGTTACCCGAAACCCCCGATCAGAAAAAGATTTTGAAAACCCGATCCGATTTTGTTCTCACATATCCCTGGTATACAATTAATTAGAAAATTATTTTTTAAATTATTGTTAACTTTGAGTTGCTAATATTATTTTAATTTTGTTTAATTTATTTTAACCCAAAATTTATTAAAATTATCAAAAAATTAGCTACCGGCTTTCTTTGGGTCTTTTGGCCTTCCTTCAATGCCGCAAATGCATTCGGAGCAGATGCCCGTAATCGTTCAATTGTGAATACATACACATCCTTAATTGGTAGTACAATTACTGCTTTTGTTGTTTCCTCTTTTTACAACAAAAAAGAGGTAATATTTACAATTTTCCCTCAATTTTAATTTATTTTTAAGAATTTCAATGTTCGCCATTTGGTTAATGCCCCATTAGCGGGTGGAGTTGCTCTGGGTGCTTGTGCTAATATTCTTTTGGCACCTTTCGATGCTTTAGCTATAGGGGTTGTTAGCGGGGCTGTTGCTGTTTTTGGATATATTTTTATTTCTGTAAAATATTTTTAAAATATTTATTTTTATTTAAATTTTAGCCAATCCTCGAAAAGAAATGCGGATTTAGCGATACAAGAGGTGTAAATAATTTACATGCAATGCCCGGTATTTTAAGATTAAAAGTATGATTATTCGAAATTTATAGGAATGATTGGAGTATTGGCTAGTGCAATAGTTCTTCTTTGCTACAAAGATGGAAGTTATCCGGAAAGGCAAATTATTTTTAAATTAATTTAAAAGATTATAATTTTAGTTCAAGAATTATTCAATCTGGACGAACCCAATCCCAACAAGCACTTTTCCAACTTTGTGGTCTTGTTGTAACCCTTTTGTTAGCCGGAGTTGTTGGGGCAATTACTGGTATTAATTAAATATTTTTTTTAAATTTTTATCTTTTTTTTCAGGTCTCATTTTAAAACTTAATTGGCTTACACACGTTCCTGATTCGAAAGTCTACTGTGACGATAATTTCTTTGATGTGCCTGAAGATTATGAGTTTACAACAAGAGTAATTATTTATCTAACCTCACTTTTAAATATTTTAGCTTAAAATGTGGGGGGGGGGTGACCTCTAGCCTAGGCAATTCCTCCTAATTGATAATAAATTTCAAAAGTATCCTAGCCGCCAAATCGGGAATATTAAGGGATTAAGGGAGACTTATCAAATTCTTAATTATTAAATTCTAAACTTATTAAATTTCAAACTTTATTAAATTCTTAAAAATTAAAAACAAAATTAATTAATTTTCAGATTTCTTCAAATATTGAACATTTAGAATTTACAGAAATGAAGGTATTTTTTAATTTAAAAAATTATTTTCAATTTTATTTTTAAGCCTACAAATGAAAAATCAAAATTAATGCCTTCGGTAATGCTTAAAAAAGCAAATATGTAATTTTTGATAATTAATTAGAATTTATATATTTTTTAGAAAAAATAAAAGATATATTTTTATTTAACTATTTTTAATAACAATTTTTAATTAATTTAAACTTCCCCATAATTTAAAAAATTTTGTATCGCGTAAAATATTTGAGGGGCTCTCCATTCCGGTACCTTAAAAATAAAAATATTTTTGGAACTAATGGGAATATATTTAAATTTAACCATATGTCCAGCGCCTCGAACTTTAAATTTAAAAATTTTAAAATAAATAAAATTATTTAAAAACTTGTAATAAAGGTTAATCCATTTGTATATTTAGTTTTAAATCCGGCAATCTGTCCATCAACTCTCCACGGTTTTGCATCCATTATTACCTAATTATATACTTAATACTTAACACTCTGTCACAAAAATTTTGTCATCGTCGGAATTTTGTTGACCGGGAAGTAAAATACCCACATATTTTCAAAATACGTTATACAACAAAATAAAATTTTGCCGAATATTTTAAATTAGGGTAGCAACCGACCCTTTGTTTTTGAGTATGTCGGGGATCGGGGTTTGTCGGGGTAGAGCCTTCGGGGTTCGGGTCGGAGTTTTTGACAAAAATCCGTCAGGGTCGTCATACTTTAAATGAATAGATTCAGACATTATCTCAGACAAACTAGATGTCTACTCTCTCAAGTGAGTTCTGAAAGTGAATTCTTAATTTTTAAATTTATTTTGTTGTCTCGGTGAATAAAATTCCGACGGCGACCAAAATTCGAAAAATCATTTTTAATTACTCTGTATCCAAGTTGTGAGGCAAATTGTTGACCCAAAAGGAAATTACAAGCCATATCTGTATCTCCATAATACAAAAGTGTTTTAACTTTAGCCCCCAATACTTTTTTAACAAATGGGGACATATCAGCTTTAAATTAATTTTTTAAAAATAAAAAATTATATTTAATACAATATATTTGATTATAATTATTGCTAACATCCTCATTGCATATTGACCAATTACCCAAATGTGAAGGAATGTTAAGTGCTTGCCGAACTAATAAATATTTTAATAAATTTTGTTTGTAATTATGGAATAGATGAATTATTTTTTGAATAATTTTTAATTGATAAAATGGTTTGTATTAGCTTAATTATCTCCTAACACTTAATTATCTCCATAATACAAAAGAGCTCCTAATAACTTAGCTCCTATATGTAAATATTTCATTTTAGGCGATTTAGCTTGTTTAAAATTCGAAAATATAAAAAATATTATTAATTTTATTTATTCAAATATTCTACCTTCCTTTAAATTCATGTATCTTGTTGCATCAGAATCTGGAATAATTCTATTTTTAATCATTCAATTTAAAAAAATTTTTAAATAAATATATCAAAAAATAATACTTCATTAAGATAACCAAATAAATTCATTAAGATATCCAATCTAAATATTAGCTTACCATCTAAACAAGGAATTCCTGGATCTGTAGCAACATTAGAAATGACTTCTGTTACATTATTTAAATCATCCTTCTAAATTTTAACTTTTATTTAATAAAAAACTTCGTTAAAAAAAGAATCTAAAGGTACTAATTTAAACGAAAATTATTCGGATTTTAATTCCCAGCTTATATTTTAAGAATAAATAATTGGAAAGAAGTTTACTATCTCGAATTTTAATTTAATAATTATTTAATTACATTAATAAACCGAGCACTTCGAGTATTACGGTTCAAAATACTTTTCGCTGCAATTCTTTCATTTATTTTTGTCGGAAGTAGACCACGTCTTAGTGCATGCATTTTTTGTGAATTTAAAGGAGAGAATGCATCTAAATTAAACAAAATTCTATAAATAAAAACTTTAACTTACCACAATCTCTATATAAATCATAAGGATTCAATCCACCTAGCCAAACAAATTCGAAAATTTCCTCAACCTTTTAAATATTAAAAAGTAAATTTTATTAGAAAGGGTTTAGCAAAAGTTTAGCCAATGGGCAGGATTGAACCTGTGGCAACGCTGACAATGATCGCTCGGCCTTGCCCACACAAATGAAGGTGCTCTACTACTAAGCTACCGGGGCATCTTTCACCTTTATCCTTTTAAAACACCCCTAGTTTAAAAGTGAAGCTTTAACCCTTCATTAAATATTAAGTTTTGCTTAATTTTCTATTAAATAATAAGACAAAATAAATAAAATATTTTCTCAATCCAATAAATTATTTTAAAAAATATTTACCTTATTTTGACAAAAATAATTTGACATAATACTTAAATCACATCCATCTTATCAAATAATTATAAAAAAATTTTAATTAAAAAATTACCAAAACATCCATTACAACATTCTTCTCTCATTAATTGCCATAATTTTTCATCAACTAACCCGTGTGCATAAGCAAATTTAATAGTTGTATCAATATCTAATCTAGAATTCATATACCCATTTCCAATCATCATTCCCTAAAAAAAATATTTTTTTAATTTAAATTCTCCAATAATTAACAGTTAATTTAAGTGGATATTCATTTTGTCCATCAACAATTAAAGCACAAAGTGAAGGAACATAAACACCAGCATAAGACTCACCGCTTATAAATAGATAATTATTTCGAAATGAAGGATATATTTCAAAGAATTGTTTAACTGCTTCATAATTTTCTTTGGCTGTCTTTAAAAAAAATTTTTTTTAAATCTAACTCCCGAATATTCCTCTCAAGACCTGTTCATCATCAATTTCAGTTAAAGACCAAGCTTCAGAATAAGAATACCCAACACCTACTGGAGATTCAATATAAACAACAGAAGCATTTTTATTCCATGAATATTTATTTAATCTTAAAGAACGCCCATCTGGATTAACTAAATAAGGGCCCATTTCTTTAAGTAATCCATCCATAGAGGAACAGCCTGGACCTCCATTGAACCAAAAAATCTTTTTTAAAAATTAAATTTAAATAAAAAAATATTTAAAAACAATTGGGTCATTTTCTGGATCATTCTGTGATTCAACAAACCAATAATGTAAAAAATGATAATTTGAGACTTGTAAATAACCTTAAAAAATAGAAAATTTTTTTTCTTCCCAAAACTAACCAGAATAATGATTAAAATTAATTTCAGCTTCTAAACCGGGAAGATTATTTATTTTATTTAATTTTTTTGTTTTAGAAAATTTATTAAAGCAATTAATTTTTGAATTAAAAATAAATAAAAATAAAATAAATTTTTGTATTAAATTCATTTTTATAAATAATTCGAGAATAAATATTTGGAAAGGAGTAATATTTTAAAAGAATTTATAGGTAAAATTTTTTAGATAAAAGTATATTAAAAAATTAGTTAAATAAAGAGAGGGGCTTTTTGTGGAAAAATGATAATTAAATGAGAGAGAGAAATTAAATAAATAGTTTAATGCTAGTAGTTAAATAATTTAATTTTTATCATCAAAAAATAGAAATTACATTCCGGATTCTCTATAATTTTGCAATATTTTTGATCAATTTTTTTTCAAAATAAATTTAAAAATTAAATTATTTTTTGTAATTATATTATTATTTTACAAATATATAGAAAGAGTTTAGCAAAAGTTTATCCACCGGACAAGATTCGAACCTGCAACAACGTTGACTGTGCTCGTTCGGTCTTGCTCACACAAATGCAGTTGTTCTACCACTGAGCTACAGGGGCGACGACTAATGCTCCTCTCTCTTTTATCCTTTTAGATCGTTTAACCCCCATCTAACAAATAAGCGTTTTAAATGCTCTAGGTGAATCATCCTTACAATATAAATTGTAATATTTCTACTCTCAATAAATCCAATTTTAACAACTATCAACGACAGAGCTGATATATACAATATTAAATTGGTTCTAAAAAATTCGAATTAAAGTAAAACCCCATTTGTGATTTCTTATTTTTAGAAACTTACATATTTTTTAATAACATTTTTTAGTTTCACAAAATTTTATTAATTATTTAACAAAAATTTCTACACTTTTCCCTAATCAAATATTATTTTAAGTTTAAATTAATTTAATATTAAAGTCCATTTATTAAAATTGTTCTCACATTTAAAAAATACCTAGTAGAAAATCTTTTTTTAAATAAAAATATTTTTTAAAGAATTAATTCAATTTTTGATCTACATAGAATATATTTTTTGTAATCTCTTGGGGCAATTGTTGTATATAAAATTGATGGATTGCTTAAAAAGCTTTGGATTTATTTAATTGAAAATTGGATGAAGAAATAAAATAAAAATAAAATTTCTTTTATTTTATTTTTTAAAAAAGTTGCCAAATTTTTTCATTTTTTCTAAAATATCTGTCAAAATATGAGAATACTTAATTATTTTAATTAAATTTAATTTATTTAATTTCATATGCAAAATTTCACACAAAAATTTTAAATTTAATTAAAAGAATGTATTAAATTTAACTAGAATTATGCTACATGTTTTAACAATTTTTTGATTCTCCAACTGGTTTAACACAAAAAAATTAAGAATATTCCAATAAGGACTTTAATATTTTTAGCTAAATTGGTTTATTTGCGATTGAACATAAACAAGATAACCGTTGGAAATATAACCTTTCTGAGGATAATCTAAACAGTTATGTAGTATTTAAATTTCTTTATTAATTTCCAATTATTTTTCCAAATATTTTTCCATCCAAATTTTTTGTGTTTTTTATTTTTAGTAAAATAACCATATTTAGTGTTTCATGTGCATTAATGCAAATTAAAATTTTGTGCCAAAGGCAAGAATCCAAACATTAAAAGATAACAAAAGGAAAAATAGATATAAATAAATAATTTATTTTAATTTTACAATTTTTATTTTAAATAATTAGGAATTTATTACTAAAAGATTATTCCTTATTTATTAAAAAATTAACCAGAAATTCGAGAAATCTGAGAATTTATTTGGAGTTTTCTTACAACGCTACCAAGGGTTAATTTTTTAAAGAAATTATTAATTTCCATGCTTTTACCCTCTCTTCCTTTTAAACTAGAATATGCTTTTTTAAAAACAGATTTCAATTTTTACATAAAAATGTGTTTATTAAGATGTTAATTAAACAAAGCTATTTTTTCCTTTTCCATACAAGTCTAAAAATTATTATAATTTTCTTGTCTTTTGTAACAAATTACGAAATTTTGAATAAATTTTAGTCATTTATCAACAAAGAATTTTTGAAAAAAATTTAATTTTATTTAATAATTTAAAATGTTAATTTTATTTTATTATTTAAGAGAAACTTTTCTTTAAAAAACGTTTTATTAAAGAAAATAATGAATTATATTTTTTAATTTTATTTAAATAATAAAAATAAAATTTTGTTTAATAATTATTTTAAAAATTAACAACCCACGCGAATTTTGTTAATTTTATTTTATGACATTTACTAATAATTTAATTATTTAATAGTTTTTTTCCAAAAAATTAAAATGTCAAAAAGAAAATTTTAAATAAATTTTTTATTTATTTTTATGCTTAATTGAATATATAGAATAAAAAAACTTTGGAAAATATTTCAAGCAAAAACTAAAAATGTTAAAATATTTTTGTTTTTTTTGCTTAAAAAATAATAATAAATTAATAATATTTTTATTTTTTCTTTTATTTTTTTGTTTTAATTTCTAAAAATTTTTTTCTCAAAAATATTTATTTTATAAATAAATACTAATTACTAATACATATTATTTTTTTACTTCATTTTTATATAATTATTGAAAATATTCTTTCTGACAAAATTTAATAGAATTTTTACTAAAATAATTACCCAAGGTAATTATTTTTTCGATCTCAGGCTGAAGGAGGTATGTAATTAAAAGGGAGGGGGTAATTATTTGTGGAGGGACATTATTTCAGCATTTACGGTATCAATATTTATCTATATTACAGACCAGATTTTATGGTCGAGCAACAACCTCAGTCTCGATAACCGAAAATAAAACCTTTTATGGGAATCCTTATTTTCATAGAACTATTTATTTTTTATTTTTAAATAAATCTTTAAGTCAAAACAAATTCTTTATTATTTTTCTTCTTTTAATCTTTTATTTAAAAATAATAATATTTTTAAATAAAATATATTTAATATACCTCCCTAAAGAATTTAACCTTTAAATATTTTTATATTTTTATAAGGTCTAGAATTAATAATAAATCCAAATAATATTTATATTCTAATATAAAAATATAAACATATTTTTAACGTCAAATTAAATTCAAAATATTTTTACCCTACATATTTATTATATCCACATAAATCCGTTAATCGAGATTAATAATAAATGCCTGTTTGTTTTACTGTTAAACATAATTTTATTTCAAAATAAATTTCTCATTTTTCATTACTAATGTGTTTTATTTCCGGATTTTTTTTTCTTATTCAAAAGTATTTCTTTCATTTTAAATAAAATATACTAAATATTTTCTATTTAAATATTCAATTAACTAAAAAGGTTCAATATTATATCTTTCTTTATTTCTAGAGAATTTCGTGACTAAATATTTTCTTTTCTTTATTTTTTTCTCACGTCTAAATTTAAAAAAATATTATTCGATTATCATAAAAATTAAATTTTTTGGATATTTTACTCAATAAAAGTTTATTTTTAAAATAATTTATTTTTTGAATTTATTTAAAATTTAAATTTAGTCAAATTATTGCAATTATGTATAAGATTTAATAAACTATTATTAAAAAAAGTTTCTGAAATAAAATTAGTGTACTATTTTTAAATATTAAAATTCCCATATTTTTATCCTATAATTAAATTTAAAAAAAATGAAAGTTCAGTACCAAAATTTTTTTTAAATATTTTATGATTTGATAATTTAATTTAAAAGATTAAATTAGTCCATTTAAAAATTAATTAATTAAATATAAAGTATAATGCTCTCCGTAGTATAAAAAACAACTTTTCAGCTAAGTTTTAGCTAGTTATAATTTTATTTAGAATTACCAGAAATAACTATAATTTTGGTGTTTGAATGCATTTCTAATTCGAATGTTTTATTCAATTTTTTACTCCAAAAAACTCTCATACTTTCTTCGATTTTTAAAGACTGAAACACAAGCCAATGATGTTTCTTAAGAATAATTTTGTGTTTTGATTTCTAAGTATTGCCGTTATTTATTGTCAAAATAATCTCTAATCGGATAAATATAAACACAGTTTTTAATTATAATAAGGAACTAAATTTTATCAAAATATTTAAAAAAAATTTATTTAAAAAATACTAGTCGTCCTTTTATCGTCAATTAAATATATGTATTTATTTACAACCTAATAGCAGTGACGTTGTAGACACAAAAAAATAAAAATAAATATAACCTTTTTTCTATTTTTTTATAAATAATCTTTTTCCTATTAAATTATAAAAATAATAATTATTTTCTAACAAAACAAAACCAAAAAAATTAAAAAAAGATATTTTCTCATTTAGAATATTTATTTAATTTTTATCAAAAAAATTCACAATTTTGCTAGAAAAACATTATCGCCTTTTTCAAAATTTATTTTCTTTTGAAATAAATAAAAACAATTTTCGCATTTAATAATTTACATAAATATTTTGTTGTTTGGTTATTTAATATTATTTTTGTTGTTTTTGCTTTTTTTAAATCATCAAATATTTATTGTTTTCTTTATTTTTAAAAAATGTTCACTGCTCTTCAGGGATGGGTCGGCCTTTTTTCGACCCGAAACCTGACTCGACTTTTTTATCAACCCTGCTGCTCTTTTAGATTTTACAAATTAATTTAAAATTAATTTTCCTTAAATTCTTAATTTTTAAATTATATTTGAACTTTTAAAATATCTAAATTATTTCATAAAAGATTAATAAACAAATTTATATTTTACCTTGAAATTTGATTTTGAAAATTATTTATTTAATTATTTTCCCAACAATTTTTTTAATTTAATATAATTTATTTTTGTTAATATTAAATTAATTTTTAAACAAACTTTTTGTCTTTCATTTATTTATTTTTCTAATAAATAAATTAAAATAAAAATAGTATGTACTTAATACTTTTGTTATATTTCTGCACGAAAATAAAAGAAAAAACAATTGAGGGCCAATATCCTTTTAGCGCCTTAACAAGCGA
This sequence comes from Meloidogyne enterolobii, assembly GCA_963681835.1. Taxonomy (NCBI): domain Eukaryota; kingdom Metazoa; phylum Nematoda; class Chromadorea; order Rhabditida; family Meloidogynidae; genus Meloidogyne; species Meloidogyne enterolobii. The sequence continues at coordinate 180,386 of CAVMJV010000049.1, read as the reverse complement.
CTAAAAATTAATTAAAATTGGGTAATTTAGAAGACAAATAAAAATTTATTATTTTTTATATTTAATTATTTTTTAAATTAAAATAAATATAAAATATTCTTTAGTTTTTATTTTTACATTTTTAAAAATTTTCCAAACTTTCCTGGCTATCAACAAATTAAAAAATAAAAAAATATTTATTACCTATATTTTTTAAATAATTTTTTAACAAGGAAATAATTAATTTAATTTTTTCAACATTTATTTTTCAACTAATCTTCTAAAAATAATTTTTAAAAATAAAAAAAAATTTATTTAAAATAAATTTATTTTTAATGTATTATATATTAAATTTTTTTATATTTTTCTTCCTCTTTACTTTTTAGCGCCAAGTACGGAAAGCAGCAAAAAGAAAAAAAAAGTAAATTTAATTTCCACTCGCCAACGCTTATTTTCTACACAAACAAAAATGCCCTTTTAACATTCAAAACTTGAATTATTTAAATTTTAATAAAAATTAAATTAGAAAATAAATAAATATATTGATATAACTTTAAAATAAATACTTAATATTTTTGCATAAAATCCAAAATGGGGAATTTTTAAAGGCTATCAATCAGAAATGGATGTTCTCCTGCCTTACGTCTTCCGCTTTTTAAAATTCATCCCTACTACATACCTATCTATTATAACAGAAATAAAAATACAAAACAAATAAAGTGTCAAGTATTTTTATAATAAAGAATTATTTTTATTTAAATTTTGTCCGAAAATATAAATAAATTTATTTTTATTTTGAATCCAAAAACAAAAAAATTCGTTAATTTTAAAGCATTGCTTTCCTTACATAGCTGTTTTTTATTTAAACCTTGTGACTACTTTTATAGTTGTTAAAAATTAAATTTATTTGTGATTTTTATATTTTATTTTCTGTCTATTGTTTTTATTTTTTAAACTTCTTTAGTTTAAATAAATTAAATAAATATTTTTAGTAATTCCTTTTCAGACTTTTCTTGCTAATAGTTTAAAATTTATTTTATTTATGGCAATTTAAATATATGTATATTTAAACAATTCTCGAATATCTAATTAAAACAAATAAAACAATTTAATTTTCCTTCCCCTTTTTTACAATAAATCACGTTAAAATCAATTTGCCTTAATCTATGTAGCAGCTGTTTCCCAAATATTTTCACCAATAATTAACAAATTAAATCACTTTTCTCTTTTATTTTAAAATAATCATTAAAGTTTTTTTGGATTGATTTTATATATACCAATTAATTTTGTCTTTAATTTTGGGTTGAAACAAATATTTTTTTAATTTAATGATTTAAATTAAATTGGTAATCATTCTAAAATTTCAGTTATCGAGATTAAAATTTTTCGAGATATCCATTTCGAATAATTATCAAACTTCAAGTCCTAAGACTAGAAATAAAGTATGGGTGGACTATTACTAAGTGCCAGAGATCTAGCCGACCCGATTGCCGAAAATCGGGAGTTGGGAATCCTGGGTTGGGAATCCTGATTCCCGAAAATTGTGAATTGAATTTTTATGTCGGTTAATACCCCTATCAAAAAATTTAAAAAATTTAAAAATTATTAAAAACTCATATTATTCTAATTTATTTTTAATTTTTAAAAATTTTAAATAAATTAATATAAATTTATTTGATACATTTATACAATTTAATTTAAACTGATTTTAATAAAAAATACTCCAAAAAATTTTTTTCTTATAAAATCTTTTTTTTATTTTTAACTTAATTTTATTTATTTATTTATCCAATTATTTATAAAACTTTTTTTTCTTAAAAAATAAAGGATATATTTAGATCTTTTTTTAAATTTAAAATAAAATGGCAAAAGAATTACTAACAAATACAGCAATAAATATTTTAAATTTATTAGTTTTGCCTGATAGCGCAAATGGATCTTTTCCTCCTTCCTCCTCTTCCTCCTCTAATTTAAATTCATCCTCTTTAATTAATTTAAATAATAATATTTCTTTCCCAAAATTACAACATTTACTATTTAACAATTCTTCCTTCCCTTTAATTTTAAATAATAAAAGCCAACAAATAATGAATGAAACAATATTTTCTTTTGAAGAAGATTATTCTTCTTTAACTTCAAATATTTTAGAAGATATTGAAGATAAACAACAGCAACAACAATTATTTTTTGAAAATAATTTTCAGTTAGAAAAAAATGTAGGTTGGGAGGGATTTGGGGTAGAAGAAAATTTTTAGTGATACATAAGCTACGCAAAAACAATTTGGGAAAGATAAATAATTTGTGTATACCCGCCAAAATTTTTTAATTTTAAATATAAAGTTCTAGTGTTAGTATAAAAAAATTTTGTAGGAATTTTTTGTAAACTACATTTGTAAAAATTTAAAATTATTAAGTTAAATTTAAAAAAAATAAAATTTAAATAAAATATAGAATTATTAAATTTAAAATTAAATTTAAAATTTTGGTAAAATTTTAAAATTTTTTTATTCACTAGAACCTTAGAAATTAAAAAATCTTAGGCGGGTTATAGTTATGTTACACACTAGAGATCGAAATTTTTGAAAAGCTTGGGTTCCACTTGGAACCCAAGAACCCAAGAAAAGCTTGGGTTCTTGGGTTCCAAGTTTGATTTATTGATTTGGGCTGGATCCTGGGTCTGTAGTCCAAGAAAAACCCAGGAATGTCAGAAAAAGGCCTAGGCCTGGACTCTGGCTACAGGGAAACCCAAGCCCTGGTCCAAAACCCAGGCCTTGATCTCTATTACACACTGTAACGTAAAGTTCTGGATATATACTAAAATTCCTTTCTTTAATTAAATCTTCCAACTTTAAAAAATATTATTATTATTATTTAATTAATATTTGATAAAAAAATTTTTATTTAGGATTGTGTCTTCCACCCAAATTTAGAAAATTATTTGATGATTTTGACATTTGCAATTATTTTTTGTCTTTCTGTTGTTGGGAATTCTATTGTCGTTGTTGTTATCTTACAAGTAATTTCTTTATTTAAATATTTAAATTTAATTTTCTTCTAAATAGCAACAATCTATGCGTTCTGTAACTAATTTGTATTTACTAAATCTGGCCCTTAGTGATTTATTATTAAGTGTTGTTTGTATGCCCCCAACATTAGTTAGTTCATTAGTTTATTGTTGGGTATTTGGTGATTTATTGTGTAAACTTCTGGCATACCTTCAACGTAAGTAATTTTAATTTTTAAAATAAATGTTAGAACACAATTATTTTTCGATTTTTTTATTTTCAAATAAAATGGAAAAATAATTTAAAATTTATTCGATTAATATTTAATATTAATTATTTTCAGCCGTCGTTGTGACAGGTATTTTAAATTTGTTATTATTCATAAACTAAGGTTGGCGATTCCGGGTATACGGAATCCAGAAATTTCCCAGAACCGCCATCCTTATTCATAAACAAGTCATGATTATTTTTAATACAATAATTATGGGGTTTGTTTGAAATTGAATCTTGAATATTGGGGACTTTAAAGCTTGAGAACATCCTTCCTCCCTCATTTATATTCATTGGTTTTGCATTTTTCGGGCTTTCTATAGTTGATGAGTTTTATTATTCTTTCACAGAAAGAAACTAATTTATTGAAAATCAGGGAATTCCAGATAAAGTTTATTCTGGGAACTCCAAAAAGTGAGGAAAACTGAACCGGGAAACGGGATTCTGTTCCAATCCCGTTTTTAGCTTTAATCGCGTTTTGTTCAGCTTCTGCTTATACCCTCGCAGCAATTGCTTTAGAGCGATATTATGCAATATGTCGGCCTTTACATTCAAGAATATGGCATACTAGAACTCATGCAATGTTTGTGATTAGTTTAGTTTGGTAATGAAAATATTTTTATTAAATTATTTTGAGTAAATAACCAAAAATTAATTTAAAATGTTAAAATACTTCAATAAAATTAAATAAATATTAATATCTATTGTAATAATTTTTAAATAATTTTTCTATTAACAACAAAATTCCATCAATTTCTCAAAATTTTAAAATATTTTCATAGGCTAGTCTCAGTTATAGCCAACGTTTTTATGCTTTTTATGTATGAAGAACGAAGTTATAATTTTAATGGACTTAATTGTGCCCCAAAATTTGAGCCTATTGTACATTTTGGGTATCAAATTTACATGACTATAGCCCTTTTAATTGTTCCACTTGTTGCTATGACTGTTTTGTATGTTTTTTATGATTGTGAAATTATTAATTTTTAATTTAAAAAAAAGATATGGAAATGTAATATATACACTTAGTTCGGGTATAAGGATGGATATTGCTGCTATTTCGGGTACAGAAAGTAAATAAATATTTGATTTTTAAATATAATTATTTTGAAATTTAAGGTAGTAGTAATGCAACTCCTTTAATGAATTCTAATGATTCGTGTTTAGAAAAACGAAAAAATTTTCGTAATGGTGTAACTAATAATTTTACAATAAATCGGGAAAATGTAAAAAGAGGAAGGCTAGTTAATTTATTTAATTAAAAAATGTAGTTAAAGTTTATTTAATTAAATTTATATTTTTATGTAATTTAAAGGGGATATTAAACAGAGGTCTATATATCGGAATTCTGATTTCCAAAAAGTTGAGCTGATTTCCGAGTTCCGACTTTGGAGCCATTTTCGATTTCCGACAGTTCCGATTTCCGAAACCTTCTTCATTTCCGATCGACCTCTGCTATTAAGGGCCTAATAAAAAATAAAAATTAATTTAAAAAACACAAAAATATATTTTTAAAGACTTTCTAGTTGGATGGTAAAAAAGAAAGATTTAAATCAGAAAAAAATAATGAGAGCACAAAAATCTTGTAGTTCTTCTGTTGGCCGTAATTGGAATGAATGTAGTACTAAAAGAATTAATCCAACTACTGAATTAAGGTCAACACATTCTGGAAGAACGGCATTGGCAAAACAAAGGTAGTAATTGTAAGGATGAGCGCTTATTTGTTAGGCGGGGATTAAGCTATCTAAAAGGATCTACCACTCGCCCCAGTAGCTCAGTGGTTTGTGTGAGCAAGGCCGAACGAGCATTATCAACGTTGTCTCAGGTTCGAATCCTGCCCGGTGGTTAAGCTTTTGCTAAACTCTGTCTTAATTTTATTTTAATATATTGTAAATATAGATAAATAATTTTAATTTAAAAATTTTATTTTTTAGATTAATAAGAATGTTAATTGTAATTGTTGTAATATTCTTTTGTTGTTGGACACCTTCCTATATTTGGTGGCTTTTACTTAATGCACAAGATACGTTTCAGGTAGTTAATAAAGAAGAGTATTTACATTATTTAATCACAACTTAAACATAATTTAAAGACTTTCAATATTTGGAATTCAGAAGTAAATACATTTATTACCGTCTTAACATATTTATCTTCCTGCACAAATCCAATTACTTATTGTTTTTTGAATAATAAATTTAGAAATGCTTTGTGTTTAACATTTGGATTTCGTAAAATTTTAATTTATTTTTAAAAACTTTTTTAATTTTAAGGCACAGAAATTAGTCGTGATAGGGCTAGTCGTGTTCAGCGGACACAAACAAGTGCTGCTGGTACACCCCGTGACGAATTCCATTCTTGTCTAAGTGACACAAATAATCATTCTAATGCTAGTGGAATACATTCTGATGGGCCTGGCAAAATGGAGGAAGGATTAAGGTATTTTTGGAATGTTACTGAATTTTTAGTACTTTGACAAAGTTCAATAAGGAATAAGAATGAAAATATTTTTTGAAATTAATAAAGTATATAATTAGAGTTGGTACTTATCTCTTCTTGTAATATCCACATTCTAAAGTCTATTTAATGCCAAAACTATTTCCGTTATATTTTAAGTCAAACCTTTAATAACTGATAATCTTCACAATAAAAAATGGGAAAATATATTCCATGTCATTTTAATATTTTATTTTAAAAAATTAATTTTTATAAACGTAATATTACTTAAGTAAAATAATTTTTAACTTAGGGAAAGTCCATCAAATCAATTTCTTCAACTTTTACGACGAACAAATTTTTCAATATTTGGTAGAGTTGGAATAACTTCAGAAGTTAATTTATTAAAAACAGAACAACAATTAAATGGCAATCAAAATTGTATTATTAAACCTAAAAACCAATTTGAAATTGAAATGAAAATGAGAACAACACAAAATGGGGGGAATTTTGTTTTAAATTAATTATTAAAAATATATTTTTGTAATTTATTTTAGTATTTCTTACAAGTTTATAAATGCATAAAAATACCTCGTAGTTGAGTCTTTTTTCTAAGATCTCTTTAGAAAAAAATTTTTCTATATTGATATCAGGGTTTGCTTCGGAACAACATACCGCGGAACGGATTTTAAAAGTTCCAAAAAATTTTGTGTTCTCATTTTTTCAAAAATATTTGAAAATTCTATCATAAAATACATATAAGTTAGAACAAATTTTAATTAAAATTTGGACCAACCAAATCCCTGACTTCGTCAATTTTTAAATTTTCGTTAGAGGGCCCGAACCCAGTATGTTCGTTAAAAAATCCGGCACTATTTATGGAGATTTTAATTTTCTCCTAAATACTTCAGATATTTATAACTGTACAAAATCAGATTTAAAAACGATAGCATGTTTTACTACTATAATTCTCACTAAATTTTTTATAGTTCATCAAAGCAATTTTGTTTAAATAAATCGACAAATATTTTAATAAAATCCTCATTTAAAAATCAACCTAATATATTTTCTACCATTTTAAATTATTTCTATCAATCATCTTTTTAAATAAAATTTATTTATTTTTAAATAGCAACGATCAAGAAAAGTGAAATCTTAAAAAGAAAAAGTTGAGTTGAGGGCATTTAGCGTTGACCTAAACAATTATAAAATTTATTTTTGTCATTTTCCATTAAAATATAAACTATATTTTTCCTGTTTTTTTTTCATTTCTACCCAACTTTCTCTCCTCAATTTCACCAAAAATTTTTTATTTTTCACCAAAAATCCTTTTCCAGTATTCAATTTATTTATATCCTTCATTTCTCCCGCCAGATTTTCCGGCGTTTTTCTTTAATTTTCCATTTTCATCCAGCTGCTTTCTGACATTTTAAGATTAACAAAAAATAAAAGAAAAATAAATTGAAATCCCTAAAGATCAAAAAAAATTTACTCAAAAAATAAGCTCGTTTTAACGTTTTAGAAAACAGAAATAGTATTTGATCTTACTTCATACCCATCTAAATTAAAGTCCAAGACTATCAGGAAGCATATTTTCAAGGCTTATCTCCTATTAGCTAACATTTTATGATTACAAATTTTTAGGTTAATGTATATTTACAATAAAGGTCTATCTTGATCATTTTCTGTATTTGCTTTTATGTGAGTAATCACCGTATTTATTCTAATAGAATGGCCGCCATTCTATTTTTCAATAATCCTAAAAAGGGCTATTCTATTGGAGAGGCCATTCAAATTTCATTTGAGATTTCCGTTACAAAAAATTGAGATTTCCCGTACATTTCTGTCCTAATAGTTAGTAGAATTGCGGAATTTGATCATGATATTGAGGGATCAAGAGGCATTTAGAGGGATAATAAATCGGATTGATTTATTATACTTTAATTTAATTTAGTTTTACTGGATAATATAAACTTTCATTATTTTTCTATCTTTATCATTATTTTCTCCAACATTTTATATTTCAAGAAAACAATATTTTAATCAAAATATATTTATTTATTCCCACGAATTCTCCGTTAATTTTGCAATGGTCAACTGTTAAATAAAAGAGAAATATTTTTGTATTTTTCTAAATTATTTTCCCTTTGGCGGTTTGTTTGCGCAACAAAATTGAAGAAAATGGGAGAAATATATATATAACCTACCAAATTCTTAAAATTATGCCTTTGGGCGTTATCCTTGCGCATGATCGCTTCTACTTTATTTTTCTCATAATTCTTCTACTTTCCGTCATTTCTTCATTTTTTCTGCGTCAAGTTTTAAGATACTTTTCTTTCCTTTTTTAAATTAATTCCATCAAGTTTTTTGCTTATAATAATTTCAAAAAAATTTTTTAATTTTTTAGTAAAAATTAGGTTAGTAATTTGGATTTTTTAAATAAATTAATCAAAGAATATTTTTAACTTCACTTTCTTAATAAAAACGCAATATTTTAGAGAGACTTTGATAATTTTTGAAGACATAAACTCTTATTCAATCTCAATTTTCGTCGCTGTAAATCCTCAAATTAATTACTCATTTCACTTTGGTCTTTTGGTCATTCAATTAATTGTTGATCTCTCTATACATACAAACCTTTTATTAATAACTGGATTTTTAAATTTACAATTATTCCTCCTCCTCCCCTTCCCTCTTCCTCCCTCTTGAAATATTTTTTGATCAAAAATAAATTTAATTAAACTATAATTTTTATTTATGCGGTAATCCTTAAATATACAAAATTCATTCTTCAACCAATTCACGATTCCCATAATCAGATACTAAAATTAACTAAAATTCTTCTTTTACTCTTATCTTCTACATTTATTTTCAATCTTCTTCTGCCCATCTTCCCCTCTTTTTTACGCCCCAATACCACTGACTTGCGCAATATTTTCTTCTAATTTATCCAATAATATATCCATAACAAAACAAAAATATATTTTCTTCATTTTATGCAATTTCTTCTTCTTCACCTTGTCAGTTTCTAAATAATTTCCTCCTTCTGTTCTGTTGTTTATTGGCATGTTGACCCAAATTCTTTGTTTCATCTTCCTTTCTTATACAGAATTTTAGTCAATAATAAATTATATTTTCTTTTGTTTTAGTAAGATATTTTCAACATTCTAAATACTTTTCTCAAGTAAAATTTTTAACTTCGACTTTAGATCAAGTTTCTGAGTCTCTGGAATAGCTACACAATTAGAAGCTTAAAGGAACTCGAAACTCTCCTCCCCCCCCCTTGTGATGCCCCCTCTAATAGAATGCCCCTTTGGAAGGTGATTGAAAAACAGAATGCCCGGGTATTCGGGGGAAAATACAGTATATACATATGAGTGAAATATTCAATCCTTTTAATACTTAACATTTTATACAAACTTCCAATCTATTACCAAAATCATTTCAATCCTTCTTAATTAATTTATTTATCCAATTTTAGAATTTTTGTTAAGATTTTATTTAATTCATAAATTTAAATTTCCCATAAAAATGCTTTTAAATTGGTGGCATTCAGCCTTAGCTTTGCCTATACAGGAAAAGCTTATTCCAATACAACCACTAAGAGATGAACAATTACTTCATCTTTCTATTGAAAATAAGGTAAATAAATACCCTAAATATTTCCGAAAAAACTCTTTTAAAGCAAAATATTGTTGGATTATTATCGCCAACATTCCTCGATTTGTATTTACCTTCACAGCCAAACTTGTTGTCCACTTTACTTATTCTTCTAATTATCACAGTATTAAGCATGCTTTTATTATTTACAATGTTAGCACGTATTCGTTTTAGTCGCTTTTTTGATACAACACAAACACAAAAATTGGATGAGGTATTTAGATAAATAAATGGATATAAAAGGGGAAAGACAAAGTAAAGAAAGTAAAGGGAAAAATACAAGTTCTTCTTAAACAAACATTAAATATTTTGGAATTTAAAAAAGTAAAATTGGAATTAAGAAAAGTTGAACGGAATCCTTTCGAATACTCATCAAAATCCTCAAAATTTTAATTTAATGAGAAGGACATTTCTTTTAATACAGAGGTGGGTCGGAACAGAAGTTCGGAAATCGGAAGAGCCGGAAATCGTAACTGGCTCAAAAGTCGGAAATCGGAATTCCGACCCACCTCTCTTTTAATACAAAAATTATTCCTAAAATTTAAATTAGAAAATCTTTCTTTTTCTTTGAAGAAAGCTTCATTCTCTGTAGCTGGATTAAATAGTAGCAATATTAATCAAAGACGACAAGAGGGACACAAATCAAACTTTCGTTGTTTATTATTCGCTCATATCCCTTTATGGCTTTTATTATTATTTGGATGTATTTTATTTGCCTCTACAATGGTTGAACTTTTAGCAATGCAATCAACAATTTTGGGGGAACAACAACAAATAAATAAAAAGGGGGGAGAAAATTTGTTAACAGAAGAAATAGCTTTGGATGTATTTGGGGAAGAAGAGGGGGAATTAGCAGCAGCTAATGGATTATCTACACAAATTTCCGAACGAGAACAGAGAGAAATTGGAGGAGAACCTGGAGGTGGACAAACGCTTAAAAAAGTAAACATTTTTGTGACTAGAAGCCTTTGAATTTTTTCTTATCTAAACTCTTAATTATGCTTCCTATAATAGTATCAAAGAAAAATGGAGGTGGAACCCCCGATTAAGATATTTACAATGCGGTGGTCCTTACCCCAAAATGATGGAATAAGGGAGGGAATATGCCCGGGACTTCCTAGGATAGACTCAAGGGTTGATCAGGCCCTCAGTTGATCTCCTTCACCGGACACATACAACAATTAAACATAAATTATATATTTATTAAATCCAAATATTAAAAGCTTTATTAAAACATTTATTAACTGAATAGCTATTAGGAACATTGTAAGGTGATTAAAAATCCCTTTAAATGTGTGAGAAAAGTGGGAGGGAATGAAAATTGTGGATACAAACCATAGGAAACATAAACTCCGTGAATACCTTTGAGCCTTACAGAAATGTTATCTCTATTTGATCATTTTTTAATCCTTTTACAAAAAAATAATTTTAAATTTCATTATAGTTTGAAGTAATTAGAGAACTTGGATATCAATTCCATTCATTAATCTCACCAATTTTCTTGTCAGGCTGGACACTTTTAATTCTCTTAATTTTATTACTTGTATTTTTATGTTCAATGTTATTATCCCTTTTGGGTATTTTAATTGGTTTGTTTAGTTAATTCCAAACAAAAATATTCTCTTAATAAAGGAATAAATCAACGTTTACATCGATATAGTCCAATGGAGCATCTATCAACTAAACGTTTAAATAACCGTGCCAAACGAATTCGTCGTTTACTTATAGGGACAGGATTAACTCTATTAATTTGTTCTCCAATAACGATAACATTATCTGCTACATTTTTAATTCATTCACATAGCCACAATGCTGTTTGCGTTATGGAACAAAAAATGAGACAAGAAAAAGCGATAAATGAACATATAAATTCTGTTTTTTCAAAGGAGGAACAATCAGAAATTCTGACAGATTTTTTGAAAGATTTTGCTAATGAACGAATTTCTTTAGCAGAAGAAAATTGTCGAAGAGATAGAATACCTTTAGAAAATGCTTGGAGTTGTTTGTTGTTATTGTTTTTTGCTTCAATTTCCTTTGGGTTCTGTTTAATGCAACTTGCTTCTAATTGGAATTATAATGAAAAAGAAGGAAGTGTTTCTTTACGTGCTTATGTTCCTGGATGGTTACAGGCATAATTTATATAAATAAAAAATAATTAAAATCTCGATAACAGAGATCGAGATTTTTGAAAAGCCTGGGCCTGTTCCTGGGTTTGATTTATTGACCTGGTCATGGGCCTGTAGTCCAGGAAAAACGCAGGAAGGTCAAATAATGCCTGGGCCTGGACTCAGGGTACAGGAAAAACTCAGGCCTTGGTCCAGGTCCAGCTCGCTCTCCCAGCCGCTCTCTATTCTATACTATATACTCGAAAAAAATTTTTTCCTTTGAAACAAATTTTCCCTAAAATTATTATCCTTTTCAGAATTCAGCACTAACCCCAGACTCATATTCAAGTATTCCTGAACTTGGTAATGGTAGTGCTTTCTCTGGAAGTATGAGCAATGGCAGACATCCATCTAATTCAACTTCCCAATGTTCTTTTGGAACGGGAACTTTTGTTTACAAAAAATATTAAAAAGAAATATATTTAAATAATTTTCTCGATTAATTAATAATTATTTGGAAGCTTTTACATATAATTAATTATGTTTATTTTTTCTATCTAATACTAAATTTAATTGAATATAATCTTGTTTGTTTCGGAAATTTATTTTAGATGTGTTTTAAATAACCTTCTAATTTAATAATTACCTTGGTAAAGGGTTTCTGAGTTATTCGGCTAGTTGTCCAAAGAGTTTATTTGGATTGGCTATAGCTCAGATGATATAGTTATGTATTACTATTATTATTAATAATTATTATTATTATATCATTACTATAGCTCATTCCTGATTTCCAACAAGGATTCTGCGATACAAAACACCATTCCGATTTTATAGAATTAGGACAGACTCTGATTTTCGTTGACACAGAATACATACGTTCGGAAAGGGTTCTCTACAAGGATTTAAATCAAAACAATCTCCAAATATATAAAAATATTTTAAATTTTATTAATTTGATAAATTCAAAAAATTAATCTAATGATTTATTATCTTAGAGGGAGGAACTATAAAAATAAATTGACTTAAACCTCTTACGTGTACTATAAACAAAATTTAATTCGGCGAATGTAAAAATTTAGAGTAAAAAATAATTAAAAAGTTTTCCCTTCCTTTTTTCCCTTTATTTGATGAAAAAGAAAAGTTTTAGTAATTCTTTACTTCCTTAAAAAATATTTTTTTAACTTAACGAGAACTTAATTTTAAGTTCAATTTTATATTCTCTTTCCTTAAACTTTTCACCCTCACTTTCCTTAAATAATATTTTAATTGATTTTCTAAATAAACTTCAATTAATGGAGACAATTTGTTAAGGTATTTTATTTTAATTTAGGGTTGCCGTTTTCGAGTCGAGCCGACGTTCAAGTAATTTTTTTCGGGCCTCATTTTTATCGAGTTGGGCATGGAGTCTTTTTCGGGCCAAAATTCGATGCCCGACACGATCTTTTGGACCGGGCCGGCAACCCTATTTTAAATGTTTTTGGGTCCTCAAAAATTATTCTCTCCCTCAATTTTTTCAGAATTAATTTTGCCAATGGTTTATCAACAAATTAATAATATCAACGATTTTTATGGTATTTTATTACCTTTTGTATTTTTATTTAGTTTATTTATTGCCTTTATTGGATTAATTATATATTCGTGTATTGTACAAAGGAGGCAAACAAAAGAGGAAGAATTTTTATATTCAAGTTCTGAAGATTCTTTTTTATAATTTTGATTATTGGTACTTATCGGTTATAAGCCCACAAACTAAGTGCTTCTTGATGTTTGATCCAATTCAAATAAATCTTATATCATTCGAAAGCCCTCGATAAGAGGAATTTTTTTCCAACTTAATGTATCAACTCTGATCACTCGCTAAAAAGTTATAAACCGATAAATCTGAAAAACGCCAAATAACTGGACTTATTGTGTTATAACTTTTAAATGAGTGATCAGACTTGATCTGTCCTATGGAAAAAGGTACTGCTTATAGAGGGCTTTCGAATGATATAAGATTTATTTGAATTGGATCAAGCTCAAAAAAGTTATAGTCAAGCAATTTCGAATGGAATTCAGTTTGTGGGCGCATAACCGATAAGTACCTAAATATTTTTTTGTGTTTTTAATTTATTTTAATAAAATAAAAAAATTATTTAAATTTTAATGTAAATAAAAATATTTATTTAAATATAAATATTTAAATTTAAAAATAAAGTGATTTGTTTTAATTAATTTTTTAATCCAAAATACAATTTAAGAGAAACTGTGAACCTCTTCACCACCAATTTCGTCAGCATTTTCCATTAGCACTTCATCTAGAATTTGGAGAGGTCGAGGGAATTGAACTTCAATCCACATTGGACAAGAGGCTAAAAATTGATTAGAATAGATTTTTTAGTTTTTATTTGAATTGTATTTTTTTGTAAATGGGTATATTATATTTACACGGAGAGGTCGACCGTTTTTAGGTCGGACACCTCGCAACCTCTCCGTGTTAGATAGGAATTTAGAAAAATATTGGAAAATTTTAAAAAATAGGAGAATTAATTTGCCCTTTAAGAGTATTTGACCGAAAAAATCCGAAGGAACCGAGATGAGATTCCTTTCAAAAATCGAAATAAAAATTCACGAACCCGACCAAACCTCAAGCCCAGTCTTTATTTATACTCCAATCAAAAATAATTCTATCATAAAAAATTAAAAAAACAAACTAATTGTTTGTCGTCTATATTCCTGGCCCCAACCTAAAATTAAAATTTAAAAAATTATTTAAAGAAAATCAGAACCTTTAACAAAACTAATTCTACAAAGGCAATAAATCTATAAAAATAATTAAATTAATTAAAATTTAATTAAAAAACCTGTAACATATACAAAGCATTATAACCAAGTAAACGAGCCTCAGTTAATAAAGTGTCAAACATTTTCATGTCAAAAAGGCAAAATGGTTCTGAAAAAAAGAGGAAATTAAATTTATTTTTAAATTATTCAGATTTTAAATAGCAAATAGAAAAAGTTAGGGAAAAATTTTTAAATCAAGGAGACAGCTAAGATCGAGGTAAGAATCCAATTTCCGCAAAATTTCTTAAAAAAAGTTTCACATCTGAGGTTAAAGATAATCAAAAATTCTTAGTAAATAATTAAAAGAAAATACTCGATCCATTAGAGGAAGAGGTAGAAGCATCACTTGCTTTGAGTCTGTAAACAGTAGCTAATTCATCACCATTTTTACGTGCAAAAAGAGGGCATTCTAAAATTTTTGAAAAAAAAATTATCGAATACAAAGGACGAAAAAATTCGAATGATTAGCGAAATAAATTTTAGAAATATTTTTTCAGAAAAATTTTTAAAGAAAAAAAAAACATACGAACAAAAACAGCAGAATCGCTAAGGGACTCCAAATAAATATTTTCATCTTTTTGATTTAATCGAATCCCTTTTCCTATTGAACGGCCAACTTTTGCTATAATTAAAAATTATTTAAAAAAAAATTAATTTTTACTTACTAACAAATGGATTTCTGTTTATATTCCCAATAACACCTAAAAAATAAATTTAAAAATTTAATTAAAAAAATACTTACCCAAACAAAAACGAGTATTTTCTGCTGAAGCACAAACACCTCCGTCAATTATAAGCCTAAAATTATAAAAAAATATTTTCTGGTCAAAAATAAAAAAGGGGGATTATTTACTAGGTCGTTTCACAAAAAATTCGTTTCATAAAAATGGTTATAGAATTTTCCGTAGATGTTCAAAAGCTTTGAAATTTTGCGTATTTATTCATTCGAGTGTTTTTTAAGACCCCAAAATTTGAGAATTTTTGGTTCGGTATTTAGGGAGTTGTGGTCGAAAACACCAAAAATCTGAAAACCATCGGGGTTTTCGACAACTTTTTGGCTTTTAAAAATTAAAAAAAAATTTTTTTTAAACAAACTGTGGATATTCATTCAGTTCCTGTTTCCATTCAGACTTGAAAACTTCCCCAACCTTAAAAAATATACAAAAAAATAAAACAATTAAAAACATACACGTTCATTCATTTCATAATAATAAACCAAACACCAAAAATTAGTCAAATCTAAAAAAGGAAAAATTAATTTATTTAAAGATTGAGACATTTGAAGGAGAAATTAAAAATTTTAATTCCGAGCAGAATTACCCTATTTCTAGCTTACATAAATTTATTTAGCTCAAAATATTGAAATTGGGCACTTTACCACTCCCATCCCTATTTGAGAAAAATTAGAAAGGAGGCCTTCTAAACTTAAAATTTGGAGGGGGGGGGGAGAATGATGAATAGTAAAAAAATTAATCCGATTGTGAGACTTAAATAGAGGTATATCGGGTGGGATATTAATGAAGTACCTAAAATTGTAAAACCTAATTACGGACTCAATTATAAAAAATATTCCTCAAAATTAAACAGAAAAATAAATTATTTAAGTAACCTGCTTTTGGAGGTCTCATTTGCGAACTAGCCAAAATATCCTGATTATTTGGCTGAATTAAAATTGTATTTAAAGAATTCCGAATTCTCAAGTCTGTCAAATTTTGTAAATTTGTAGTTGAAGTACCGGGAATTGGTTCACTAAAAAATTAAATTTTTAAATTAAGAAAAAAACAAACCTTTCAATTATTTCATTTTTAATTGGGTGAAAACTTTGTTTTGGAGGCTGATTTCCGCTCATTTTTTAAAAGAAAATGTTGCTAAAAAATATTTAATTAAAATAAATCAAAATTAGTTTGATAGAATTAAAAAAAATAAACAAATAAATATCAGCCCATTGGACAAAACTGGCCAAGAAGCTATGGCGTGGAACGGGCCGTTGAGTACCAGGTACGGGCCGTTAGAGTGCTGCCACTAGAGAGCCCACAATAAGAGTGCCACTAGAGTGCCAATTGTTTAAAAATTTAGGCTACAGTGGGAAAGTTATAATTTTTAACGTGTCTGGTGATTTCGGTATGACGTAGACAGTGAGGTGAATTAGGCAGTGAGACCCGTTGTGGATTGTTTTAAATTTTTGGTCTTTAATTTAATTTTTTTTTAAATTTTGTTGTTACGACAATTGGGGAAGTTGTTGGGGCGTTTTTGATTCAATAGAAAGGGGTCGACGAAATTGAATTAAATGATACCAAAATTATTCAGTGGATAAAAAATAAATTCGATTTAATTTCCTGATCTTTTTTTTTTAAATTTGATATAAAAAATATAAGTGTTGTTTAGTGACTGAGCGAAAATTTAAATTTCAATCAAATTAAAATAATTTTTTTAAATATTTAATCATCCAAATTATCAATTTTATTTTAATTAAAAATTTTAATGAATTTAAATAAACAAAAATAATTTTTCAATTATTCTCTAAATTTCTCTGATTTAATTAGATTACTTTACAAATTTTTAACAAAAATTTACTTAACAATTATTTGTTAATTAGAAAATGATTCTGGACCGAGACACAGGTCCCAGAAAACTGTAAAGCCATTTGGAGGACATAGTACATTTTTGATGTAAAAAATTCGAGTATGCAGATTTTTCTTTTTGTTTTATTTGAACTTAAAAATAAAATGTTTTTTTTTCATACTCTGCATCTGACTTTTTAAAAGAATTTAGAAATTCAAATTAATTTGATAAAATTTATTTTTTTTTATATTTAGGTAAATTTATTTATTTTTAAAAAGAAACAAAAAATTCTTATGATGCAATAAAGCATTAATATTGCTGCATTTTTATTTAAAAATTTATTTTTAAATTTTAATTTTTAAAACTAATTTTTATAATTAATTTTTATAAAAATTATTTGTTAAAAATTATTATCAAACATCCCTTTTTTTGTCTTTTTTTTGTTTTTATTTTTTGTTGACTCTTCAATCATAAAATAAAAATTCTATTCTTTTTTTTTCTTATCTTCTTAAGTGGTTTATTTAATTATTTTTATTTAATAAAAAAAATTTTTTAAATGTTTTTAAAAAATAAATATACATATTTATTTTAAACATAAACTATAAAATTAAAACAATTATTTTTATTAAAAAAGAATAATAAAAAAACATATTTTACTTAGTATCTTTTTAAATATTTTATTTTTTTCAGATTTATTTTTTAAATCAGATTTAGTCAGATTCATGTTTTTATTAGGAAAATACACTGCGAAGCAAAAAATATTTATACTATGTACCAGTGCTGGGCGAAATCGTGAAATTTTTCGCGCTGAAAAATGCGAGAATGCGAAAGATGCGAAACGCGAAAGTGCGAAATAGGCCCAGCCCTGCTATGTACGTCCACCCCTATTTTCTAAAAAATTTTAATTTGAGTACCCCCTACAAAATGTTATGGATTTTTAGCTGCCAAAATTTGAATTTTTGACCCAAGCAAGATTAACGTTCACTTTCTTTAGATTAGAAAATATTTTACTCGAAAATTAAAAAAAAACAGGATATTTAAAAAAAACAGAGGTAAGTCTCTTTAAAATTTCGTTTCCTTAATTCCCCCCTTTCCTTCTCCAAATCCTTTAATAACAAAATTAAAAAAAGTGAATTTATTTAAAAATAAATTTAACCACCCATCATTAAATATAATAATTAGCTACATATTAATTAAAAGAAGAAGCTTTAACAAAAATAGATTTGCTTTAAGTTTCCTTAGCAATTTTTTTATTAAAATCGATGGTTCTCGTCCTCTTTTTTTAAACAAAAAAATTCTTTTCCTCTTTTAATTCTCAATTTATTTTATTTTTGTCAAATAAATCTCTCCTTTTCCCTCTCCTTTACCTTCCACCACGCAATTTAATTTATAAATTTTTCTTTTTTCGTCAATTTAATTTTAATGATGAGTAAAACTCCCCATAAAAATTTAATTGAAATAAAACTTTAATTTTTCAAATGTAAAAGATTAAAAAGGTTGAAGAATTCTTTTTAAATTACATAAAAATATATAAAAATGGGTATTTAACGAATTACAATTAAATTATTTTCTAAAATTTTATTGAAAAAATATTTTTATTTTACGTATTCATTGTTATTATCAACATTTTTCTATGAAAACAGACTTTGAAAAATAATGAACCAGGTGATATCATGTACTAGTGATCGGCCGGGAGAAGAAAAACCCGGGAATCAGGAAACGGGAGATGGGTCGGTAAATGACCTCGGGGCGGGATCGGGATATCCGAGCATCACTATCATGTACAGATTGCAAAAAATTTTATATTAAATTTAAAATATTTAAAATTAATTGCAAAACGTATAGCCGAATAACCTCGTTATTGAGATTCAATTCATACACAATTACCTCAACCAAGGGCAAAGTATTATAAACTTGGACCAGTTGGGATCCCGACCTTAAATGATTTTGTCAAACCCGGCCCCAACATTTTAACACCGAAAGGCGACCTCAAACTTTTCGATCCCGACGGATCGGGGTCCAGCCTAAATTCAAAGTAATCATTTCTTTTCCACAAACTTAAGTTTTTCTTCCTTAATTCGTTAATTTTTATTTATTTGATAGGCTGAATTTGAAGAAAAATATGGCCACATAACGAGATTCAGCAAAAATACACAACAAAAACAATTAAATTCAAAATTAGACCCTTTTTTACAAAATTTAACTCCAAGCGGATGTTTAAAAAAAGAAAATGTAAAAAAAGTATTTACTAATCTTTTACCAATTTTTGGTTGGTTGCCTAGCTATAAATGGAGGCAATATTTACAATGTGATTTAATTACCGGATTAACTGTTGGAATTATGGTTGTCCCACAGGGTATGGATTACTTAATCTGTAATTTTTATTAAAATTTTATTTAAAAAATATTCTCTCTCCCAAATATTATTAATTAGGTATGGCTTATGCAACATTAGCTAAAGTACCTCCAGTTTATGGTCTATATTCCTGCTTTTTTCCTGCCTTCTTTTATATGTTTTTTGGTACTTCCCCGCATGTTTCTATTGGTATTTTCTTTAATTTTTAAAATAAAAATAAATTTTTGTTGAGGTACTTTTGCTGTGGCAAGTATGATGGTTGGGAATTTACGTTCACAATTAATACCAGAAAATGGAAATAATAATACAAATACTTTAATTATTGAAGGAGAACCCCTAACACCTTTAGTTTTAACAAGTGCTTTAACTTTTGGGGCCGGCATATTTCAGGTGTTTGAACAAATTTAAATTGAAGATATTAAAAAATCTCCAGAATTTTAAATAAAATTTTGTATTTTTTATTATGATGAAAGGAAGTACTTAAATACCGTATTTCCTATATTAGAGCCCCACCCTCAATTAGAGCCCCACACTCTAATACAGCCCCACCTAAAAAATTTTGGGGAAAAATAAAAAAGTATCCCTCAGTATTAAGAGAGTGAAGTGAATAAACTGTATATCGATGATTAAAGTAAAAGAGGAATTATGGGGATATAAGGATTGAGGGGAACTTGAGCTAATTAAGGAGAAAAGTGATATTCGAAGTCCACTAAAACCTTCAAGTACTTAATTATTTTAAGTATAATTAAGTATAAACCTTTTAAGTATAATTTTGGGATAATTTTGTTTTTTTAAAGATATTAATGGCTATATTTCGTTTATCCTTTATAACTAATTACATTTCTGATTCTCTTATTTCTGGTTTCACTACTGGTGCCGCTGTACACGTATTAACATCACAATTGGATAAATTAATTGGTGTTAAAGTTAAAAGTTATGGAGGCCCTGGATTAGTTTTATTTGTGAGTCTAATATTAAATTGTGTATATTTATATGTGTTTTTCACAGATGTGGAAAGATCTGTTTATTTCAGCTTCAAATATTAATATATTTACTGTTTGTATTTCTATTTTTGGTCTTATTTTTTTAAGTATTGGACGTGACTGGATTAATCCAATATTTAGAAAACGTTTCAAAATACCTTTACCTTTGGAACTTTTTTTGGTTTCTTAAATGAATTTTTTTCTAAAATTATTTTTTAGGTAATTGCTGCAATAATTCTTTCAGCAACTGTTGGGTTGAAAAAGAATTATGGAGTTAGAATTGTTGAGAATGTACCCCAAGGGTGAGATTTTAATCAGGGTTGGACAAGCTTAGTTAGATGATTGTGTATTGTACATAAATGGGGGTTTGGCGTACTTAAACTATACAATAAACGGACATTAAATAAACGACATAAACGATAAACGAGCCAACCCTTTTATGCATCAACTAAGGTGGGACATAAATGGTTACCCGAGATCTAAAACTGAAAATTATTGAGTTAGAATTGTTGAGCAAATAACAGGGTACTTGTTAAGACAATGGGCGGGGCTTATGGGGGGGGGGTGGGAACTACACAAGTACCAATACAGCATTAACTAAACAATATGCCTAAACAATAAACAACCTCCTTAATTAAAGTTAATAACCTGTTATGTCTGTAGAGAACTTGTGGGATTATTCTTCTCTAATCTGGGTAAGACTGTAGAGAAATTGGTCGGATTTCTCTAATATTAAAACCGAATAACGTCTTTTTCAATCAAAGTTTTATTTCTTTCACAAATATAAAAATATTAAAGTAAGGCAGGCGAAAAATTGCTAATGTAAAGCAAAGGAAGTATAAAGTAGTAAGCTGATGAATACAATTAGTAAAGTTAAAAGTGAAGCGAAGACCGGGAAGAAGAAAAACAAAACTAATTTTATAGGTGTAAGGCCAAACATTAATGTATGTGTAGAAAACAAAGAATGTATGGGAAAAATTATAGATTATGTATTTAGATAAAGGAAACAAAAATAAAATGAAATTAAAAATAAAATTTTAATTTAAAGAAATTTCGCGTTTCGCGACATGTCCAACCCTTACCTTATAACCAAAAATTTATTTTTAAAGGATGCCAAATTATTCAATTCCTCGTCTTACACTTTTACGACATATTTGGCTAGATTCTCTAAGTATTTCAATAATTTGTTATGCTTTCCTCTTCTCTCTTGGCAAAACTTTTGCCAAAAAACATAAATATAAATTAAATGCTAATCAAGAATTGTATGCTCTAAGTATGTGTTCACTAATCTCTTCTTTATTTCCCGTATTTCCTTTTGGTGCTTCACTCTCTAGATCGGCTTTATGTGAAATTACAGGAGCTAAAACACAAGTAAAACTTCAATAATTTTTTTTTATTTTCCCTTCATTTTCCAGTTTCATGCACTTTTTTCTAGCGCTTTACTCCTTGTAGTTATTCTTTGGATTGGACCCTTACTTGAACCTCTTCCAATTGCTGTACTTGGTTGTATTGTTGTAGTTAGTCTTAAACCCCTTTTTCTTCAATTTAAAGAATTACCAAAATTATGGAAGATTAATTTATTTGATTTTGTAATTATTTGTGGATTTAACTGAAATAATTTAAATTTTTTCAGTTAATTTGGATAGTTGCATTTACAACCACCGCATTTCTTAATATTACTTTTGGACTTATTATTTCTTTGTTTTTCTCTATTTTGTCTATTATACTTAAAGAACAATGGTTATTTTTTTTAAATAAATTTTTCTATTAAATGACAATAGTTAATTGAAGTATATCTAGTTAATATTTTTGTTTATTAAGTATTAAGCAGAGGTGGGTCGGAACAGTCAGAGGTGTCGGAAATCGGAAGAGCAGGAAATCGAAACTGGCTCAAAAGTAGGAACTCTGAAATCGGAAAGAAATAACATCGGAACTCAGAATTCCGACCCACCTCTGGCATCAAGCATGACTCCACTCCAGAATATTGACACCCAAATATCGCACCTAAAATATCGTTTGACCCAAAATATCGAAAAGCGTATAATGAATCGTGGTGCCATAAAATCTTTTTTTATAAAATCTTTATTTATTATTAGTTAGCTAACCTTAGCTTGATTATAGCAAATGAAAAAATAGGGAAAAAATAGGGCAAATGCCCTGCAAATAGGGCAAAAGTGCCACCTTGGTCTTTGGTGAAGGTGTTACCGTGATAATGTTTTACTAATGTTGCCTTACAAATAATACTGGATCCTTCGAGATCCACAAGTTCAACATGACTATCCAATGCCTCCTCCAAAATCAGATAATATACATATTTATTTCTTTATAGGCCTAAATTTTCAAGAATTGGTGGAGATAACGAAGCTGAAGGAGTTTTTCGTCCATTAAATTTATATAATGGTTATTTTTCTCTTAAAATTTTTATAAATATTTATCCAATTCTTAGCTTTGAGTGATCCAGGAATTCAAATTAATGCTCAGATATGGAGATTTGAGTCACCTTTACATTTTGGAAATGCTTCAAAATTGGTAGATTCTGTAGCTGAAATTTGTCAAAAAATTTTAAAAAATTCCTCCTCGATTGGAAATTTTGATAATGTTAAAGTTTTGAATAAATTTTCTGATACGGGAGAGGAAAAGGTGAATTTTGGTAGGATAAATATAAAGAAGATTTAGATTGTTAGTGATAACTTTAAATTGGGTACACCCCGATGTACCGCGAGCCAAACTTTGTTTAAACTTTGTTTAAACTTGTCGAATCTGCGGCTTCCTGGTATGGTTCATGCGGCTCGGCCAGCTGAATCGAACCATACAAGGGCGCCACGGATTTGACAATTTTTAACAAAGTTATAACTAGGCTGCTCCCCTTTAAATTTTTATCAAAATAATTTTTTAGAAATCAATTTCAAAAGATTTGGAACTTAATAATATTGGAAATATAAATTCAAATACTAATTCAACATCTTCCTCCTCCTCCCTTTCATTAAAACAATTAACAATTAAAGGGATTTTAATTTTGGATTGTTCTGTTATTTCGCATATTGATGCTGCTGGAATTGATTCTCTTATTGAAATTTATTTGGATACTGAAAGACTAAATATTTTAATTAAATTTGCTGCTTTTTCAGGTATTTTAAATTTAAAGGAAAAATAATTTAGATATTTTAAGAATTCTTTGTGTCTTTTAGTTATTAATTTTAAATAGTGAAAATAATTTTTAAAAATATTTGAAATTAATTATTTTTAAAATTAAATTTTTTGGAATAAAGTTTTCGATTACATTTTAGTAACTAGACCCAATAGCTAACAATTTCAATTAAATTATCGTTATATTTGGTCATTAATCGAGATTATATTTAAGTGAGGATATGGAAATATTGTAAATGCAAGGGAAGGTGTTATAGCGTCAATGGGGAAATGTAACTGGGGCCTAAATTATGGAATTTTTTGGTTCAAACAAATTCGGGAATTTTTTCAAAATTAAACCAAAATATTCCTATTTTAACCTCTTTTCTAATCCCGGTTTAAATTAAAAAAATATTTATTTATTTTCAGATTCAATTTTAACTATTTTCCATCGTTGTTCTCTTTTCAATAAAATCCCTGAGAGATGTTTTTACCCTTCAATTCAGGATTGTTTAACTTCTTGTTATTCTTTAAATTTTAATGAAAATAAATGTTAATTTTCTTTAAAAATATTTTTATTTTAATTAATTCTAGTCTTTATTTATTTAGAATTCCATTAAAATTATTTTTTTAAACCAGAATTATTATTTGCTGCTTTTCTTTTTTTAGATTATATTTTTAATTTATTATTATCTAATAGGGATTAGAGATCTATTCCCATTTTCTAAAATAAGAATTTCTGACCAACAAAATTGGAAATTCCCAGATCTCTGCCATGTACATATCAGGGGGTGTGCCGAAACAGATTTTAAAAAGCGAAACACCTGGTACATATTTCTTGAGATTATTACTTATTTTTAACTAGCATTAAACAATTTTTGTTTTTAAATAATTTAAAAAGTTATAAACATTTATAATTTTTCCTTTTTTATAAAGAAAACGTAAATAAAATTTTTAATAAAAATTAATATCTATTAATAATAATAATTATATATTAATAATAATACTTAATAATTATATATGTTAATATCAATTGTTTCATTAATTACAAATGAAAAGTAATATATTAACAAAAAATATTAAACAAAAATATTTTTCTTTAAAATTTTTAAAATATAGTTAAATTAAAATAAAAAAATAGTAAAATAAAATAGTTAAAAAATAAAAATTAATTAAATAAAATAGTTATCATTAAATATTATTCAAATCAATTTTGTTAATTTTAATATTTGTAATGACAACAGAGTTTTTAATTTGTGTTTTATAAAAAAGTTTCAAAATCCAATCATATTCCATTTTCAAAGCTTTAAGATGAGAACTGCTTTAATTTTAGAAAAATTGAAGTTAGAGTGTTTTGAAGTTAAAAAATTAAAGTTAAGAATTATTGTAAATTAAAGAAATATACATCAGAAATATACATACTACAATAGTTATGTATTTGGGTATACATAAACACATATATGCTTATTTATATCTAAGGAGGTATACTAAGGGGTGTTATTTCAAAGGAGGGTTATCATTATTTTATTTTCTCGTTAGAATATATAATTAATGAAGTTTATTTTTCTGGAGTTTTATTTAATTAATAGAGTTTTATTTTTAGCTATATGAAAATTTAATTTATTTTTTTCAAAACAAACCTGGTAATAAAAAGAGAAGTTACTTCAATAATAGTAATTAAAGAAGAAAAAATATTTGCAAAGTTCCAGTAGAATAGTATTTGATCATTGTCTTTAATATAATTTCCAATATAAAAAAGAAAACTAAGAGAACAAATCCAGCCAAAATTTTGAATAAAAATTAATGTAGCTGATGATTTTAAAATTGCTTCACGCAGAGATTGGCCTTCAAATAAAAGTATATAGGGTCAACTCTCGATAAGGCGTTCTGGACTAATTCTAGATAAAATGTCAACTGCTGAATGCCTTTGTCTCCTAGTATTTGATGTTGTCGGGTTCAGCGAATTCTTCGGTTAACCGAAACCGACCCTAAAGTACCGTAACCGTTTAAACATATTTTTTTTAAATTTTAATAAATTAATTACCTATCGGATCCTTTCCAAATAATACTTTTAGTAAAATAATTAAATAACAAAATAGTATAGAAATAACACAAGCAAGTGGAGTTATTGTAATAACATTATCGTTATAATGTAACGAACAATTTGAGGGACTTTAAATATTTTTTAAAAATCTTTAAAATAATTTAAACCTATTATTTGACAAATCTTGAATCATTAAATATAAATAATACAAAGGATAAGTAAATGGTGTTCCTACCAATAAAAGCCGATAAAGTTTGCTCTTATTTTGCATATACCTTTTAAATAAAATTATGTATATTTTTAAAAATATAAGTCAGCTGACGATCCTTATTTGTTAGTAACAAAGGTGGGTCGGAACAGTCAGAGGTGTCGGAAATCGGAAGAGCCGGAAATCGGAACTGGCTCAAAAGTCGGAACCCGGAAATCGAATTTTTTTTTCGGAAATCGGAAGGAAAAAACGTCAGAAATCGGAAATCGGAAATTTTCAATATTGAATTGATATATAAAAATGTTAAGTTTCAAATTATGGTGCATAAAAAGAAGTTCAATCCGAAATCAAGAACCGGAGATATTATCGAGGGGGGACATCGAGGGATCTGAGCAAATATTAGGAACATCGAGAGATATCGAGTGATTAAATGAACATAGAGGGATTAAGGAGGATATCGGGGGGAATAAGGAGACATCGAGGGATCGATTAGGATATCGGGGGGATTAGGGAGACATCGAGAGATCAATTAGGATATTAGGGGATGATTTGAGGGATTAAGATTATTAGATTTGAGTGGTTATAGAGTGAAGAAAATTTGCAGTGGTTAAAAGACATTGTGGGATCTGCGCCGAAGGCGCAGATTTTGAATATTTTGGAAAAATCTCATTCGGAAATATGCTACAAAAATTGATGGAAATCAAAAATTTTTCCAAAATTTCGGAAATCGGAAGGAAAAAAATGTCGGAAATCGGAATTCCGAACCACCTCTGCTTAGTAACCACAAGTTTTTGATTTAGTTCGCAACAGAGTATATGTATACTCTTTACCCAAAACTTTCTTGTATGTTTCAGTGTTGTCTTGAAATGTTTAAACTTGGTTTTGATCTCTTGGTTTTGATCTCAACTTAGAACTAACCAAAAGGGAAAGCAAATTCCAAGCATTCTATCAATTCCAATTGATACCATAAGTGTAAAAATGCCCATCATTAATGTTCCAGGTATTAGAGCAATTAAAACACAAACATAAGTAGGAATTGTGCTTTGCAGAACATAAAGTATGTAAGACGGTAACAGAACGACTTTAGAGCAGGCTTGAGATAAAGAATAAAGTCCAAGAAGAATGTGGCAAAGTGTATGGAGATCCCTGAATGGTTAAAACTTTGTAATTAAGTCTGGTAAAAATATGGAAATCCATATAGGTATTTTTTAGCAAATTCTGAGCTTTTTTCCATTTTTAGGAAAATTCACAAAGCTTATGTATTTCCCTAAAAATGTTAGCTATATAATCAGGAAATATTTAAATCATTTTTAATTTCTAGGATATATTTTCATTTCGATAATTTTCAAAATTTTCCAATAATTTTATAATTTATCCATCTTTATTTCGTATTTTTATCAATTATTTCCGGCATTTTTAGGGAAATTCACAAATCTTATTTTAGCTAAAAACAACCCCAAATCTTATTTTTAATTTTATTAAAAATTTAATCTATTAAAATAAGAAAATTTACTTATATTTTATAGTTAAATAAACAACATTTCCAAAAATTAAAAGTCCAATAGTATCAGTAAATAAATTTATTGTTTTAAAGACAAATGTTTTTACATCTATGATAACTTTTAAAATTTGTTTCTGTCAAATAAACGAATAAAAATATTTGTTTAACTTAAATAATTGAATGATAATTTAAAATTTTTAGAGAGATTTGTTCTAATTGTTCCGTTTTATAATACATAGGTATGTATGTATGTAAATATCAGACCTGCCCATGGATACGGATATGGATACAGATAATATCAAAATGCCTGCGGATATCCGCCTGTATCCGCCGTAAATGTTCGGATACGGATACAAAGATGACCAGGTGACCAGGTCGGGTAAATATTAATTTTCTAATAGATTTTTATTTTTTATTTATGAAAATGAAAAATTATTTAATATCTTCTATCCCAGTAGGATCATATCAATTTTTACTTTACTAAAATCCAATTAAATAATTTCAAATTGACAGTTTTGACTGAATTTTGCCTTTTTTGATTTTAACTGATCCCTAACAAACCCCAAAACATAAATCGTAGAACGCATAAATACCGTGTAAAACCAAGAACAGACAACAACGTTATTTGAAAAGTAAAAAAGAAAGTCAAAAATTTTTTTTCTAAATTTTAGAAAAAAATCGTAAAAAATTAAAATGTAAAAAATTCTTTTAAATTGTTACTTATAATTTAATTATTATTTACTAAAAACATCTGACTTTTTTGTTTAATATCCGTGCCGTTAAATCTTAATTATATATTAACTTTCATCATAAATATTTACAACATATAATTCAGAAATTTAAGTGGGAGGCTAAAAAATTTTTTTAAATAATTTAAATATTAAATGAAGATAAAATTAATTTATTAAATAAACATCTGCTTGATATTTGAGAATTTTTAAATATTAAAATTAGGTTGATAGTTGATGCATAAAATTGCAAAACAATATTTTTCAAGCAAGAAAAGGAGAGTAATTTAACTGAAAATTTTTTTTAATTTTTACAGTTTACATGAAATAATAGAAAAAAATCTGTCGAAACAATTAAAGAAAAATACCTAAATAACTATTTATGTATTATTAAATATTATTTTTAATAAATTATAATAGGTAAATTAATTTAATTAGTTATCACTATAGCGAAGATAAATTAAATTATAATAAATTTATTGAGCCCTTAGATACACAACAAATATACTACAAAAACAAGATTTATTGACAAAATAAATTTATAATTAAATTTGAAATTATATTATTATTACTATTTTTAAATATTATTCAAATCAATTTTGTTAATTTTAATATTTGTAATGACAACAGAGTTGTTAATTTGTGTTTTATGGAAAAGTTTCAAAATCCAATCATATTCCTTTTTCAAAGCATTAAGATGTGAACTGCTTTAATTTAAAAAAAATTAAAGTTAAGAATTATTGTAAATTAAAGAGTTATACTACAATAGTGCTGTACTTGGGATACTTGGGGTATAAACACATATGTTTATTTTCAAGTTGGAGGTATACTAAGTGGTGTTATTTCAATGGAGGGTAATTATTATTCAGCGTTTTATTTAATTAACTCTCGATAAGTTGTCCTGGACTATATTTAATTAATAGTTTTATCTTTAGCTATACATATGAAAATTTAATTTATTTTTTTCCAAAACATACCTGGTAATAAAAAGAGAAGTAACTTCAATAATAGTAATTAAAGAAGAAAAAATATCTGCAAAGTTAAAGTATAGTAATATTTGATCAACGTTTTTGATATAATTTCCAATATAAAAGATAAAACCAAGAGTACAAATCCAACCAAAATTTTTAATAAAAATTAATGAAGCTGAAGATTTATAAATTGCTTCACGCAGAGATTTGCCTTTAAATAAAAGTATATAGAGTCCTGGACTAATTCTAGATAAAATGTCAACTGGTGAATGCTTTTGATCTTTTAGTATCTTCGGTTAACCGAAACCGACCCTAAAGTACCGTAACCGTTTAAACATAAATATTTTCCTAAAATTTTAATAAATAAATTACCTATCGGATCCTTTCCAAATATGACTTTTAATAAAATAATTAAATAGCAAAACAATGTAGAAATAACACAAACAAAAGGAGTGATTGTAGTAACTTTATCGTTGTAATTTAATAAACAATTTGAAGGACTTTAAATATTTTTTAAAAATCATTAGAAATAATTTATTTAAACCTATTATTTGACAAATCTTGAATCATCAAATATAAATAATAAAAAGGATACGAAAATGGTGTGCCTACTAATAAAATCCGATAAAGTTTGCTCTTTTTTTGCATATACCTTTTAAATAAAATTAAAATTATATTTTTAAAAATATGTATAAGTAAGATGACGATCCTTAAGGGAGACATCGAGAGATTAATTAGAATATCGGTGGATTGGATTTGAGTGATTAAGATTCTCAGATTTGAGTGGTTATAAAGGAAAGAAAATTTCAAGTGATAACAGAAATCGGAAATTGGAATTCCGACCCACCTCTGCTTAGTAATCACAGTCTGCAACAGAGTATATGTATACTCTTTACCTAAAACTCTCTTGTATGTTTCAGGGTTGTCTTGAAATGTTTAAACTTGGTTTTAATCTCGACTTAGAACTAACCAAAAAGGAAAACAAATTCCAAGCATTCTATCAATTCCAATTGCTACCATAAATGTAAAAATGCCCATCATTAATGTTTCAGGTATTAGAGCAATTAAAACACAAATATAAGTAGGAATTGTGCTCTGCAGAATATAAAGTATGTAGGACGGTAACAGAATGACTTTAGAGCAGGCTTGAGATAAAGAATAAAGCCCAAGAAGAATGTGGCAAAGTGTATGGAGATCTCTGTTAATATTATTAATTTATTAAATATTTGTTATTATCTGTTATTAAGTCTGCTAAAATTATCGAAATCCATATTTTTCTTAACAAATTCCAAGCATTCTACATATCAATTCCAGTTTTAAGGGAATTTACAAATCTTATGTAAGCTATGTAAACAGAATATATTTTAAATCATTTTAATCTTCTAGGATGTATTTCCATTTCGATATTTTTCAAAATTTTCCAATAATTTTATGTTTAATCAATATTTGATATTTTTCGTATTTCTTTAATTTTTTTTGGCATTTTTAGAGAAAAGCTTAAAACAACCCTTATCTTATTTTTAATTTTATTAAAAATTTAATTTATTAAAATAAAAAAAATTTACTTATATTTTATAGTTAAATAAACAACATTTCCAAAAATTAAAAGTCCAATAGTGTCGGTAAACAAATTTATTGTTTTAAAAACAAATGTTTTTATATCCATAATATTTTTTAAATTTGTTTCTGTCAAATAAACGGATAAAAATGCTTGTTTAATTTAAACATTAAATAATAATTTAAAATTTTTAGAAAGGGATTTGTTTTGATTGCTTCGTTTTATAATACATAGGTATGTATGTATGCAAATATCAGACCTGCCCATGGATATCCGCCTGTATCCGTCTGATCCGCCATAAATATGCGGATACAAATACAAAGATCAGTATCTGTGACCAGGTCTGGTAAACATTAATTTTCTAATAGATTTTTAATTTTTTACTTATGAAAAAGAAAAATTATTTGATATTTTCTATCCCAGTAGGATCATACCAATTTTTGACTTTACTAAAATGAAATCAAATAATTTCAAATTAATATTTTGACTGAATTTTGCCTAAAAATCTGACAGAATTTTAATCATATTTTGATTTCAGCGAGCCCTAATAAAACTCAAATCATAGATAGTAGAACGCATAAATACCGTATAAAACCAAGAGACAGTTAACAACATTTACTTGAAAGTAAAAAAGAAAATTAAAATTTTTTCTAAAATTTAGAAAAAAATTAAAATGTAAAATTTTTTCTTTTAAATTGTTACTTATAATTTAATTATTATTTACTAAAAACATCTGCCTTTTTTTGTTTAATATCCGTGCCGTTAAATCTTAATTATATATTAACTTTTATCATAAATATTTACAACGTATAATTCAGTAATTTAAGTGGGAGGCTAAAAAATTTTTTTAAATAATTTAAATATTAAATGAAGATAAAATTAATTTATTAAATAAACATCTGCTTGATATTTGAGATTTTTTAAATATTAAAATTAGGTTGATAGTTGATGCATAAAATTGCAAAACAATATTTTTTAAGCAGAAAAGGAGAGTAATTTAACTGTAATTTTTTTAAATTTTTTACAGTTTACATGAAATAATAGAAAAAAATCTGTCGAAACAATTAAAGAAAAATACCTAAATAACTATTTATGTACTATTATTAAATATTATTTTTATTAAATTATAATAGGTTAGTTAATTTAATTATTTATCACTATACCGAAGATAAATTAAATTATAATAAATTTATTGAGCCCTTAGATACACAACAAATCCACTACAAAAACAAGATTTATTGACAAAATAAATTTATAATTAAGTTTGAAATTATATTACTATTAATATTATTATTAAATATTATTTATTCAAATCAATTTTGTTAATTTTAATATTTGTAATGACAACAGAGTTGTTAATTTGTGTTTTATGGAAAAGTTTCAAAATCCAATCATATTCCATTTTCAAAGCTTTAAGATGTGAACTACTTTAATTTTAGAAAAATTAAAGTTAAGAATTATTGTAAATTAAAGAGTTATACTACAATAGTTCTGTACTTGGGGTATAAACACATATGTTTATTTTCATGTAGGAGGTATACTAAGTGGTGTTATTTCAATGGAGGGTAATCATTATTCAGAGTTTTATTTAATTAACTCTCGATAAAGTGTCCTGGACTATATTTAATTAATATAGTTTTATTTTTAGCTATACATATGAAAATTTAATTTATTTTTTTCAAAACATACCTGGTAATAAAAAGAGAAGTTACTTCAATAATAGTAATTAAAGAAGAAAAAATATTTGCAAAGTTAAAGTATAGTGATATTTGATCAACGTTTTTGATATAATTTGTAATATAAAAGATAAAACCAAGATAACAAATCCAACCAAAATTTTGAATAAATATTAATGTAGCTAAAGATTTATAAATTGCTTCACGCAGAGATTTGCCTTTAAATAAAAGTGATTGACTTTCAATAATCAACTGGTGAATGCTTTTGATCTTTTAGTATTTGTAAGTAAAGTTGTATCAAATTCTTCGGTTAACCGAACCGATAAACCAAACCGAAAGTACCGTAACCGTTTAAACATATTTTCTTAAAATTTTAATAAATTATTTACCTATCGGATCCTTTCCAAATAATACTTTTAATAAAATAATCAAATAACAAAATAGTGTAGAAATAACACAAGCAAATGGAGTTATTGTAATAACTTTATCGTTATAATATGTTGAACAATTTGAAGGACTTTAATTGAAATTTTTTAAAAATTTAAAATAATTTAAACCTATTATTTGACAAATCTTGAAGCATTAAAGATAAATAATACAAAGGATAAGTAAATGGTGTTCCTACCAATAAAAGCCGATAAAGTTTGCTCTTATTTTGCATATACCTTTTAAATAAAATTAAAATTATATTTGTAAAAATATAAGTAACATGACGATCTTTAGTAACCATAAGTTTCGATTTAGTCCGCAACAGAGTATATACTAGAGCTCGACATTTTCACTTTGCCGGGCCCGGTATCAGGGTTATTTTTCTCCCAAATCGACGTGAATTTAACTGATTAAGGGACAGGATCTGGAGAGATTAATAGGGATTTACAGGGATTAGATAGTGGCCGATATACATTTAACTCCTTGTTATCTCTCTCTATGATTTTTAATCTGAGGATTTGGTGGGGTTAATGTGGATTTGGAGGAGCATATACTATATACTCTTTACCCAAAACTTTTTTGTATGTTTTGGGGTAGTCTTGAAATATTTAAACTTGGTTTTGATCTCAATTTAGAACTGACCAAAAAGGAAAACAAATTCCAAGCATTCTATCAATTCCAATTGCTACCATAAATGTAAAAATGCCCATCACTAATGTTCCAGGTATTAGTGCAATTAAAACACAAACATAAGTAGGAATTGTGCTCTGCAGAACATTAAGTATGTAAGACGGTAACAGAATGACTTTAGAGCAGGCTTGAGATAAAGAATAAAGTCCAAGAAGAATGTGGCAAAGTGTATGGAGATCTCTGAAAGGTTAAAATTTTGTTATTAAGTCTGGTAGAAATATGAAATCTATATTTTTCTTAGCAAATTCCAAGAATTCTATCAATTACATCTTTAGGGAAATACATAATATTAACCAAAAATAATCCCAAATTTTATTTTTAATTTTTATTTTATTAAAAATTTAATGTATTAAAATAAAAAAAATTTACTTATATTTTATAGTTAAATAAACAACATTTCCAAAAAGTAAAAGTCCAATAGTATCAGTAAATAAATTTATTGTTTTAAAGACAAATGTTTTTATATCCATATATAATAATATTTTTTAAATTTGTTTCTAATATTTTTTAAATTTGTTCAATAATTGTGAAAAAATCGTTCGGGAACGGGGTCGGGGTACAACTTTACTAAAATCCAATCAAATAATTTCGAATAAACATTTTGACTGAATTTTGGCTCAAAATCTGACAGAATTTTAATCATATTTTGATTTCAGCGAGCCCTAATAAAACTCAAATCATAGATAGTAGAACGCATAAATACCGTATAAAACCAAGAGACAGTTAACAACATTTACTTGAAAGTAAAAAAGAAAATTAAAATTTTTTCTAAAATTTAGAAAAAAATTAAAATGTAAAATTTTTTCTTTTAAATTGTTACTTATAATTTAATTATTATTTACTAAAAACATCTGCCTTTTTTTGTTTAATATCCGTGCCGTTAAATCTTAATTATATATTAACTTTTATCATAAATATTTACAACGTATAATTCAGTAATTTAAGTGGGAGGCTAAAAAATTTTTTTAAATAATTTAAATATTAAATGAAGATAAAATTAATTTATTAAATAAACATCTGCTTGATATTTGAGATTTTTTAAATATTAAAATTAGGTTGATAGTTGATGCATAAAATTGCAAAACAATATTTTTTAAGCAAAAAAGTAAAGTAATTTAACTTAAATTTTTTAAATTTTTACTGTTAACATGAAATAATAGAAAAAAATCTGTCTAAATAATTAAAGAAAAATAACTATTTATGTATTATTATTAAATATTATTTTTAATAAATTATAAATAAATAAATTAAATTATCATAAATTTATTAGCCCTTAGATACACAACAAATATACTACAAAAACAAGATTTATTGACAAAATAAATTTATAATTAAGTTTGAATTCGACATAAGGTGAAATAACCTTCATTTCTACCTTTCCACATAAGGGTTAAAATTTCAAAAATGTGGCAGGGGTTAATCAGTAACTTGTTTCAATATCTCTTGCAATAGATTATTTTTATCAAGAGGACATGGTTTGACCGAGTTTTAGTTTAAGCAATTCTGCATCATCTCTAAAAACATTTTCGAATTAGTTTAAGACTACTTTCGACTGGCAGATCAGCTATTTTAAATATATCAGCTATTTTAATATATATATCAGCTTCATCGGCTATTTTAACTATAAAACGATCACTGTTCATTTAAAAACATCGATATAATCACATGTTTAGCTTATCTCTCTCTTTATTTTCTTTCTTTTATTTATCATCGGTAATTTGTGCCAGCAGACAAGAAAATAAAATGTCAACCCGGATATTTATTTATTTCTTTTTTCACTCTAATATTGTTGGAATTTGCGCAAAATTTATTAAATATATTTGAAAATGTATATAGCTGTCGAGAAGGGTTTTAAAAATAAATAGAAGAAAAAGAGAGATAAATGTGGGGATATATCTTTTGATGACCAGTTTATTTAACGTTCAAATAGATAAAATATTTAATTAGTTTATTATATCTTCACAGACATTTTACTAATTTTTTAAATTAAAAACTTGAATAAAATAATTAGTTTTAAATAATTTAATTTGAAAAAATGAGGATAGTATGTATTGGTTGTGCTCCAACAACATTAGGCTTTGCCTATCGTTTAAATGAAATCATAAAAGAAGGAATTGAAGATGTTGAGGATATTGAATTAATTGTCTTAGAGAAGGAAATGAAACCTGGGGGGCTTTCTGGAACGGTGAATTTATTATTTATTAATTGAATTTTGTGTTAAATAAAATAAAAACTTGATAAATACAGTCGAAACTCTGGTGTAACATTTTCCTAAAAGTTGAGTAAGAGCGAGGTAAAAATTTAATCCCAGGCAGGCTTCAATCCTGGGAACTTCTGGCAGTTATTGCTAGGCGCTTTCGCTCACTACGTACTGGTGCTCTATCAACTGAGCTATTGGGACCTGCTTCCACCTTCTATTTTAATAGATCTTAAACCCCGCCTTGTGAGCGTTTTAAATGCTAGCCAGCTGGATCTTTCACTTCCTTAGAGTTGTTTTGATACCAAATGTGTTACTTTTATATTAGTAATGATCCTCGCCTGTCAATATTATTTAGATTAATTAAAAAAAGAAAAAATAGGTATTAGAGATATTTAATAATTTTTAAAATATAATTCAAGATTCGAGATGAACATGGATTTCTTTGGGATATGGGTGGACATATTACATTTTCACATAATTTTCCTTATTATGAAAAAGGTTTTCAGTCCTTAAAAATTATTTAATTAATTAAAATTAAGCAACAAAAGAAGCAATAAATGAATGGAATAATTTAGAACGTAATTGTATGGTTGACTTAAATTATTTATACGGAGAACCTGGTATCCATATTTTTAAATATTTGAAAAAGATTTAATTTACAAATTAATTAAGGTATTAATCTCGTTCCATATCCAGCTCAATTTGCTGTCCCTTTATTCCCTGAAGAAACAAAAAGGAAATGTTTGTCAGAATTGAAGCAACGATATGAAGATGTAAATAATTTTAATAAATTTAATCTGGAAAAATTTTTAAATTGAAAATTTTGCATAATGAACATTTAAAAGTTGTTAGAAAATTCCAAAAAATAAATTTAATGTAAAATAATATTAATTAAAAGCAGCAAAATATCAGTCAATCATCCCCCACTGATTTTGAAAGTTGGGTTCTCCATCACTTTGGTCCTTCAATCCTTGAGATTTTCTTCAAGCCGTATACAAAGAAAGTTTGGACTGTGGATACTTCCAAAATGTAAAAAAATATTTAAAAGAAAACAAAATATTTTTTAATTAAAAGGTCATGTTCGTGGGTCGGAACTAGAGTTGCTAAGTTACCACAGGAAAAACTTGAAGAATTATGTGAAATGGGAAAGGAAGAATTAAAAGTATTTAAATAATTAAATAAAAATATTGAAAAAATAAGCGAGGAAAGAGTTTTGAGTTTCTAATAAACTTAGTGAAAGAGTTTCCATTTTAGTCAAATAAGAAAGGAAATTCAAAAATCACAACCCCTATCAGTTTTTTTAATTTACAGAAGGCAGATTTTGGTTGGGGACCAAATACTCATTTTACTGTGAGTTTTGAGAATATTTTAATTAAAATAATATCAACCATTAACTACATTTAAGTTCCCCAAATATGGCGGTACAGGTGCTGTTTGGGAAAAGATGGAACAACTGTTGCCTTCAAAGTGGTTCAAATATGGTACTAAAGTGAGTAAAATTAATTTAATAAATATATTAGTCAACTCTCTTAATTTTATCGAGAGCTGATTTCGTTCCAAACGGAGCTATTTTGAGGGGATTTTGTGAATGACTAAAAATAAAATTAAT
This sequence comes from Meloidogyne enterolobii, assembly GCA_963681835.1. Classification (NCBI taxonomy): domain Eukaryota; kingdom Metazoa; phylum Nematoda; class Chromadorea; order Rhabditida; family Meloidogynidae; genus Meloidogyne; species Meloidogyne enterolobii. The sequence goes on along the minus strand of CAVMJV010000049.1, from coordinate 143,471 downwards.
AATTAAAAAAAGGTGATCAAAATTGATTACAACAAGAAAAGGCTAGTATATACAAATTCTGAAGGAAGAGAACATCGTCTTAGCTATGATATTTTAATTAATTCTGGACCGATAGATTTACTTGTTGAACAGACAAAAATATGTACTCCCTTACAATTAAAGCATAATAAGGTAAATAATAAAAAAGTTAAAATTTTACTGGAAAATACTGAAAATAATTCCAAAATCGGAAATTAGAGCTCCAGACTGTAGCCATGAAAAATAATATTTTTTAAAAATCAAGCCAGATATCCTTTAATAACTACTTTGGTAATTATTGTTTCGACCCTCTGCTGGAGGGAGTAATTAATCGAGGGAGGGTAATTTTATAAGGTTTGAAATTTCAACGAGTTTTAGGGCATTTGTTTGGGGGTAATTATTGTTTCAATCCATCGCTGGATGGGGTAATTAATGTAAGTGGGGTAATTATTTGAGGGAGAGCAATTAATACAGGTTATACGGGAGATATTCTGATGATTTTTCCATTATTTTTTTAATTATTTAAAGGTAATTATTGTTGGTGTTGGGTTAGAGTTGCCATTTACTGAATTTTGCCAGGTAAAAATATTGAATCGAAAATATATGTATTAAAATTATGTATTTTAAAAGAAATTTACTTGGTTATATTTCCCTGATCCAAAAGTTCCTTTTTATCGAGTTACTTTCTTTTCGCGGTAAGATTATAATTTGAAATAATTTAAATAAAAATATATGTAGTTATGGAGATGTTACTCCAGATAGTAGCAAATATTGGTCTGTAATGTGTGATTGTGCATTACCTTGTGATGATCCGGTTAGTAGATAAAATTAGTGGTAAAAAGTTAAACGAAGGTAATTAAAGTTGTACTCCAAACCCCCGACACTTTCAGAATAATAATTTCCATTAATAATTTTATTCCGCCCAACCTCGAAAAATTGAAAACTCCGAGCTGTTGAAGGACATAACCCCCCGAACGTTCGTGTTACAGCTCTAAAATTACTAATATAAAATATACATATACGATATTATTTAAATGAAATTTTCAATTATATAAATAATTTTAATTTTTCTATAATTTTTTAAAGGCAACAGAAGAGGAAATTCGTGATCAAGCTGTTGAAGGACTTATAAGAAAAACTATAATTAAAAGAGAAAAAATTGTTTCGATTTTCTCAATTACTTTACCTTATGGTTATCCTATTCCAACAATTCAAGTATTTCAAAAAATAAAATTTTATCAAAAAATTTAACATTTAAGAGAGATTCAGAACTTTCCCGTTGCCATTCAATTCTCGAAGAATACCAAATTTATAGTCGAGGGCGTTTTGGAGGGTGGAAATATGAAGTTTCCAATCAAGATCATTGTTTTATTCAAGTAAATAATTAAAAATAAATTTTATTTTTAATTTAAAAATTTAGGGAAAAGAATTGTGTGATAGACTTGTTCTCGGTGAAAATGAAAAATTATATAAAACACTTGTGCCAGAAAAGAGAGGATAAATATTTTATGAAAGAGAAAAAAATAATTTTTTATTAAATTTAAATCAGACAAATAATAATAAAAATTTTTTCCAAATATATTAAAATACATTTAAATATTTAAATATTCAATTTTTATTCATATTAATATTTGGACGTATTTTGTTAATTTTAATATTCGTAATGACAACTGGGTTGTTAATTTGTGTTTTATGAAAAAGTTTCAAAATCCAATCATATTCCATTTTCAAAGCTTTACGATGAGAACTGCTTTAATTTTAGAAAAATTAAGGTTAAATATATTTTAGATAAATGTCAAGCTCGCAATCTATATATCCGCAAACTAGTACACAATAACTCTGTACTTTGCTATATAACAGAGATTTTTCAAAATTTTAGACTAATAAAAGTCTAAAATTATGTTAAAATAAAATAAATTTCTCATGCAGGATTCAAACTTGTTATATCTGTCTACCTGTATTACAAAATTTTATCACGAATTCCCACGGACGCCCCCACAGTCTCTCCCTTGTAAGGGTTGCTATTTCGAAGGAGATTAATTATTTTTTTTAGTTTCTTGCTAAATTAGATAATTAATCGGTTGATTATTTGAGGAATAGATAAATACGTTTGCCATATTTTTAAATACATGAAAATTTAATTTATTTTTTTCAAAACATACCTGGTAATAAAAAGAGATAGAACTTCAACAATAGTAATTAAAGAAGAAAAAATATTTGCAAAGTTTAAGTATAGTGATATTTGATCAATGTCTTTAATATAATTTCTAATATAAAAGTTAACACCAAGATAACAAATCCAGCCAAAATTTTGAATAAAAATTAATGTAGCTGAAGATTTGAGAATTGCTTCACGCAGAGACTGACCTTTAAATAAATCTCGATAAGGCGTCTTGATGTACGAGGGAAAAAAGGGTTGAACGTCGGTTTATAAATAAGTGCTGATACGAGCTAACGAATAAGCGGAAGCGATAAATCATAAATGCCATATAGAATGCCATGCAGCAATATTACATGGCAAAAGGAGAAAATTGGGGGAAAATAGGGTAATGTAACTAAGTTAAAAGTGCCACACCGATTTGTTTTTAAGTGCCTTAAGCCTTTTCTTATAATTTTAAAAATAACAACCTATCGGATCTTTTCCAAATATCGCTTTTAATAAAATAATTAAATAGCAAAATAACGTAGAAATAACACAAACAAATTGAGTTATTGTAGTAACTTCATTGTTATAATATGATGAACAATTTGAAGGACTTAAAATAATTTCCAAATATTTAAAATTATTTATTTTAAACCTATTATTTGACAAATCTGGAATCATCAAATATAAGTAATACAAAGGATAAGTAAATGGTGTGCCTATCAATAAAAGCCGATAAAGTTTGCTCTTATTTTGCATATACCTTTTAAATAAAATTAAAATTATATTTATAAAAGTAACGCATTTTCTCGATTAATTCCCCTCCCTCGAATAATTCCACATGGCAAGGAAGGGTTGAAAAAATAATTCCCCAGGGGAATTAATCGAGAAAATACGGTATAAGTAAGATGACGATCTTTAGTGACCACGAGTTTCGATTTAGTCCGCAACATAGTTCTTATATGTACTACTCTTTGCCCGAAAATTTTTGTATGTTTTGAGTTGTCTTGAGATATATTTTTAGTTTTGATCTCGACTTAGAACTAACCAAAAAGGGAAACAAATTCCAAGCATTCTATCAATCCCAATTGATACCATAAATGTAAAAGTGCCCATCATTAATGCTTTAGGTATTAGAGCAATTAAAACACAAATATAAGTAGGAATTGTGCTTTGCAGAACATAAAGTATGTAGGACGGTAACAGAACGACTTTAGAGCAGGCTTGAGATAAAGAATAAAGTCCAAGTAGAATGTGGCAAAGTGTATGGAGATCTCTGAAAGGTTAAATTGTTATTAAGTCATCTAAAAAATAGAGTTCAGGGATTTAGGAATGGTGATCCCGATCCCGGATCCCGACACGGGATCGGGATCGGCCGAAATCAGGATCGGGATTTGGGCCGAAGATCCCGATCCCGGTCCCGATCCCGAATCGGGACCGGGATTGAAAAATCGGGATCGGTATTTACTTAAAAATTTTTTCAAAATTTTTAAATTTTCATTTTTTTTACATACAACTCAGATAATTCTAAAATTGCCACTGCAGTGCTGAAATATTGAGTTTAAATCTCATAAACGCATAATTTAATTTCAGGTTCAGGGGATTTAGGTGACATAAAGTAATGGCGGGTCCAGATTTCCCCCCACGGTGCCAGATTTCCTCCCCTTTAAGCGCCGCAGGCAATATTTTTTAATTTTGGAAGGCCAAACTTATAAAATTTGAATGCCAAGAGCATTCAAGTCTAAACGTTCAAGTCTATACGATTAAGTGCGTTACGTGCAAATGTGGACGATTAAGAACTGAGATTGAGGGATTAAGTAGTAAAATCTTAAGATTAAGTAGTAAAATTCATGTAGTAAAATCTCTTAACCCCCGATTTCTCTTCAGAAATAAGTTAATCCATGTAAATCCGCCGATATCCTTCTATACTCCAAATCCACCGGTACTCCTCTCAATCCCTCTTGATTCATCGATATCACACCAAATCACTCAATATTTCGTTAAAGTTGTAAAAACAGCTTTGTTCATTTTTGTGGCGCCGCAGGCGAAAATTTTGAGAATTTTGGACTTCAAGATGCCAAATTTCTTCCAATTTCTGCGCCGCAGGCAAAAATTTTTTTTACTTTCATGCCTCCCCTCTTTTGTTAACTTAATTTCACAGGCTTCTAGTAAATTTATAAAGTCGGGATTTGTATCGGGATCTGATGCACATCCCGATCCCGGATCCCGGCTCGGGATTGAGATTGGCCGGGATCGGGATCGGGATATTTATTTCGGGACCGGGATCAGAAAAATCGGGATCGGGATTCGAAAAACCCGGGATAATCCCGCCCGATCCCGACCGGGATCCCGATCCCGCTGAACTCTACTAAAAAATAAGGAAATCCGTATATTTCTTAAACATTGTAAATCAGGAAATATTTAAATCATTTTAAACTTCTAGAATGTATTTTCATTTCGATATTTTCAAAATTTTGCAATAATTTTATATTTAATCTACATACCGTATTTACTCGATTAATTCCCCTGGGGAATTATTTTTTCAACCCACCCGTGGCATGGGGAATTATTCAAGGGAGGGGAATTATTTGAGTTTTGAAATTTGAACGTGTAATAGGGTATTCGAGGGAGGGGAATTATTTTTTCAACTCATCCCTGGCATGGGGAATTAATAGAGGGTGGGGAATTATTCGAGGGTGGGGAATTAATCGAGTAAATACGGTATATTTGATATTTTTGTTATTCTTGTCAATTTTTTGGCATTTTTATGAATAATAATAGCTCAAAGCAACTCCAAATTTTATTTTTAATTTTTATTTTATTAAAAATTTAATTTATTAAAATAAAAAAAATTTACTTATATTTTATAGTTAAATAAACAACATTTCCAAAAATTAAAAGTCCAATAGTGTCAGTAAATAAATTTATTGTTTTAAAAACAAATGTTTTTATATCCATAATATTTTTTTAAATTTGTTTCTGTCAAATAAATGAATAAAAAATGTTTTTTAACTTAAACAATTAAATATTTCATATAATATTAATTTTTAATAGATTTTTATTTCTTTTATTTTTATTTATGAAAAATAAAAATATTTAATAATCTGCCATTTTACTCTAACATATCCCAATAGGAGTACTTTACTAAAATCCAATCAAATAATTTCAAATTAAAATTTTGACTGAATTTTGCCTCAAAATTAAACAAAATTTTAATCATATTTTAATTTTAACCGATCCCTAGTAAAACCCAAAACATAAATAGTAGAAAGCATAAATATCGCATAAAACCAAGAGACAGTTTACTTGATAAATAAAAAAGAAAATTTAAAAAAAATTGTAAAAAAATTAAAATGTAAAAATTTTTCTCACTGGATTGCCTTGCAAGGGCAGAGAAGTTTCAATGGAAACGAGTTTAGTACATATGTTGGGCAGCTTTATGGGGAGTGTTGAAGTAGACAATAGTAAACAAGTATTGGTTACACATGTCACAAGTGAAAAATTGAATTTGTTTGGTCTACCACGGATAAATGTTGAGTAAATTATTTGCTATGAAATTTTCCCATAAATTACAATAATAATAATTTTCTCATAAACTTAAAAACGCTTTCTTTTCTAATATGTTTAATTTTATTAAAGTAAAAGGTTAAAAATTCCGCCCCAACCTCGAAAAATTGATAACTTCGTACTCAGACATAGCCTCCCCCAGCTCCCTCCGAAGGTTCGGGTTAAAGCTCTAAAATTATTAATGTAAAATATTCATATATGTACCTATATTATTAAATGAAATTTTTATTTTCTATACATATGTACATAATTTTAATTTTTTTTTAATTTTTAAAGGCAACAGAAGAGGAAATTCGTGATCAAGCTGTAGAAGGACTTATAAGAAAAACTATAATTAAAAGAGAAAAAATTGTTTCGATTTTTTCAATTACTTTACCTTATGGTTATCCTATTCCAACAATTCAAGTATTTCAAAAAATAAAAGTTTATCAAAAAAAAACAATTTAAGAGAGATTCAGAACTTTCCCGTTGCCATTCAATTCTCGAAGAATACCAAATTTATAGTCGAAGGCGTTTTGGCGGGTGGAAATATGAAGTATCCAATCAAGATCATTGTTTTATTCAAGTAAATGAATAAAAATAAATTTTATTTTTAATTTAAAAATTTAGGGAAAAGAATTGTGTGATAAACTTGTTCTCGGTGAAAATGAAAAATTATATAAAACACTAGTGCCAGAAAAGAGAGGATAAACTAAGTTAAAAGTGCCACACCGATTTGTTTTTAAGTGCCTTAAGCCTTTTCTTCTAATTTTAAAAATAATTACCTATCGGATCTTTTCCAAATATCGCTTTTAATAAAATAATTAAATAGCAAAATAGTGTAGAAATAACACAAACAAATTGAGTTATTGTAGTAACTTCATTGTTATAATATGATGAACAATTTGAAGGACTTAAAATAATTTCCAAATATTTAAAATAATTTATTTAAACCTATTATTTGACAAATCTGGAATCATCAAATATAAATAATACAAAAGATAAGTAAATGGTGTGCCTATTGTCGCTGAAGAGAATTAAAATGGGGGTTGCGGCGCGACAGGTGTGAAACCGCAAATTGAATTAGATTGAATTTCCCGGTGATCCTTAATCCTTCAAAAATGCGATCCGCTCTAGTGGGCGAGGGATTGAACCGAAAGCTCTTTTGGCGAGCTGAAATTAATGCCTAAAGGCGGCAACTGCAGGAATACCAAAGAAACAATGAGAATAACCAATTAAAATATATTTATTCAAAAGGACCTCAAACTTAAACTTGGGTAATTCAACCATAAAAATAATGAGTGAAAAAAGACTTAAGTTTGGCCTAATTAGTTAAAGAAAATAAAAATAGATTAAAGGCCAAAACCTAAGTCGGAAAAATTAACTAAGGCGCAGGTGGGGTAAAAATGTAAAAGTAAACTAAGGAGAAAAAACACAGAGAGTAAATAGAGCTAAAAATAGCTATAAAACTTAAAAATAAATTAAATGATTGAATAAGCATAGGAGAAATGATCAGAAATGGGGTTAGCACAAAAGGGTGTGGCTAACAAAAGAGATATGGGCAACTGGTACAAACGATTAAATAATTAGACGGTGCAAAAGATCACCAATAAATTAATCAAAAATATTTATTCAATTATGGCAAACGTCGCTTCGGCGACACTGGGGCGCCGGCCACTAGCAGCGAGCATGCCATCATCTGAGTGCCCATTGTTGCAGCAAAGCATATTGATTCTCCAATGCCTATTCTTGTCTCTGTGGGTTCTCCTTTTACTTGACTCAGGCAGTAAATATTTTTCCCCTTCATTTTGGTTGCGGAGAGAGTCGCATAGCGCGGATTGGAGTTTGAAATAAAGCGGAGAAGATTGAAAAAATGAATTGGATACGGTGAACACGATTTTGACATGCGTGATAATCCAATAGATAAAAGTAAAATGAATAGCAGTCCCGATCCTGATAAAGTTCCAGAATTGACGGGAGCATTCCGCTTTATTAAACAGTTGCCGGCGCAGCACAATTCTAAATTGGCGAATTCGCTGGGGCTGATTATTTTAACTCCTTTCTTAGTACATGAAATTTGACACTTTGGACATGTCATATTAATTTTGTGCGGTCCATTGATGGATGCGAGACAGAAAATAAATAATGTCAGGTTTAGGAAGGTAGACACGAGTGCTCTTGATTTGCTCCTCGTTATACGTAGATGTCCGGCGTTAGTCTTTGGGTCCCGTACGGAAGTTTTTTGAGTTCCTTCGGTAGCGGTGTCGACTTGAGGTGGGACAATAAACTCTTGATCAGTTGGCTCTATTTCTAGAGGGTACACGCTATTGACTGGACGCGTGACGGTTTTGCCATTTTGCAGTTTTATTTGTACACTCCTGGTTGCTCCAGGTTTCCCTACTAATTTGACAATACGTCCCATTGGCCATAGATTTTTTGGATTATATTTTTCTTCTACAATTAAGTGTTCTTCAATCCTTGGGGCGGATTGGATTCCTGGTCTCCTTCCTTTTTGGGCGGTCTGAGTCCTGGATTGAGGTATAATAGGTCGAGCTAATGCTGGGCGCTCAATTCGTTGCACCTCTGGTTTGAGAAGAAATAAACCATTTTGGGCGGTTTCTATTGAGTAGTGCTCAATCTCGTTTATAGTATGCTGTTGCGCAATATTTGTAAAAAGACAGCTAGATGGTAAAAAGTCGTTTGCGGAGAATGTGGAGTTTTCTCTTCTAGATGCTTGAGAAATAGAGAGAAGCTCGGGGCGGCGATTCTTTATGAACAAAGAAGGTTCGCGGCCGGGTTTGATGAATTTAGTTTTCGGAAAATGAAGAACCCAAATTGTAATCCTTATTTTATCCCATGAGTGAAATCTCCCTGTATTGATTAGGATGTTGTTCATTTTAGACTCAGCGGTGGAGTCGGAATTGGGTAAAGTTCTGATTTGCTTGGCGCGGTTTGCTATGAAGACCGGTTGGTGGTCAGTTTCCTTAAGCCAGCTAAGGGCAATAGTTGTGTCACTCCACATGAGGGTTTTATCTATTTCCCGGAATAATTCCCTTTGGACGAATTTGGCTTCTCTAACTCCCGCTAGAATTCCGAGTAGTTCTAATCGAGGTAGGGTGAGTTTCGAGTTTGCTTTTAGTGGGCGCAAACGATTTTTTAAGAGGAACAAGGCGGTTCGCTCCTTTGAAAGATGATGCCTATTGGCGGCAGCTAGGATGTACGGAAAACTAATAGTCCCAAATGAAATTCCTTTGAATCGATAGACAGCTAAGTTGGACGGCGAGAGAGGTTGGTCCAAGTTGTTAAGCCATAGGAATTTACAGAATTCTTGATCAGATTCGCTTGATGAAATTCGTTGACAGGCCCTTTCGATGTCGGCCAAAACGGGGATTTCGGTTTCCCGGAAGAGTAGTAACAGGTTAATTAAATTGGTAAGTGAAACTAGTCCTCTCAAGGGTAATTGGTTGAGCGAGGGAAGTCCTTTTAGATGAGCGATTGCAACGTATAATAGGCGGATTTTCCCTTTATTTAATACTGCATGGTGTGGAAGGATCTGTTCCTGTGCGTTTGGGTTGCACTGTTCGGTTTCAATTACTCCCCGTTCAAGTTGGTCCTCTATTGGGTCATGGTATTCCTGGGCTATTGTGGGCGCCCCTTCTATTCGGTTAGGTACTGAAGATAGACGTTTGGCAGCCATATCAAAATTGGAAGGTAATTGTGAAGGAGGTCCCGGAGTTCCTTTTGGCGATCTCCAAGGAAGTCTCAATGTGTATCTCCCGTCTGGGTCCTGTTTGATGGATTGATCGACTAATCTTGTGGCGATTTCGTCGTCCCTATTCCCTAGGTTGTCGGTGATACCCATAGACTCAAGGTTCCCAAATTGCTCTATTTTATTACTGGCGGGCATTTCTTTCGGTGAGCTGTGCACGGCAGAAAGAGAAATGCAGGTTAGCGAGGTAGGTGAAATATAATGGGGTAATTCACCGCAGAGCATCGAACCAAAATGCGTTTTGATAATGTGCAGATTTCTTCCTATTTTCCTGGATCCGAGGAAGAATCTCCAGAACTCTCTAACTCCTAGTAGAATTTCTGGTTCCCTATTTTTGACGGGAATGTTTTTGAGGTCTCGGTGGTTAGTAGGGATCCGAGTTCCATCCCATTGAATACATGGAAATGCAGGGACAATTTGAGGAATTGAGCAAAATACAGCTTCATCCCATCTCCCATTGGGCTTATGGAGCCTAATTTTGTGTCCTGTTGAGCGAAATTTGACTTTATCGGCGCCAAATACGCGGACGGATTGATTGGAGGTAGAAACCCTCTGTGGTCTTAAACGGTCAACCAAAGATTGAGAAATGTAGGAAGTTTGGGAGCCGGTGTCCCAGAGACCAATAGTAGTGTAAATTGGACGGTTATTTCCAGAACTTATTTTTAATTTGCAAGTCATCAGAAAAGTGTGCGGTTTTGACTCGGTGGAGGTCATAGCCATTTCTGGGTTGGCGTGAACATTCCGGTTTGTTCCGGGTAGAATTTCAGAATTCATTCGCGAATTTGTGTAAATTTTAGTTGGTTGGTGAGTCAGACGATTAACCGGTGGAAGGTTTTCATCCCCTCGAAAATAGTTATTTTGCTCGTTAGTTGGGTGACTCTTTCTTCTTTTGTATTGCTCCCCTTTTTGGCGGGTGCAGATAATAAAGTGGTGCTTACCGCCGCAGTTCCTACATCTTTTGGTCGATGTACACTGGCCTATTTGATGTCCTTCGCGTAAACAATTTAAACACCTGCGTTGAGCCTGCAAGCGGGTTTTGCGGCTTTCGGCTGTTTGGAATTTGTGGCAAACTGAAGGGAGGTGATCCCCATTGCAAAGTGAACATTGGCCGGAATTTCTTTCAATGACTGTAAATGTGCGGGTAAAGTTGACTGACGGAGAATGTGCTGGCCGGTGACTCTTTTGTTGGCGAATCGGCTGAATGTCTTCCCTTTGACTGGACGGGACTTTCAATCTCTTAGTGCACATTTCCACTTCTTCCCTTATGGCCACTTGCTCTAATAGGAAATTCCTAAGTTCCTTATGTGTCCATTCCCCGGCTTGTGAACTTCGTTCCCTTTCTATTATTTTTTCAATAAGTGTGGACGGCAGCTTGGCCTTAATTGTGGTAACTAGTAGGGACGCATCCTCTTTTGTGCTGAAATTGCATTCTAATTGTCTGCAAATTCTTTCTATAGTGTCGCAAAATGTGCGAAGTGAGTCAGCGGTGTCCTTTGTTGGTGGTAAGAGAAGGAGCTCTGATTGGAGAGCCTCTCTAAGATTTCGGGTGCTACCGTATCTTCCCTTTAAGCATTCCACTATAATAGGGTAATTTTCGGCAATTCTCGGGTATCCTTGGATGGTTGATTCCGCTGATCCCATGAGTGAGTTACATAAATGGTGGATTTTGAGCGCGTCTGGTATGTTAGGGTTGTTATGGATGGCCAACTCGAAGCATTGCCAAAAACTGGTCCATTTTTCGGGTTCCCCAGAAAATTTCGGTATTTCCATGGGAGCGATTTTAAAAGAGTCATATGCTGGATTTCGCGGTAAATCCTGTTGGCCGGTTCGCTGGGAATGACGCGAATGTCGGGATTGAATGGAGGCGCTCCGTGATCTAGTCCTGGACTGGAGATTGCCGGAAGTGCCATCCCGCTCGACTATTTCATCGATTGTGTCGATGATGGCCAGGGCGTCCGCGAAACATTCGGTAAAATGCTTGTAGCCCGCTAGGAGGGGGTCATCTGGAGCCGGGCGTTGAAAGTTTTGGTAAATCCTTTCCTCCGCCGGTAGGTTTTCTGGGTCGATTTTGCCCATAAATTCCATCCATTCCCGATTTAAATTTTCTATTCTTACGGTATTACTGGCCAACTGCTTGCGAAGTTTGTGTAGTAGTTGGAGTTGCTGTTCTTCTAACACCTCTTGTTGGGCGGTGATGATGTTGGTAGCTTCGTTGATGTTGGTTTTGAGTTGTCTGATGGCTGGGACGATCATTTGGCGGATTGGTCCCGACGACATGTTGAATGAAATTATGTAGATTTGTTGAGTTGTGACGGTAGATAGATGAGTAGTGTAGACTGTAGAGTTGTGATGGTTGAGAAGTTCTGTAGTTGAAGATCTAATTGGGCGATCTGGTGAGTGTAGAACTGATGAGTCGAATTGAAGTGTCGACAGAAGAAGTAGTGTTGAGTTGGCTGGAAGTTGCCTGTCGGTTGAAAAACAGAAGAAAAAAAATTTAATTTAATTAAAAAATGAATGAAGAAAATGAAGAGAAGACGGGGTCCCGGGTCGTGGCACCAAAAAGTTTGTCGCTGAAGAAAACAAAAATGGGGTTGCGGCGCGACAGGTATGAACCGCACAGCTGTCGGGAGTTGAATTAGACTGAATTAAAATGAAGAGGAGCTGAGCTAGTCGGGAGGTAGCTGAGCTGGAATATCCCGGGAAGCCCTCAATCTTCGAAAATTGATCCTCTCTAGTGGGCGAAAGGATGGAACCAAAGCTCTGTAGATTGACGAGCTTCTTGGATTGCGGCTCTTAAATGGACGAGCGGAAGGGATCACACGCTCTTTAGTGGACGAGCGGGATCAGACACGCCTTAGGACGGCGAATTAAAGGAATACCAAGCAAAAGAGAATAAACAAATTAAATATTTATTCCGGACCTCAAACTTAAACTTGGGTAATTCAACCATAAAAATAATGAGTGAAAAAAGACTTAAGTTTGGCCTAATTAGTTAAAGAAAATAAAAATAGATTAAAGGCCAAAACCTAAGTCGGAAAAATTAACTAAGGCGCAGGTGGGGTAAAAATGTAAAAGTAAACTAAGGAGAAAAAACACAGAGAGTAAATAGAGCTAAAAATAGCTATAAAACTTAAAAATAAATTAAATGATTGAATAAGCATAGGAGAAATGATCAGAAATGGGGTTAGCACAAAAGGGTGTGGCTAACAAAAGAGATATGGGCAACTGGTACAAACGATTAAATAATTAGACGGTGCAAAAGATCACCAATAAATTAATCAAAAATATTTATTCAATTATGGCAAACGTCGCTTCGGCGACACCTATTAATAAAAGCCGATAAAGTTTGCTCTTATTTTGCATATACCTTTTAAATAAAATTAAAATTATATTTTTAAAAGTAACGCATTTTCTCGATTAATTCCCCTCCCTCGAATAATTCCCCATGGCAAGTAAGGGTTGAAAAAATAATTCCCCAGGGAAATTAATCGAGAAAATACGGTATAAGTAAGATGACGATCTTTAGTGACCACGAGTTTCGATTTAGTCCGCAACATAGTTCTTATATGTACTACTCTTTGCCCGAAAATTTTTGTATGTTTTGAGTTGTCTTGAGATATATTTTTAGTTTTGATCTCGACTTAGAACTAACCAAAAAGGGAAACAAATTCCAAGCATTCTATCAATCCCAATTGATACCATAAATGTAAAAGTGCCCATCATTAATGCTTTAGGTATTAGAGCAATTAAAACACAAATATAAGTAGGAATTGTGCTTTGCAGAACATAAAGTATGTAGGACGGTAACAGAACGACTTTAGAGCAGGCTTGAGATAAAGAATAAAGTCCAAGTAGAATGTGGCAAAGTGTATGGAGATCTCTGAAAGGTTAAATTGTTATTAAGTCATCTAAAAAATAGAGTTCAGGGATTTAGGAATGGTGATCCCGATCCCGGATCCCGACACGGGATCGGGATCGGCCGAAATCAGGATCGGGATTTGGGCCGAAGATCCCGATCCCGGTCCCGATCCCGAATCGGGACCGGGATTGAAAAATCGGGATCGGTATTTACTTAAAAATTTTTTCAAAATTTTTAAATTTTCATTTTTTTTACATACAACTCAGATAATTCTAAAATTGCCACTGCAGTGCTGAAATATTGAGTTTAAATCTCATAAACGCATAATTTAATTTCAGGTTCAGGGGATTTAGGTGACATAAAGTAATGGCGGGTCCAGATTTCCCCCCACGGTGCCAGATTTCCTCCCCTTTAAGCGCCGCAGGCAATATTTTTTAATTTTGGAAGGCCAAACTTATAAAATTTGAATGCCAAGAGCATTCAAGTCTAAACGTTCAAGTCTATACGATTAAGTGCGTTACGTGCAAATGTGGACGATTAAGAACTGAGATTGAGGGATTAAGTAGTAAAATTCATGTAGTAAAATCTCTTAACCCCCGATTTCTCTTCAGAAATAAGTTAATCCATGTAAATCCGCCGATATCCTTCTATACTCCAAATCCACCGGTACTCCTCTCAATCCCTCTTGATTCATCGATATCACACCAAATCACTCAATATTTCGTTAAAGTTGTAAAAACAGCTTTGTTCATTTTTGTGGCGCCGCAGGCGAAAATTTTGAGAATTTTGGACTTCAAGATGCCAAATTTCTTCCAATTTCTGCGCCGCAGGCAAAAATTTTTTTTACTTTCATGCCTCCCCTCTTTTGTTAACTTAATTTCACAGGCTTCTAGTAAATTTATAAAGTCGGGATTTGTATCGGGATCTGATGCACATCCCGATCCCGGATCCCGGCTCGGGATTGAGATTGGCCGGGATCGGGATCGGGATATTTATTTCGGGACCGGGATCAGAAAAATCGGGATCGGGATTCGAAAAACCCGGGATAATCCCGCCCGATCCCGACCGGGATCCCGATCCCGCTGAACTCTACTAAAAAATAAGGAAATCCGTATATTTCTTAAACATTGTAAATCAGGAAATATTTAAATCATTTTAAACTTCTAGAATGTATTTTCATTTCGATATTTTCAAAATTTTGCAATAATTTTATATTTAATCTACATACCGTATTTACTCGATTAATTCCCCTGGGGAATTATTTTTTCAACCCACCCGTGGCATGGGGAATTATTCAAGGGAGGGGAATTATTTGAGTTTTGAAATTTGAACGTGTAATAGGGTATTCGAGGGAGGGGAATTATTTTTTCAACTCATCCCTGGCATGGGGAATTAATAGAGGGTGGGGAATTATTCGAGGGTGGGGAATTAATCGAGTAAATACGGTATATTTGATATTTTTGTTATTCTTGTCAATTTTTTGGCATTTTTATGAATAATAATAGCTCAAAGCAACTCCAAATTTTATTTTTAATTTTTATTTTATTAAAAATTTAATTTATTAAAATAAAAAAAATTTACTTATATTTTATAGTTAAATAAACAACATTTCCAAAAATTAAAAGTCCAATAGTGTCAGTAAATAAATTTATTGTTTTAAAAACAAATGTTTTTATATCCATAATATTTTTTTAAATTTGTTTCTGTCAAATAAATGAATAAAAAATGTTTTTTAACTTAAACAATTAAATATTTCATATAATATTAATTTTTAATAGATTTTTATTTCTTTTATTTTTATTTATGAAAAATAAAAATATTTAATAATCTGCCATTTTACTCTAACATATCCCAATAGGAGTACTTTACTAAAATCCAATCAAATAATTTCAAATTAAAATTTTGACTGAATTTTGCCTCAAAATTAAACAAAATTTTAATCATATTTTAATTTTAACCGATCCCTAGTAAAACCCAAAACATAAATAGTAGAAAGCATAAATATCGCATAAAACCAAGAGACAGTTTACTTGATAAATAAAAAAGAAAATTTAAAAAAAATTGTAAAAAAATTAAAATGTAAAAATTTTTCTCACTGGATTGCCTTGCAAGGGCAGAGAAGTTTCAATGGAAACGAGTTTAGTACATATGTTGGGCAGCTTTATGGGGAGTGTTGAAGTAGACAATAGTAAACAAGTATTGGTTACACATGTCACAAGTGAAAAATTGAATTTGTTTGGTCTACCACGGATAAATGTTGAGTAAATTATTTGCTATGAAATTTTCCCATAAATTACAATAATAATAATTTTCTCATAAACTTAAAAACGCTTTCATTTCTAATATGTTTAATTTTATTAAAGTAAAAGGTTAAAAATTCCGCCCCAACCTCGAAAAATTGATAACTTCGTACTCAGACATAGCCTCCCCCAGCTCCCTCCGAAGGTTCGGGTTAAAGCTCTAAAATTATTAATGTAAAATATTCATATATGTACCTATATTATTAAATGAAATTTTTATTTTCTATACATATGTACATAATTTTAATTTTTTTTTAATTTTTAAAGGCAACAGAAGAGGAAATTCGTGATCAAGCTGTAGAAGGACTTATAAGAAAAACTATAATTAAAAGAGAAAAAATTGTTTCGATTTTCTCAATTACTTTACCTTATGGTTATCCTATTCCAACAATTCAAGTATTTCAAAAAATAAAAGTTTATCAAAAAAAAAACAATTTAAGAGAGATTCAGAACTTTCCCGTTGCCATTCAATTCTCGAAGAATACCAAATTTATAGTCGAAGGCGTTTTGGCGGGTGGAAATATGAAGTATCCAATCAAGATCATTGTTTTATTCAAGTAAATGAATAAAAATAAATTTTATTTTTAATTTAAAAATTTAGGGAAAAGAATTGTGTGATAAACTTGTTCTCGGTGAAAATGAAAAATTATATAAAACACTAGTGCCAGAAAAGAGAGGATAAATATTTTATGAAAGAGAAAAAAATAATTTTTTATTAAATTTAAATCAGACAAATAATAATAAAAATTTTTTCCAAATATATTAAAGTACATTTAAAGATTTAATTTCAATTTTTATTCATATTAATATTTGGACATATTTTGTTAATTTTAATATTTGTAATGACAACTGGGTTGTTAATTTGTGTTTTATAAAAAAGTTTCAAAATCCAATCATATTCCATTTTCAAAGCATTAAGATGAGAACTGCTTTAATTTTAGAAAAATTAAAGTTAGAATGTTTTCAAGTTAGTTAAAAAATTAAAATTAAGAATTATTGTAAATTAAAGAGTTATAGTACAATAGTTTTGTATTTGGGTACAAGTCTAAAGAGATATGTATATTAAGGAGTGTTATTTCAAATAAGGGTAATCATCAGAGAGAGTTTTTTTAGGTTTTTACCTATTTTTTTGGCGACCTTGTTATGATGAGATAAGCACAAAAAATACTGTTTTGGGTCGAAATAATGAGTCTATATTGGACCAATTCGGACTAAAAAACCAATTTCGGCCTTTTTGGCCCTAAAACCTATTTGTGACCTATTTCGGACTTTTTTGAACCTATTTTAGGTTTTTCGAATAATTGCCTTTATTTTTGGCTACCCTACAACTCATCCAATCCTTAACTCATCTAACACTTAACTCATCCACACGGCCAAAAACGCTCAACTCATCCAATCCTCAACTCATCTAATGCTTAACTCATCTACACGGCAAAAAATGCTCAACTCATCCAATCCTCAACTCATCTAATGCTTAACTCATCCACACGCCCAAAAACGCTCAACTCATCCAATCCTTGAAATATCGGCCGGTTGAGTCCCTAGCCGGTTGAGTCCCTGGTCAGTTGAGTCTCAACCGGCCCAAGACTCAACCGGCGGTAATCAACCACTCAAACGGCCGGGACTCAACTGACCAGGGACTTAACCGGCTAGAGACTCAACTGGTCATGGACTCAACTGGTCATGGACTCAACTGGTCATGGACTCAACTGGTCATGGACTCAACTGGTCATGGACTCAACTGGTCATGGACTCAACTGGTCATGGACCCTACTTACCAGAGACTCAAACGGCCGGAGACTCAAACGGCCAGAGACTCAGACGGCGAGAGACTCAGACGGCGAGAGACTCAAACGGCCAGAGACTCAAACGGCCAGGGACTCAAACGACTGGTACTCAATAGTCTCGTTCCAAAGGATTGGATGAGTTGAGCGTTTTTGGCCGTGTAGATGAGTTAAGCATTAGATGAGTTGAGGATTGGATGAGTTGAGCGTTTTTGGCCGTGTGGATGAGTTAAGCATTAGATGAGTTGAGGATTGGATGAGTTGAGCGTTTTTGGCCGTGTGGATGAGTTAAGGAATTTTAGCCGTTTAGATGAGTTGAGCGTTTTTGGGTGTGTGGATGAGTTAAGGATTAGATGAGTTGAGCGGGCACGTTATTTTTGTAAAATAGGCATGAAATTTTAAAAAATAGTGAATGTTAGAGTGTTAAAGTCATATTTACAATAATTTTGTGGTCCTTTTCTTGCCAAAACGGCTAAAAACACCCAATTCCTGTCCAATATAGTAAAAAACTCATATTTGATAAAAATGACAGAATCCTTAAATTTTGCCAAAAAATTTTATTTTTTTCTTTAATTCAAGACATTTTGAACTAGAAGGCCTACAACTTTTGGGAGAGCATATTAAAAGGGAATATTTAGGGAAAAGAATTAAGGAAATATTGATGGATTTTGTGTTATTGAAGTGGATGAAGAAATACGGGGGATTAACATCAACTCATCCATAGTAGGGTACACACTAGATATTTCGCTCCATATAGTTGGGTACTTAACCCCTTAATCCCTATGAATTCCTTGAATTTAATTTCAAAAGGTGTAGGTTTATTGTCAGTAATTGTGTAGATCTTCATGGGTGGACTTACATATAGACAATTGGGGCAATAGACATTTTTGAGGTGAAAAATTCGATTTTTTGAATGGTAGCTCATTCGAAAAAGCTCCTCGAGCTGAGTCGAATGACATTAAAATCCGCGCATTTTGACTTGATAGGGCCGAGTTATAGGCCCGTAAATATTGAAAAACCATAAATTGAAAACGAAAAATTGAAATAACTCTGAAAATTCAAACCTAAATATTCATTAAAAATTCGTACCTATTTTGCCACTTTTCGAAATTTTTTGAACCTATTTTAGCCTTTTTTCAAACCTATTTAGGTGCCTATTCTCGGGTTTTTTGGACCTAAAAAACTCTCTCTGGTAATCATTATTTTATTTTCTCGCTAGGATAGATAATTAATAAAGTTATATTTTTTAGAGTTTTATTTTTTAAGTTTTATCTTTAGCTATATGAAAATCAAATTTATTTTTTTCAAAACATACCTGGTAATAAAAAGAGAAATAACTTCAATAATAGTAATTAAAGAAGAAAAAATAGTTGCTAAGTTAAGGTAGAGTAATATTTGATCATTGTTTTTAACATAATTTGTAATATAAAAGAGAAAACCAAGAGTACAAATCCGACCAAAATTTTGAATAAAAATTAATGTAGCTGCAGATTTAAGAATTGCTTCACGCAGAAATTGACCTTCAAATAAAAGTAGAGTAGCACGAGGTCAAGGTTTTTCGAAAAAGCCAAGGCCGAGGATCACCGAAGGCTGGAAAAGCCGAGATCGAGGTCGAGGGGCAAATTTTGACCCGAGACCGAAGTCGAGGACCGAGGATTACCGAGGTTTTTAAAAATTTGTATAACTTTTCAAGATCTACTTAAATTTGATAAAAATTTATCAAATAATCACTAAATGATTACAAACTAATATCCTTGATCAAATAATTTCGAAGCTTTGATCAGCTTTTTTCAAACATTGTATTTGAAATTTGATTAACATAAAACTGAACTGGCAATCCGAGCCGAAATTTTCGATTAACCGAAACTGAACCGAAATTTTGAAGGACTAAGGAGATATATTGAGATAAGGTGGTGGGGCAAACGCGGATTTGAGTGATTGATAACGAGTGATAAAATGGGTTTAATTGATAAAGGGGGTTCTTATAAATATCAGTGTATTAATAACGGATAAAGGGATTTGAACTGATAAATCGAACCGAAAATTCCGCAAATCCGCAACTCGCTATTTTAATTTTAAAATCCGCAGACGCAATCCGCAACTCAAAAAAACACGCTATTTTACGCAATCCGCAATTGTGTCCAGCCCTGATTTAGACGGATATCGGACAATTGATGGAATTAGAGGAATCATGAATGATATTAATTAGTTGGATTTAAGGATTTAAGAAGATTTGCGGGATTAAGGAGGATAGCAGGGGGTTAGGAGGATAACAGCAGGGGGATTTTGGAAGGCCACTGAGCAAGATTTCTTTTTTTTTCAGCGCCGTAAGCGAAAATTTTTCGATTTTTGGGAGGTCAAGGAGCCAGATTTCTTCCATTTTTTACAAAAAAGTCAATTCTTAGGGGTGTATATTTACCCTCGGTCCTCGGCGAGGTTCTGGCGAGGACCGAGACGAGGTTCCGAGGCCCGAGGTCAGCAAAATCAAGGTCGAGGTTGAAAAATCGCCTAGGACCTCAGCGAGGCCTCGACCTCGGCCTCGACTTGTTGCTACTCTAAATAAAAGTATAAAAAGAGTTTGCAAAAGTTTAGCCACCGGGCAGGAACCTGCGAACCTGCGACCACCTGCTAGTTGTGGCTAGGCACTTTCGCTCACTATATACAGGAGCTCTAACATTTAACTACCGAAGCATCGACTAATGCTTCCTCTTTTTCCTTTTTAGATTGTTTAATCTCCCGCCTAAGCGTTTTAAATGCTGCTAAGTGAATCATCCCTACAGTATATAGGTTAAATCTCGATAAGGCAGCTTTATGTACGAAGTAGAGTTGCGCACCGACTCCGTTTCCTAATAATGTGTTCAAAAATAAGTTCTGCTATGAGCTAGGCGGAAACGATTCAAATGTCGGAAGTCAGAAATGGCATACAGAATGCCTTGTGAAAATGTCAAAAAGACTAATTCTGGATAAAATGTCAACTAATGAATGCTTTTGATCTCCTAGTATTTATTTGTAAGTAGAGTTGTCTGGTTTAGCGAATTTTTCGGTTAACCAAACCGAACCGAAAGTACTGTAAGCGATTAAACATATTTTCTTAAAACCCTAAAATAAATTAATTGCCTATCGGATCCTTTCCAAATATCGCTTTTAATAAAATAATAAAATAGCAAAATAATGTAAAAATAACACAAATAATTGAAAATAATGTAGTAAATACATAGTTGTAATTAAATGAACAATTTGAAGGACTTAAAATAAAATCTTTTAAAAATATTTAAAATTATTTAAACCTATTATTTGACAAATCTTGAATAATTAAATATAAATAATATAAAGGATACAAAAATGGCGTTCCTATTAATAAAATCCGATAAAGTTTGCTCTTATTTTGCATATACCTTTTAAATAAAATTAAAATTATGTTTTTAAAAATATAAGTTAGATGACGATCCTTAGTAACCATAAGTTTTGATTTAGCAACATAGTTTTTATATGTACTATCATCACTCAAAACTTTTTTGTATGTTTTAGGGTTATCTTGAGATGAATTCTTGGTTTTGATCTCAACTTAAAACTAACCAAAAAGGGAAACAAATTCCAAGCATTCTATCAATTCCAATTGATACCATAAATGTAAAAGTGCCCGTCATTAATGCTAGAGGTATTAGAGCAATTAAAGCACAAACATAAGTAGGAATTGTGCTCTGCAGAACATAAAGTATGTAAGACGGTAACAGAACGACTTTAGAGCAGGCTTGAGATAAAGAATAAAGTCCAAGTAGAATGTGGCAAAGTGTATGGAGATCTCTGAAAGGTTGAAACGTTATCAATGGAAATCTATATTTTTAGGAAATTAATGGGTATTTAATCTATATTTGATATTTTTGTTATTCTTGTCAATTTTTTGGCATTTTTAGAGAAAAGCTTAAAACAACCCTTATTTTTAATTTTATTAAAAATTTAATTTATTAAAACAGAAAAATTTACTTATATTTTATAGTTAAATAAACAACATTTCCAAAAAGTAAAAGTCCAATAGTGTCGGTAAACAAATTTATTGTTTTAAAGACAAATGTTTTTATATCCATAATATTTTTTTTAAATTTGTTTCTGTCAAATAAAGGAATAAAAAAATGTTTGTTTAACTTAAACAATTAATTAATTAGATTTTTAGAGAGAGATTTGTTCTGATTGTTTCCTTTTATAATACGTAGGTACCGTATTTCCTATATTAGAGCCCCATGGGGCTCTATTTTTCAACTATCCTCCAAGGTGGGGCTGTATTAAAGGGTGGGGCTCTAATTGAGGGTGGGGCTCTATTTTTCAACACCCTTTTGAGATAAAATCCCATTTATTAAATATCCATTGCAACTAGAGATAGGCTGGAGGAGTGGTCTATAAAACCGAAAAATATCGAAAGAGAATCGAAATTTTCGATTTTTCACAAAAATTAAAACTTTATAAGCAATGAATAACGAAATAGTCGCAATAGTTCAATGAGAATAAGATTACTAAGTATGAAATTTTGGTAGATTTGGACGGATTAAAGGAAATATTAGGGGACTAGTATTTGAATTGATGGATCAGAGGTATAAAAGTTGATTTTAAGGGATTATGGGGAATATAATAGGATTAAGTTTATATTGAGAGATTTGGCGGGATTAAGAGGGATATTCTGGATTGGGGGTATTAGGAGGCATATGAAGCGCTTTTGTTTGATGAGGCTTTGGAACAGGAGATCTCTAATAATCTCTAAGATCTCTAATAGATCTCTAATAATCTCGCGAATTAGCGTCAAATTCCTAACACGATTGCAACCCTTCATACAATGATTAGATTTTGGAGGTAATAGGAGGGATTTGGAGGAATATAGGTGATATAAGAGTATTTGGAAGGATATCGGGGTTATCTCCTCCTTTTCATCCCTATATCCTCCCCATGATCCTCCTCCTCCATGATCACAATATTATCAATATCCCCCTTTACACTCTCGAAATACATCTAAAAAGTTATTGGGATATTTTTTTCCTCCAATATTTTTAAGTGGGGCTGTATTTGGGGTGGGGCTCTAATTGAGGGTGGGGCTCTATTTTTCAACTATCCTCCAAAGTGGGGCTGTATTAGAGGGTGGGGCTCTAACAGAGGGTGGGGCTCTAATATAGGAAATACGGTATGTATGTAAATATTAATGTTTTAATAGATTTTTGATTTTTTATTTGTGAAAATAAAAATTATTTAATATTTTTATCCCAGTAGTCTACTTCAACACTACCTCTTTTATGGGGAGTGTTGAAGTAAACAAGTAATGGTTACTACTATATGTCCACTAATAAACTATTGATTGATGATAGACTACACAATTATTGGAGAGACAAATATCGGGTGAGGGGTGTTAGAGAAATTTTTCCCTGGCTGGCCGGAGGGGGCTGGCCAGTTATTGCCATTTTGTCCCGCGACAAAATGCCACTTATCAAAATGTCAAGGGACAAAATGCCCCATGACAAAATGTCAAGGGACAGAATGCCATTTTTTTTAGAACGTCCTGGGACAAAATGTCAACTGCCAAGTTGCCAACTTTTAAAAATACTTTTAAAATAAAAGCCGCTGGGCAGTGATCGAACTGGCGACCTTCACGTTATTGGCGGATGCTCTACCGACTAAGCTACCAAGAAGCTAAATTACTTTTACTATTAATGTATCTTAAACCTAATCATTCATCTAAGGGGAAGTTTCTTAGAGTATCTATCATATTGTCTGCTTGAGTCTGAGTAATAAATCCATGGGTCCTTAAAAACTTAAGCATAAAAATCCAACAGAGAAAAATAATAGGTAATAATAGGGTGTATTGTATTACTAAAATCAATAATTCATAAGGCATCGGGGCATCTATATAATCTTTTTCTATAGTCAAAAAATCAAATGATTGATTGGAGAAATTACCAGTGTCAGAAATATTCTGCATTTTTGTTATTGAAAATAATAAAGGCTTCTTATGTATTAACCCAAATTCGAGTCAGATACAATATGGCGATTATAATCAATCATGAGCATCTGATCAAATTCTCCTAAAACAATCATCTCAACACCTCCCGTGGGAATTGGAGTATTGAATTCTAAGCGAATACTAGTCGTACCACTTCGCAAAAGCTCGAAACCGCATGAATCATCTAATGTGGAAGTTAAGGGGATTACAAAGAAGGTCCATCCGCTTTTAAATTTTTCCATAGAAATATCGAAGGATCGATCTGAATTAGCCATACCCAATGCTTCATACATGTCAACATAGGCGCGAACAAAGAGATCTTCTTTAAATTTTAATTTATAGGCGACCATGGGGTAAATATGCCCACCAGTATGAACTGAAATATCTCTCAAGTCATAGGGTAGAAAATTAAAAGGAGATAGACTAAAATCTCCATTGAAGGCCTTGTTACCTACTAGGGCAACTGTGATTCGCCGCGGGATACTTGCACTAAATGCATTGTATTCGATTTCAGTTCGTCCCGCAGTAAGAAAAGTTGACTTAATTTCAGTTTTACGAATTGCATAAGTGGCTGGTTTGGACTCTAGAGTCTTGTAAATATTCATGTTAAGGGATGGTTGAACTTCAATCATTTTTGCAAAAAGCTTAACGTCATGAACGTAGAGTCTATACTGATTCTCATCAGTAGAGTTTAGCTTTTGTAAGGCAAATGAATTTTTAGATCGATAAACGCTAAAATTAACATCTAAATTATTTAATAAAAATAATTCTTGATTTCCCAAATCAAAATCTAGGCGAGAAAGAAATTGGCATTTCTTGCCATTTGAAAAGAGAGAACTTCGCTTTAGGAAACCAAAGTCAATGCTATCATCATGTTTATCGGTTTTGTAATATCCGATGGATGCAAGAAAGTTAGATTTAACATTATTAGGAAATGAAAGTTCATTTGTTATATACGCCTTGTAAGGATAGAGAGTCCCACTATCGTACACTTCATTATTTCCCACTGTGACTTTTAATTGTTGAATAAATGTTTGGCCAATTCCCTGAATTGGGGCAATGCTTGTATCAGTAGCGGTAATTGCACTCCATTTATTGTCTCCGCCAAATTTTTCAATGGAAAGCTCAAGATAGAGATAAGTACGCGATAAATCAGTCCAGAGATTATCGCTAAACAAACGAAATAAATAAGGAGAATCTTGGGTAATTGTACTTAAGGGAAGTATTTCACGGAAAAAGGAACGAACAACTGAAACGTTAGTAGGTGGAACAGTGAATATACTTAAGGCACTATTAAGAGCTAAGGGGCTGTTTTCGTTTATCTTCTTGCAGCAGCTCATTTTAATATGTACCAAGTGCGTCTACACGAAATCGTTTTTTGGTAGATTTTTTGCGCGATTTTCGTGAAGTCTTTGGAATAAAATTAGGGGGACCGATTTTTGAATATGGTCGTTTATTTATAGTTTTTACCTCTAAATCATGACTATCATTATTCATCTGACCTATTGCAGGGCGTTTCTCAACATTTTTATACCGCTTAAAATCAAAACCCTTCCCCTTTTGTTTGTCAACATTGTCTGCTGCTTTCTGAAGCAAATTCTTTAGACCAGATTTACCCTCATCTATAAGTGATTCCTTTAAATCTTTACCTTCTAAAACATTTGTTAGAACACGATTACCAGATTCCAAGCCCTGCCTACCAATGGCACTACCAATTTGTTTTCCATAAGGAATCAGGTATCGCAAAAAACTTCTAAATACAGATCCTAGACCACTGCCTCGTTGGTATGGGACACCTCGAAAAACATTATAACCACCCCATTGATGAACTGAATTGTCTAATGATAAATCGGTCAATGTTGACCAATCAACATGCGAGGGATCAAATTCGATATGCATTATTTTTAATATCAATGTAATAAATTCTCAACTATTTATACTAAATATCTTAGCGGAGACAAATTCCGAAACCAATTTGTCTGCGTCAACTCCTTTTAAATATTTAATTATCTTATCCATGGGCAATCCTTTACATCGCAGAAACAAGAAAAATATTACGTGTTGACCGCATGTGTACTGAAAGGAATTTTGAATTTGAATTCTATTAAAGCGAACGCTTTGAAATAAACTCAAATAGTTTCGTATATGTAAGCTTATTGGGGGCCATATCCCCAACGAATCATAATAATCTACACTTGGATATTGACAAAATATTGCTATCCAGTGACTACCAGCTTCCCTACTTGTATCAGTATTTACAACCATACAAAAGATTTTAAAATTAATGGGGTTAGGAATGGAATCCGAAGGGAAACAACCGATATAATAATATTTTGTGATGTTATTTCTATTTAATATTTTATTTATTTGTAAAGTGTTCATAACACATTAAAAATAGGGTGACTTTTTAAAATGGAGGGTTAATGTACAAGTTCCATATTGAAATGGCATTAGGGCTCCACTTGATGTTCTTATTTCAATAAAAATTTCATAAATTTCCTTAATTAGCAATTTATGATACTGTATAAAAAGAAATTGTTCTTCAACAATTTCATCTTGTTGACCCCTAATATTTACAATGCGTAAAACAGGAGCACTTACATCTCCAATCACCATGGGTTCGATTAGTCCAGGGGCATATACGTGAAAAGATGACACTCCCCCTCTCATATCAGGTATAAATCTTGCTACCGTGGATTCGGATATATCATAAGATTCGAACCCTAAAATATAGGCAAGTTGATCTGTAATTTTAATATTTTTTATATATGTTTTATCTAGAGTCAGTGCGAAACGATTTTTCTTAGCATAAAACTCAAAGTTACACACAGATCCTGGCTTACGATAGACACTTATCCATTTTTCGAATCCAGTATCACTTGTTAATGAAATAATTTTTCTTTTATTTTCATCCAAACTATTATGGTATTCCAAAAGTAAATTAGAGTATATTTCTGGTTCAGTCATTATATTAATATTCTCTTCTGGTTCGTGTTCATTTTTGGTTGTATTATCTGCTAGCTTTTTGTTTTTTTCACCTTTTAAATTGATATATTCTTGCTTTGCTTGGGCTCTAAGTTCTTTTAACTTACCCAAATATTCTAAATGAAATATCCTCATTTTTTCTGATAAATCTTCACAACCTTCATTAAGAGATTTATCCAAACTTTCTTTTAATTGTTGAGGATTAACAAAACTAGAGGAAGGTACTTTTAAACTAACAATTTCCCCGGTCTGCCATGTTACAATAAAAAATTGTTCGGAAGTAGTACCAAGAGATGGCCATGTATGGGGGTAAACCATTACAGCTAATCCAACTGACCATTCTGAATTAAATTGCAATTTATGGGGTAATCGAACTCTGAACGAATTTGTTTTATTCCCGTCAACATTAGTATTAGAAGGTAAAACAATATAAAATGAAGTCATTTTAATTTAATAGTATTTCCCATTGCCCATCTATTTATATTATTTCCAAATAATTGAACTTGCAGGAACCCAACTATTATGTTTGGGAGCGTAACCCTTCCATTTTACTAAACACTGATCTTCGTTATCGATTCTCCGTTTCTTTAAAACCTTTTCTATATCATAAAATTTTTCATTATTCTTGAGTTCCTTTACCAAACACAAATCATCTGAATAGAACCACCCCCTTATTATTTCTCCCTCTTGATCACAAATTCTATATGTAGGTGGCTGGTGCGGTACTTCTCTTATTTTATTGATGATAAAAATCTCATTAGTGAAATTTGGCAAATATCCCTTCTGAAATACATGCTTGTACTTCTCTATTCTAACTTTATCCCCTACTGAAAACTTTTTGGTCTTCCAACGCTTTGGAGCAAATTCCTCAATGGCCTTTACTTTTAATCTCTTTCTTAATTCTTCAGCATTTCTATAAGAGACGTCCACAGGACGCATACCAATACTTGAATTATAAGAGTGGTTTATGGAAGAGACTATATCTTGAATAACGTCTATCCATTTTAATGTTCGTTTTTCAGTAAAGTAGCGATATAGTCGTTCTTTTATACTTCGATTAGCCCTTTCTGCCATTCCTGCGTGCCATTGCGGAGACGTAAGCATAGAAAAATGCTCCATTTCCAATGACTTAAAATATTTTTGGACATCTTTCGCTGTAAACTCAATTCCTTGATCTGTTAGTAATTTCCAAGGAACAATTTTTATTCTTGAAAACAATTTTTTAAAAGCATCAATCATATTCATACTTTGTTTACTCTTAACTGGTTCAACAAATATTTGACGGCTAAGTGTGTCAATACAAACTAATAGATATTTAAAACCTCTATTTTGAACGCTTAACCTATCAAAAATACTTAGATCAGCTTGCCATTCTGTATGTAAACCTGCCGCCAATGTATGCATTCGACTGTATTTTCTAACTACTCTTCTATGTAGAGTATAAGTATTTTGAGTTGATAGGTATTCTTTAACTTGGTCCCGAGTTATATTCTTATTAAATTTTCTAGCCTCCCGCAAGAGAGGTTCAATTGAAGTAAAACAAGTTGGAGAGTTAACATCCTTATATAAACGATCTAATATTTTTATTCGTTTCTCTTCTGATTTTTCCATAGGGATGGCTTAAACGAGAATGTACCGTTACCTGTTTGTTTTGACGAGGAGGAGGGAGGTAGAAGCAAATCTTTTAGGTATGTATGATTATCGATTCTTCGAATAAATTCGTTGTAGCCAATAGGTATTGGTTTCTTACGAACAGATTTATTCGAAAGTATATATTTTATAATTTTTTCAACGTTACTATTATATAATGGCTCTTGACCCCCTATTATTTTGGCTATTTTCAAGTCATCTGTTATACCTAAGGATCTAGAATTTTCTTTGACATATTTAAGAGCTTGTTCACTTGTGGTTGGATCACTTTCTTGTGAAAAATAATCACTTTCAACTTCTATATTTTTGTCTGCTATCCCCCTAGGGGGAACTTTCAATTTACCCGGTAGAAGTTTTTTGTTAATTTTAAAACCCGATATCTTTTTCCTTCTTTTGCGAACAATTTTTTGTATAGGTTTATTAGTTTCAATATTATTAGTATCATTATTTTTATCTACATTTTTATTTAATGTTTCTACAATTTCTTCAAAATTTTTAAGTTTAACATTTATAGGTTTCTCTTCTTTATCCCTTACAAGCTTATTATATCTCTTAAAGTCCTGCTCATAACGAGCGGCCTTTGTATGAGGGTCCAAAATGGAGTTATTTTCGGTACTTTGCAAACGCTCTCGAAATAAACCTAATGCAGTTCCATCAGCGTTGTTTGCCTTTTCTTCTGGGTTGTCTATGCCAATTAAACTCTTATAAAAATCTTCGGGTATTAGCAGCATTCTAGTTGCATGATGCATTTTGAGTAATTAATCAAGTTTGTCGCGTAATCATTATTTATATTATTTAGCAAGATATTCTACTACTAAGGGGAAAGCGATACTGGCAAGAAGACCCGCAACAGGTGGAAAACCACCCCCTTTCTGTATTAAAAGACGCCGAGCTGATTTGGCGCTTCGAGACCTACTAATTTTTCGGAGTAAAGCAGCTTGATTTTTCAGATTATTTATTCTTTTCCTATGAAATGGGAGTCGCCCTCTGAGTAAATTTAAACAAATTTCAACAAGACATAGTAATTGCTCTTCTGAAGCTTTGGAAATAATTTCATTAATTGATTTTTTCGATTTTGACTTAGCAAGAATACTATTTAGGAAATTCGCATTTTTCTCTAATAAAGCACTAGCTGAAAATTTTTTCTTCATTTTGGAAGATATATAATTGGTTTCTCATTTTCATTTTGATATATATGTGTTCTAAGTCTAAGCAATTCGGGAGTACTGGGGTGTACATCAACTAATAAATATCCAAATGTTTCCTTTGTTGCATTAGCATATGCTTCCAAGAAATACTTTGTGCGTGAGGGAAAAAGTTGAGTAGCTAGAGTTCTAATTTGCAATGCCCCCGCAGGATTTCGCATTAATAATAAATAATGTGAATTATTTCGGGGAATTCTAAGTTCTTTGCTAAATAAATGTTGAGTAATTAATATAACACTTACACCCCAATTATGGGATCCACGTGTAAATACAGTGTCGAGGAGACGTTGGTCTATACCCACCATCAAATCGTCTAAAATCAATAGCAATGATCCTCCTGATTGTATAGCTTGTTTGTGTATAAAATCTTCCCCGGCATTTGGTAACCCGTTATGAACAATAACGCGGGTTTGTCCTTTATCAACAAAGCCGCTCCTTTGCATTTGCAAAATATTTTTATTCAATTCCCCATAGCAGTAAAATACCAACGAAATAGTTTTATCACCACTTACCATTTCCGTCAAATTTTTCAAAAATTTTTTAACCCATTCTGATTTTCCAGAACCAGTACTTCCGGAAACGATCATAGTAAAGGGATGTTTAAAAGTTGTGTGAATAAGGTCAATTCTTTCGAATCCTTCCATTTTTTATTTTTTAATAATTATATTTTTTTTCAGATTATATATATATAAATATATATATAACCCTTTTTTCGAATTTATTATTATTATCTTATAATTTATACAAACATGAACTTTAACGCTTTCAACAATTGGGCCGTCTGGGGAGTTCTTCCCGATGACGATGAAGATGAAAAGAACTCTTCGAAGCAAGAAGTGGAAGAAAATAAATCTGCGGAGAAAGTCTGTTTTTATTAATTAATATTATGTAATTTTTAAACATTTTCAGAAAGATGCTGCAATAATAGTGCCAGAAATTGGAGGAACTATAAATATTAATGAAAATTTACAAGATAAGAAGACTGAAGAAGATATTATGGATGATACTAATGAAAAAATACTCGAAATTGTTCTTGGCAGCGATGATGGTGATGATGAAGACGCCGAACATAAACCACTAGATTGGTTAGCTGAGATGGAAAAGAAGGATGAAGATATAAAAGAAGAGATGAACGAAGATAAGAAAGAGCCAGAAAATCCATTTATTGAACCAAAATGTGTTAATCCTGAGAAACCGTTGAATATCCCCATCATTAAACGCCGATCAATGCCATTGATAGAATATCTTTGTCAGCTACGTAAATGTGTGCTCAAGGAGATGCACGTATTATTCTACAATCTTGAGATACGACGGGAAATTATTTCGCATTTGCAAACTAATGTACAATTACGCACCTCTCATTTACCACCATCAAGGAATTTTATTGTCCGTTGTAACGACTTCACAGTACAATCAGCGTGCAATGTCCCAGCAATGGGGGGATATCTGGGAATTACGGTAAACTATATTAAGTAACTCAAATAAAATGTTAATTTAGGTCCGCGGATACTACTATGTCAAACACAACTTTAAATTGCGACACCCATATTTACCATGCGTAATCGAATTTGGTGGTGGCCATCATCGATCTTATTACCCGCTTGAAGTTCTCAGTGTAACAGAAAAGAACAAGCAGATGAAAGGCCATTAACTAATTAAGAATAAATAAATAATTATTTTTAAATTTAATTTAATTGTATATTCAAATTGTTTTTTTATTTCTTTGGAATTTCCTTCTCATTAAAAAACTTTTTGTAATTTTTATTTTTAGTAAATAAATGTTATGAATATTGAAAATTGTACATGTGTTTTTAAAATTTTGCCTGGTGTTCAACGATTTAAAATTGAAAATTTTCATCAAATAGCTCGAAATGGGATTAATACAGAATATAATCCGCAGCGTTTCCATGCTATAATAATGCGTATTAGACATCAAAATTATAAAACAACGGCAGCATTAATATTTCAATCTAGCAAAGTAGTATTAACTGGAGTTCCAAGTCCTGAGTACGCAAGAAAAATAGCTTGGAGGATAACGAAAAGTATAAAATCATCATATAAAGCGGCAAAATGCGAGGAAATGTATGAAATATGCGTTAGACACCTAAGAGTTACAAATATAGTTGGCTCTTATCGACAACCAAATAGATTAGCTATAGAGAATATTTATGGACATCTTAAACAACAAAGATTGATACAAAAGGATATTTGCCAAATATTCTACGAGCCATCTATATTTCCGGCACTTCGATTCAAAATGAAAAACAAAGAAGAAAAAGAAACTGCATATCTAATATACATCTCTGGACGGATTATTATGACAGGATTGACTAGTAAAACACAGATGGATAATTTGTTTGATAATTTTCTTTTACCTTTAGTTAAAAAATTTCCAAGATTATAAATTTATTGAATAAAAATTAATATCAAAAAATATTTAAAAATTGAAATATAAAAATTTTACTAAAATGATTGTGGATATCTTTGTAAATATTCATTTTCGGTCCATGCAGATGTTCCAGGAAGATCATGCAAGTCTAATTGAACACCCATTTGCTGAGTTGTATTTGATGTTCGTTTTCGTCTTCTGCTAATTGGAGAAACCTAAATTAATTAATCCTTTTCTTTAATAGTATTTTGAATTACCACATGTTGCTGATGGGGGCCTAATGTTTCAGTTCTGTAACCGAAAGGAAGTGTCTCCATGCTGGGTCTAATCCTCCCCTTCTCATAACAAGGGCGGTATTCCTTTCTAGCTAGATTGGTATAGAGTTCCGAGCGGCGAGTACGTCCAATTTGTGGAAACTCTACTCTAATACAATTATTTCTATCATTGTTGTTGTTGTTGTTGTTGTTGAAAAGCAAATTTTCTGATAACATTTCATCTCTGAATTTAATAAAGATTTTTACCAAAAAATTTTTTCCCTTACATTTCTCCATCAATATTAAATTGCCCAAGTACGAGTTCTTTCATTGACTGGAAGTTAAGCATTTGATGTGTAGCATACGATAGTGGAAAAGAGCGGATCTTTAGCTCTGCCCGTTCATCATTGCCAGTTGAAGCATCAACATGTCGGTACCCATAATTCTTTGGCCCTCCAGCTAGAAACTCAATTATTCGTCTTTCTGGATGTTCACGTTTCATTTGGCCTAGAGCCTCTCCCTCAGCCACGCGTTCTCCACAAAGTTTTGCGACGTATATGAGAGAGTCAGTATCGCAGTAGAGTAAGCGCCCACCAACCCTTTGAACTTCTTCCATGTATCGATATAAATGTAGGCGCGCATAAGAAGTTACAAATGCAGCAACTGGTAGGCAGTTGGTTTCAGGTGGCTTGGCGAATTCTTCCTTCTTACGAACAACACACCTATCCATATATTCACTAACGTGGTCAAAGTCGAGAGTTTCAATTGTAGGGTCTTCTAGCAATTGATGAAATTCGACAGGTGTTCTTGCGTATTTAACATCAGTGCCACCAACACGTTGTGCCAATTTACCCCAAAGAGAATTCGCCAGAATTTTCTTAAAAATTAAAAAAATTTTTGTTGGTAGTTAAATAAACGTACAGCGATCAGTCTAAGACCAGGATTTACGGCAACTTTTTGTGGGTCCATTCTGATGCCTTCGACCCGTTCATATTCAGCAATGTAGTTGTCACGTTCCACCTGGTTTTCGCATCCTTGAGGCCAGCCACTTGCTTGCTGTTTCAAACAAATAAAGGTGTTGACATATGGTCGAAAGAGTTCTTGGTCCCATCGATCATATTGCCAAACCTAGACGTTAAATAATAAAAAATAATTATTAAATACCTCATGAACATCGATGACTTTATATCCCAGTTCAATTGCCCGATTGAGTTCAACATGTGTGTACCCGCTAAGCCAAGATCGTTGACGATCCACATGTCGACAAGGGCTTTGTTGTTTGTTGTTAGCACACGTAGAACAAAAGGGGAAAGTTAACCTTCCATCATATGTTCTGTAAGCGAGCAGAGGTGGTAGTCCATTCAATGTTGTTGGTGGCAAAACTCTCACTAGAAGCAATCCTTGATAGATGTTTTGTTCTTTAGAAGTCCATGGTAGCGGGGTAGAAGACAAAAGAACTTCTCTTGTTAACACTCGAGGGTTTCCGATTGGAAACGAACATGTCTTCATCACATATGGGTATAGACTCACCTTAAGAATAATTATAATAAAATTTTAAAAAGCAGTAAAGTACTATATCAATGTAGAGAATCTCCTCATCTGCTGCACATTCATGATGGAGTTTGAATGGTTCAGTGCGGCCTCCCCTCAGGCAGTCATTTCTAGGATCCATAGGCTTCACACAATCAATTTCATCCCATTTACGCTTAAGTTGGGGGTTGTTACGAAGACGATCTTTCATTTCGTGTCCCCAAACAACATGTAGAGAATATCCATGTTGTTGCTCCAACTCGCAAAGGCGATTTTGGGTACGCTCATAAAGTTCTTCAGCGGTACGGCCTGCAGCCAAACGTTGGTCTCGTATTGGGAAGCATCGGGGGCATCCTGAATTTTAATTTTCTAATTAAACTAAAATTTTTTAAATATAAAATACCATGATAGTAACACCCCATATATTCAATTGCCAACGGTCTAAGTGGTGGGGACCGAAACCAGAGACCATCGAGACGATAACCACAATCTTCCACATGAGCCTCTCCAACTGCCCATTGAGCACATTGCACCTTCCCTCGAGCTTCTTCATTCTCCAATTCGAATAGACGAATATAACGCTGCGATTCTGCTGAAGCTCTTCTTCCTCTTAAATAACCACCTTCGGGAGAGTGAACTAGCCAGTTCTTTGGAAGAAAACAACGGCGCATAGTTGTTAAGGCAAGTCCTGCGGCAGTAGAAGCTGCTTGAAAAGGGTCAAGCCCCTGTGTATGTTCCCCAATAAGACGTCTGTAGCGAAGAACACTTTCACGCAGGATCGCGACGTCGTTGGCACAATATAAAATTAATTGTTCTCGTAATTGGAAATTAACACCGGAATTTATTTGTTGTTGTTGGTGGTGGTGCCATTCAATTAATTTAGCTCTCTTCTCAAATTTTTTAAAATCAGGTTGGTAATAGTGAAGCGCTGGCAAACCCCGAATCCTCTTATGTAAATTTTGTCGTTTTACGTAGAGGTAGGGGAAGAAAGGCTTTACTGTTGCAACTTCTTCTGGTAAAGAGAATATTTTTGGAAGAGCATCAAGCTCACAGATGAAATAATTTAACGAGTCTTTGAAGAGTAGTTTTCTTTGGTGATTACCACTCAGCCCCATAGAATAAATCTTCAAACCAGTTGTACATAAAAACTTTGGAGGTAGACTTCGCCTGTGAAGTGCTTCTAAAATTAGGTGGAAGTCATATTTCCCTCCGTTGTGGGCAATACATATTGTCAAAATATCTTGTGAACCATGCTAAATAATATTATAAATTTTGAAATAGAATTAAATTTTACATTTAGAAGATAGTCCAAGAATTGATCAACAGGATTTTCCTCTTCGTCGTCGAAACTGTGAAAGTACATTCGACGGGGATTATAAGAAAGTGCAGAGGGAACTTCTGTGTTGTCTCCTGTTGCATTTTTAAATGGAGGTGAACACCACTTTCGCCATTGATAATTTGATGGTTTACCACAAAAACATTCAGTTGCGCGCTGACCGATTTCATTAATTCCAATCCCCGCTTTAATGCAATTTTCACAAATAACTTCAGCGATTATTAGAAGAGGAATATGTTTATACCCATTGTTGTTTGAACTTATTTGCACAGGTTGATCTTGGCTTGTTTCGGCATCAAAAAAGCACAGCCTTAATTTTTGCCTTTTATTTTTATTCCTTCGTCCTTGTTCTTGTCCTTCATTTTCAGTTTCTGCTTCTTGATTGGCTTCCTCATAATTGTTATAATTTTGGTCAATAGGAAGCGGTTGAATAAAGCAAGGCTGTTCAGGAAAATGAGGTCCTTTACACTTACTACATTCAACTGCCTGTTGTTGTATCGGTTGTTGTTGTTGTTGTTGGGCTATACAATTATGTAGTTGTTGTTGACCAAAGACTACATGCCCACAATTTGTGCAAATTCGGCGCGATTGACAAATTGAAGCAAATGGTCGTGATCGAGGCCCAGTCATTTCCTCGGGGGGATGGTTAGTTAAATGATGATCAAAGCATGACCGCTGAGGGAACACATAGCCACAATCATTGCACGGGATCCTCTCAATTATTTGACATGGATAATCCGGTCCTGTTCGCATACAGAGTCTACAAACTACACTACAACCAGCCCAGTGATATAAGCGAGTTACTCTCCTTTCACAATCAATACAAAAGCGATGAGCGCGAAACAGCTGCTCTGGCCTTCCAATGTAATTGTAGTGGTTATTTTGTAGCAGAAGGCAGATGTTAAACCTGGCAGCACGGACCGAACCTTTAGATAAATAAAATTTTGTGGAAAATTTAACAGGCTTACCTTTAAATACAATCCGATATTGTTGTTCTTTTTGGAAAACGACAATTCGAATTTCCCCTCCAATTGTTTGATTAACAAAATTTTGAATGGCAGTAACATGGTCGAGCGAATAATGTTGTAAATCAAGTCGAAGACCAGCATTCTGCATAAGTTCTACTGCTGCCTCTAAATGTTGCTCTTGTTGCCTGCAGAAAGAGCGAAATTGCTGCTGTTGTTGCGGGCCATTCACCTCCAGCAATCTAATTCGTTTGAGCCCTATGTTCACAGCACGTGCAAGACAATACCGGTCATTTGGATTAACCACTTGGACAATTGATCGGCATTGCAGTGTTAAGTTGTGTTCTATATCAACATTGCATGCACCTTGAATAACAGAAACGCCTTACATAGTTAATAATAATAATATGTAAAGCAAGACTGTTACTCACCTGTATGAACAGCTGGACTGTCTGTCAACTGGGCATTCAGAGGCCAAACAGCAACAACCTTAGTTACAGTGGTGCCCGCCAGCAAGTCAATTCCAGCTTGAGACATCTCATTAAGACGTTCAATTGCTGCGGCCAAAGCTGCAGGATTATTCTGAGCTGGTGGGCGTAGCGGCACCGTGAAAGGGTTGTGAAATGCTGGCGGGTGTAGTTGCAACCCAACTCGAAGCGGTGGAGGCCGGCCAGCTAATACCCGATCCAGTAATCGTGTGATTAGCGTTGTCATTGTTAAATCTGGCCGAGCATGTTCTTCAAGAGGGTTGAATCTCACATTACAGACCTCCCCTCTGGTATTTCGAGATCTTGAATTTAATTGCTGTACAGATTCGATTATAAATGGGTCGTTATTCATTTCTTGTTGAATTTGTACCTATAATTAAAAAATTTAAATTCCCATATAAGATTGAATACAATAATGTTTTTAAATTAAAGAAATTTTTAAATATTTGTAGGGTCTCTCTTTAAATTAGTTAAATACTAAATTAATTGGGTGAGGGGCAAAAGAAGGAATGCCAAAACACGGAACGGACAAAACATGGAACGACAAAACAAGGAACGACCAAAATACGGACCATACCAAAACACGGAACGAC
This sequence comes from Meloidogyne enterolobii, assembly GCA_963681835.1. Taxonomy (NCBI): domain Eukaryota; kingdom Metazoa; phylum Nematoda; class Chromadorea; order Rhabditida; family Meloidogynidae; genus Meloidogyne; species Meloidogyne enterolobii. Next base: position 106,677 of record CAVMJV010000049.1, on the reverse strand, counting down.
CAAAACACAGTCAAGAGAAAATTTTAAAAAACTTTTCAGGATTATTTTTAAATGTTGATTTTAAAAAAATTCTGATTTTAAAAATGTTCTGATTTTTAAAAATATTCTGATTTAAATAAATGAATTTAAAATTCTTATTTAAATAAATTCTGTTTTTTTTTAAATATATGATTTTAAAAGTATTCCGTGTTTTGGTCATTACGGGTTCTGGAGCCCGACACTACTTAATTGCCCATTTTCAAAACAAATCATCATCATTTGATTTATTCTTATAAAAACAATTTTATTTATTTAATAAAAAATGTAGGTATAATATGGTTTATAATTATTTAATAGTAAAAAAAGGCATATATTTAAAATAATTCTATGAAAATTAACTTATTTAAAAGATTAAGGCATGTATTTAAAATAATATTAAGACATTTTAAAAGTATTAAGGCAGACAAGTTAAAAAAAAAATAAACTAGGTACTTTATTAATATCCCGCCCCCACCCTTATTTGAGTCTCAGATTTTGCTGTCTTTAATGTCAATCATTTTTCCTTAAAACATTACTGGTAAAGAGCAAGTATTAGGAAGGAAAAAATAGCCTTCGGCGGCAAAAATCGGTCTAGCGGAAAAATTTATCATTTATAAAGAAGGAAATCTGACCATTCCGAGGCATGAAAAAAAATTAATCTGAGACTCAAACAGGATTGTGGGCGAAATATTAATAAAGTAACAAAAACTAAGTATAAATAACATTAGCAAATAAAACAGGGATCCTCTTGCCTTAATTTTAAAAAGTAATAATTTTAGTATTAAGTATTGGCTGAGGATCCCTGCCCATCGCGTGCGCGCCCATCAACCGCCGCGCCATGAAGCATGTCACGGCGGCAATACGGGCACACACGCGAGCCTTGCGCCCACTGAACAAAACAATTATAATGCATTTTGTGGAGGCATGCCATAAAAACAACTCGGGTGCCTGCAAAAGGCTCCTGGCAAAAGCATTCTTCTTCTTGGGCGTCAAAATGAGGAGGGAGCGTTACCACATGTAATTCAAATTTTTTTACCTCTCGCGCTCCTAAACCCTCATTATCCTCATCATCCTCAGGGACCTCCAACTCCAAACCATTTTCACGGAAAAAATATGCAGGTCTGCGGGGTGGAGTCACTTCAACAACTTCTACGTCATCATCATCATCGTCATCGATGACAGCTCTCACTAAATTAAATTTTTTTGCTAGGTTAGAATTAAACTAGTACCCCTCCCTAAAATCAATACCCCCCTACCTAAAGACAACTTCACAACTAGAAAACTAACCGTTATTTTGAACGGCCTCTGGATTGACATATACTCCAAGAGGTGGAGTTCTTCCAATACGGCCACGCAAGCGTGGAGATACAGCCCTTGAAGCTGGGGGCCTTCCAGAAGCCCGGAGCGCCGATGTTGCAGCGGCCACTTCACGCTCACGGGCATTCTGGAAGGCCCAGAATGGTGATGGCGATGGGGGTGCTGCTGTTGAGGATGATGATGATGACTAGAAAACATTTTTAAAAACAAATATTTATTAATTAATTTTAAAAAATTTTTATTTTAAACCAGGGTTACGATCGACAAAAAAACGATTTAAAAGTACATAGGGACTAAATTTCCAAATAAAAAGTACATTCCAAATTAAATTAGAAAATATTTATTCGGGCTCAAATCTTTTATATTTCTCTCCTAAATGAATCTTTTCTAATAATTCCTTGTTTCCACTGAGCATTATGTGCATTTAACTAATCATTTATATATTATTTAAATATTACAAACAATATTCATTATAAATAAATTATTAAAAAATTTCAACCACAAATAGAATTTTTAAAATAATAAAATTAAGAACTATATTTATGACCCTTACACAATTATTAAATTGATTAAAAATTAAAAAAACACTTTTTTCAAAATATATACGTATATATTATTTCATCAGAAATTAAATAATTTTTTAAATTTTATCAAGAATTATTTCAATTTTATTTAATAATTTTAAAAATAAAAAAATTTTCAACATCTATGAATTAAAATTGACAAGCCTTAATTTAAATAAATTAAATTTAAAAAAACATTTCATTCTTAATTATTTTAACTTAATTAGATAATATTTAACAAACATATTTTTTTTTCAAAAAAATATTATTACATCAGAGATAAAAATAATTTTTTAATTTTATCAAAGAAAAATAGCAAATTCAATTAAATTTAAAAATAGAAATTCACACCATTTATAAATTGTAATTGTCAAAAAACATTATTTAAAAAAATTAAATTAATTAGATAAAATTTAAAAAAACCAATTTTTCCAATTTTTAAATGAATTAGATGATATTTTAAAAATAAATATTTTTTTCAAAAAATATTACACCTGATTAAAAGAAAATTTTAATTTTATCAAAGACATGAATTTTATTTAATAAAAAATTATTAATTCCATTTAAAACTAGAAATTTCCAACTTTTATAAATTGCAATGTCAACAAACACGATTAATCTAAAAAAATTGAAATTAATTATACAAAATTAAAAAACAATTTTTTTCAAAAAATTTTAATTTAATTAATTAGATAATATTTTAAAAACAATTTTTTTCAAAAAAATATTATTACATCTGAGATTAAATAAAAAAATTTATATCCGTTTCCAAAATAGAAATTCTTAACATTTAGAAATTGAAATTGTCAAAAACTCTATTAATTAAAAAAAATTTTTTAATTAATTATGTAAAATTTACAAAAAAATTTTTCAAAAAATATTTTAAATCTGGGATTAAATAAAAAAATTTAACTTTATCAATGACATATAAATTTTATTTAATAAATAATATAACAAAATTAGTCAAATTTAAAAATAGAAATTCAAACATTTATAAATTGAATTTATCAAAAAAACATAAATAATTTTTTAATAAAATTTAATTAATTAATAAAATTTAAAAAACAAATATTTTTTTCAAAAAAAATATATTGCAAGAGAGATTAATAACATTTTTTCTTATTTTATCTAAAAAATATATGAATTTTATTTATTAAAAAATTTAACAAGGTTAATTAAATTTAGAAAATAGAAAACTTGAAGTTGTCAAAAAAATTTTTATTTTTTTTTTACATTTGAAAACTGATTTTTTCGAAAAATATATGAATTTTTTTAAATCATGAAAATATTCAAAAATTAATTCTTTTGACAAAGCTCAGTTAATTTGATTAATACAAATAAAATGTATAAAAAAATTTTTATTACTAACTAAATTATTGAATTTAGAATAAAACATTTTTAATTAAGTGAAAATTATTTAACTTAAAAAATTACTTAAAAGAAAATCCAAATTATTTTTTTTTAATTCTCCACATCAAATCTATTCATTTAATTACTTAAAAGAAAATATAAATTACTTAAAAGAATTTAGTAAAAATTTAACATTATTATATGTATTACTATTATTCGAAAATTTTAAATAATTTTAAAAAATTTTATATCTATATATTGAATAATTTTTCTAAAATATCTACCCCTCGTTGATCCGTAGCACGCTCACGATTTGCACGTGCAGTTGTCGAGACACGAGGAGTTGGTGCGGCAATAACGTTGTTTGATGAGCTGCTGCTGCTGCTTGGCCCCTGCATCTCTCTTTGCATGGCCATATTTCCTAATAAAAATTAAACGAAATATTTTTTTCCTATTATTATTATTACCAATAGTAAGTACATTGTTTGCCGTGCCGCCATTTGTTCCCTGCATCTCTCTGTGATTGGCCACATTTCCAACTAAAAATTAACCGAATATATTTTTTTAGATTATTATTATTATTCTTATTACCAATAGGAATGTTGTTGTTGTTATCAGCGGGAGCTTGCTGCAAATTATTATTGTTGTTATTTACGTTGTTGTTGTTGTTTGGCCCAGTAATAGCAAATGCTGACGCACGTGTAAATCGCAAAACAAAAGGTACGGTGCCCGTCCACCGTCCTCTATTGTCCCCTTGTTCCACCACCGTAAGTGCGGTAAATGTGCAGATCTTTATAAAAAAATCATCTCAAATAAAAAATTTTTAAATTACCTCATTAACCCGGGCAGTCTCAAGAATAGCAGCGCATTGATCATAAGCATATATGCCAACAGTCTGAGTATCAGTGCCAAAGCCAAAACTAACACGAACGTCACACCGATCAAAGCTGCGTCTAAGAGTTGCACCACGATGTACAAATTGAACAACCCCAGTCAGAGAACTAAAATTTTTAAATTAAATTTTTAATTTTCTACACAAAAAATTACTTAAACACGTGATTTGTGCGCCACCCTGCAAAGGCATAATTGGAAGATGTCAGGCGATTGCGGATATCTATGAGTGGTAGAAGCATAGCCGCAGGCGGCATTTCAATAATATTAGCACGTGCCCTTTCAGCGGCTATTATTGCTTCCACCTTTATAGAAATAAAAAATTTTTTATTACACATAAAAAGAATTTTTATTAAAAATTAAATTTTTAATAACAAAATTAATTTAATTATTTGTAAAAATTACATCAATATTGTTGTTTGGTAAGTTATTGTTGTTGTTTAGTAAGTTGTTATTGTTGTTTGGTAAGTTGTTTGGAAAGTTGTTGTTGTTAATGTTATTATTTGCAGCTGGTAGAATATTAAGCCCATTGTCGATCCGAGCTCTATTAGTAGGTGGCGCATCAGAAGAATTACTAGCTGGTCGTCGTCGATTGGAACTCATTATTAACTAAAAAATTAAAGTGAATATTAAAAAATTATTTTCATAAATTAAATTGAAAACGGTGGGAGATAATAAACTTTAATTTTATAAAATATTTACAAAAAAAAAATAAATAAAATTTATAAAATGAAGTAATGAATTAATGAAATAAGAAGGGGTTCATTTTTGCTCCTTGCACAACCCGCCCATCTACTCGGAAATTTTGTAAAGTTTGACCCGACTGAGAAAAAAAGTTTTTAGGTCTTTTTATATTATAAACTTAATTGTTTTTAAATTTCCATCAATTTTTTATAGTCGGAAGTAACTTGTACTTCACACAATCTTTTTTACAAAAGGTTGACCGGAAAGAGAAAAAAGGAGCAAAAACCAACCCAAAAAGTCAACTTTTTTGAAAGATCAAAACTATTTAATTTTTAAAAAATTTTTAAAAATTACTTCAACTGTATATTTATCGATGCATGGCCAGCAATATCCATTTTCCTCACAATATAATTTGGTCTGCAACGGCACATACCCTCAGCACTATCGCAGTGATTGTCATAAGCGCCACCAGGATCGCAATCACTAGAAAAATATTTAAAAAATTAGTCGAATTTATAAAATATATTTAAATCAAAAATTTTAATTAAATTCATAATTAAATTTTAAAAAAATCCAACATTATGGATATGTTTCATAAAAATTTTACAAAAAAAAAATAAAGCCAAATATAAAATTTTTTACCAAGTCTTGCATCCATTAGGATCGTCAACACTTGGTCCATAATGTTCTTGAAGACAATGATCACATTGTTCTTCCATTACAAGAGCTTTACATGTACATTTTCCTGTCACTTTGTCCCAACCTTCATTCCCATAAGTCCCAATTAGATTCCAAGAACATGGCCGACAACCATCAGGATCTTCTTTTCTCATTTCTCAAAATCCATTTTTACATCGATCACAACTTTAGATAATTAAGAAAATTTGTTGTTTTCTCAATATTTTTAAAATTACTTTGGCCCATCAACATTGCTTTTGCAATAACATTTTCCTGCAAACAATCCACGTTCTGGGTCTTCTTCACCCTCACAAATTCATTCGAATTTAGAACCACTGTGACCGCAGTGGCAGGGTCTGCAGACGTATGGATCTCGAATGAATCTAAAAATATTGCAGTTAAAGAAAACCTATCAAGAATTATTCAAATTCCGAATTTTTTATTTTCGAAACCCAAAAAAAAAAGATCAATTACTTAAACAAAGTCAATGAAATTTTTAAATATCGGGACTTTGTAAAATTCAGTAAAATTAAAATATTCTCTGAAGTAAATAAATAATCCTCGTTTATAGAATATATTGAAAGGGGATTAGAAAATAAATATTATTATTAACTTTAATCTTTATTTTATCTAGATGTCCATAGTATATCCTTAAATCGCCTAAATATCAAATACAACTTTGCCAATTTTTTAAAAATTTTTACCTTTGAGGATCTCGATAGAAATTAGGTTTGCATTTCTCGCAGTTTTTCCCCATTGTGTTATGTTGACAATCATCACAAACACCTCCAGAAGAAAACCCAGAAGCATTATAAACTACTCAATCAAAATGGCAACTAAAAAATATTTGTTACACATTATTTTTAAAAAATTAATTACCGAGTAGCATGATCATTACATTCGCATCTTTTACATTCATTTGATTGATCTTCAATGCCTGGTCTCCATGGTGAATCGTTGTGAAAGTCTTCGCAGTCATCACTATTCATTCCATTCATGTTAGGAGTACATTCACATTTTCCATGTCCCATATCTGGCAATCTTAAAAGGTAAAAGTTGGGAGTGTTAACATTTATAGAATATTCGATGTAAAATTAAAAATATTTTTTGAAATAAAGATTCTGAACTGGTAAAGCTGTCCGAGTAGATCAAAATACTTAACAGACATTGTCTGAATATCATAGGAAATTATACTAATTACTATGCAGTTAGTATAGTTCAATTTAATAAATATAATTATTTTTATTACATTGCAAATATCAAAGGCAGTTGTTTCAAAAACAAGTACAGGACCTGTAGAGCCAATTATAGTTAGAGGCTGGCCACTGAACAAGTGATATATGATGCCACAGATCGCACCGCTAGCTAAGTTCTGCATTACTGCCTTTAAAAGAATTAAAAATATTCCTTTAATTAAATAACCATTCTTTGATGAGTAGCTTCTTCAAGAAGACCACCAAAAGTTACAATTGGGGCCAACAGTGCAAAATACATAAAACAAGTAGTTGCTATACATTGAAGGTTTGACGCATCAGTAAAATCGGATAAATAATGTGGGGCTTTCCGACTTCAAAAATTAAAATTTATTTTTAAATTAACACACCGAATATCTAACATTAAACCCCCAAACAATTTCCCAGTTCTGCGTAAACCCGGATCTTGACCGTGACCGTCCTCTTCTTCTAAATCAGTTACAATTAATAACATTAAAAATTATTTTTTTTAAACCTTTTTCCCAGCAAGTTTAGAACCTCCAATTCCACAAGGTAATCCAGTTGTGGAATCCTCAGTACTAGTTCCTGCCAATTAATTGAGGAAAATTTGTCACTTCCAGCTGAGGGCTTTTGCTAATAATTTTAAATTTTAATATATATATATAAGTATTCTAAAATGCACTAACTTGAATACGGCTCTGTTGATTAGGAATTGTACTAGGAGGCTCAATTCGAATGCTAAAAATTAAAAAAAATAATTTATATTTATTTATCAAAAAATTCCGACCTCGGATCCCATTCGCCGGTCATTAAACGGCCAGTGCATCTAAGACTTCATCAAACCATCTAGTAAATCCGAACGTTGTTTTGCCTTGTAGGCAACTTTATGGAATAACCACCACAAGTATTAAGGCAGCAAGTTCCCCGTCACTCCAAATTTGGTGACGGGGAACTTGGAGAATCTGCTAAAAAATTAAAAGTTGCAAACAATAGTTAATGCAAGAAAAAATTAAAATAAAACGGGCAAAATAAATCTAACTGTAAAATATCTGAAAGCAAAAGAATTGGATAAAAAATTTCTATCGATTTACTTAAAAACACCTAGTTGTTAAAGAGAGTATGCCCCTGCAGAAAGAAAAATATAGCCAAACATTTTTGTTCTTAGTAACAATGGCGAACAAAATAAAAAGTATAATATACATAACACCAAATGTTTAACACTATGCCAAATACATTATTTGAAAATTTTCCATTTTAAAATTGGCACTTTGAAATTTAGGTATTTTTAATCTTTTTCTTACTGTACACCTCAATTGAGTACCAACTCAACTGAGTCCCGGACCCTATAACTTACGAAGGAAAGGTCACTATTTTTTTGCTCTAGGTACCATTGGATAGAGCATTAAATAGGCTACTGGTAAAAAAAGTTATGATCTATAAAGTGACGAAAAATCAGATTTTTTTGAAAAAGTTAGTTTTTTAAATCATTGCTTTTTTTAACAATCAATCAAAAATTTTGAGTTTTTGGTAGATTTGGAAATTTGAACAAAGGACATTTAAAGTATTCAACAGTTCAATAGGAAAAAAGCTTTCCAATAGGTTCATGATGCATTAATAGTAAAATTGATTTAGCTTCTTAATAGCTTAGTTGGTAGAGCATCCGCCTATACAGAGAAGGTCGCCAGTTCGATCACTGCCGAGCGGCTTTTATTTTAAAAGTATTTTTAAAAATTGGCAACTTGGCAGTTGACATTTTGTCCCAGTACGTTTTGTCATGTGGCATTTTGTCGCATGACCAATTGACCGACCGCTCAGGCCAGCCCCCTCCGGCCGGCCAGGAAAAAATTTCTCTAACACCCCTCGCCCGATATTTGTCTCTCCAATAATCGTGTAGTCTATCATCAATCAATAATTTATTAGTGGACATATAGTAGTATGGTTACACATGTCACAAGTGAAAAATTGAATTTGTTTGGTCTACCACGGATAATTGTTGAGTAAATTATTTGCTATGAAATTTTCCCATAAATTACAATAATAATAATTTTCTCATAAACTTAAAAACGCTTTCTTTTCTAATATGTACATATAATTTTATTAAAAAGTTAAAAAAAATTAAACTTGAGGGATAATGAAATTTACTTATATAGTTAATTTTTTAATATTTCGGAGTCCCTCTTGTACATACCTCAGCTCAGTCCACGTAGATTTAATTTAAAAATCGAGATATGGGTCCCCAAAATTCGAAAAACCTTAAGGGGGATTAAGCTCAATTAAGGGGTGGAAAATTCGAATATGCAAACTTTTGGGTTGTTGTGAAAGTTAAAAATTATCTATGTAATTTAAACATCAAAACAATTAAGTACTTATAAAGTTAAAATTAAAGAACAGCATTTTTAAAGAAATTAAACAAAAAGGAAAAAAAGGCCAGAGCCCGATCTACTAAAATTTAGATGTATGTAATTTTATTTATTTTAATAAAAAAAATTTTATGTAAATTGTTTAATTTATTTAGTCAATTTCTTTACTTTTTGGACCTCGTCCAGCCTAAAAAATATTTTTTATAAATATTTTTAATTATTGTAACCTGTGATTTTTGTTGGCCTTTTTGTCCTGCTCCACGGGAACGGTGAGCAAGCCCACCAACTGAACGAGTGTTACGTCCTTTCATTGTCTCGTTTTTTATTTCCTCTCCTTCCTGTTGGCCTGCTAAATAATTTAAAATAAGTACAAATCGGGGCAAAATGAGTATATATTATTTATTAAGTATGTACTTGTGTGTAATCAGGTGCTGGATCAAAAATAAAAATCAAAAAACTTTGAATATCTCTTTATTCTTTTAATAAGGAATCTCTTCTATATGCTCTCTAATATCTCTTCTAAAAAATCCAGAAAAAATTTTGCCCTCACAAGGGAAGTAAATTAGTGAATTCAAGTTTGGTCAGGGACAAGCATGTCTGTGCGCGGAGTCTTAAAATTTTTTCTATATACATTTCATACTCGATATTATATTTTTAATACTCTTAATTTTTTTTGCATAACCTTGTCCATTAAAGTTTTTAAAAAATAATTACAAACATGTTTCCCCAACATTTTTTAATTCAACAGATCCACTTTCATTATTTGAAGTAATTTCTGTTTCATCATCTTTTTCCCCTTTTGAAAGTTCCTCAACTTCTCTTTTATGTTGTTGATGTTGTTTCTTTTCAGATGAATTAATTATTTTTGAAGGGGAACGTTTTTTAACGTTTATATTTTTCTTAAATTTAAATTAAAATATTTTTAGAGGTACCATAGATGCTGAAATAATGTTTCTCTCTCAGATAATTTCTCTTTCAGATAATTTACCCCCGCCCTATTAGTTACACCCTATACCCAGAGATCGAAAAAAATAACCCATCCTAAAAATAATTATAATTAGCCTTTCTAAAAAAGCTCAACGAATTACCCCCTCCCTTTTAATTACCCCCCCTCCAGCGAGAGGGTGAACATTTATTACCCGGGTAATTAATACAGTATAGTAAATACCTCTTTTGAATTATTCCAAGGACTTTCTATATCAGAAGAATTAAAAGAAGAAATATCAGATTTTTCAATTTCCTCATCATCATGTAGAGGAGTATCATCATCCTCGTCTCGTTTTGGACGAATTTCATTTCTCCCAAAACTTTTAATTAAATTAAAAATTTTTTGTTTATTTTTACCTTTGATTATTATTTTTATCATTTTCTGTCGATGATAAACCATCAGCCTGATTAGTTAACAAAATACCAGACAATGAGACGTTTAAAGAATCATTTTCAAAAAATTTAATTTTAATTAATTAAAATAATTTAAATTTATTTTAAAAAAATATTTTCGATTTTTTTGTTTTAGTAGAACGAAAAAATAATATTTTTTACTGAAAATAAATTTTCTAAATATTTTTTAATTAAAATTCTAACCATTCATATTTGAATGCTTGGGTGATACTAAAGAAAAATTAGCAGTAAATAACGAGTAACCAAGCAAGAAAATCGGAATCATTGAATTTGGGGAAATAAAATAATTCATTATTTTATAAAAATAATCTAAAAATTATTTAATAATTCAGGGGGAGAAAAAAGAATATTTAATTATTTAGAATGGCTATACCACGATGTACCGCAAGCCCAATGCACCCCCATGTTATAACTTTGTTCAAAATTGTCAAATCTGTGGCGCCCTGGTATGGTTCTATTCAGCTGGTCGCGCATCAAACCATACCAGGGCGCCACGGATTTGACAATTTTGAACAAAGTTATAGCTCTGCGGTACAATGAACTCGCGGTACACTGGCCTGCTCCCATTTAGAATATATTCTAGATAAATTCTATTTATTTTTAAATTCAAAAATCATTTTTCTTCTTATTTTTACACCCAAAAAATATCAAAATATGGATGTGTAAATTGTTGAAATTATTTTTAAAAATTTATTTCAATCCAAAAATATTTTAAATATTTTTATATACCCAATATTCTCTTCAATTTTAAATTTATGTTCGTTAAAGTCAATTAAAAAGAGTATTCCATAAAATAACAAAAAAATTCTTTTTATGAATTAACGGCCCTCAATTAAATTATTTTTAGTGAGGACATAACAAAGCAATTATATATCTAGATTTAATAATTATTTTTTAAATTGCCCAATTCAACCAAATAATAAATAAAAAATGATTGAAAGGTAAATTTAGAATTGAATTGTTTTGATGTGATCAATAAAAAAACTGCCAAAAATTTTATACAAATAAAATAATTATTTAAAGACTTTTTTTAATTTTTAAACGAATATATGTATATATACATAACAGGGATCCTGCCGACAAAAATCCAAAATTTCCGATTTCGGAAAATCGGAATCCCGATCCAAAAAAAGTAAAAAATTCCCGTTTTCGGGAATTGGGACGGCAGGATTCCTGATACACAAATGGACTAAAAAATAGAGAAAAAAGCTGAGGAAATCCATAAACTCTTGTTCCAATTAAATTGTTCTATTATCCTTCAATATGGCCCACAACACAATTTTAATATAAAAATTAGAGACCGGCAAAATCGTGTTTGCGGGACCCCGCATGCGGGATTTTTTTTAAAAATCTTTGCGGGACGGGATCCCGCGGGAAAAACCCCGCAAAATCCCGCATCCCGCAAAATCCCGCAATTTAAATTTGCGGGATCCCGCGCGGGATTGCGGGATTTTCCAAAAATCGTTGAAATTATCAATATCTATTGAAAAAAATCAATTTCCTAATCATTAACGAGTTCTTAACGGGTTCTTAACTTATCATACTTCGTACCAAATTACGAGTACATGTTGGTACAAGCGATAAGCACTTATCCAGGTCCCCAACTATCAAAAAAATCATAATGGGCAAACTTATACATATTCGTCGAAAAATTCGAGTATACGAATTAGAATAGCTTGAGCTGAAACAAATCTTGATCTAACAATTTGGACAATTTTGTTTCGATGAAATAAAGATAATTCCATGGACTTCAGGCGAAAATTTTGGAAGGCCAAGTCCATATTCCTTCCTTTTTCTGCGCCGCAGGCAAAAATTTCGAGATTTTATGAAGGTCAACGATCAAAATTCTTGTTTTTCTAGCGCCGCAGGCAAAAATTTTTTGAGTTTAGAAAGTTTGGAGCAAAAATTCCTTATTTTCCATAAATCCCGCAAAATTCAAAAAATTTTGCGGGAAAAATTTGCGGGATTTTTTTAAAAAATCTTTGCGGGACGGGATCCCGCGGGAAAAATCCCGCAAAATCCCGCATCCCGCAAATCGAAAAAAGTGCGGGATTGCGGGAGCGGGACCCCGCAAAATCCCGCGCGGGATCTCGTCCCGCGCCGGTCTCTAATAAAAATTGATATTTTAAAGGGACAGTAGTTACTGTATTTAAATATTAAATCGGCAATGAACCGTCACTGAAAATTAAAAAATAACAACCAATCTTTCGTCAAAAATTTTTCGTCAATTAATGTTTCTCCCTTTGTTAAAATTTTTTTTGTTTATTGTTAACATTTTTTATCACACATTTTGATTATGTTATAATTATTTAAAGAATTTTTCTTTTCTTCTTAAAATTCAAAAAAATCCGTGAGAAAATAAAATGAAAGGTGTTTCAGCAGGAAAAAGAAAAAGACGTTCAAAACCGAAAATTAAACCAACAAAATTTAAAAAACAACAAAAAAGAGAACAAAATAAAGAAGTTAAAACAGAAAAGAAACAAAATCCTTTTGATTTGGTTTTTAATAAAAAACATGGGGTTGGCTTTTAATTAAATATTTAAATATTTATTTTTAGGGTAATTCTAAAAAACAAGCAAGTGGATTTTTGGGGAAGTCAAAGGTAATTAATTTAAAATTAAATAAAAATTTTTAAATTTTATTTTTCTAAAAATACAAATGGGTATTTTGTTAATTTTTGGTTTATTTATTTTAGCCTTTTTCGGTTTTTCAATTCCTATTAGGGTTGGGGTTTTCGAGTCGGGCCGACGTTCTAGTCATTTTTCCCGTGCTTTATTCTTGTCGGTTCGGCCCGATCGAGTCAAATTTTTTGACAAAATTCGATGCCCTACTCGATCCTTCGGATCCGGGCCACCAACCCTAATTCCTATGTTTTTCCATTTTCACCTTCTTGAAAATATTGTGGGTTATGAAGATACTTGTGGATTATTCCAAACCAGTTTTTGCGGACAAATAAAGTAAAGAATGGTCAGACTATCTTTCTTCCTCCGTTTCACTCTAATTCTCTGATGAGGCATTCCGCAAAAACTGGGTTAGGATACTTTAGAAGTACAAGAATCGGAATATAAAAAATTACAGGCAATTGGTGGAAAACTCTGAGAAAAAAATTTTTTTAATTAAAAATAATTGTTAAATATTTATTTTTTGTTAAATGTTTCCTCTCAATTAGAACTATATTTTGAGGAAAAATTTCAAATTTTATTATGATGAAGATGTTTAATGCTTAAATTTTAATTTGCTTATTTTCCTTTAATCCTTAAATTAGGATCAACCAAGAAGATGAAGACCTTGGAGGTCAAATTACCCAAAAAGTCAAATACAAATTAGGTATGACTATGTGGGTCTTGACCTTCTGGGGTGGACCCCCTTAAATTAATGTTAAAAATGTCATATAGGGTGATAAAAGGTTTGATCATAATTTTAGCAGAAACATGGACCTATTTGGTCAAGAATTGAACGTGGTCTTCGGGTTTTTTAAAACTTTTGGTCTTAAAAACCTTAAGTGGGAACCGATTTTTCAATTCTTCTGACCTATAAAATAGCTACACTATTTTTTGCCTCGTACTTTGTCACATTTTTGCTCATACATCGTACAAAATGTGTGTGTCAATTGTACGAATTTTGTTAAACGTATGTGAAATTTGGTAAAATTTGGTCGTTTCTTCACTATTGATTTAATCAAGACGTAGACATTTACCGAAAAAGTTTAAAATTTTCAAAACAGGATTTTTTACTAACTTAACAAATCAAATCTTTTGTTGTATCCTTGTACAACAATAAAGAAGCAATACAATAATGTGTTTATTACACAATAGAAATACAAAATAGTTAATGAAATAGAATAAGGTTGGGGTATTTAGGATAAGCAATTAGGAGATACGGACTAACAATTATGTGAGACTTATAGTAACACCACCATAACATATTCAATATCAGTATATTCAATATCACTGATTCAGTCTCGAAGTCGTTCATAACTTTTTTGATTCTTAAACGATTTAAATAATCAGTATCTAGTGAAAGCAATCCTATTAGCTAAAATAATCGCATCCAGAGCTTCAGAATAATTATTTATATCGTTTGAAATATGGCTTAAAATATAGTCTCGAGACTAGGGAAAATGAATCGTCCTTACTAAATATCAACTACCGATGATAAATTTTGTTTTTATGAAGGATTTTGATAGGTATTAGTCTCTCCTTTGATTACTACAATATTTCATGATCACAATAACATTAATTATAATAATATTCCAACATTAGGACATCCTCGTACGAACTCCACGCAAAAAGAGCAGTTTTTGGATGGATCTGCCAATTAGACCTTGATCCAAAGATTTAACTTCCAAAGGCCCCTCATTACTCAACCCTTCACTTCTGCACGAACTAATGATGAAAAGCAAAATGTTGCTGTATTTTCAGCGCCTGCTGTGTATAATATTCCATTGAAGCATTACAACTAGATAAAATATGGATGGGATATTTTGGATGAGAAATTTAGTCAAAAACCGGTTTCGGTTAACCAAAAACCGGGGGTCAGTCAAAAACCGAAAACCGGGGGTAGAAAACCGGACATAACCGAAAACTGAGGGTAGGTTAATAACTGGTCGTGAGCAACCCTAGTATCAAGATTTGCCCTTCTCCTCCAGTCAAAATTTTTTATTGTGGTGCTAAAAAATAAAAGAATCTGGCTTCATGGTTTTTTTGAAGGAACTGGAACTCTTGCTCTCTATGTCCAATAATCTTGATCTAATCATGATAAGGGTCTTGAACATTAATTACATATTACATATATTACTGATATGTACATATTACTGACAAACATTTATGTGTGTAACTTTTCTCTACGGATTTTATTCTTTCATTAATTAAAATATATATATTTTAATTTAAATTTTTAAATTTTAGACATTGAATAATCAATTGATCAAGTTTATTTATTTAGATGAATCTGATTAATTGATCCATTGCTTATATTCTTGCCTATATTGGGGAATAGAGAGAGAGAGAAAGAGATGAAGGGAAGGGAGGAATGGGGAGGCACCTATCTTTACGAATCTCTTACAACTATAAATTATGCCTTACTACATATATATTATATATATTTATTAAATATATGTCTTTAATTTTCAAACAACCACAGGGAGTTAAAAAATTATACATATTATTTATTAGGTAATAATTTTTAATAAATATATTTACATGCTTACCGATTTATTATTTTAAATTTTAAAATTTCTTAATAAGTAATGTTTAATAAATGCTAATAATAATTTAATAATAATAGCAAAAATAAACAAAGTTTGCTTTCGATTTGATTGAAAATATTAATACATAAATATCATGTTTTTATTCTAACAGTATTCAAAAAAATAATTTTAGGACAATAAATCTTGTAAGAGATTGTTCCCTGCCTAGTCACTTTTAAATTACTTCGTTAGAGCGGGTTTTATGAATTATAAATGCCAAAATATTTATTATAATATGAAATCTATACATAAAAATTCTCTAAAAGGGGTGCTATTCGGCGAAAAATTTACCATAAACTGAAAACCTAAAAATATTTACTAAAAAAGTAAAAATGCGTTAATTAAGTGGCAAAAAGTACCGTATTCTCTCGATTAATTCCCCTGGGGAATTGATATTTCAACCCATCTGTGGGATGGGGAATTATTCGAGGGAGTGGAATTATTCGAGTTTTGCCATTTGAACGTGCAGTAGGGTATTTGGAGTTGGGGAATCATTATTTCAACCCGTCTCTGGCAGGGGGAATTATCGAGAGGGGAAATTATTCGAGGGAGGGGAATTAATCGAGCGGGGAAATCATTCGAGGGGGGGGGATTAATCGAGAAAATACGGCATTTGCAAATTTAGATTTATTCGAACTTATTTGCCATATTAAGGCTTAGATGTTTACTGTAATATTTTATTTTGAAGGAATAAAGTATTTATTAAAAGATAGGAGATAAATTAAAAAATTAAAATCATTATAAGCTTCGTAACTTCTAAAACAGCAATATCATTTATAAGATGTTTTTTTACCAAGTTTATAATGTTCCTGCTGAGGAAAAATTCATTGGATAGGAGATGATGGAATAGAACCATCATGGAAAGGGCCCACACCGAACGGCATTCCTTCCTGTTGGCCTGCTAAATAATTCAAAATAGGTACAAATCGGGGCAAAATAGGTATATTATTTATTAAGTATGTACTTGTGTGTTATCAGGTGCTGGATCAAAAATAAAAATTATAGAACTTTGAATAACTCTATTCTTTTAATAAGTAATCACTTCTATATGCTATCTAATTTCTCTTCTACAAAATCCAAAAAAATTTTTTACCACGCGCAAGGGAACTTGTGATATTCAAGTTCGGTCAGAGACAAGCATGTCAACTATTTTCTATATGCATTTCATTTTTTTCTTTATATGTACTTTTAATGTTTTCTGCATACTTTGTCCATTAAAGTTTTTAAAAAATAATTACAAACATGTTTCCCCAACATTTTTTAATTCAACAGATCCACTTTCATTATTTGAAGTAATTTCTGTTTCATCATCTTTTTCCCCCTTTGAAATTTCCTCAGCTTCTCTTTTATGTTGTTGATGCTGTTTCTTTTCAGATGAATTAATTATTTTTGAAGGGGAACGTTTTTTAACGTTTATATTTTTCTTAAATTTAATTTAAATTAAAATATTTGAAGGATACTTAAATGCTGAAATAATGCCCCTCTCTCAAATAATTACCCCCTCCCTTTTATTTACACTCTACAGCGAGAGTTAGAAACAGTAATTACACTGGGTAATTAATATTTTATAGTAACTACCTCTTTTGAATTATTCCAAGGACTTTCTAAATCAGAAGAATTAAAAGAAGAAATATCAGATTTCTCAATTTCTTCATCATCATGCAAAGGAGTATCATCATCCTCGTCTCGTTTTGGACGACTTTCATTTGTCCCAAAACTTTTAATTAAATTTAATATTTTTTGTTTATTTTTACCTCTGATTAAAATTTTTATCATTTTCTGACGAGGATAAACCATCAGCTTGATTAGTTGACAAAATACCAGACAATGAGACGTTTATAGAATCATTTTCAAAAAAAAATAAATTTTAATTTAGTTAAATATTTAATTATTTTTAAAAAATTATTTTAAAAATTATTTTCGATTTTTTTCATTTTAGTAGAACGAAAAATAATTTTCAAAAAAAATAAATTTTATAAATATTTTTTTAATTAAATTTCTAACCATTCATATTTGAATGCTTGGGTGATACTACAGAAAAATTAGCAGTAAGTAACGAGTAACCAAGCAAGAAAATCGGAATCATTGAATTTGGGAAAATAAAATAATTCATTATTTTATAAAAATAATCTGAAAAATTATTAAATAATGTAAGGGCATAAAAAAATTTAATTATTTAGAATGGCTATACCACGATGTACCGCGAGCCCAATGTACCGCCGAGTTATAACTTTGTTCAAAATTGTCAAATCCGTGGCGCCTGGTATGGTTCGATTCAACTGGACGGAACGCATCGAACCATACCAGGGCGCCACGGATTCGATAATTCTGAACAAAGTTATAGCTCGACGGGCTCGCGGTACACTGGCCTGTTCCCAATTAGAATGTATTCTGGATAAATTCTGATTATTTTTAAATTTAAAAATTAAAAATTCTACTTATTTTCACACCAAAAAATATCAAAATATGGATGTGTGAATTGTTAAAATTATTTTTAAAAATTTATATTTTCAATCCAAAAATATTTTAAATATTTTTATATACCCAATATTCTCTTCAATTTTAAATTTATGTTCGTTAAAGTCAATTAAAAAGAGTATTCCATAAAATAACAAAAAATCCTTTTTATGATTAACGGCCCTCAATTAAATATTATTTTTAGTGAGGACATAACAAAGCAATTATTTCTAGATTTAATAATTATTTTTTAAATTGCCCAATTCAACCAAATAATAAATTTAAAAAATGATTGAAAGGCAAAATTGAATTGTTTTGATGTGATCAATAAAAAAACTGCCAAAATTTTTTATACAAAAAATAATTATTAAAAAAATTTTTTTTAATTTTTAAATGAATATTTGTACATATGTATACATAACAGGGATCCTCCCGACAAAAATACAAAATTCCCGATTTCGGAAAATTGTGATTCCGACCCAAAAGACGTCGGAAATTACCGATTTTCGAGAATCGGGACCGTAGAATCCTTGATACATAAATGGACTAAAAAATAGGAAAAAATCTGAGGGAATCCATAAACTAATGTTCCTAAAATATTATTCTGTTATCCTTCAGTTATATCCCACATCATAGCTGTACAAAATTTTCGTTTCGTTTTCGTTTCGCACATTCACGATTTTATTTTTCGTCTTCGTTTCGTTGAACACAAAATTTTATTTTCATACAGCTGTGGCCCACAAAATAATTTTAATATGAAAAATTGAAATCTTGAAGGGACAGTAGTTACTAAATTGAAATATATTAATGGCACTGAACTGTCACTGAAAATTCATAAATAATATCCAATCTTTCGTCAATAAATTTTTCGTCAATACATACTAAACGTTTTTCCGTTTGTTAAATTTTTTTGTTTATTGTTAACATTTTTTATCAAGCATTTTGATGGTGTTATAATTATTTAGAGAATTTTTCTCTTTTCTTCTGAAAATTCGAAAAAACCCGTGAGAAAATTAAAATGAAAGGTGTTTCAGCAGGAAAAAGAAAAAGACGTTCAAAACCAAAAACAAAACCAACAAAATTTAAAAAACAACAAAAAAGAGAACAAAATAAAGAAGTTAAAACAGAAAAGAAACAAAATCCTTTTGATTTGGCTTTTAATAAAAAACACGGGGTTGGCTTTTAATTAATTATTTTTTCTAAAAATATTTATTTTTAGGGTAATTCTAAAAAACAATCAAATGGATTTTTGGGGAAGTCAATGGTAATTTAAAATTAAAAATTAAATAAATTTTTTAAATTTTATTTTTCTAAAAATACAAATATTTTGGTAATTCTTTATTTTAATTTTTTTCGTTTTTTCAAGTTCTATTAGGATTAGGATTTTCGAGTCGGGCCGACGTTCTTGTCATTTTTTTCAGGCTTTATTTTATCGGGTCGGCCCGACCGAGTCTTTTTCTGGCCAAAATTCAATGCTCGACTCGATCTTTCGGACCGGGCCCCCAACCCTAATTCCTATGTTTTTCCATTTTCACCTTCTTGAAAATATTGTGGGTTATGAAGATACTTGTGGATTATTCCAATCCAGTTTTTGCGGACAAATAAAGTAAAGAATGGTCAGACTGTCTTCCTTCCTTCCTCGTTTTCACTCTAGTTCCCTGAGGCATTCCGCAAAAACTGGTTTGGAATAACCCACAAGTACCAGCTTAAATTTGGTTTGAAAAATTCTAACACGTGGATAATAAGTTAAGGGGCCTATTTTGAGTTGAATAAACAAGAAAAAAAATTTGAATTTTATAGGCCAATAAAACGAAAAATTCCCTATAAATTTATTGAAAATTATAAAAAATATTTTTTTGAAGATTTTGGATCGAAGAATTGGACAACGTAATTCCCAACTTACCGAAGAAAATAAAGGAGAAAAACGTTTTATTTTTCAACAAAAAAAGTTGGCCGAAAAAAAGGATGCCGAAATTGGAGGTTTTTTTTAAAAAGTTTTGTTCTTATCCCAAAAGAAGGGCAGAATCGTTTTTTTCGTTACCTGCTAGGAATGGAAAAATGGAGAAAAATGGATACGGACAAAAAAAAACTCGGACAGACAAGAAACGGACGGAAATGTTTTGTCTGTCCGAGTTTTTTTTTGTTTGTCCGTGTCCATCCGCCTCCATTCTTCCTTTCCTTGCAAGTAATGAAAAAACCGATTCCGTCCTTCTTTTGGGTTAGGGTCAAGAGTTTTGTTCAGTTAATTTCCCCAAAAAATTCCTTTTTAGTTAAAAATGTCGATTCTCAAAAGCATTCTGAAATTGAAGGGTTTGGTTTAAAACGGGTTCACTGGAGAAATATGGGGAATTCTGATGAAAGTAGCAATGAGGGATCTGATGATGAAAGTTTTGGAAATAAATCTAAACGGGCAAAGTTTGTTTAAAAAATAAAATTTTTGAGTTTTATATTTACATGTAGAGTTGCGAGATGTCCGACCTAAAAACGGTCGAGACAGGGCTCATTCGATAGAGAATGTGCCCTTTCTAATAAGGATTTTGAGCCGTTTTTGCACGTTTTTTTGAACGGCTCAAAATCCTTGCTAGATAGGGCACATTATCGAATGAGCCCGGTCTCGACCTTTTTAGGTCGGACACCTCACAACCTCTCCTTGTTAAAAAAATTACTTAAATTTTATAGATGTTCAATCTTTTTGATTTTAAGAAATTTTCCGAACATAATTAGTCGAGTCAAAAAATAAATATTTTTTGTTCTATTCACATCCAGGCCTAACGTTTCTTAAGTTTTTTTTCTAAGTCTCCCTCAAATTCCATTTAATCCAATATCCATCTGGCCAATTTTTCCAATAAAATTATGTTTAAAAAACTCCAATTTTTAAAATTAATTTTTAAGAAAAGAATCCTTGGCCGAATTAGTTGCCCATGACCGCCAAATGCGTGCATTAAAATCAATGTTAAAAGACGAACAAGAAGAAAAGACTGAACGTTTGGATATTTGTTTTAAAGAAATTAAACAATTTGGAGGGTTAAATCAAATTAGTAGACAATCTAATAAAATAAGGGAGGATGAAGAAGGATTGGAGGATAATTATGATTTTTTGGTAAAAATTTTTTTATTTAATTTATTTATATTTTGGTAAATATAAAATGTGTGGGGACTAACTCAAGGAATATGAACTCGAGGAACAGACAAGTCAAGGAAAAGACAGGTCAAGGAACGACTAACTCAAGGAATATTTTAAAAATCGAAATTTTTTGAAAAATCAAAATATTTAAAAAAAATAAGAATTTAAAACAAATTAAAATACTTTAAAAAGCAGAATTTAAAAAAATTCAGAAAAATTCTAATTTTTCAAAAAATTCTGATTTTTAAAATATTCTATGAATTAGTCGTTCCTTGACCTGTCTTTTCCTCGACTTGTCTGTTCCTTGAGTTAGCCCGACACGATATAAAATAATATTTTTATTTTTCTCAATAAATTTTAAAGTATTTTTTAGGTAATTTTTAATTAGAAAATTTTTTTAAGTATCATCAGCTTCAATTTCAACCAACTATTGCTGCTCAACCTAATAATGTTTTGCTTGAAAATAAATTAAATAAAACAGTTGATCAACAAAAGTATAGTTTTTTGTTTGTTTAAAAAATAATTAGCTTGAAAATTAAATTTTTCTAAAAAAAATTCCCCTCCTCTGGTAATTAAATATTTTTGCTAGGGGTTTTGACTTGTAGGTGAGTGAAAGATGGAATTTAAAAGATTGGGGGAATTGTTTTCTTTAAATATTTTCAGTCATTTATTTAATTAATTTTTGGGTTAATTTGCCTAAAAAATTTTTTTTTTAATTTTTTTCTTTAAAGAAAAGAGAAGAAAACTTTGGAAAATTCAGAACAATTAGAAAAAGAAGAAAAAGCTAAAAAAGCCGTTCAGTCAAAAATTGCCAAAGAAAGGGAAAAGAAATGGGCAAAAAGAGCAAAAGATGAAAGAAGAAATACAATTAAATATTTAAGGAAAGAAGCTAAAAATTCTGCAAAGTAAGGGAAAAATCATTTTTTTTAATTTTAATTAATTTTTAAAGACTTTTTATTGAGAAAAGGAGACAAATAAGAAAAGAAAGAGATGAAAAAACTAAAAGGATTTTGCAATCTTTAGAAGTACAAGAATCGGAATATAAAAAATTACAGGCAATTGGTGGAAAACTCTGAAAAGAAATTTTTTTGTTTTTTAATTAAAAATATTGTTAAATATTTATTTATTTTTTGAATGTTTTCTCCTCAATTAGGACGAGTCCACCCCTGAAGACCTACACTACGTAGACTTACACCCTGAAGACGTAATGTCCCTTCGGTGGGTTTGGAGGGATTAAATGAGATAAAGAGGAATTAAGGGAATCTTGATTCCCCGGTATCTTGGGTGGACCAAATAAATTAACGTTAAAAATGTCATATATAGTGATAAAGGATTGATCAGAATTTTAGCAGAAACTTGGACCCATTTAGTCAAAAAACTTTGGCCTTCAAATTTTTTAAAACTCTTGGTCTTAAAAACTTCAATTGGAACCGATTTTTCTGACCGACCTATAAAATAGCTACACTATTTTTTGCCTCGTACTTTGTCACATTTTTGCTCATACATCGTACAAAATGCTAGTGTGTTAATTGTACGAATTTTGTTAAATGTATGTGAAATTTGGTAAAATTTGGTCGTTTCTTCACTATTGATTTAATCAAGACGTAGACATTTACCGAAAAAGTTTAAAATTTTTCAAAACAGGATTTTTACTAACTTAGCAAATCAAATCTTTTGTTGTATCCTTGTACAACAATAAAGAAGCAATACAATAATGTGTTTATTACACAATAGAAATACAATATACCTATGTAGTTATTGAAATAGAATAAGGTTGGGGTATTTAGGATAAGCAATTAGGAGATACGGACTAACAATTATGTGAGGCTTTTATAGTAACACCACCATAACATATCAATATCAGTTCAATTTCACTGATTCAGCCTCGAATCGTTCATAACATTGATCCTAACCATTTAAATAATTAGTATCTGATGAAAGCAATCCTGTAGCTAAGATAATCGCATCCAGAGCTTCATAATAATTATTTATATCGTTGAAATATGGCTTAAAATATGGTCTTGAGACTAGGGAAAAGGAATCGTCTTTTATTGTCAACTACCGCCGATAAATTTTGTTTTTATGAAGCATTTTGATGTTTGTCTCCTCTTTGATTTCCCACAATACATCGAAATCACGCTAAAATTAATAATAAAATCCAACAAAAGGAATTCTCGTGCGAACTTCCCGCAATAAGACTGGAAGTCTGGATGGATGTTTTTGGATGGACCTGCCAATTAAACCTTGATCCAAAGATTTAAATTCCAAAGGCCTCTCATTACTCAACCCTTACTCTCTGCACTAACTAATGATGAAAAGCAAAATGTTATCTGTTTTCTTGATAAATTGGGTATTAAGATTTGCCCTCCTCCCACAGACAAAATTTCCAATTGCGGTGCTAAAAAATAAATTTGGCTTCTTGGCCTTTGTGAAGCCAGTGCCTGAAACTCGTGCTTTGTAGCACCTCTAATTTTGGCCTCGTACTTAAAATAATTACATATTTTCGCTTGTACTCTTACCCTGGCCCTATTTTGAAATCGTAACTCCAACTAACACCTCTTGATTATTCATAATTATGAAATATCCAAAAAAAAATCAAAATTTTTTATGTTTTTTGATTCATAAATCACCAGAATTTTTGATTCTTCAGAATTTTAGACGATTTGCTCTCTAATATTCTACATTCCTTCTCTTGATCTAATCATGACTAAGGGTCTTGAACATTAATTACACATTATATTACTGATATGTATGTACATTACTGACAAACTTTTATGTGTGTAACTTTTTTCTACGGATTTTATTCTTTCATTAATTAAATATATATATATTTTAATTTAAATCTTTAAATTTTAGACATTGAATAATCAATTGATCAAGTTTATTTATTTAGATGAATCTGATTAATTGATCCATTGCTTATATTCTTGCCTATATTGGGGAATAGAGAGAGAGAGAAAGAGATGAAGGGAAGGGAAGGGAGGGATGGGGAGGCACCTATCTTTACGAATCTCTTACAACTATAAATTATGCCTTACTACATATATATTATATACATTTATTAAATATATGTCTTTAATTTTCAATCAACATAAGGAGTTAAATAATTATATTATTTATTAGGTAATAATTTTTAATAAATATGTTTACTGATTTATTATTTTAAATTTTAAAATTTCTTAATAAATGTTTAATAATAATAGCAAAAATAAACAAAGTTTGCTTTCGATTGAAAATACTAATACATACATTAATATCATGTTTTTATTCTAACAGTATTCAAAACAAAATAAATTTAGGACAATAAATCTTGTAAGAGTATTCTCTCGATTAATTCCCCTGGGGAATTGATATTTCAACCCATCTGTGGGATGGGGAATTATTCGAGTTTTGCCATTTGAACGTACAGTAGGGTATTTGGGGGTGGGGAATCATTATTTCAATCCTTCTCTGGCAGGGGGAATTAATCGAGTGAGGGGAATTAATCGAGAAAATACGGCATTTTCAAATTTAGATTTATTTGAACTTATTTGCCATATTAAGGCTTAGATGTTTATTGTAATATTTTATTTTGAAGGAATAAAATATTTATTAAAAGATAGGAGATAAATTAAAAAATTATAATTATTGTCAGCTTCTGTAACTTTTAAACCAGCAATATCATTTATAAGATGTTTTTTACCAAGTTTATAATGTTCGTGCTGTGGAAAAATGCATTGTATGGTAGATGGAATAGAACCATCATGGAAAAGGCCCAAACCGAAGCACAACCGACTGTGCCACCATCCAACCCGGGGATAGGTCATTTATTTTCATTTATGTTCCTACTGCAAGTGCGGACACAATTAAGTTTAAAAAACAATTTTAATTAACAAATAATTTAAAACAATTTTTATAAATTTTAAACAATATTAAATTCTTACCCTAGTTAAATCAATCAATTTATTCATTAAAGCAATAAGGTTTATCAAGCATTTGCGTCGCGCTTATTCCTCGTCTATCTTGGCAAAAAGTTAATAGAGGCAAATGGGAGAGGTGAAAGAGAGGGGCAAGGAGGGAGGGAGAAGGAAAGGAGGGAGGGAGAGAGGGGCAAGGAGGGAGGGAGAGGGCAAGGAGGGAGGGAGAAGGAAAGGAGGGAGGGAGAGAGGGAAAGGAGCAGGGAGAGAGGCAAAAAAGGTACATTTTCAAAGCTTTTATTCTTAAATTTCATTAATTTTAAATATTAGTTAATAGATGCCCTTACCTTAATATTAAGCAGATCAAACAAAATAGTATTTTTAAATATATTTATTTACTCTTTTAAAAATTTATCTTATTTTATCTTTAATTTAATGAAGAATTTTGAAATTATTTATAAAATTTATTATAATTAATTAAATTGTTTTATCCTCAATTCTATATTTATTAATATTTAAAAAATAATAATTATTATTGTTATAATTATTTTTATATACATATTTCTTAATTTTAAATCTTAATTCTAAAAAATTCCAAAAATTAAAAATTTTTCTTTATTTGACCTTTAATTAAAAGAAAATCTGAAATTATAGAAAATATTTTGAATTTAAAATTATTTTTTTCCAAATTATTATGTATTTAATTTAATAAAAATATTTTTTAAGACATTTATTCATAAATTGAAAAAAAACATTTATTTATGTCGTCAAAAAATTCAGAAATTCCAAATTTATATTATATACACAAACAATTAGTTTTGCCTAATTCGGAATATTCGGATAAATTAAATGAAGCAATTTCTAGAGAATTAATTGCTAGATTTGGGACAATGTCACAAGCATTAATTAATAGGTATTAATTTATTTATTAAAAATAAATTAAAAATTAATTTATTTTTAATTATTTTTAGACATGTAAAAAATATTTATAATAATGAAAATGTTTTACAAAACAGTCTAAGTCCAACTGATTTTCGAAATATTTCAATTGAAGAAAATGAAGGGGAAGAAAGTAATGAAATGAATAATGATGATAGTTTTGATGATAGTGATAGTGTTAAAATAATTTTTGGGTATACAAAAGAAAGTTGGCCTATTGGTGAAGAAGAGGCAAGAGAAAATTTTTTTAATTAAAAGCAACCCGCAGTTGCGGGCTGGGGCCAAAAAACGCAACAAAAGGCCAAAAATGGACGCAAAACGCATTGCATCCGCCCCTGGTTCCCCCACTTTTGACACGTTTTCTTAAATTTTTGAAAAAATCTTCGGATAACTATTGGAAATTTTCTTGTTTTGGGACTCGGATTCACCAAGTTTAAAAACTTATTTCTTAAAACTTTCACAGCAAAGACTTATCTTTATTTGGATATACATAATATACAAAAATGATTTTTCTCATGGAAATGTTTTATACCTTTATCCCATTCTTGACTTTGTTTCTAAAAAATTTCATTCCTTTTATTTAAAAGTTATCCTTCCTTTAAGTTTAAGAATTTAATTATTTTTTTTACTTAATAATATTTTTGTCTTATTTTAGGAAAGAGAAATAACTCCTTGGAGAATTAATTTCCTCAAAGAGCTTACTTTAAATCATTGGACAAGTAAACGTAAACAAATTTTACTTTCTCGAGATAAATATTTGGCAATGATTGAAAATGTTAGACAATTTGGAAATGGTATTAGTGAAATAGAAGGAGGAGAAGGAATAATAGAAGATAATCAAAATACTATTTTATCCCAATTTTACCCCTCATTTTCTTCCTCTTCAACAACAAATTATTCTTCTCCTTCAATGTCCACAACAAATTTAAACAAAAAACCTTATTTAAAATATAAAATTGTTCAACTTGGGGAAGAAAAAATAATTGAAATGTTGGCAGAACGTAAAGATTCTGAAAGACTTTTTCTTTATAACGAACAAATTTTTGATGTTTTATATAAAATACATATGGATACTAGACATGGACGGAGTATGTCTATGTACAGTATGATTAAAAATAAGGTTTTTAATTGAAAAATGAATTTTTTTTGAAATTAAAAAAAATTTATTTTCAGTTTGCAAACATCACTATAGAACAAATAAAATTATTTTTAAGTTCTTGTGAAGGGTGTAAAAATTGGAATAAAAATGAAAAAAAACTTTATACGCTTTTGGCTAATAATCCAAATAAAGAAAAGGTTAAAATTAAAATTTTTTTTAGATATTTACTAGGGACTTGGTAAGAAAAAACGATTGATTGTCGGAGAGAAGGAACTCAGTCCTATTGTCTGAATATCAGTCTCGTCTTTAATATTTATTGATAAAAGGGGAAATATTATTTAAAATTATTTTTCTAAAATATTAAATTTTAGAGAAACTTTCTTATTGTTTATGTTTCTAAAACACTAAATTAAATTAATTTTATTTTAGAAAATTGAATATGCAAAATTCTTTGATTTTGAAGAAAAAACAATTGGATGTCGTTATTGTCCATACAAAAAGATAATTAAAGAAAATATGAAATCAACAAATGCCCTCAGAAGTCATTTAAAGAAATATCATTTAAGTATTTTGAGAGAAGTTCGAAAGGAAGAAATGGATATTGAAGTTGTTGAAAATGAGTGATTTTTCCTATAATATTTGTGATTCAAATACCCCATCGTCTCAATTGATAATTATTATTTTCTAAATTTGTATTTTCCTTTTACTCCCAAAATCTAGAAGCTAAATGCTACAAGAATTATGAACCTGCATCAGGACTGGACACAAAAAATTTCCAGCCTGACCTGAACAAAACCTTTCTCAAAAGTTAATATACCGTATATTCCCTAAAATTTGAAAGAAGGGAAGAAACCATCAAAAATTCTCTTCAAAATTTTGACCCAAATACCTAATCATTTAAAAACAGATTTATTTATTTTTAAAAATATTTTCATATTAATTTATTTTTTGTAAATTTTATATTTTGCTAGATTTATTTTAAAGGATAAGTATATTTAATCGAGTCAAACATTGTTGTGATATAATTTTTATAAGTAGGTTGTCATTAATTGCGGGGAAAATACCTAACCGCTTAACGAGATACTAACATAAGGATATAGAAAGAGTTTAGCAAATGTTTAGCCACCGGGCAGGATTTGAACCTGAGACCTCCTTAAAGTTATTGCTGTTTTTGGGGGTTTATGTTTTGTTTGTGTGTTTTGGCGAGGCTACAATTCCAATACATATTTAAATTTATTAAAAATACAAAAATAATACAAAAATAAATACAAAAATATTAAAAAATTAATGGCATTTTTTATGTATAAATTATTGCTCTTTTAGTATCTTTCCAATAAAATTCTTCACCAAATTGCACATTTATCTACCGGATTCATAGGAGAACCACTTGGACAAGCAAAAATTTTAGCAAAATGTGGAGAATTTTGGAGAGGTATATTTACTCTAGCAGGCACTACAGAATGTTGTTCTGTCATTATTCTTTGTCTAAGCCATGTTGAACCCAACCGAGAGCATTGACGCTAAAAAAATTAAAAAATAATAATTTTTCTGAGTAAAAAATATTTACAAAGGCATAATGAATAAAGAATAATTGATCTCCATTAAATTCTTCAAGCCCATCAATTTTTCCAAAAATATTTTGATCGAGGGAAGACGAACTTCTTTTTAGTACTTGCCATGCTTTAAAGGCAGCATTTAATCCTCCATTATCGGCAATATTTTCGTTAACGGTTAAAGTTCCGTTTAAGTTAATCCAAACACCGTCAATTTGCACCTATAAATTTAATAATTAATTTAAAATTATTAAAATATTATTTGATCTATTAGATTTCATCCTCTTCGATTCCAATAAACACAAAAATATCTACCTTCGAATTTCCATATTGTTTAACAAAACATTCCTTCTTTTTTTGAAATATTGCCCTCATTTGGGGGCCTAACCAATCCTCCATTTGACCATTACCATTATAATAAGACCCCCAATCATCGAAAGCATGACTTAATTCATGCCCAAGGGTTACCCCAATTCCAGCATAATTCATAACTGCCAAAAAATCCTTGCTGAAAATTGGAGGGTTTAAGTATCCATTTAAGGAAACTAGAGCATTAGTTTCTCTACTATAATAAGCATTAACTAGCCAAGAAGAATCATAATAATCATTTGTTGCCATTTGACGAAGAAAACTTGCTCCTATTTTTTAATTTTTAATATTGGTAAATTCTTTTTAAAGAAAATACCCTCAAAGGTATGAACCATTTCTGCAAAAGGCACATCCGTTCTAAGTGGATTATAATGTCTATAAATTCCTTCCAAATAATTATTATCAAATATTCTCTCAAAATAAACAGCATTTGCCTGCAACATTTGTAATTTTGTTAAGGCTTTTCCTTTAGTAACTGTATCGAGCCAAGGATTGTCTTTAAAAATACATATTAACAATTTTTATTAAAAATTAAGGAAGATATTTTTGTAATAAAGGAATTTATTATTATCATCCTAATATAAATTTATTTTTAGTAAAAAAAATTAATCTTCCTTCCATACTTTTTGGAGGGGTTTTCCATACTCTCCCAAAAATTTAAATATAAATTTCTCTCTTACTTTCCAACATTCTTTTAAATTCCGAATAAACACTCGAATATATTTTCCCAATTTCTGTCCGTACTCCACTTTCAAGATGTTTAGACAAATATAATCTGTCAAATATTTGTGGAAAGTACCATTCAATAAATTTTTCACATTTTTCGTTTGTTGTCATCCAACTTTTTGTCATTGCACATCTTTTATAAATTGGGGATGCTGGAACTTCTTCTTCAACTAATAATAATATTTTTTAAAATTTTATACATATTTCCTTTTCTTTTTATTTATTTTCCCCTAATCAGTGCTGAGTATTTGGCATCTGTTGGCTCCGGCTTCGAGCTTTAAAAATCTTGGTCCGACTCTGAGCTCCGGGTTTTTAAAATCTTAGCACCGGCTCCAGCTCCCGGTTTGGAGCCATATCAGCACTACCCCTAATATTTAACTTAAATTCTCTTCATCAAGAGAATTATTCTACTAACTTTTAATTTTCAAAAATTTTAATTTTCAACTACCTTTTGGAGGTTTAGAATTAACATAATGTAACGTATATCTTTTATCCATTTGTGGCATAAAAGTCCACAAAGTATTCCAGTCCAAATAATCAGAGATTTCTTGTTCACTAAATTCTCCAATTATTTTCCCCATCCTTTGAAGAAATGAAGGGTCTGATAAATGAATTTCTGTTTGAGAATCTACAACAAGTCCAACAGGCGAAAGAAGATTTTGAACAAATTTGGTCCAATTAAATGCCGAAATAAAAGCATTGGGTGTATCGAGTTGGGAAAGTTTTAAATAATTTTTGGAGCCAGAAGGGCCGCTATCGTATATTGAATTAAAATCTAATAATAAAGATTTAAATTATTTCCTTTAATTATCTCTAACCTAATTGTTTTGCCAATTTATTTTCAACTTTAAATAAATTTCTCACACGCCTTTCAGCCTCGGAAAGAATTAATTCTTTAACTTGAGTACCATTACAATTTGGAATTATTTCTCCCTTAAATTTTTGGATTTTATAAAAATTTCAGGTAATTTCAGAGTTACTTTAAATAAATTATTCGAGGGTAACAAGACGGGTTGAATTTTTTGTTTTAATGAATACCAAACATCATCTTCCAATAAATTTTGGATAATCATTCCATAACGAGTAGCTAATAATTCTTCTCTCTTTAAAATTAAAGGAAAATAATTATTTTTCTTTTTAATTAAAATTATTATTATTATTATTAAATTATTATTATTATAAAAATAATTATTTTAATTATTATTAATAGGGAGTGGCAAAATATGCACGGAAAATCCCAAAATATGCGCATATATATGCACCGAAAAAACCATAAATATGCACCAAAATATGCCAAATTTGCCGAAATATGCACTAAATATGCAGCAAAAATAATGAAAATGTGCTTTAAAAATCAATATTTCATGTTAAAAATACAAATTTAGCATTAAAATTGGAGTTTAAAAGCACTTTTAGAAGATTTTATTAACTTAAAATTCAACCAAAAAAATTTTTTTGAAAGAAATTTTTCCCGAAAAATTTTTCTAAAAAATTTTTCCAACAAATTTTTATCAAAAAATTTTTTGCTTAAAAAATTCCAAAATTTTGAAAAATTTGCCCGATTTTTACTAAAATTTTTAAAAAAATTCCAAAATATGCACAAATTTAGGTAAAAATATGCAAAATTTCCCAAAATATGCCTCGATATGCAAATATGCACAAAAGTACCGAAATATGCAAAAATATGCTATAGGAACCCGGTCCCTAATGTTCGTACCGACGTAAAAACACCATTTTTGAGCGTTTCAGATCATGGCATATCCGCATACAAAATATGCATTTGCATGTTTTGCCACTCCCTAATTATTAAAGAATAATTATTTAGAATAATAATTATTATTAAAAGAATAATTATTTTAATTATTTTATTTTTAATTAAAATTATTATTACTTTATTTATATTTCTTTCTCTATAATTTGAAATTAATGATTTTGGTTGGACACCTTTAAAATAAAATTTATTTTTCAACATTATTTATTTTTTTACCTAATGATTTTCTCATTAAATTAGTTCTAGGTTTATTTGTATTAAATAAAGGTGTTAATTGAAAGAAAACATTAATTGGGAAAGCTTTCAAAGCCCAATCAGTATCGAAAATTCTTTTGTTATTATTTCCTTTTTGTGTTAAAATATTTAATTTTGAAAGAATAACATCGCTGCTTTGAGTTAATTTATTTGATGATTGAATACAGGCACTGTGGAATCCGTAAAGTTTTTGAATTAAATTTTGAGGTAAATTGGGGACTGAAGATGGAGGGTTGGCAAGTAAATCTTTAATTTTTTTAAAATTAATTTTTGAATAATTTATTTATTTTAAAACCTTCCAATATTTTTTGTGTTTGTTGCCGTCTAGAGGCTGTTGTACTGATTTCTGAACAATCAGTACTGAAAAGATAAATAAATTTTTTATAATATTTTAATTAAAATTATTGATAAACTATAAATTAAAATTCTAAAAGTTTCCCTAACCGGTAATTAAAATTAACAAAAATTTCTCTTATTATTAGACTCTGCTTCATAACTATAACTCCGCCCTGATTTTTCGAGTTTTCACGAGATCAAAATATATGTTTGCTGAAATTTTTATAGATTTTTCCTAATGTTTTGAAGCAATTTTCTTTAAGTGGAGTTATAGTTATGGAGCACCTATTTTTATGAAGGTGAAGCACTTATGAAGCACCTATTTTTATGAAGCACCTATTTTATGAAGCACCTATTTTTATGAAGCACCTATTTTTCTTATGAAGCACCTATTTTTCCAAAAAGCACCTATTTTTTGGAAAAATGAAGCACCTATGAAGCACCTATTTTGAAGCACCTATTTTTCCAAAAAAATTTTAAAAATATTTTCAATTTGTCATTAATTAAAAATTTTTTTTCTGAGTAATATGGAATATAGATAATATATCATTTTATAATAGTTTCAGTTAAGTTGGGCTTTAAAATCATGCCTAAACACGAAAAATCAGGGTGGAGGTATAGTTAACAATTTTTAAAATTAATTTTCTTTTACCGTGGTATATTTTTCCTATCAAATCCATCACAAACATATTTATAAAAATCATTACAAGGCTCTAATTTTTTATTTAAAGATTCAATTAATTCTGGATATTTAAAGGGCAATATTGGAGTAAAAATAAAATTAAATAAAATAAAAATAATTGAAAGAAAATTTGTTGTTTTTGGCATTTTTTGTTGAATAAAAAAATAAATTTGTTTTTAAAAAATATTTTTGAGAGCAAATATTTTTGTTGTGAATAACTTAAAATTATTATTTTTTATAATTAAATTTTTTTTGAAATAAATATTTTATATATAAAAATTGTATTAGTTTTATATTAAAAAAATTTATTTATTAGCTATATTTTTTTTAAAAATGTGGACAGACATTTTTTTGAATAAATAAACAAAAACAACTTAATAATTGCCCAAATTTTAATTCCGGAACTAAAATAAAAATGGAAAAAAAATTTTGAAAAAAACTTGTGTAGCATTAAATATATTTGGGATTATTTTACTAAAATATTTATTAATAAAATATTCAAAACAAATAATATTTTATATGTTAAAAATTAGAAATATATTTTTTACATTAAAAATAGGGGAACTAATTTCTAAATAAAAAACTAAATAAAAAATTAAATAGAAAATTTAAAAAAATTTTAACATTTTAATTTTTTTTGTGTTGAAAATAATTTTGAATGATTATAGTAATTTAATTTTTTTTTAATTTATATATATTAAAATAATTTACTTACCTTTTTTTACACATTCCACTCGGTTGACCAAAGACAGACATTTTTGGCATCATTTCACAGAACCTGCACGGGATTAAAAGGCGCGTGTAAAGAACACACGTTCTTTTTACCTTTTTTTGTTCCTTTTTAAACTTTAATTAACTCGATCAATCAAATTTTTGGGAAATGAAAAAAAAGTGAAAAGATCAGATGTTAATTTTGGATATAAAAATTTCTGTTAAAATGCAAAAGAACAGAAATAGTCCAAATTTTTTGGTTTTGTAGGAAAAAGGGGAATGATTAAATACACGTGAATTGATTATGAAAGAAGGGAAGGAAGAAGTTGGAAGGATGAAAAGGGGAATTAGAAGTTACTAATTCATTTTTAGGCGCAGAAATAAGGTAAGGAGTGAGAAATCATTAAATGTGTAATTTCGGAGGACGAATTTGGCCTTCGAATTGAGGATTTTAGAGATAGACTGCGAGTATATTCAACTAATTTTTTTGAAATAAAATCGTGGATTATGTCTATATTTTTGTTTCAATTCTGATAGTTTTGTAGCAAAAGATATCGGCGCCTAAAAATCACTTTCCGAGTGATTGGTGTTAAAGGAAGGGGAGGGGGGAGGGGGAGAGGAAAGGAAAGGAAGTAAAGAGAGAAAATGCGAAAAGGAAGACTGGACTCTCGACTGTTTCTAATTTTAGAAAAATAATTTAAAATTAAAAAAAAAGTTCAAAAATAGTTTAGTTAAATTTTAATTTAATTTTAAATTGAACTACTTTTAATTTAAAATACAAAACATAAAATTATAATTGATTAAAATTAAACAAAAGGAAATTTAAAAAAGAAATGCAACGTTTTATTGTTTAATTTTTAAATAGGCAACAGATGAAAGAAAGAAAAAAAATTTAATTTTAAATATAGAAAGATCAAAAAACTTTTAAAGAAGTAAAATAAATTAATTGAGAAATTAGACAAAAATTTTTAAAAATTCGTTATACTTAGGTTGAGAGTATTAGTATTTTATCTTTACAATTTAATGCTAGGATTCTGATTTTTTTCCAGAAAATAGGCAACTCTCTTAGGATCTTAAGAAATATAATTCGAAGTCTGAAAACATTTAGTTGAATTTTAATAATTATTTAATCCGGTTAGCACAAGGGGGGCTCATTACCGCATATCCTTTAATAACTACCCTGGGTAATTATTGTTTCAACCTTCCGCTGGAGGGAGTAATAAATCGAGGGAGGGTAACTTTATAAGGTTTGAAATTTCAACGAGTTTTAGGGCATTTGCTTGGGGGTTTGGGGGTAATTATTGTTTCAATCTATCACTGGATGGGGTAATTAATAAAAGTGGGGTAATTATTTGAAGGAGAGCAGGATATACAGAAGGTAGATTAATTATTTTTCATAAATTTACAAAATATTTTTACTTAATTAAAAAACACTTATTTAATAATTCTTAGTATTATCTTCATAATTCCCCCATCCATACTTTCGGAAAAATTCATCATAAAATTCAGCAATTACAGTTTCATCACTTACACGATAATCTTAAATTAAGTATTTTGTAAAAAATTTAAATAATTAAATAATTACGATAAGGATAATGAGGAGTTTGTGGTTGGAATTGATTAGAAGGTTGGTGTAGATGTAAAGCATTATTAGAATGTTTAGGTGATGAATGCTTTTTTTCTAAACAAATTAGCAGAAAATTAAAAATAAGTTAATTAATTAAATTTGTAGTAGGAGGAATATTACTTGGAAAAGTGGAGCTCTTCGAAGAGTAGGCAAAAACAAGTGTACTATTAAATACCGAATAAGATTAAAAAATTCTAAATTTGGAAAATCAGAATTAAATGATTATGTATTCCTAATTATCTGTTTGCCAGTTTTTAAAACAAATTATATACTAATTTTACTTTTTTCTCGATGAATTTTAAGTTTTTCATTTTTATAAATAACATATTCACTTTCCGAACTACTTGACGAACTACTTTCCGAACTTGTTGATTTTTCATAAGAGACATTAATTGTTTCCGGTTTATTATCTAAATGAGTACTCGTTGAACATTCACCCTTTTCTGGTATTTGTTCAATTGTTTCTTTTCCTTTTTTACTCGATTCTTCTCCTTTATTTACAGTTTCATTATTTTCTTGATTTTCAGTATTTATTTGTGAATCTGGACCCTTATTTTCTGGATTTTCAACAGATTCTTCCACTCCTTTAGACCCCTCACCCTGTACATTTCCTGTTGTTTGTTCAGATATTTCCGGATCTATTAAAAATATTAAGATGGAAAATAAGTTAGGTCGGCGACTAGAAAAGGTGCTTATAAATGCCACTTTATGAACATCCCCCATATTTATTTGTCCAAGCAGATCCCAGAAATTTTGAATTTTTTTGAAAAAAAATACTGATATAAATTGTGACATATATCCATAATGTGACAATATTATCATGGAATATTAATTATTACAAAACTTAGTCGCTACTCAAAATAACAAAATAATAATAAATTTATTTTTATAATATTTATTAAAATAACCAGTTTGTGTACTTTCATCTACTACAGGAACTCCTTCAATTCTCCTACTACCAAATCCTTCTCTAAAACTTCTCCCATCCAACCGTAATTCCTCAGCTTCATTATTTACAATTTCTTCTTCAATTTCATCTTCATCAACTTGATTGTGATTAATATTTTTAAATATAGATTTTACTTTTTTAAGAAATGTTGGTCGTTTCGGTTCAAATAAATAAGTATATTCGGGACTTTGACCGTTCTTTAATTTTAAATATAAATTTAATTTTTATTTAAAAACATAGAAAAACACCTGCAAAATAGGCATAACTAAATGTGCTTCAAAAACTTTTTTTTCTCTCAATTTATTATTTTTGTTGAAAATGATAGATTCTCTAAAAATTAAAATTAATTCAAAAATAATTTTTATTGCCTATTTATATAGATAAATATGATAAAAATTATTTTTCCGGGAATAGAAACCGGATTTTAGAGTTTGTGCTCATGTCAGTCTAATAATAATATCTATTTTATATTCTAATAATAAAATAATTACTTTCCAGAAGATTTCTTTTTCATAAAAACAACTTTATTACAATCCATCACCGGACATTTATCTTCAAAATTAGTTTTTATTATATTTACATTATCTGTATTTGTTTCTTGAGGAGGTAAATGGGAAGAAGAAGAAGCTACTTCTAGCTGCGTTGTTGGAGATCCATGAGAACAGGTAGAAAGTGAAGAAGAGGATGAACAAGAAGGAAGATGATGTGGAGGTGTTGATGGAAGGGGTGGGGGTGGAAGGGGATCTCCTTCTTCTTCATTTTTATCTGCATTAGTTTGAGGAGCAGAAGGACTTTCTTTACCTTCACCTTCATCTTCCTTAACAGATTCTAAAGCCTGACGTTTCTTTCTATAGTAATGAAGTGAAGCATTTTTCCGAATTCTTAAAAATAAAATTAAGAAAATTTTATAAAATTAATAACCTTTTATTTGCACATTTTTTATGAACAAAATGCTGAAAAATAAAATTTAAAAGATACTAATAAAAAATATTAGTATTTACATTACAACCCGGAATCATGTGTAATTTCTGTACATTTGTTTTTAATTTTGTTTTCTTTCTCAAACTACAAATAGCACAAGATATTGTTGGTACCTTTAAAATATTATTCCAATTTATTAATTAAATTTACTAAATTTATTATTGCTTAGTTCACAGATCTTACCAATAATTTAATATCGACTAAATAAAAGTCTTGAGGACCTTAGTCTCTAATTTCTTCAAAGTTTTTGTCTTAATAATTTCACTAAATTAATTACTAAAGTCAAAACTCATTAATCATACAAGTTTTATATTTTTATTCTATTAATAATATTTAATTTATTTCTCCCAAACATTAAACTAATAAAATTTTTTCTTTCAAAATAATTAAAAAAAACCAACAGCTTTAACACTTATAACCATTGGATAATGTTTTGAAGTTCTGATATAAGATATAACTTTAATTTTCTCCAAATCAACATCTATATTTTTTCCACCTTTCCATTCATCTTCAGAAAGTTCTCTATTAGCCAAAATAAATTTTCTGTCATTTGCCTTCACAATATTAACAATATAATGCATTTTTAAATCGTTCTCTTCAAGTTTAACTAAAAGTTTATCATCCAATGAATTTTTAAATTTAAATCGTAAATAAAGACTTTTATCATTTAAAGGCGAAAAATGTCCAAATTGGAAACGATGTAACCGTTCACAATTTGGATTTTTTAATATCCAAGTATTTGTCTAAAATAAATAAATTAAATCCAAAAATTAATAATTTATATTTTATTTAAATTTGAAGAAATTTTTAAATTTGAAATTTACAAAGCTATATCGAAAAGCATTTCTCAATTCCGGGAAATAATAATTCTTTCAATTTTATTCACGTAAAATCAAAGGGAAGAAATTCAGTAAAAAGGAAGAATTTTCTAAGGAAAAATTTTTTAATTTATATTTACTGTTTCTTAAACACACTATTAATTGTTTATTAACATTTAAAACATTAAAAGCTTTTAAATATTTCAAAATTAGTTATAAAAACAACATTCCCAATTTCATCATGTCTAATTTAAATTCCTTTTTTATTTTTAAACTTTTAAAGTTCATGTATTTTTAACAGGTAAAATAACTTACACGTTCAAGCCCAAAAAGTCTTTCTAAGGAAGAAATTTTTACGTTAATCTTTTTTATATATTTTCCTCTTGCCGGAATCAAATCAAATTCAAAACGAGCTCCCCTTCCATTTTTTGAATCTATAACTGTTTTTTGGTGATATTTACCTCCTTTAATACACTCTTCACATTCTAAATTAACATGCCATCTAAAAATTAATTATAATTTTCAAATTATTTTTTTTGACAAACTTAATAGCTAATTTAGTTTCTTCATGTAATGATGGTGTTATTTCACCACGAAATTTACAACAGCAATCACAATTTTTTATATTAACCGAAAATATTATAATAATAGAAATTAATAATTTAATTTTATTTTTATTTAAAAAATTATTGTCCATCAATTCTTTATTTTTAATTTAATATTAATTTAAATAAACTTTAATTTAATTAAATAAACTGAATAAAATAAATTTTTAATTTATATATTAATCAGCAAAAACAATATTTCAGAAATTTTTCAAAAAAAATATTTCAAAAAAAAAGTTTTTGGGCAATATCGAGAACCTAATAATCACCTTACATGCCCTTTAATATATTTAAAAATGTGATATCAGATTTCGATAAAAAATCATTTATCCTCTCCTAAATATTAACGGAAATGTTTGACGAATTTTTTGGCAAAATTTTCAAGCATTCCTAATATGATTTTTGTAGGTAAAGTTATAATTATGTTGAGGTTATTTTTTAAAAAACTGAAAAAAAATTTTCAATTTTTTCGTTTTGTCGGGTTTATAGTGTGACATGTTTTAATTAATAGAAATTTAAAATCAGTCAGATTGATGCGGTAAGTAGTCGAAAAAGCGAAAATTTATTGGGAGGTTAAGATTATGTGAAGCACTGTATAATTTCTAAAAGTTTTATATTTCCCTATTTAATTAAAAAAACTTTAACTCTAATATTATATTATTTAAATGGATAAAAATGGATAAAAATTCTAAAAATAAAAAAATAAAAGGACAAAGGAATCAATAAAAAATAAATGTCTGTCTGTCTAATATTTTTGACAAACTGTTATAATTGATAAATATAAAAATAATTTTTAATAAAATAAATTTAAAGAGATTAAAGAATTATAAAAGAATAATAAATTAATAAATAGTAAATTTTATTTAGTATAGCCAATGCCAGAATTAAAGTTTTAAGAGAGCGTGTCTCAAAAATTTCAATATTTACAGAGGCGGAAATTTAAATAAGAACACATGTTTCTCGAAATCTCGATGAAGGAGTTGGGTTAAAATTCTTCTTTGCCATTCTTTATCATATCGCTAGAGAAGGTCTTAGAAATTTTTTAAAAATTTTTCTATATTAATTTTCCATAAAAAAACTAAATATAAAAATTTTCCCCATTTAAATTATATACACTGTGTTTCAAAATTATACGCGCACCTGAATTTTTCAATTTTTCTTCATTAATACTTATATTAATATCTTCTAGATTTTTTATATATAAATTAACTAAACAAGAAGAAATATGAACAATTTACCTAAAAAACCAGTAATTTCTTTTTATTTTTAATTTTTTTCAAGATAGGGTGTTTCATAAGTATACGCGCACTTATATAACTAAAGATTTTTGACATTAGGGATGGTTCAAAAAATCGCAAAAATTCCTGTAAACATATCAAGTGATATTAAAAGAAAATACAAAAGAAATGAAGTTCCAGACATAAATAAATGTTTTTTTTCGCTTAAATGACAACATTTATTTTAATAATTATTAGTTATTTGAATCTTATAGAGAAAGCTTAGAATATGTAGTAAAATGAAAGAAAAATAAATATTTTAAATATTTTATTTATTAGATAATCAACAAACAAAATAAATAGGATTTTATTGAGAAGCTTCAAGTTTTTATTTTAAAAGTTAGATTAAATAAAAATTAAAATCTATCAACTGAATAATTATATAAGAAATTGTTTATTAATATTTGAATTTTAATGGATATTATATTATATAATAATAGGAAATAAAATAGGAAATAAAAAAATATAAGAAAAATAAGCGGATATTTAATAAATAAATCAATAAATAAACTTAAACATTTGACTGCCTGTATTAAAGAATATTATGATGCAATTAAAGACCATTTTGAAAAAACGTTTTAATTATTCTATAATTAGGGCTGGGAAATTTACAGCTTCTTCACTCTGAAAGATTAAAAATATTCATTGATCTGAAAATAAATTTAAATACAAAAACAGAAAAATGACGCGTTCTCATATTTTCGATGTTTTATTAATGAATTTTATACTTGCTCATTAAATTGTCTTTGACTATTTTGTAACCAAAAAAGAAATTAGAAACAAGGCATGAGAAAAAAATAAGGAAAAATAGGCAATAAAAAATGTAGGTTTATAAACAAAATTACGCTTGAATTTTTTAAATTTTTTTGTAAAATTTTTTGAGACAGGTTTTTATAAACTTTTTCACCGAAAAATTTTAGATTTTCGAAAATTTTGATCAATTTTTGGAAAATTTTATTACAAAATGACGAAATAAGAACCAAGATATGCATAATTTGTTAGAATATGCACATGCTTCAGTTCAATATATTTGTTAATATTGAAGAATTTTCTGTGCTTCAGTTTTAGCATTTTCTGTGCTTCAGTTTTGAATTGAAGCATTTTCTGTGCTTCAGTTTTGAATTGAAGCATTTTCTGTGCTTCAGTTTTGTATTGAAGCATTTTCTGTGCTTCAGTTTTGAATTGAAGCATTTTCTGTGCTTCAGTTTTGAACTGAAGCATTTTCTGTGCTTCAGTTTTGAATTGAAGCATTTTCTGTGCTTCAGTTTTGAACTGAAGCATTTTCTGTGCTTCAGTTTTGAATTGAAGCATTTTTTGTGCTTCAGTTTTGAATTGAAGCATTTCTGTGTTTCAATTTTGAAATGAAGCATTAGCTGTGCTTCAGTTTTGAATTGAAGCATTTTCTGTGCTTCAGTTTTGAATTGAAGCATTTTCTGTGCTTCAGTTTTGAATTGAAGCATTTTCTGTGCTTCAGTTTTGAACTGAAGCATTTTCTGTGCTTCAGTTTTGAATTGAAGCATTTTTTGTGCTTCAGTTTTGAATTGAAGCATTTCTGTGTTTCAATTTTGAAATGAAGCATTAGCTGTGCTTCAGTTTTGAATTGAAGCATTTTCTGAGCTTCAGTTTTGAATTGAAGCATTTTCTGTGCTTCAGTTTTGAATTGAAGCATTTTCTGTGCTTCAGTTTTGAACTGAAGCATTTTCTGTGCTTCAGTTTTGAATTGAAGCATTTTCTGTGCTTCAGTTTAGAATTGAAGCATTTTCTGTGCTTCAGTTTTGAATTGAAGCATGTTCTGTGCTTCAGTTTTGAATTGAAGCATTTTCTGTGCTTCAGTTTTGAATTGAAGCATTTTCTGTGCTTCAGTTTTGAATTGAAGCATTTTCTGTGCTTCAGTTTTGAATTGAAGCATTTTCTGTGCTTCAGTTTTGAATTGAAGCATTTTCTGTGCTTCAGTTTTGAATTGAAGCATTTTCTGTGCTTCAGTTTTGAATTGAAGCATTTTCTGTGCTTCAGTTTTGAATTGAAGCATTTTCTGTGCTTCAGTTTTGAATTGAAGC
Organism: Meloidogyne enterolobii; assembly: GCA_963681835.1. Taxonomy (NCBI): domain Eukaryota; kingdom Metazoa; phylum Nematoda; class Chromadorea; order Rhabditida; family Meloidogynidae; genus Meloidogyne; species Meloidogyne enterolobii. The sequence goes on along the minus strand of CAVMJV010000049.1, from coordinate 64,721 downwards.
ATTTTCTGTGCTTCAGTTTTGAATTGAAGCATTTTTTGTGCTTCAGTTTTGAATTGAAGCATTTTCTGTGCTTCAGTTTTGAATTGAAGCATTTTCTGTGCTTCAGTTTTGAATTGCTGCATTTTCTGTGATCCCAGATATGTGGAATCATTACATATTTATTAGTGAAAATCACTTCTTTTTATAATAGTCATAATTATAACAAGAGATATTTGTCGCTGTGCAATTTCAGAAATTAATAAAAAATATTTTTAAGTTTTTTTGAAAACATTAAAAATTTATTACAACTTCAGTTTTGAATTGAAGCATTTTCTGTGCTTCAGTTTTGAATTGAAGCATTTTCTGTGCTTCAGTTTTGAATTGAAGCATTTTCTGTGCTTCAGTTTTGAATTGAAGCATTTTCTGTGCTTCAGTTTTGAATTGAAGCATTTTCTTTGCTGCAGTTTTGAATTGAAGCATTTTCTGTGCTGCAGTTTTGAATTGAAGCATTTTCTGTGATTCAGTTTTGAATTTAAGCATTTTCTGCGCTGCAGTTTTGAATTGAAGCATTTTCTGTGCTTCAGTTTTGAATTGAAGCATTTTTTGTGCTTCAGTTTTGAATTGAAGCATTTTCTGTGCTTCAGTTTAGAATTGAAGCATTTTCTGTGCTGCAGTTTTGAATTGAAGCATTTTCTGTGCTTCAGTTTTGAATTGAAGCATTTTCTGTGCTGCAGTTTTGAATTGAAGCATTTTCTGTGCTTCAGTTTTGAATTGAAGCATTTTCTGTGCTGCAGTTTTGAATTGAAGCATTTGAATTGAAGCATTTTCTGTGCTTCAGTTTTGAATTGAAGCATTTTCTGTGCTTCAGTTTTGAATTGAAGCATTTTCTGTGCTTCAGTTTTGAATTGAAGCATTTTCTGTGCTTCAGTTTTGAATTGAAGCATTTTCTGTGCTTCAGTTTTGAATTGAAGCATTTTCTGTGCTTCAGTTTTGAATTGAGCATTTTCTGTGCTTCAGTTTTGAATTGAAGCATTTTCTGTGCTTCATTTTTGAATTGAAGCATTTTCTGTGCTTCAGTTTTGAATTGAAGCATTTTCTGTGCTTCAATTTTGAATTGAAGCATTTTCTGTGCTTCAGTTTTGAATTGAAGCATTTTTTGTGCTTCAGTTTTGAATTGAAGCATTTTCTGTGTTTCAATTTTGAAATGAAGCATTTTCTGTGCTTCAGTTTTGAATTGAAGCATTTTCTGTGCTTCAGTTTTGAATTGAAGCATTTTCTGTGCTTCAGTTTTGAATTGAAGCATTTTCTGTGCTTCAGTTTTGAACTGAAGCATTTTCTGAGCTTCAGTTTTGAATTGAAGCATTTTCTGTGCTTCAGTTTTGAATTGAAGCATTTTCTTTGCTTCAGTTTTGAATTGAAGCATTTTCTGTGCTTCAGTTTTGAATTGAAGCATTTTCTGTGCTTCAGTTTTGAATTGAAGCATTTTCTGTGCTTCAGTTTTGAATTGAAGCATTTTCTGTGCTTCAGTTTTGAATTGAAGCATTTTCTGTGCTTCAGTTTTGAATTGAAGCATTTTCTGTGCTTCAGTTTAGAATTGAAGCATTTTCTGTGCTGCAGTTTTGAATTGAAGCATTTTCTGTGCTTCAGTTTTGAATTGAAGCATTTTCTGTGCTGCAGTTTTGAATTGAAGCATTTTCTGTGCTTCAGTTTTGAATTGAAGCATTTTCTGTGCTGCAGTTTTGAATTGAAGCATTTGAATTGAAGCATTTTCTGTGCTTCAGTTTTGAATTGAAGCATTTTCTGTGCTTCAGTTTTGAATTGAAGCATTTTCTGTGCTTCAGTTTTGAATTGAAGCATTTTCTGTGCTTCAGTTTTGAATTGAAGCATTTTCTGTGCTTCAGTTTTGAATTGAAGCATTTTCTGTGCTTCAGTTTTGAATTGAGCATTTTCTGTGCTTCAGTTTTGAATTGAAGCATTTTCTGTGCTTCATTTTTGAATTGAAGCATTTTCTGTGCTTCAGTTTTGAATTGAAGCATTTTCTGTGCTTCAATTTTGAATTGAAGCATTTTCTGTGCTTCAGTTTTGAATTGAAGCATTTTTTGTGCTTCAGTTTTGAATTGAAGCATTTTCTGTGTTTCAATTTTGAAATGAAGCATTTTCTGTGCTTCAGTTTTGAATTGAAGCATTTTCTGTGCTTCAGTTTTGAATTGAAGCATTTTCTGTGCTTCAGTTTTGAATTGAAGCATTTTCTGTGCTTCAGTTTTGAACTGAAGCATTTTCTGAGCTTCAGTTTTGAATTGAAGCATTTTCTGTGCTTCAGTTTTGAATTGAAGCATTTTCTTTGCTTCAGTTTTGAATTGAAGCATTTTCTGTGCTTCAGTTTTGAATTGAAGCATTTTCTGTGCTTCAGTTTTGAATTGAAGCATTTTCTGTGCTTCAGTTTTGAATTGAAGCATTTTCTGTGCTTCAGTTTTGAATTGAAGCATTTTTTGTGCTTCAGTTTTGAATTGAAGCATTTTCTGTGCTTCAGTTTAGAATTGAAGCATTTTCTGTGCTGCAGTTTTGAATTGAAGCATTTTCTGTGCTTCAGTTTTGAATTGAAGCATTTTCTGTGCTGCAGTTTTGAATTGAAGCATTTTCTGTGCTTCAGTTTTGAATTGAAGCATTTTCTGTGCTGCAGTTTTGAATTGAAGCATTTGAATTGAAGCATTTTCTGTGCTTCAGTTTTGAATTGAAGCATTTTCTGTGCTTCAGTTTTGAATTGAAGCATTTTCTGTGCTTCAGTTTTGAATTGAAGCATTTTCTGTGCTTCAGTTTTGAATTGAAGCATTTTCTGTGCTTCAGTTTTGAATTGAAGCATTTTCTGTGCTTCAGTTTTGAATTGAGCATTTTCTGTGCTTCAGTTTTGAATTGAAGCATTTTCTGTGCTTCATTTTTGAATTGAAGCATTTTCTGTGCTTCAGTTTTGAATTGAAGCATTTTCTGTGCTTCAATTTTGAATTGAAGCATTTTCTGTGCTTCAGTTTTGAATTGAAGCATTTTTTGTGCTTCAGTTTTGAATTGAAGCATTTTCTGTGTTTCAATTTTGAAATGAAGCATTTTCTGTGCTTCAGTTTTGAATTGAAGCATTTTCTGTGCTTCAGTTTTGAATTGAAGCATTTTCTGTGCTTCAGTTTTGAATTGAAGCATTTTCTGTGCTTCAGTTTTGAACTGAAGCATTTTCTGAGCTTCAGTTTTGAATTGAAGCATTTTCTGTGCTTCAGTTTTGAATTGAAGCATTTTCTTTGCTTCAGTTTTGAATTGAAGCATTTTCTGTGCTTCAGTTTTGAATTGAAGCATTTTCTGTGCTTCAGTTTTGAATTGAAGCATTTTCTGTGCTTCAGTTTTGAATTGAAGCATTTTCTGTGCTTCAGTTTTGAATTGAAGCATTTTCTGTGCTTCAGTTTTGAATTGAAGCATTTTCTGTGCTTCAGTTTAGAATTGAAGCATTTTCTGTGCTGCAGTTTTGAATTGAAGCATTTTCTGTGCTTCAGTTTTGAATTGAAGCATTTTCTGTGCTGCAGTTTTGAATTGAAGCATTTTCTGTGCTTCAGTTTTGAATTGAAGCATTTTCTGTGCTGCAGTTTTGAATTGAAGCATTTGAATTGAAGCATTTTCTGTGCTTCAGTTTTGAATTGAAGCATTTTCTGTGCTTCAGTTTTGAATTGAAGCATTTTCTGTGCTTCAGTTTTGAATTGAAGCATTTTCTGTGCTTCAGTTTTGAATTGAAGCATTTTCTGTGCTTCAGTTTTGAATTGAAGCATTTTCTGTGCTTCAGTTTTGAATTGAGCATTTTCTGTGCTTCAGTTTTGAATTGAAGCATTTTCTGTGCTTCATTTTTGAATTGAAGCATTTTCTGTGCTTCAGTTTTGAATTGAAGCATTTTCTGTGCTTCAATTTTGAATTGAAGCATTTTCTGTGCTTCAGTTTTGAATTGAAGCATTTTTTGTGCTTCAGTTTTGAATTGAAGCATTTTCTGTGTTTCAATTTTGAAATGAAGCATTTTCTGTGCTTCAGTTTTGAATTGAAGCATTTTCTGTGCTTCAGTTTTGAATTGAAGCATTTTCTGTGCTTCAGTTTTGAATTGAAGCATTTTCTGTGCTTCAGTTTTGAACTGAAGCATTTTCTGAGCTTCAGTTTTGAATTGAAGCATTTTCTGTGCTTCAGTTTTGAATTGAAGCATTTTCTTTGCTTCAGTTTTGAATTGAAGCATTTTCTGTGCTTCAGTTTTGAATTGAAGCATTTTCTGTGCTTCAGTTTTGAATTGAAGCATTTTCTGTGCTTCAGTTTTGAATTGAAGCATTTTCTGTGCTTCAGTTTTGAATTGAAGCATTTTCTGTGCTTCAGTTTTGAATTGAAGCATTTTCTGTGCTTCAGTTTTGAATTGAAGCATTTTCTGTGCTTCAGTTTTGAATTGAAGCATTTTCTGTGCTGCAGTTTTGAATTGAAGCATTTTCTGTGCTGCAGTTTTGAATTGAAGCATTTTCTGTGATTCAGTTTTGAATTTAAGCATTTTCTGCGCTGCAGTTTTGAATTGAAGCATTTTCTGTGCTTCAGTTTTGAATTGAAGCATTTTTTGTGCTTCAGTTTTGAATTGAAGCATTTTCTGTGCTTCAGTTTAGAATTGAAGCATTTTCTGTGCTGCAGTTTTGAATTGAAGCATTTTCTGTGCTGCAGTTTTGAATTGAAGCATTTTCTGTGATTCAGTTTTGAATTTAAGCATTTTCTGCGCTGCAGTTTTGAATTGAAGCATTTTCTGTGCTTCATTTTGAATTGAAGCATTTTTTGTGCTTCAGTTTTGAATTGAAGCATTTTCTGTGCTTCAGTTTAGAATTGAAGCATTTTCTGTGCTGCAGTTTTGAATTGAAGCATTTTCTGTGCTTCAGTTTTGAATTGAAGCATTTTCTGTGCTGCAGTTTTGAATTGAAGCATTTTCTGTGCTTCAGTTTTGAATTGAAGCATTTTCTGTGCTCAGTTTTGAATTGAAGCATTTGAATTGAATCATTTTCTGTGCTTCAGTTTTGAATTGAAGCATTTTCTGAACTTCAGTTTTGAATTGAGCATTTTCTGTGCTTCAGTTTTGAATTGAAGCATTTTCTGTGCTTCAGTTTTGAATTGAAGCATTTTCTGTGCTTCAGTTTTGAATTGAAGCATTTTCTGTGCTTCAGTTTTGAATTGAAGCATTTTCTGAACTTCAGTTTTGAATTGAGCATTTTCTGTGCTTCAGTTTTGAATTGAAGCATTTTCTGTGCTTCAGTTTTGAATTGAAGCATTTTCTGTGCTTCAGTTTTGAATTGAAGCATTTTCTGTGCTTCAGTTTTGAATTGAGCATTTTCTGTGCTTCAGTTTTGAATTGAAGCATTTTCTGTGCTTCATTTTTGAATTGAATCATTTTCTGTGCTTCAGTTTTGAATTGAAGCATTTTCTGTGCTTCAATTTTGAATTGAAGCATTTTCTGTGCTTCAGTTTTGAATTGAAGCATTTTTTGTGCTTCAGTTTTGAATTGAAGCATTTTCTGTGTTTCAATTTTGAAATGAAGCATTTTCTGTGCTTCAGTTTTGAATTGAAGCATTTTCTGTGCTTCAGTTTTGAATTGAAGCATTTTCTGTGCTTCAGTTTTGAACTGAAGCATTTTCTGAGCTTCAGTTTTGAATTGAAGCATTTTCTGTGCTTCAGTTTTGAATTGAAGCATTTTCTGTGCTTCAGTTTTTAATTGAAGCATTTTCTGTGCTTCAGTTTTGAATTGAAGCATTTTCTGTGCTTCAGTTTTGAATTGAAGCATTTTCTGTGCTTCAGTTTTGAATTGAAGCATTTTCTGTGCTTCAGTTTTGAATTGAAGCATTTTCTGTGATCCCAGATAATGTGGAATCATTACATATTTATTAGTGAAAATCACTTCTTTTTATAATAGTCATAATTACATATAACAAGAGATATTTGTCGCTGTGCAATTTCAGAAATTAATAAAAAATATTTTTAAGTTTTTTTGAAAATATTAAAAATTTATTATCAGTTTTGAATTGAAGCATTTTCTGTGCTTCAGTTTTGAATTGAAGCATTTTCTGTGCTTCAGTTTTGAATTGAAGCATTTTCTGTGTTTCAATTTTGAAATGAAGCATTTTCTGTGCTTCAGTTTTGAATTGAAGCATTTTCTGTGCTTCAGTTTTGAATTGAAGCATTTTCTGTGCTTCAGTTTTGAATTGAAGCATTTTCTGTGCTTCAGTTTTGAACTGTAGCATTTTCTGAGCTTCAGTTTTGAATTGAAGCATTTTCTGTGCTTCAGTTTTGAATTGAAGCATTTTCTGTGCTTCAGTTTTGAATTGAAGCATTTTCTGTGCTTCAGTTTTGAATTGAAGCATTTTCTGTGCTTCATTTTGAATTGAAGCATTTTTTGTGCTTCAGTTTTGAATTGAAGCATTTTCTGTGCTTCAGTTTAGAATTGAAGCATTTTCTGTGCTGCAGTTTTGAATTGAAGCATTTTCTGTGCTTCAGTTTTGAATTGAAGCATTTTCTGTGCTGCAGTTTTGAATTGAAGCATTTTCTGTGCTTCAGTTTTGAATTGAAGCATTTTCTGTGCTCAGTTTTGAATTGAAGCATTTGAATTGAATCATTTTCTGTGCTTCAGTTTTGAATTGAAGCATTTTCTGAACTTCAGTTTTGAATTGAGCATTTTCTGTGCTTCAGTTTTGAATTGAAGCATTTTCTGTGCTTCAGTTTTGAATTGAAGCATTTTCTGTGCTTCAGTTTTGAATTGAAGCATTTTCTGTGCTTCAGTTTTGAATTGAGCATTTTCTGTGCTTCAGTTTTGAATTGAAGCATTTTCTGTGCTTCAGTTTAGAATTGAAGCATTTTCTGTGCTTCAGTTTTGAATTGAAGCATGTTCTGTGCTTCAGTTTTGAATTGAAGCATTTTCTGTGCTTCAGTTTTGAATTGAAGCATTTTCTGTGCTTCAGTTTTGAATTGAAGCATTTTCTGTGCTTCAGTTTTGAATTGAAGCATTTTCTGTGCTTCAGTTTTGAATTGAAGCATTTTCTGTGCTTCAGTTTTGAATTGAAGCATTTTCTTTGCTGCAGTTTTGAATTGAAGCATTTTCTGTGCTGCAGTTTTGAATTGAAGCATTTTCTGTGATTCAGTTTTGAATTTAAGCATTTTCTGCGCTGCAGTTTTGAATTGAAGCATTTTCTGTGCTTCAGTTTTGAATTGAAGCATTTTTTGTGCTTCAGTTTTGAATTGAAGCATTTTCTGTGCTTCAGTTTAGAATTGAAGCATTTTCTGTGCTGCAGTTTTGAATTGAAGCATTTTCTGTGCTTCAGTTTTGAATTGAAGCATTTTCTGTGCTGCAGTTTTGAATTGAAGCATTTTCTGTGCTTCAGTTTTGAATTGAAGCATTTTCTGTGCTGCAGTTTTGAATTGAAGCATTTGAATTGAAGCATTTTCTGTGCTTCAGTTTTGAATTGAAGCATTTTCTGTGCTTCAGTTTTGAATTGAAGCATTTTCTGTGCTTCAGTTTTGAATTGAAGCATTTTCTGTGCTTCAGTTTTGAATTGAAGCATTTTCTGTGCTTCAGTTTTGAATTGAAGCATTTTCTGTGCTTCAGTTTTGAATTGAGCATTTTCTGTGCTTCAGTTTTGAATTGAAGCATTTTCTGTGCTTCATTTTTGAATTGAAGCATTTTCTGTGCTTCAGTTTTGAATTGAAGCATTTTCTGTGCTTCAATTTTGAATTGAAGCATTTTCTGTGCTTCAGTTTTGAATTGAAGCATTTTTTGTGCTTCAGTTTTGAATTGAAGCATTTTCTGTGTTTCAATTTTGAAATGAAGCATTTTCTGTGCTTCAGTTTTGAATTGAAGCATTTTCTGTGCTTCAGTTTTGAATTGAAGCATTTTCTGTGCTTCAGTTTTGAATTGAAGCATTTTCTGTGCTTCAGTTTTGAACTGAAGCATTTTCTGAGCTTCAGTTTTGAATTGAAGCATTTTCTGTGCTTGAGTTTTGAATTGAAGCATTTTCTTTGCTTCAGTTTTGAATTGAAGCATTTTCTGTGCTTCAGTTTTGAATTGAAGCATTTTCTGTGCTTCAGTTTTGAATTGAAGCATTTTCTGTGCTTCAGTTTTGAATTGAAGCATTTTCTGTGCTTCAGTTTTGAATTGAAGCATTTTCTGTGCTTCAGTTTTGAATTGAAGCATTTTCTGTGCTTCAGTTTAGAATTGAAGCATTTTCTGTGCTGCAGTTTTGAATTGAAGCATTTTCTGTGCTTCAGTTTTGAATTGAAGCATTTTCTGTGCTGCAGTTTTGAATTGAAGCATTTTCTGTGCTTCAGTTTTGAATTGAAGCATTTTCTGTGCTGCAGTTTTGAATTGAAGCATTTGAATTGAAGCATTTTCTGTGCTTCAGTTTTGAATTGAAGCATTTTCTGTGCTTCAGTTTTGAATTGAAGCATTTTCTGTGCTTCAGTTTTGAATTGAAGCATTTTCTGTGCTTCAGTTTTGAATTGAAGCATTTTCTGTGCTTCAGTTTTGAATTGAAGCATTTTCTGTGCTTCAGTTTTGAATTGAGCATTTTCTGTGCTTCAGTTTTGAATTGAAGCATTTTCTGTGCTTCATTTTTGAATTGAAGCATTATCTGTGCTTCAGTTTTGAATTGAAGCATTTTCTGTGCTTCAATTTTGAATTGAAGCATTTTCTGTGCTTCAGTTTTGAATTGAAGCATTTTTTGTGCTTCAGTTTTGAATTGAAGCATTTTCTGTGTTTCAATTTTGAAATGAAGCATTTTCTGTGCTTCAGTTTTGAATTGAAGCATTTTCTGTGCTTCAGTTATGAATTGAAGCATTTTCTGTGCTTCAGTTTTGAATTGAAGCATTTTCTGTGCTTCAGTTTTGAACTGAAGCATTTTCTGAGCTTCAGTTTTGAATTGAAGCATTTTCTGTGCTTCAGTTTTGAATTGAAGCATTTTCTTTGCTTCAGTTTTGAATTGAAGCATTTTCTGTGCTTCAGTTTTGAATTGAAGCATTTTCTGTGCTTCAGTTTTGAATTGAAGCATTTTCTGTGCTTCAGTTTTGAATTGAAGCATTTTCTGTGCTTCAGTTTTGAATTGAAGCATTTTCTGTGCTTCAGTTTTGAATTGAAGCATTTTCTGTGCTTCAGTTTTGAATTGAAGCATTTTCTGTGCTTCAGTTTTGAATTGAAGCATTTTCTGTGCTGCAGTTTTGAATTGAAGCATTTTCTGTGCTGCAGTTTTGAATTGAAGCATTTTCTGTGATTCAGTTTTGAATTTAAGCATTTTCTGCGCTGCAGTTTTGAATTGAAGCATTTTCTGTGCTTCAGTTTTGAATTGAAGCATTTTTTGTGCTTCAGTTTTGAATTGAAGCATTTTCTGTGCTTCAGTTTAGAATTGAAGCATTTTCTGTGCTGCAGTTTTGAATTGAAGCATTTTCTGTGCTGCAGTTTTGAATTGAAGCATTTTCTGTGATTCAGTTTTGAATTTAAGCATTTTCTGCGCTGCAGTTTTGAATTGAAGCATTTTCTGTGCTTCATTTTGAATTGAAGCATTTTTTGTGCTTCAGTTTTGAATTGAAGCATTTTCTGTGCTTCAGTTTAGAATTGAAGCATTTTCTGTGCTGCAGTTTTGAATTGATGCATTTTCTGTGCTTCAGTTTTGAATTGAAGCATTTTCTGTGCTGCAGTTTTGAATTGAAGCATTTTCTGTGCTTCAGTTTTGAATTGAAGCATTTTCTGTGCTTCAGTTTTGAATTGAAGCATTTTCTGTGCTTCAGTTTTGAATTGAAGCATTTTCTGTGCTTCAGTTTTGAATTGAAGCATTTTCTGTGCTTCAGTTTTGAATTGAAGCATTTTCTGTGCTTCAGTTTTGAATTGAAGCATTTTCTGTGCTTCAGTTTAGAATTGAAGCATTTTCTGTGCTGCAGTTTTGAATTGAAGCATTTTCTGTGCTTCAGTTTTGAATTGAAGCATTTTCTGTGCTGCAGTTTTGAATTGAAGCATTTTCTGTGCTTCAGTTTTGAATTGAAGCATTTTCTGTGCTGCAGTTTTGAATTGAAGCATTTGAATTGAAGCATTTTCTGTGCTTCAGTTTTGAATTGAAGCATTTTCTGTGCTTCAGTTTTGAATTGAAGCATTTTCTGTGCTTCAGTTTTGAATTGAAGCATTTTCTGTGCTTCAGTTTTGAATTGAAGCATTTTCTGTGCTTCAGTTTTGAATTGAAGCATTTTCTGTGCTTCAGTTTAGAATTGAAGCATTTTCTGTGCTGCAGTTTTGAATTGAAGCATTTTCTGTGCTTCAGTTTTGAATTGAAGCATTTTCTGTGCTGCAGTTTTGAATTGAAGCATTTTCTGTGCTTCAGTTTTGAATTGAAGCATTTTCTGTGCTGCAGTTTTGAATTGAAGCATTTGAATTGAAGCATTTTCTGTGCTTCAGTTTTGAATTGAAGCATTTTCTGTGCTTCAGTTTTGAATTGAAGCATTTTCTGTGCTTCAGTTTTGAATTGAAGCATTTTCTGTGCTTCAGTTTTGAATTGAGCATTTTCTGTGCTTCAGTTTTGAATTGAAGCATTTTCTGTGCTTCATTTTTGAATTGAAGCATTTTCTGTGCTTCAGTTTTGAATTGAAGCATTTTCTGTGCTTCAATTTTGAATTGAAGCATTTTCTGTGCTTCAGTTTTGAATTGAAGCATTTTTTGTGCTTCAGTTTTGAATTGAAGCATTTTCTGTGTTTCAATTTTGAAATGAAGCATTTTCTGTGCTTCAGTTTTGAATTGAAGCATTTTCTGTGCTTCAGTTTTGAATTGAAGCATTTTCTGTGCTTCAGTTTTGAATTGAAGCATTTTCTGTGCTTCAGTTTTGAACTGAAGCATTTTCTGAGCTTCAGTTTTGAATTGAAGCATTTTCTGTGCTTGAGTTTTGAATTGAAGCATTTTCTTTGCTTCAGTTTTGAATTGAAGCATTTTCTGTGCTTCAGTTTTGAATTGAAGCATTTTCTGTGCTTCAGTTTTGAATTGAAGCATTTTCTGTGCTTCAGTTTTGAATTGAAGCATTTTCTGTGCTTCAGTTTTGAATTGAAGCATTTTCTGTGCTTCAGTTTTGAATTGAAGCATTTTCTGTGCTTCAGTTTAGAATTGAAGCATTTTCTGTGCTGCAGTTTTGAATTGAAGCATTTTCTGTGCTTCAGTTTTGAATTGAAGCATTTTCTGTGCTGCAGTTTTGAATTGAAGCATTTTCTGTGCTTCAGTTTTGAATTGAAGCATTTTCTGTGCTGCAGTTTTGAATTGAAGCATTTGAATTGAAGCATTTTCTGTGCTTCAGTTTTGAATTGAAGCATTTTCTGTGCTTCAGTTTTGAATTGAAGCATTTTCTGTGCTTCAGTTTTGAATTGAAGCATTTTCTGTGCTTCAGTTTTGAATTGAAGCATTTTCTGTGCTTCAGTTTTGAATTGAAGCATTTTCTGTGCTTCAGTTTTGAATTGAGCATTTTCTGTGCTTCAGTTTTGAATTGAAGCATTTTCTGTGCTTCATTTTTGAATTGAAGCATTTTCTGTGCTTCAGTTTTGAATTGAAGCATTTTCTGTGCTTCAATTTTGAATTGAAGCATTTTCTGTGCTTCAGTTTTGAATTGAAGCATTTTTTGTGCTTCAGTTTTGAATTGAAGCATTTTCTGTGTTTCAATTTTGAAATGAAGCATTTTCTGTGCTTCAGTTTTGAATTGAAGCATTTTCTGTGCTTCAGTTATGAATTGAAGCATTTTCTGTGCTTCAGTTTTGAATTGAAGCATTTTCTGTGCTTCAGTTTTGAACTGAAGCATTTTCTGAGCTTCAGTTTTGAATTGAAGCATTTTCTGTGCTTCAGTTTTGAATTGAAGCATTTTCTTTGCTTCAGTTTTGAATTGAAGCATTTTCTGTGCTTCAGTTTTGAATTGAAGCATTTTCTGTGCTTCAGTTTTGAATTGAAGCATTTTCTGTGCTTCAGTTTTGAATTGAAGCATTTTCTGTGCTTCAGTTTTGAATTGAAGCATTTTCTGTGCTTCAGTTTTGAATTGAAGCATTTTCTGTGCTTCAGTTTTGAATTGAAGCATTTTCTGTGCTTCAGTTTTGAATTGAAGCATTTTCTGTGCTGCAGTTTTGAATTGAAGCATTTTCTGTGCTGCAGTTTTGAATTGAAGCATTTTCTGTGATTCAGTTTTGAATTTAAGCATTTTCTGCGCTGCAGTTTTGAATTGAAGCATTTTCTGTGCTTCAGTTTTGAATTGAAGCATTTTTTGTGCTTCAGTTTTGAATTGAAGCATTTTCTGTGCTTCAGTTTAGAATTGAAGCATTTTCTGTGCTGCAGTTTTGAATTGAAGCATTTTCTGTGCTGCAGTTTTGAATTGAAGCATTTTCTGTGATTCAGTTTTGAATTTAAGCATTTTCTGCGCTGCAGTTTTGAATTGAAGCATTTTCTGTGCTTCATTTTGAATTGAAGCATTTTTTGTGCTTCAGTTTTGAATTGAAGCATTTTCTGTGCTTCAGTTTAGAATTGAAGCATTTTCTGTGCTGCAGTTTTGAATTGATGCATTTTCTGTGCTTCAGTTTTGAATTGAAGCATTTTCTGTGCTGCAGTTTTGAATTGAAGCATTTTCTGTGCTTCAGTTTTGAATTGAAGCATTTTCTGTGCTCAGTTTTGAATTGAAGCATTTGAATTGAATCATTTTCTGTGCTTCAGTTTTGAATTGAATCATTTTCTGTGCTTCAGTTTTGAATTGAAGCATTTTCTGAACTTCAGTTTTGAATTGAGCATTTTCTGTGCTTCAGTTTTGAATTGAAGCATTTTCTGTGCTTCAGTTTTGAATTGAAGCATTTTCTGTGCTTCAGTTTTGAATTGAAGCATTTTCTGTGCTTCAGTTTTGAATTGAAGCATTTTCTGAACTTCAGTTTTGAATTGAGCATTTTCTGTGCTTCAGTTTTGAATTGAAGCATTTTCTGTGCTTCAGTTTTGAATTGAAGCATTTTCTGTGCTTCAGTTTTGAATTGAGCATTTTCTGTGTTCAGTTTTGAATTGAAGCATTTTCTGTGCTTCATTTTTGAATTGAATCATTTTCTGTGCTTCAGTTTTGAATTGAAGCATTTTCTGTGCTTCAATTTTGAATTGAAGCATTTTCTGTGCTTCAGTTTTGAATTGAAGCATTTTTTGTGCTTCAGTTTTGAATTGAAGCATTTTCTGTGTTTCAATTTGAAATGAAGCATTTTCTGTGCTTCAGTTTTGAATTGAAGCATTTTCTGTGCTTCAGTTTTGAATTGAAGCATTTTCTGTGCTTCAGTTTTGAATTGAAGCATTTTCTGTGCTTCAGTTTTGAACTGAAGCATTTTCTGAGCTTCAGTTTTGAATTGAAGCATTTTCTGTGCTTCAGTTTTGAATTGAAGCATTTTCTGTGCTTCAGTTTTTAATTGAAGCATTTTCTGTGCTTCAGTTTTGAATTGAAGCATTTTCTGTGCTTCAGTTTTGAATTGAAGCATTTTCTGTGCTTCAGTTTTGAATTGAAGCATTTTCTGTGCTTCAGTTTTGAATTGAAGCATTTTCTGTGATCCCAGATAATGTGGAATCATTACATATTTATTAGTGAAAATCACTTCTTTTTATAATAGTCATAATTACATATAACAAGAGATATTTGTCGCTGTGCAATTTCAGAAATTAATAAAAAATATTTTTAAGTTTTTTTGAAAATATTAAAAATTTATTATCAGTTTTGAATTGAAGCATTTTCTGTGCTTCAGTTTTGAATTGAAGCATTTTCTGTGCTTCAGTTTTGAATTGAAGCATTTTCTGTGCTTCAGTTTTGAATTGAAGCATTTTTTGTGCTTCAGTTTTGAATTGAAGCATTTTCTGTGTTTCAATTTTGAAATGAAGCATTTTCTGTGCTTCAGTTTTGAATTGAAGCATTTTCTGTGCTTCAGTTTTGAATTGAAGCATTTTCTGTGCTTCAGTTTTGAATTGAAGCATTTTCTGTGCTTCAGTTTTGAACTGTAGCATTTTCTGAGCTTCAGTTTTGAATTAAAGCATTTTCTGTGCTTCAGTTTTGAATTGAAGCATTTTCTGTGCTCAGTTTTGAATTGAAGCATTTGAATTGAATCATTTTCTGTGCTTCAGTTTTGAATTGAAGCATTTTCTGTGCTTCAGTTTTGAATTGAAGCATTTTCTGTGCTTCAGTTTTGAATTGAGCATTTTCTGTGCTTCAGTTTTGAATTGAGCATTTTCTGTGCTTCAGTTTTGAATTGAAGCATTTTCTGTGCTTCAGTTTTGAATTGAAGCATTTTCTGTGCTTCAGTTTTGAATTGAAGCATTTTCTGTGCTTCAGTTTTGAATTGAGCATTTTCTGTGCTTCAGTTTTGAATTGAAGCATTTTCTGTGCTTCATTTTTGAATTGAATCATTTTCTGTGCTTCAGTTTTGAATTGAAGCATTTTCTGTGCTTCAATTTTGAATTGAAGCATTTTCTGTGCTTCAGTTTTGAATTTAAGCATTTTCTGCGCTGCAGTTTTGAATTGAAGCATTTTCTGTGCTTCAGTTTTGAATTGAAGCATTTTTTGTGCTTCAGTTTTGAATTGAAGCATTTTCTGTGCTTCAGTTTAGAATTGAAGCATTTTCTGTGCTGCAGTTTTGAATTGAAGCATTTTCTGTGCTGCAGTTTTGAATTGAAGCATTTTCTGTGATTCAGTTTTGAATTTAAGCATTTTCTGCGCTGCAGTTTTGAATTGAAGCATTTTCTGTGCTTCATTTTGAATTGAAGCATTTTTTGTGCTTCAGTTTTGAATTGAAGCATTTTCTGTGCTTCAGTTTAGAATTGAAGCATTTTCTGTGCTGCAGTTTTGAATTGATGCATTTTCTGTGCTTCAGTTTTGAATTGAAGCATTTTCTGTGCTGCAGTTTTGAATTGAAGCATTTTCTGTGCTTCAGTTTTGAATTGAAGCATTTTCTGTGCTCAGTTTTGAATTGAAGCATTTGAATTGAATCATTTTCTGTGCTTCAGTTTTGAATTGAATCATTTTCTGTGCTTCAGTTTTGAATTGAAGCATTTTCTGAACTTCAGTTTTGAATTGAGCATTTTCTGTGCTTCAGTTTTGAATTGAAGCATTTTCTGTGCTTCAGTTTTGAATTGAAGCATTTTCTGTGCTTCAGTTTTGAATTGAAGCATTTTCTGTGCTTCAGTTTTGAATTGAAGCATTTTCTGAACTTCAGTTTTGAATTGAGCATTTTCTGTGCTTCAGTTTTGAATTGAAGCATTTTCTGTGCTTCAGTTTTGAATTGAAGCATTTTCTGTGCTTCAGTTTTGAATTGAGCATTTTCTGTGTTCAGTTTTGAATTGAAGCATTTTCTGTGCTTCATTTTTGAATTGAATCATTTTCTGTGCTTCAGTTTTGAATTGAAGCATTTTCTGTGCTTCAATTTTGAATTGAAGCATTTTCTGTGCTTCAGTTTTGAATTGAAGCATTTTTTGTGCTTCAGTTTTGAATTGAAGCATTTTCTGTGTTTCAATTTGAAATGAAGCATTTTCTGTGCTTCAGTTTTGAATTGAA
This sequence comes from Meloidogyne enterolobii, assembly GCA_963681835.1. Taxonomy (NCBI): domain Eukaryota; kingdom Metazoa; phylum Nematoda; class Chromadorea; order Rhabditida; family Meloidogynidae; genus Meloidogyne; species Meloidogyne enterolobii. Next base: position 49,152 of record CAVMJV010000049.1, on the reverse strand, counting down.
GCATTTTCTGTGCTTCAGTTTTGAATTGAAGCATTTTCTGTGCTTCAGTTTTGAATTGAAGCATTTTCTGTGCTTCAGTTTTGAACTGAAGCATTTTCTGAGCTTCAGTTTTGAATTGAAGCATTTTCTGTGCTTCAGTTTTGAATTGAAGCATTTTCTGTGCTTCAGTTTTTAATTGAAGCATTTTCTGTGCTTCAGTTTTGAATTGAAGCATTTTCTGTGCTTCAGTTTTGAATTGAAGCATTTTCTGTGCTTCAGTTTTGAATTGAAGCATTTTCTGTGCTTCAGTTTTGAATTGAAGCATTTTCTGTGATCCCAGATAATGTGGAATCATTACATATTTATTAGTGAAAATCACTTCTTTTTATAATAGTCATAATTACATATAACAAGAGATATTTGTCGCTGTGCAATTTCAGAAATTAATAAAAAATATTTTTAAGTTTTTTTGAAAATATTAAAAATTTATTATCAGTTTTGAATTGAAGCATTTTCTGTGCTTCAGTTTTGAATTGAAGCATTTTCTGTGCTTCAGTTTTGAATTGAAGCATTTTCTGTGCTTCAGTTTTGAATTGAAGCATTTTTTGTGCTTCAGTTTTGAATTGAAGCATTTTCTGTGTTTCAATTTTGAAATGAAGCATTTTCTGTGCTTCAGTTTTGAATTGAAGCATTTTCTGTGCTTCAGTTTTGAATTGAAGCATTTTCTGTGCTTCAGTTTTGAATTGAAGCATTTTCTGTGCTTCAGTTTTGAACTGTAGCATTTTCTGAGCTTCAGTTTTGAATTAAAGCATTTTCTGTGCTTCAGTTTTGAATTGAAGCATTTTCTGTGCTCAGTTTTGAATTGAAGCATTTGAATTGAATCATTTTCTGTGCTTCAGTTTTGAATTGAAGCATTTTCTGTGCTTCAGTTTTGAATTGAAGCATTTTCTGTGCTTCAGTTTTGAATTGAGCATTTTCTGTGCTTCAGTTTTGAATTGAGCATTTTCTGTGCTTCAGTTTTGAATTGAAGCATTTTCTGTGCTTCAGTTTTGAATTGAAGCATTTTCTGTGCTTCAGTTTTGAATTGAAGCATTTTCTGTGCTTCAGTTTTGAATTGAGCATTTTCTGTGCTTCAGTTTTGAATTGAAGCATTTTCTGTGCTTCATTTTTGAATTGAATCATTTTCTGTGCTTCAGTTTTGAATTGAAGCATTTTCTGTGCTTCAATTTTGAATTGAAGCATTTTCTGTGCTTCAGTTTTGAATTGAAGCATTTTTTGTGCTTCAGTTTTGAATTGAAGCATTTTCTGTGTTTCAATTTTGAAATGAAGCATTTTCTGTGCTTCAGTTTTGAATTGAAGCATTTTCTGTGCTTCAGTTTTGAATTGAAGCATTTTCTGTGCTTCAGTTTTGAATTGAAGCATTTTCTGTGCTTCAGTTTTGAACTGAAGCATTTTCTGAGCTTCAGTTTTGAATTGAAGCATTTTCTGTGCTTCAGTTTTGAATTGAAGCATTTTCTGTGCTTCAGTTTTTAATTGAAGCATTTTCTGTGCTTCAGTTTTGAATTGAAGCATTTTCTGTGCTTCAGTTTTGAATTGAAGCATTTTCTGTGCTTCAGTTTTGAATTGAAGCATTTTCTGTGCTTCAGTTTTGAATTGAAGCATTTTCTGTGATCCCAGATAATGTGGAATCATTACATATTTATTAGTGAAAATCACTTCTTTTTATAATAGTCATAATTACATATAACAAGAGATATTTGTCGCTGTGCAATTTCAGAAATTAATAAAAAATATTTTTAAGTTTTTTTGAAAATATTAAAAATTTATTATCAGTTTTGAATTGAAGCATTTTCTGTGCTTCAGTTTTGAATTGAAGCATTTTCTGTGCTTCAGTTTTGAATTGAAGCATTTTCTGTGCTTCAGTTTTGAATTGAAGCATTTTTTGTGCTTCAGTTTTGAATTGAAGCATTTTCTGTGTTTCAATTTTGAAATGAAGCATTTTCTGTGCTTCAGTTTTGAATTGAAGCATTTTCTGTGCTTCAGTTTTGAATTGAAGCATTTTCTGTGCTTCAGTTTTGAATTGAAGCATTTTCTGTGCTTCAGTTTTGAACTGTAGCATTTTCTGAGCTTCAGTTTTGAATTGAAGCATTTTCTGTGCTTCAGTTTTGAATTGAAGCATTTTCTGTGCTTCAGTTTTGAATTGAAGCATTTTCTGTGCTTCAGTTTTGAATTGAAGCATTTTCTGTGCTTCAGTTTTGAATTGAAGCATTTTCTGTGCTTCAGTTTTGAATTGAAGCATTTTCTGTGCTTCAGTTTTGAATTGAAGCATTTTCTGTGCTTCAGTTTTGAATTGAAGCATTTTCTGTGCTTCAGTTTTGAATTGAAGCATTTTCTGTGCTTCAGTTTTGAATTGAAGCATTTTCTGTGCTTCAGTTTTGTATTGAAGCATTTTCTGTGCTTCAGTTTTGAATTGAAGCATTTTCTGTGCTTCAGTTTTGAATTGAAGCATTTTCTGTGCTTCAGTTTTGAATTGAAGCATTTTCTGTGTTTCAGTTTTGAATTGAAGCATTTTCTGTGCTTCAGTTTTGAATTGAAGCATTTTCTGTGCTTCAGTTTTGAATTGAAGCATTTTCTTTGCTTCAGTTTTGAATTGAAGCATTTTCTGTGCTTAAGTTTTGAATTGAAGCATTTTCTGTGCTTCAGTTTTGAATTGAAGCATTTTCTGTGCTTCAGTTTTGAATTGAAGCATTTTCTGTGCTTCAGTTTTGAATTGAAGCATTTTCTATGCTTCAGTTTTGAATTGAAGCATTTTCTGTGCTTCAGTTTTGAATTGAAGCATTTTCTATGCTTCAGTTTTGAATTGAAGCATTTTCTGTGCTTCAGTTTTGAATTGAAGCATTTTCTGTGCTTCAGTTTTGTATTGAAGCATTTTCTGTGCTTCAGTTTTGAATTGAAGCATTTTCTGTGCTTCAGTTTTGAATTGAAGCATTTTCTGTGCTTCAGTTTTGAATTGAAGCATTTTCTGTGCTTCAGTTTTGAATTGAAGCATTTTCTGTGCTTCAGTTTTGAATTGAAGCATTTTCTGTGCTTCAGTTTTGAATTAAGCATTTTCTGTGCTTCAGTTTTGAACTGAAGCATTTTCTGAGCTTCAGTTTTGAATTGAAGCATTTTCTGTGCTTCAGTTTTGAATTGAAGCATTTTCTGTGCTTCAGTTTTTAATTGAAGCATTTTCTGTGCTTCAGTTTTGAATTGAAGCATTTTCTGTGCTTCAGTTTTGAATTGAAGCATTTTCTGTGCTTCAGTTTTGAATTGAAGCATTTTCTGTGCTTCAGTTTTGAATTGAAGCATTTTCTGTGATCCCAGATAATGTGGAATCATTACATATTTATTAGTGAAAATCACTTCTTTTTATAATAGTCATAATTACATATAACAAGAGATATTTGTCGCTGTGCAATTTCAGAAATTAATAAAAAATATTTTTAAGTTTTTTTGAAAATATTAAAAATTTATTATCAGTTTTGAATTGAAGCATTTTCTGTGCTTCAGTTTTGAATTGAAGCATTTTCTGTGCTTCAGTTTTGAATTGAAGCATTTTCTGTGCTTCAGTTTTGAATTGAAGCATTTTCTGTGCTTCAGTTTTGTATTGAAGCATTTTCTGTGCTTCAGTTTTGAATTGAAGCATTTTCTGTGCTTCAGTTTTGAATTGAAGCATTTTCTGTGCTTCAGTTTTGAATTGAAGCATTTTCTGTGCTTCAGTTTTGTATTGAAGCATTTTCTGTGCTTCAGTTTTGAATTGAAGCATTTTCTGTGCTTCAGCTTTGAATTGAAGCATTTTCTGTGCTTCAGTTTTGAATTGAAGCATTTTCTGTGCTTCAGTTTTGAATTGAAGCATTTTCTGTGCTTCAGTTTTGAATTGAAGCATTTTCTGTGCTTCAGTTTTGAATTGAAGCATTTTCTGTGCTTCAGTTTTGAATTGAAGCATTTTCTGTGCTTCAGTTTTGAATTGAAGCATTTTCTGTGCTTCAGTTTTGAATTGAAGCATTTTCTGTGTTTCAGTTTTGAATTGAAGCATTTTCTGTGCTTCAGTTTTGAATTGAAGCATTTTCTGTGCTTCAGTTTTGAATTGAAGCATTTTCTGTGCTTCAGTTTTGAATTGAAGCATTTTCTGTGCTTCAGTTTTGAATTGAAGCATTTTCTGTGCTTCAGTTTTGAATTGAAGCATTTTCTGTGCTTCAGTTTTGAATTGAAGCATTTTCTGTGCTTCAGTTTTGAATTGAAGCATTTTCTGTGCTTCAGTTTTGAATTGAAGCATTTTCTGTGCTTCAGTTTTGAATTGAAGCATTTTCTGTGCTTCAGTTTTGTATTGAAGCATTTTCTGTGCTTCAGTTTTGAATTGAAGCATTTTCTGTGCTTCAGTTTTGAATTGAAGCATTTTCTGTGCTTCAGTTTTGAATTGAAGCATTTTCTGTGCTTCAGTTTTGAATTGAAGCATTTTCTGTGCTTCAGCTTTGAATTGAAGCATTTTCTGTGCTTCAGTTTTGAATTGAAGCATTTTCTGTGCTTCAGTTTTGTATTGAAGCATTTTCTGTGCTTCAGTTTTGAATTGAAGCATTTTCTGTGCTTCAGTTTTGAATTGAAGCATTTTCTGTGTTTCAGTTTTGAATTGAAGCATTTTCTGTGCTTCAGTTTTGAATTGAAGCATTTTCTGTGCTTCAGTTTTGAATTGAAGCATTTTCTGTGCTTCAGTTTTGAATTGAAGCATTTTCTGTGCTTCAGTTTTGAATTGAAGCATTTTCTGTGCTTCAGTTTTGAATTGAAGCATTTTCTGTGCTTCAGTTTTGAATTGAAGCATTTTCTGTGCTTCAGTTTTGAATTGAAGCATTTTCTGTGCTTCAGTTTTGAATTGAAGCATTTTCTGTGCTTCAGTTTTGAATTGAAGCATTTTCTGAGCTTCAGTTTTGAATTGAAGCATTTTCTGTGCTTCAGTTTTGAATTGAAGCATTTTCTGTGCTTCAGTTTTGAATTGAAGCATTTTTTGTGCTTCAGTTTTGAATTGAAGCATTTTCTGTGTTTCAATTTTGAAATGAAGCATTTTCTGTGCTTCAGTTTTGAATTGAAGCATTTTCTGTGCTTCAGTTTTGAATTGAAGCATTTTCTGTGCTTCAGTTTTGAATTGAAGCATTTTCTGTGCTTCAGTTTTGAACTGTAGCATTTTCTGAGCTTCAGTTTTGAATTGAAGCATTTTCTGTGCTTCAGTTTTGAATTGAAGCATTTTCTGTGCTTCAGTTTTGAATTGAAGCATTTTCTGTGCTTCAGTTTTGAATTGAAGCATTTTCTGTGCTTCAGTTTTGAATTGAAGCATTTTCTGTGCTTCAGTTTTGAATTGAAGCATTTTCTGTGCTTCAGTTTTGAATTGAAGCATTTTCTGTGCTTCAGTTTTGAATTGAAGCATTTTCTGTGCTTCAGTTTTGTATTGAAGCATTTTCTGTGCTTCAGTTTTTAATTGAAGCATTTTCTGTGCTTCAGTTTTGAATTGAAGCATTTTCTGTGCTTCAGTTTTGAATTGAAGCATTTTCTGTGTTTCAGTTTTGAATTGAAGCATTTTCTGTGCTTCAGTTTTGAATTGAAGCATTTTCTGTGCTTCAGTTTTGAATTGAAGCATTTTCTTTGCTTCAGTTTTGAATTGAAGCATTTTCTGTGCTTCAGTTTTGAATTGAAGCATTTTCTGTGCTTCAGTTTTGAATTGAAGCATTTTCTGTGCTTCAGTTTTGAATTGAAGCATTTTCTGTGCTTCAGTTTTGAATTGAAGCATTTTCTGTGCTTCAGTTTTGAATTGAAGCATTTTCTGTGCTTCAGTTTTGAATTGAAGCATTTTCTGTGCTTCAGTTTTGTATTGAAGCATTTTCTGTGCTTCAGTTTTGAATTGAAGCATTTTCTGTGCTTCAGTTTTGAATTGAAGCATTTTCTGTGCTTCAGTTTTGAATTGAAGCATTTTCTGTGCTTCATTTTTGTATTGAAGCATTTTCTGTGCTTCAGTTTTGAATTGAAGCATTTTCTGTGCTTCAGCTTTGAATTGAAGCATTTTCTGTGCTTCAGTTTTGAATTGAAGCATTTTCTGTGCTTCAGTTTTGAATTGAAGCATTTTCTGTGCTTCAGTTTTGAATTGAAGCATTTTCTGTGCTTCAGTTTTGAATTGAAGCATTTTCTGTGCTTCAGTTTTGAATTGAAGCATTTTCTGTGCTTCAGTTTTGAATTGAAGCATTTTCTGTGCTTCAGTTTTGAATTGAAGCATTTTCTGTGCTTCAGTTTTGAATTGAAGCATTTTCTGTGCTTCAGTTTTGAATTGAAGCATTTTCTGTGCTTCAGTTTTGAATTGAAGCATTTTCTGTGCTTCAGTTTTGAATTGAAGCATTTTCTCTGCTTCAGTTTTGAATTGAAGCATTTTCTGTGCTTCAGTTTTGTATTGAAGCATTTTCTGTGCTTCAGTTTTGAATTGAAGCATTTTCTGTGCTTCAGTTTTGTATTGAAGCATTTTCTGTGCTTCAGTTTTGAATTGAAGCATTTTCTGTGCTTCAGTTTTGAATTGAAGCATTTTCTGTGCTTCAGTTTTGAATTGAAGCATTTTCTGTGCTTCATTTTTGTATTGAAGCATTTTCTGTGCTTCAGTTTTGAATTGAAGCATTTTCTGTGCTTCAGCTTTGAATTGAAGCATTTTCTGTGCTTCAGTTTTGAATTGAAGCATTTTCTGTGCTTCAGTTTTGAATTAAAGCATTTTCTGTGCTTCAGTTTTGAATTGAAGCATTTTCTGTGCTTCAGTTTTGAATTGAAGCATTTTCTGTGCTTCAGTTTTGAATTGAAGCATTTTCTGTGCTTCAGTTTTGAATTGAAGCATTTTCTGTGCTTCAGTTTTGAATTGAAGCATTTTCTGTGTTTCAGTTTTGAATTGAAGCATTTTCTGTGCTTCAGTTTTGAATTGAAGCATTTTCTGTGCTTCAGTTTTGAATTGAAGCATTTTCTGTGCTTCAGTTTTGAATTGAAGCATTTTCTGTGCTTCAGTTTTGAATTGAAGCATTTTCTGTGCTTCAGTTTTGAATTGAAGCATTTTCTGTGCTTCAGTTTTGAATTGAAGCATTTTCTGTGCTTCAGTTTTGAATTGAAGCATTTTCTGTGCTTCAGTTTTGAATTGAAGCATTTTCTGTGCTTCAGTTTTGAATTGAAGCATTTTCTGTGCTTCAGTTTTGTATTGAAGCATTTTCTGTGCTTCAGTTTTGAATTGAAGCATTTTCTGTGCTTCAGTTTTGAATTGAAGCATTTTCTGTGCTTCAGTTTTGAATTGAAGCATTTTCTGAGCTTCAGTTTTGAATTGAAGCATATTCTGTGATCCCAGATAATGTGGAATCATTACATATTTATTAGTGAAAATCACTTCTTTTTATAATAGTCATAACTATAACAAGAGATATTTGTCGCTGTGTAATTTCAGAAATTAATAAAAAATATTTTTAAGTTTTTTTGAAAACATTAAAAATTTATTACAACTTCAGTTTTGAATTGAAGCATTTTCTGTGCTTCAGTTTTGAATTGAAGCATTTTCTGTGCTTCAGTTTTGAATTGAAGCATTTTCTGTGCTTCAGTTTTGAATTGAAGCATTTTTTGTGCTTCAGTTTTGAATTGAAGCATTTTCTGTGTTTCAATTTTGAAATGAAGCATTTTCTGTGCTTCAGTTTTGAATTGAAGCATTTTCTGTGCTTCAGTTTTGAATTGAAGCATTTTCTGTGCTTCAGTTTTGAATTGAAGCATTTTCTGTGCTTCAGTTTTGAACTGTAGCATTTTCTGAGCTTCAGTTTTGAATTGAAGCATTTTCTGTGCTTCAGTTTTGAATTGAAGCATTTTCTGAGCTTCAGTTTTGAATTGAAGCATTTTCTGTGATCCCAGATAATGTGGAATCATTACATATTTATTAGTGAAAACACTTCTTTTTATAATAGTCATAATTATAACAAGAGATATTTGTCGCTGTGTAATTTCAGAAATTAATAAAAAATATTTTTAAGTTTTTTTGAAAACATTAAAAATTTATTACAACTTCAGTTTTGAATTGAAGCATTTTCTGTGCTTCAGTTTTGAATTGAAGCATTTTCTGTGTTTCAGTTTTGAATTGAAGCATTTTCTGTGCTTCAGTTTTGAATTGAAGCATTTTCTGTGCTTCAGTTTTGAATTAAAGCATTTTCTGTGCTTCAGTTTTGAATTGAAGCATTTTCTGTGCTTCAGTTTTGAATTGAAGCATTTTCTGTGATCCCAGATAATGTGGAATCATTACATATTTATTAGTGAAAACACTTCTTTTTATAATAGTCATAATTATAACAAGAGATATTTGTCGCTGTTCAATTTCAGAAATTAATAAAAAATATTTTTAAGTTTTTTTGAAAACATTAAAAATTTATTGCAACTTCATTTTTGAATTGAAGCATTTTCTGTGCTTCAGTTTTGAATTGAAGCATTGTTGGATCCTTGATTTGTCATTTTTAAAATGATTTATAATTTTTTAAATTAAATATACTTTTTCTAAATTTGATTGACATTTATTTAAATATTTTCATCCTTTCTAAATTTCCCCAACTCAAATATTAAACTTACTTTCTCATTAAAAATAATCTTTTCTTTGTGTATTTAAAAATAATCTTTCCTTTCCCTTTCATCAACTTAAACATTTCCTTCTGGCTTATATTTAACTTAAAAGTATCTTTGTTTAATATTGTATTTTATTACTTTCCCTTCTTTATCTATCTAAAATATATTTTATTCAAATCACCGCCTTCAGTTCTTGACTATATAAACACCCCTCACATTTTACTCAATTACCTTAATTATCTTATACTTTATTTTAAATAAATAAACTTGATTTAAAGAAAAGGCTTGTAATTTAATTTGGAAAAGTAACCTGAAAGTTCAGAGAAAAACCTAAACTAAAACCGGGTCAGACTAAAGTAAAAGAGTCAAATCTTTTACTGGTGCCACGACCCGGGAAAGAGATTTGGTTTCTAACTGGCCACTAGATAACCATTTCTCTTGCCCAAACAATAAGTTTGGAGTTTTGTTTTGAAAAAAATTTTTTTAATTTTAATTTGTAAAATTTTTATCTGCCTAGCAGATTTTTTGTTCTCTTGAAAAGAAGAAAGAGGTTTGAGCTGTGTGCGAACCGAAACCAGTGCACTTTAAAAGTTAAAATTGCCTGAGCTAAGTGCGGGCTTCAAATTGGAAATAAATATTGCCTGGGCTTAGTGCGGGCTTATAAATTGAAGATATATATTGAGCCTTGAGCTGTGTGCGAGGCCGACTTAAAGAAATTAATTGGTAGCCTTGAGCTGTGTGCGAGGCCAATTTTTGAAAAAAAGAGAGAATTTTTTAGTTCCTTGAGCTGTGTGCGAGGATTTGATATTTGAGAAGTTGAAACTGTCCCTTGAGCTGTGTGCGAGGAGATCTGAAAAAAAAAATCTTTTGTTTAAATTTATATACCCCTTTTTATTTTTTTCATTTAAATTAATCAGCTTTTATTTAAAATTTAATTTAAACATCCTTTTTATTTAATTTATCCATTTAATTTAATTTAAAATGTCTGGATCGGACTTTGATGATGTTTATTTTTCTGCAACGGAGCGAACAAACTTCCAGCCGTTACTTAATCGACTGAGATCTTTTGAGAAAACAGTCGCTCGCTCTTTTCGTCAATTTGAAGAAAGATTAAATGTTGTAGAAGAAAATGTAAAAACTAATAAAAATGGACTTTCTGGAACAAAAGGATCGGTTACTAAGCTCCGAAATTCTTTAAAAACTATGGAAAATTTTGTTAAAGAAAAATTAAACCAAAATATAAATTTTGAGGAAAACCAATCGGAAGATGAACCTAAAATCGATCTAGAAGTGAAAGTTGGGGATCCTTTCCTTAATAATGGGAGTTTTATCCCTCATTACGATGGAAATCCGTCCATTTCATTCTCGAAATGGATAGAAAAATTCAAAGACATTTTAACGCTGCTGACTACCCCATTGACGGAGGCACAAAAACTAGCTCGTTTAAGATTCTGTTTGGATGGCCAGGCAAGGACTTTATATGATTCGATAGATCCCGCTCCAAATACGTTGGAAGAAGCGATTCAATTTTTGAAAACTCGCTTTGAAAATGGGAATACCAAAATTATAGCAAGACAGGCCTTGTCTATTTGTAAGCAAGCGCCAGGTGAACCTGTCTTTGATTTTTCGAATAGACTGAATGAAGCAGTTAGAGCTGCTTTAAGCGGAGAAAATGAGCAAACCATTAAAAAGAGGCTTTTAGAGGAATTCCTGGACCGTATAACGCCAGAGCTACAATTTCAGGTTAAAGCACAAAGGCCTACGGAGTATGTTTCGGCTTATGAATTGGCTCTGCACTTTGAGCTTTTGCTGGGTGATAGAAAACGTGCGAATATTTCCAGTGCAGATCTCGCCGAAAAAGTAGATGCTTTAACAATTAATAAAAATAAACCTGATGTTATTACCTGTTATTGTTGTAGGCGTCCAGGTCATATAGCACGTAACTGTCCTGAGAATCAGGGAAACTTTAATAGAAACTATAGAAGAAACAATAATTACAATCCACGAAATAACTACAATGCGAGAAATTATGATAATAGACAGAGATATTATCAGAACAGATCAAATTACAATCCCAATTACAATGGAGGCCATAGAAATCATTACAGTAATTCGAATTACCGCCAGAACAATTATGAGCAATATGAAGGTCAAAGACGTAATAATTACAGAAATTATAATAATAGCAATCAATATACCTCTAATTCGAGAGACAGTAGTAGATCTTCTGGTAGTAGACGTGTTAAATCTGAGCGTAGATCAAGTCCGTCTATTAGAGTTATTAGTCCACTTCTCCTTGCTTTACTTGCCTTATTATCAGTTTTTAGTGGAACGTTAGCTCATAATCCAATGATTTGCTTAAATGATGCTCCAAAATCTTTATGGAAGTTTCCAGATACAAATTATCCGAACTGGCAGCCAACAGCAGAATTAACACACGAAATTATAAAACTTACGAGTAAAAGTTCTGTATGGCAGAATCCCAGTTCAAGATCAGAAGCATTTGCTAGCAACATTATTGCTAAATGCCTTTTTGCTTTTCTTACTGGAGGTATTTTTCCAATTAACATAGTTGTGGTATTTGCTTTCTGTTGCTACGTTACACTAAAATTTGTATTGCCAGCAATATTGGCCCAAACAATTGGCTATCTAAATATTGGCGAGAGAATTTACCAATACACCTCTACTAAGAAAGGAGCCAAAAAGATTGAGAAATTTAAATTAAATAATTTTAAAATAAAAACGGCAAATAAAGATAAATTAGTGCCGATTGGAGACAGATGGCCCTATCAAAACTTTGGAGAAGAAAATCCTAAAAATAAGTTAGTTGAAGTAATGACAGCTGGCCATCAATGCGATGAGAATATGCGTGTACTTGTAGAAATTAATGGACAAAAATTAATTTGTCTTTTGGATACAGGAGCTCATATTTCTTTAGTTGGTAATAAAACAGCTAAAAGATTAGGAATTACAGACTTATATCAACCAGATTGCAGCGGAGTTATAGGAATTGGAAATAAAGTTATACCCGCTATTGGTCAATCTGAGATAATATTAAAAATAGCAAATATTCCAATTAAAACAAAATTAACAGTGGTGAATGATGTGTTGAGTAACAATGGAACATATAGTGTGATAATCGGAAGAGAATCTCTCAAGAAGATGCCCCTCTTACTTAATTTAATGACGGGAGAATTAATAAATAGTGATAAATTAAAAAATAATCTGCAAAAATTAATAAATTGCTCACTTCCTCTGAAAGAGCAATCCGGAGAGAATCTATATAGAATAGAAGATAAATATGGTTCAGAACGTATTTCACGTAGGGACCAAATGAGGATCCGCAGAGGCGGTCTCCGAAATAAACCAACCTTTTAGGTTGAGAAAATTCTTTTAAAATCTTATGTATATATCTCCCCACCATATTTAATATTTTTTCCATTTATTCTCCTTTACTATTATTTATTGTTCACTGCTTTTTCATCTAATTATTGTTGTCTTAATTTAAAAAAAAATGTAACTTCATCATTTAAAATGACTACAATGGAAATTCATCAAATTTTGGGAAACAACACTACTATTGGAGAGGGAGGAGATGGATGAAAAAAAACAACAACTAATTCCACTAACAACAAAAGAAAAACAATAACCTTCTGAAGTAATTCAAGAGGAGGAAATTAAAGAAATTGTTAAAAATTAACCCTCGTTGCGAGGAGATAGAAAATAAACTAGAAAAAAATTTTTTAGAGCTCTTTCCACCAATAATGAGGGTGAGGCTGAATCTGAAGTCAATGTTACATCTTGCGTCAGTTAGATCGCGAGAGGTTTTAATGATCGATATAGCCCATTCCGTGGGATGGAGGTGGAAACCGCCGTCAACAAAAATTCTACCGTGGTTGCTTATTTGAAGGAGGGAGGAGTGTTGGATCCTTGATTTGTCATTTTTAAAATGATTTATAATTTTTTAAATTAAATATACTTTTTCTAAATTTGATTGACATTTATTTAAATATTTTCATCCTTTCTAAATTTCCCCAACTCAAATATTAAACTTACTTTCTCATTAAAAATAATCTTTTCTTTGTGTATTTAAAAATAATCTTTCCTTTCCCTTTCATCAACTTAAACATTTCCTTCTGGCTTATATTTAACTTAAAAGTATCTTTGTTTAATATTGTATTTTATTACTTTCCCTTCTTTATCTATCTAAAATATATTTTATTCAAATCACCGCCTTCAGTTCTTGACTATATAAACACCCCTCACATTTTACTCAATTACCTTAATTATCTTATACTTTATTTTAAATAAATAAACTTGATTTAAAGAAAAGGCTTGTAATTTAATTTGGAAAAGTAACCTGAAAGTTCAGAGAAAAACCTAAACTAAAACCGGGTCAGACTAAAGTAAAAGAGTCAAATCTTTTAAGCATTTTCTGTGCTTCAGTTTTGAATTGAAGCATTTTCTGTGCTTCAGTTTTGAATTGAAGCATTTTCTGTGCTTCAGTTTTGAATTGAAGCATTTTCTGTGCTTCAGTTTTGAATTGAAGCATTTTCTGTGCTTCAGTTTTGAATTGAAGCATTTTCTGTGCTTCAGTTTTGAATTGAGCATTTTCTGTGCTTCAGTTTTGAATTGAAGCATTTTCTGTGCTTCATTTTTGAATTGAAGCATTTTCTGTGCTTCAGTTTTGAATTGAAGCATTTTCTGTGCTTCAATTTTGAATTGAAGCATTTTCTGTGCTTCAGTTTTGAATTGAAGCATTTTTTGTGCTTCAGTTTTGAATTGAAGCATTTTCTGTGTTTCAATTTTGAAATGAAGCATTTTCTGTGCTTCAGTTTTGAATTGAAGCATTTTCTGTGCTTCAGTTTTGAATTGAAGCATTTTCTGTGCTTCAGTTTTGAATTGAAGCATTTTCTGTGCTTCAGTTTTGAACTGAAGCATTTTCCGAGCTTCAGTTTTGAATTGAAGCATTTTCTGTGCTTCAGTTTTGAATTGAAGCATTTTCTGTGCTTCAGTTTTGAATTGAAGCATTTTCTGTGCTTCAGTTTTGAATTGAAGCATTTTCTGTGCTTCAGTTTTGAATTGAAGCATTTTCTGTGCTTCAGTTTTGAATTGAAGCATTTTCTGTGCTTCAGTTTTGAATTGAAGCATTTTCTGTGCTTCAGTTTTGAATTGAAGCATTTTCTGTGCTTCAGTTTTGAATTGAAGCATTTTCTGTGCTTCAGTTTTGAATTGAAGCATTTTCTGTGCTGCAGTTTTGAATTGAAGCATTTTCTGTGCTGCAGTTTTGAATTGAAGCATTTTCTGTGATTCAGTTTTGAATTTAAGCATTTTCTGCGCTGCAGTTTTGAATTGAAGCATTTTCTGTGCTTCAGTTTTGAATTGAAGCATTTTTTGTGCTTCAGTTTTGAATTGAAGCATTTTCTGTGCTTCAGTTTAGAATTGAAGCATTTTCTGTGCTGCAGTTTTGAATTGAAGCATTTTCTGTGCTTCAGTTTTGAATTGAAGCATTTTCTGTGCTGCAGTTTTGAATTGAAGCATTTTCTGTGCTTCAGTTTTGAATTGAAGCATTTTCTGTGCTCAGTTTTGAATTGAAGCATTTGAATTGAATCATTTTCTGTGCTTCAGTTTTGAATTGAAGCATTTTCTGAACTTCAGTTTTGAATTGAGCATTTTCTGTGCTTCAGTTTTGAATTGAAGCATTTTCTGTGCTTCAGTTTTGAATTGAAGCATTTTCTGTGCTTCAGTTTTGAATTGAAGCATTTTCTGTGCTTCAGTTTTGAATTGAGCATTTTCTGTGCTTCAGTTTTGAATTGAAGCATTTTCTGTGCTTCATTTTTGAATTGAATCATTTTCTGTGCTTCAGTTTTGAATTGAAGCATTTTCTGTGCTTCAATTTTGAATTGAAGCATTTTCTGTGCTTCAGTTTTGAATTGAAGCATTTTTTGTGCTTCAGTTTTGAATTGAAGCATTTTCTGTGTTTCAATTTTGAAATGAAGCATTTTCTGTGCTTCAGTTTTGAATTGAAGCATTTTCTGTGCTTCAGTTTTGAATTGAAGCATTTTCTGTGCTTCAGTTTTGAATTGAAGCATTTTCTGTGCTTCAGTTTTGAACTGAAGCATTTTCTGAGCTTCAGTTTTGAATTGAAGCATTTTCTGTGCTTCAGTTTTGAATTGAAGCATTTTCTGTGCTTCAGTTTTGAATTGAAGCATTTTCTGTGCTTCAGTTTTGAATTGAAGCATTTTCTGTGCTTCAGTTTTGAATTGAAGCATTTTCTGTGCTTCAGTTTTGAATTGAAGCATTTTCTGTGCTTCAGTTTTGAATTGAAGCATTTTCTGTGATCCCAGATAATGTGGAATCATTACATATTTATTAGTGAAAATCACTTCTTTTTATAATAGTCATAATTACATATAACAAGAGATATTTGTCGCTGTGCAATTTCAGAAATTAATAAAAAATATTTTTAAGTTTTTTTGAAAATATTAAAAATTTATTATCAGTTTTGAATTGAAGCATTTTCTGTGCTTCAGTTTTGAATTGAAGCATTTTCTGTGCTTCAGTTTTGAATTGAAGCATTTTCTGTGCTTCAGTTTTGAATTGAAGCATTTTTTGTGCTTCAGTTTTGAATTGAAGCATTTTCTGTGTTTCAATTTTGAAATGAAGCATTTTCTGTGCTTCAGTTTTGAATTGAAGCATTTTCTGTGCTTCAGTTTTGAATTGAAGCATTTTCTGTGCTTCAGTTTTGAATTGAAGCATTTTCTGTGCTTCAGTTTTGAACTGTAGCATTTTCTGAGCTTCAGTTTTGAATTGAAGCATTTTCTGTGCTTCAGTTTTGAATTGAAGCATTTTCTGTGCTTCAGTTTTGAATTGAAGCATTTTCTGTGCTTCAGTTTTGAATTGAAGCATTTTCTGTGCTTCAGTTTTGAATTGAAGCATTTTCTGTGCTTCAGTTTTGAATTGAAGCATTTTCTGTGCTTCAGTTTTGAATTGAAGCATTTTCTGTGCTTCAGTTTTGAATTGAAGCATTTTCTGTGCTTCAGTTTTGAATTGAAGCATTTTCTGTGCTTCAGTTTTGAATTGAAGCATTTTCTGTGCTTCAGTTTTGTATTGAAGCATTTTCTGTGCTTCAGTTTTGAATTGAAGCATTTTCTGTGCTTCAGTTTTGAATTGAAGCATTTTCTGTGCTTCAGTTTTGAATTGAAGCATTTTCTGAGCTTCAGTTTTGAATTGAAGCATTTTCTGTGCTTCAGTTTTGAATTGAAGCATTTTCTGTGCTTCAGTTTTGAATTGAAGCATTTTCTGTGCTTCAGTTTTGTTTGAAGCATTTTCTGTGCTTCAGTTTTGAATTGAAGCATTTTCTGTGCTTCAGTTTTGAATTGAAGCATTTTCTTTGCTTCAGTTTTGAATTGAAGCATTTTCTGTGTTTCAGTTTTGAATTGAAGCATTTTCTGTGCTTCAGTTTTGAATTGAAGCATTTTCTGTGCTTCAGTTTTGAATTGAAGCATTTTCTTTGCTTCAGTTTTGAATTGAAGCATTTTCTGTGCTTCAGTTTTGAATTGAAGCATTTTCTGTGCTTCAGTTTTGAATTGAAGCATTTTCTGTGCTTCAGTTTTGAATTGAAGCATTTTCTGTGCTTCAGTTTTGAATTGAAGCATTTTCTGTGCTTCAGTTTTGAATTGAAGCATTTTCTGTGCTTCAGTTTTGTATTGAAGCATTTTCTGTGCTTCAGTTTTGAATTGAAGCATTTTCTGTGCTTCAGTTTTGAATTGAAGCATTTTCTGTGCTTCAGTTTTGAATTGAAGCATTTTCTGTGCTTCAGTTTTGTATTGAAGCATTTTCTGTGCTTCAGTTTTGAATTGAAGCATTTTCTGTGCTTCAGCTTTGAATTGAAGCATTTTCTGTGCTTCAGTTTTGAATTGAAGCATTTTCTGTGCTTCAGTTTTGAATTGAAGCATTTTCTGTGCTTCAGTTTTGAATTGAAGCATTTTCTGTGCTTCAGTTTTGAATTGAAGCATTTTCTGTGCTTCAGTTTTGAATTGAAGCATTTTCTGTGCTTCAGTTTTGAATTGAAGCATTTTCTGTGCTTCAGTTTTGAATTGAAGCATTTTCTGTGCTTCAGTTTTGAATTGAAGCATTTTCTGTGTTTCAGTTTTGAATTGAAGCATTTTCTGTGCTTCAGTTTTGAATTGAAGCATTTTCTGTGCTTCAGTTTTGAATTGAAGCATTTTCTGTGTTTCAGTTTTGAATTGAAGCATTTTCTGTGCTTCAGTTTTGAATTGAAGCATTTTCTGTGCTTCAGTTTTGAATTGAAGCATTTTCTGTGCTTCAGTTTTGAATTGAAGCATTTTCTGTGCTTCAGTTTTGAATTGAAGCATTTTCTGTGCTTCAGTTTTGAATTGAAGCATTTTCTGTGCTTCAGTTTTGAATTGAAGCATTTTCTTTGTTTCAGTTTTGAATTGAAGCATTTTCTGTGCTTCAGTTTTGAATTGAAGCATTTTCTGTGCTTCAGTTTTGAATTGAAGCATTTTCTGTGTTTCAGTTTTGAATTGAAGCATTTTCTGTGCTTCAGTTTTGAATTGAAGCATTTTCTGTGTTTCAGTTTTGAATTGAAGCATTTTCTGTGCTTCAGTTTTGAATTGAAGCATTTTCTGTGCTTCAGTTTTGAATTGAAGCATTTTCTGTGCTTCAGTTTTGAATTGAAGCATTTTCTGTGCTTCAGTTTTGAATTGAAGCATTTTCTGTGCTTCAGTTTTGAATTGAAGCATTTTCTGTGCTTCAGTTTTGAATTGAAGCATTTTCTGTGTTTCAGTTTTGAATTGAAGCATTTTCTGTGCTTCAGTTTTGAATTGAAGCATTTTCTGTGCTTCAGTTTTGAATTGAAGCATTTTCTGTGTTTCAGTTTTGAATTGAAGCATTTTCTGTGCTTCAGTTTTGAATTGAAGCATTTTCTGTGCTTCAGTTTTGAATTGAAGCATTTTCTGTGCTTCAGTTTTGAATTGAAGCATTTTCTGTGCTTCAGTTTTGAATTGAAGCATTTTCTGTGCTTCAGTTTTGAATTGAAGCATTTTCTGTGCTTCAGTTTTGAATTGAAGCATTTTCTGTGCTTCAGTTTTGAATTGAAGCATTTTCTGTGCTTCAGTTTTGAATTGAAGCATTTTCTGTGCTTCAGTTTTGAATTGAAGCATTTTCTGTGCTTCAGTTTTGAATTGAAGCATTTTCTGTGCTTCAGTTTTGAATTGAAGCATTTTCTGTGTTTCAGTTTTGAATTGAAGCATTTTCTGTGCTTCAGTTTTGAATTGAAGCATTTTCTGTGCTTCAGTTTTGAATTGAAGCATTTTCTGTGCTTCAGTTTTGAATTGAAGCATTTTCTGTGCTTCAGTTTTGAATTGAAGCATTTTCTGTGCTTCAGTTTTGAATTGAAGCATTTTCTGTGCTTCAGTTTTGAATTGAAGCATTTTCTGTGCTTCAGTTTTGAATTGAAGCATTTTCTGTGTTTCAGTTTTGAATTGAAGCATTTTCTGTGCTTCAGTTTTGAATTGAAGCATTTTCTGTGCTTCAGTTTTGAATTGAAGCATTTTCTGTGCTTCAGTTTTGAATTGAAGCATTTTCTGTGCTTCAGTTTTGAATTGAAGCATTTTCTGTGCTTCAGTTTTGAATTGAAGCATTTTCTGTGCTTCAGTTTTGAATTGAAGCATTTTCTGTGCTTCAGTTTTGAATTGAAGCATTTTCTGTGTTTCAGTTTTGAATTGAAGCATTTTCTGTGCTTCAGTTTTGAATTGAAGCATTTTCTGTGCTTCAGTTTTGAATTGAAGCATTTTCTGTGCTTCAGTTTTGAATTGAAGCATTTTCTGTGCTTCAGTTTTGAATTGAAGCATTTTCTGTGCTTCAGTTTTGAATTGAAGCATTTTTTGTGCTTCAGTTTTGAATTGATGCATTTTCTGTGTTTCAATTTTGAAATGAAGCATTTTCTGTGCTTCAGTTTTGAATTGAAGCATTTTCTGTGATCCCAGATAATGTGGAATCATTACATATTTATTAGTGAAAATCACTTCTTTTTATAATAGTCATAACTATAACAAGAGATATTTGTCGCTGTGTAATTTCAGAAATTAATAAAAAATATTTTTAAGTTTTTTTGAAAACATTAAAAATTTATTACAACTTCAGTTTTGAATTGAAGCATTTTCTGTGCTTCAGTTTTGAATTGAAGCATTTTCTTGCTTCAGTTTTGAATTGAAGCATTTTCTGTGCTTCAGTTTTGAATTGAAGCATTTTCTGTGTTTCAGTTTTGAATTGAAGCATTTTCTGTGCTTCAGTTTTGAATTGAAGCATTTTCTGCTTCAGTTTTGAATTAAAGCATTTTCTGTGCTTCAGTTTTGAATTGAAGCATTTTCTGTGCTTCAGTTTTGAATTGAAGCATTTTCTGTGTTTCAGTTTTGAATTGAAGCATTTTCTGTGCTTCAGTTTTGAATTGAAGCATTTTCTGTGTTTCAGTTTTGAATTGAAGCATTTTCTGTGCTTCAGTTTTGAATTGAAGCATTTTCTGTGCTTCAGTTTTGAATTGAAGCATTTTCTGTGCTTCAGTTTTGAATTGAAGCATTTTCTGTGCTTCAGTTTTGAATTGAAGCATTTTCTGTGCTTCAGTTTTGAATTGAAGCATTTTCTGTGCTTCAGTTTTGAATTGAAGCATTTTCTGTGCTTCAGTTTTGAATTGAAGCATTTTCTGTGCTTCAGTTTTGAATTGAAGCATTTTCTGTGCTTCAGTTTTGAATTGAAGCATTTTCTGTGCTTCAGTTTTGAATTGAAGCATTTTCTGTGCTTCAGTTTTGAATTGAAGCATTTTCTGTGCTTCAGTTTTGAATTGAAGCATTTTCTGTGCTTCAGTTTTGAATTGAAGCATTTTCTGTGCTTCAGTTTTGAATTGAAGCATTTTCTGTGTTTCAGTTTTGAATTGAAGCATTTTCTGTGCTTCAGTTTTGAATTGAAGCATTTTCTGTGCTTCAGTTTTGAATTGAAGCATTTTCTGTGCTTCAGTTTTGAATTGAAGCATTTTCTGTGCTTCAGTTTTGAATTGAAGCATTTTCTGTGCTTCAGTTTTGAATTGAAGCATTTTCTGTGCTTCAGTTTTGAATTGAAGCATTTTCTGTGCTTCAGTTTTGAATTGAAGCATTTTCTGTGTTTCAGTTTTGAATTGAAGCATTTTCTGTGCTTCAGTTTTGAATTGAAGCATTTTCTGTGCTTCAGTTTTGAATTGAAGCATTTTCTGTGCTTCAGTTTTGAATTGAAGCATTTTCTGTGCTTCAGTTTTGAATTGAAGCATTTTCTGTGCTTCAGTTTTGAATTGAAGCATTTTCTGTGCTTCAGTTTTGAATTGAAGCATTTTCTGTGCTTCAGTTTTGAATTGAAGCATTTTCTGTGTTTCAGTTTTGAATTGAAGCATTTTCTGTGCTTCAGTTTTGAATTGAAGCATTTTCTGTGCTTCAGTTTTGAATTGAAGCATTTTCTGTGCTTCAGTTTTGAATTGAAGCATTTTCTGTGCTTCAGTTTTGAATTGAAGCATTTTCTGTGCTTCAGTTTTGAATTGAAGCATTTTTTGTGCTTCAGTTTTGAATTGATGCATTTTCTGTGTTTCAATTTTGAAATGAAGCATTTTCTGTGCTTCAGTTTTGAATTGAAGCATTTTCTGTGATCCCAGATAATGTGGAATCATTACATATTTATTAGTGAAAATCACTTCTTTTTATAATAGTCATAACTATAACAAGAGATATTTGTCGCTGTGTAATTTCAGAAATTAATAAAAAATATTTTTAAGTTTTTTTGAAAACATTAAAAATTTATTGCAACTTCATTTTTGAATTGAAGCATTTTCTGTGCTTCAGTTTTGAATTGAAGCATTTTCTGTGCTTCAGTTTTGAATTGAAGCATTTTCTGTGCTTCAGTTTTGAATTGAAGCATTTTCTGTGCTTCAGTTTTGAATTGAAGCATTTTCTGTGCTTCAGTTTTGAATTGAAGCATTTTCTGTGCTTCAGTTTTGAATTGAAGCATTTTCTGTGCTTCAGTTTTGAATTGAAGCATTTTCTGTGCTTCAGTTTTGAATTGAAGCATTTTCTGTGCTTCAGTTTTGAATTGAAGCATTTTCTGTGTTTCAGTTTTGAATTGAAGCATTTTCTGTGCTTCAGTTTTGAATTGAAGCATTTTCTGTGCTTCAGTTTTGAATTGAAGCATTTTCTGTGCTTCAGTTTTGAATTGAAGCATTTTCTGTGCTTCAGTTTTGAATTGAAGCATTTTCTGTGCTTCAGTTTTGAATTGAAGCATTTTCTGTGCTTCAGTTTTGTATTGAAGCATTTTCTGTGCTTCAGTTTTGAATTGAAGCATTTTCTGTGCTTCAGTTTTGAATTGAAGCATTTTCTGAGCTTCAGTTTTGAATTGAAGCATTTTCTGAGCTTCAGTTTTGAATTGAAGCATTTTCTGTGATCCCAGATAATGTGGAATCATTACATATTTATTAGTGAAAATCACTTCTTTTTATAATAGTCATAACTATAACAAGAGATATTTGTCGCTGTGTAATTTCAGAAATTAATAAAAAATATTTTTAAGTTTTTTTGAAAACATTAAAAATTTATTACAACTTCAGTTTTGAATTGAAGCATTTTCTGTGCTTCAGTTTTGAATTGAAGCATTTTCTGTGCTTCAGTTTTGAATTGAAGCATTTTCTGTGCTTCAGTTTTGAATTGAAGCATTTTCTGTGCTTCAGTTTTGAATTGAAGCATTTTCTGTGCTTCAGTTTTGAATTGAAGCATTTTCTGTGCTTCAGTTTTGAATTGAAGCATTTTCTGAGATTCATTTTGAATTGAAGCATTTTCTGTGCTTCAGTTTTTAATTGAAGCATTTTCTGTGCTTCAGTTTTGAATTGAAGCATTTTCTGTGCTTCAGTTTTGAATTGAAGCATTTTCTGTGCTTCAGTTTTGAATTGAAGCATTTTCTGAGCTTCAGTTTTGAATTGAAGCATTTTCTGTGATCCCAGATAATGTGGAATCATTACATATTTATTAGTGAAAATCACTTTTTTTTATAATAGTCATAACTATAACAAGAGATATTTGTCGCTGTGTAATTTCAGAAATTAATAAAAAATATTTTTAAGTTTTTTTGAAAACATTAAAAATTTATTACAACTTCAGTTTTGAATTGAAGCATTTTCTGTGCTTCAGTTTTGAATTGAAGCATTTTCTTGCTTCAGTTTTGAATTGAAGCATTTTCTGTGCTTCAGTTTTGAATTGAAGCATTTTCTGTGTTTCAGTTTTGAATTGAAGCATTTTCTGTGCTTCAGTTTTGAATTGAAGCATTTTCTGTGCTTCAGTTTTGAATTGAAGCATTTTCTGTGATCCCAGATAATGTGGAATCATTACATATTTATTAGTGAAAATCACTTCTTTTTATAATAGTCATAATTATAACAAGAGATATTTGTCGCTGTGCAATTTCAGAAATTAATAAAAAATATTTTTAAGTTTTTTTGAAAACATTAAAAATTTATTGCAACTTCATTTTTGAATTGAAGCATTTTCTGTGCTTCAGTTTTGAATTGATGCATTTTCTGTGCTTCAGTTTTGAATTGAAGAATTTTCTGTGCTTCAGTTTTGAATTGAAGCATTTTCTGTGCTTCAGTTTTGAATTGAAGCATTTTCTGTGCTTCAGTTTTGAATTGAAGCATTTTCTGTGCTTCAGTTTTGAATTGAAGCATTTTCTGTGCTTCAGTTTTGAATTGAAGCATTTTCTGTGCTTCAGTTTTGAATTGAAGCATTTTCTGTGCTTCAGTTTTGAATTGAAGCATTTTCTGTGCTTCAGTTTTGAATTGAAGCATTTTCTGTGTTTCAGTTTTGAATTGAAGCATTTTCTGTGCTTCAGTTTTGAATTGAAGCATTTTCTGTGCTTCAGTTTTGAATTGAAGCATTTTCTGTGCTTCAGTTTTGAATTGAAGCATTTTCTGTGCTTCAGTTTTGAATTGAAGCATTTTCTGTGCTTCAGTTTTGAATTGAAGCATTTTCTGTGCTTCAGTTTTGAATTGAAGCATTTTCTGTGCTTCAGTTTTGAATTGAAGCATTTTCTGTGTTTCAGTTTTGAATTGAAGCATTTTCTGTGCTTCAGTTTTGAATTGAAGCATTTTCTGTGCTTCAGTTTTGAATTGAAGCATTTTCTGTGCTTCAGTTTTGAATTGAAGCATTTTCTGTGCTTCAGTTTTGAATTGAAGCATTTTCTGTGCTTCAGTTTTGAATTGAAGCATTTTTTGTGCTTCAGTTTTGAATTGATGCATTTTCTGTGTTTCAATTTTGAAATGAAGCATTTTCTGTGCTTCAGTTTTGAATTGAAGCATTTTCTGTGATCCCAGATAATGTGGAATCATTACATATTTATTAGTGAAAATCACTTCTTTTTATAATAGTCATAACTATAACAAGAGATATTTGTCGCTGTGTAATTTCAGAAATTAATAAAAAATATTTTTAAGTTTTTTTGAAAACATTAAAAATTTATTGCAACTTCATTTTTGAATTGAAGCATTTTCTGTGCTTCAGTTTTGAATTGAAGCATTTTCTGTGCTTCAGTTTTGAATTGAAGCATTTTCTGTGCTTCAGTTTTGAATTGAAGCATTTTCTGTGCTTCAGTTTTGAATTGAAGCATTTTCTGTGCTTCAGTTTTGAATTGAAGCATTTTCTGTGCTTCAGTTTTGAATTGAAGCATTTTCTGTGCTTCAGTTTTGAATTGAAGCATTTTCTGTGCTTCAGTTTTGAATTGAAGCATTTTCTGTGCTTCAGTTTTGAATTGAAGCATTTTCTGTGCTTCAGTTTTGAATTGAAGCATTTTCTGTGCTTCAGTTTTGAATTGAAGCATTTTCTGTGCTTCGTTTTGAATTGAAGCATTTTCTGTGCTTCAGTTTTGAATTGAAGCATTTTCTGTGCTTCAGTTTTGAATTGAAGCATTTTCTGTGCTTCAGTTTTGTATTGAAGCATTTTCTGTGCTTCAGTTTTGAATTGAAGCATTTTCTGTGCTTCAGTTTTGAATTGAAGCATTTTCTGAGCTTCAGTTTTGAATTGAAGCATTTTCTGTGATCCCAGATAATGTGGAATCATTACATATTTATTAGTGAAAATCACTTCTTTTTATAATAGTCATAACTATAACAAGAGATATTTGTCGCTGTGTAATTTCAGAAATTAATAAAAAATATTTTTAAGTTTTTTTGAAAACATTAAAAATTTATTACAACTTCAGTTTTGAATTGAAGCATTTTCTGTGCTTCAGTTTTGAATTGAAGCATTTTCTGTGCTTCAGTTTTGAATTGAAGCATTTTCTGTGCTTCAGTTTTGAATTGAAGCATTTTCTGTGCTTCAGTTTTGAATTGAAGCATTTTCTGTGCTTCAGTTTTGAATTGAAGCATTTTCTGTGCTTCAGTTTTGAATTGAAGCATTTTCTGAGATTCATTTTGAATTGAAGCATTTTCTGTGCTTCAGTTTTTAATTGAAGCATTTTCTGTGCTTCAGTTTTGAATTGAAGCATTTTCTGTGCTTCAGTTTTGAATTGAAGCATTTTCTGTGCTTCAGTTTTGAATTGAAGCATTTTCTGAGCTTCAGTTTTGAATTGAAGCATTTTCTGTGATCCCAGATAATGTGGAATCATTACATATTTATTAGTGAAAATCACTTTTTTTTATAATAGTCATAACTATAACAAGAGATATTTGTCGCTGTGTAATTTCAGAAATTAATAAAAAATATTTTTAAGTTTTTTTGAAAACATTAAAAATTTATTACAACTTCAGTTTTGAATTGAAGCATTTTCTGTGCTTCAGTTTTGAATTGAAGCATTTTCTTGCTTCAGTTTTGAATTGAAGCATTTTCTGTGCTTCAGTTTTGAATTGAAGCATTTTCTGTGTTTCAGTTTTGAATTGAAGCATTTTCTGTGCTTCAGTTTTGAATTGAAGCATTTTCTGTGCTTCAGTTTTGAATTGAAGCATTTTCTGTGATCCCAGATAATGTGGAATCATTACATATTTATTAGTGAAAATCACTTCTTTTTATAATAGTCATAATTATAACAAGAGATATTTGTCGCTGTGCAATTTCAGAAATTAATAAAAAATATTTTTAAGTTTTTTTGAAAACATTAAAAATTTATTGCAACTTCATTTTTGAATTGAAGCATTTTCTGTGCTTCAGTTTTGAATTGATGCATTTTCTGTGCTTCAGTTTTGAATTGAAGAATTTTCTGTGCTTCAGTTTTGAATTGAAGCATTTTCTGTGCTTCAGTTTTGAATTGAAGCATTTTCTGTGCTTCAGTTTTGAATTGAAGCATTTTCTGTGCTTCAGTTTTGAATTGAAGCATTTTCTGTGCTTCAGTTTTGAATTGAAGCATTTTCTGTGTATCAGTTTTGAATTGAAGCATTTTCTGTGCTTCAGTTTTGAATTGAAGCATTTTCTGTGCTTCAGTTTTGAATTGAAGCATTTTCTGTGCTTCAGTTTTGAATTGAAGCATTTTCTGTGCTTCAGTTTTGAATTGAAGCATTTTCTGTGCTTCAGTTCTGAATTGAAGCATTTTCTGTGCTTCAGTTTTGAATTGAAGCATTTTCTGTGTTTCAGTTTTGAATTGAAGCATTTTCTGTGCTTCAGTTTTGAATTGAAGCATTTTCTTTGCTTCAGTTTTGAATTGAAGCATTTTCTGTGCTTCAGTTTTGAATTGAAGCATTTTCTGTCCTTCAGTTTTGAATTGAAGCATTTTCTGTCCTTCAGTTTTGAATTGAAGCATTTTCTGTGCTTCAGTTTTGAATTGAAGCATTTTCTGTGATCCTAGATAATGTGGAATCATTACATATTTATTAGTGAAAATCACTTCTTTTTATAATAGTCATAACTATAACAAGAGATATTTGTCGCTGTGTAATTTCAGAAATTAATAAAAAATATTTTTAAGTTTTTTTGAAAACATTAAAAATTTATTACAACTTCAGTTTTGAATTGAAGCATTTTCTGTGCTTCAGTTTTGAATTGAAGCATTTTCTGTGCTTCAGTTTTGAATTGAAGCATTTTCTGTGCTTCAGTTTTGAATTGAAGCATTTTCTGTGCTTCAGTTTTGAATTGAAGCATTTTCTGAGCTTCAGTTTTGAATTGAAGCATTTTCTGTGCTTCAGTTTTGAATTGAAGCATTTTCTGAGATTCATTTTGAATTGAAGCATTTTCTGTGCTTCAGTTTTTAATTGAAGCATTTTCTGTGCTTCAGTTTTGAATTGAAGCATTTTCTGTGCTTCAGTTTTGAATTGAAGCATTTTCTGTGCTTCAGTTTTGAATTGAAGCATTTTCTGAGCTTCAGTTTTGAATTGAAGCATTTTCTGTGATCCCAGATAATGTGGAATCATTACATATTTATTAGTGAAAATCACTTTTTTTTATAATAGTCATAACTATAACAAGAGATATTTGTCGCTGTGTAATTTCAGAAATTAATAAAAAATATTTTTAGGTTTTTTTGAAAACATTAAAAATTTATTACAACTTCAGTTTTGAATTGAAGCATTTTCTGTGCTTCAGTTTTGAATTGAAGCATTTTCTTGCTTCAGTTTTGAATTGAAGCATTTTCTGTGCTTCAGTTTTGAATTGAAGCATTTTCTGTGTTTCAGTTTTGAATTGAAGCATTTTCTGTGCTTCAGTTTTGAATTGAAGCATTTTCTGTGCTTCAGTTTTGAATTGAAGCATTTTCTGTGCTTCAGTTTTGAATTGAAGCATTTTCTGTGCTTCAGTTTTGAATTGAAGCATTTTCTGTGCTTCAGTTTTGAATTGAAGCATTTTCTGTGCTTCAGTTTTGAATTGAAGCATTTTCTGTGTATCAGTTTTGAATTGAAGCATTTTCTGTGCTTCAGTTTTGAATTGAAGCATTTTCTGTGCTTCAGTTTTGAATTGAAGCATTTTCTGTGCTTCAGTTTTGAATTGAAGCATTTTCTGTGCTTCAGTTTTGAATTGAAGCATTTTCTGTGCTTCAGTTCTGAATTGAAGCATTTTCTGTGCTTCAGTTTTGAATTGAAGCATTTTCTGTGTTTCAGTTTTGAATTGAAGCATTTTCTGTGCTTCAGTTTTGAATTGAAGCATTTTCTTTGCTTCAGTTTTGAATTGAAGCATTTTCTGTGCTTCAGTTTTGAATTGAAGCATTTTCTGTCCTTCAGTTTTGAATTGAAGCATTTTCTGTCCTTCAGTTTTGAATTGAAGCATTTTCTGTGCTTCAGTTTTGAATTGAAGCATTTTCTGTGATCCTAGATAATGTGGAATCATTACATATTTATTAGTGAAAATCACTTCTTTTTATAATAGTCATAACTATAACAAGAGATATTTGTCGCTGTGTAATTTCAGAAATTAATAAAAAATATTTTTAAGTTTTTTTGAAAACATTAAAAATTTATTACAACTTCAGTTTTGAATTGAAGCATTTTCTGTGCTTCAGTTTTGAATTGAAGCATTTTCTGTGCTTCAGTTTTGAATTGAAGCATTTTCTGTGCTTCAGTTTTGAATTGAAGCATTTTCTGTGCTTCAGTTTTGAATTGAAGCATTTTCTGAGCTTCAGTTTTGAATTGAAGCATTTTCTGTGCTTCAGTTTTGAATTGAAGCATTTTCTGAGATTCATTTTGAATTGAAGCATTTTCTGTGCTTCAGTTTTTAATTGAAGCATTTTCTGTGCTTCAGTTTTGAATTGAAGCATTTTCTGTGCTTCAGTTTTGAATTGAAGCATTTTCTGTGCTTCAGTTTTGAATTGAAGCATTTTCTGAGCTTCAGTTTTGAATTGAAGCATTTTCTGTGATCCCAGATAATGTGGAATCATTACATATTTATTAGTGAAAATCACTTTTTTTTATAATAGTCATAACTATAACAAGAGATATTTGTCGCTGTGTAATTTCAGAAATTAATAAAAAATATTTTTAGGTTTTTTTGAAAACATTAAAAATTTATTACAACTTCAGTTTTGAATTGAAGCATTTTCTGTGCTTCAGTTTTGAATTGAAGCATTTTCTTGCTTCAGTTTTGAATTGAAGCATTTTCTGTGCTTCAGTTTTGAATTGAAGCATTTTCTGTGTTTCAGTTTTGAATTGAAGCATTTTCTGTGCTTCAGTTTTGAATTGAAGCATTTTCTGTGCTTCAGTTTTGAATTGAAGCATTTTCTGTGATCCCAGATAATGTGGAATCATTACATATTTATTAGTGAAAATCACTTCTTTTTATAATAGTCATAATTATAACAAGAGATATTTGTCGCTGTGCAATTTCAGAAATTAATAAAAAATATTTTTAAGTTTTTTTGAAAACATTAAAAATTTATTGCAACTTCATTTTTGAATTGAAGCATTTTCTGTGCTTCAGTTTTGAATTGATGCATTTTCTGTGCTTCAGTTTTGAATTGAAGAATTTTCTGTGCTTCAGTTTTGAATTGAAGCATTTTCTGTGCTTCAGTTTTGAATTGAAGCATTTTCTGTGCTTCAGTTTTGAATTGAAGCATTTTCTGTGCTTCAGTTTTGAATTGAAGCATTTTCTGTGCTTCAGTTTTGAATTGAAGCATTTTCTGTGTATCAGTTTTGAATTGAAGCATTTTCTGTGCTTCAGTTTTGAATTGAAGCATTTTCTGTGCTTCAGTTTTGAATTGAAGCATTTTCTGTGCTTCAGTTTTGAATTGAAGCATTTTCTGTGCTTCAGTTTTGAATTGAAGCATTTTCTGTGCTTCAGTTCTGAATTGAAGCATTTTCTGTGCTTCAGTTTTGAATTGAAGCATTTTCTGTGTTTCAGTTTTGAATTGAAGCATTTTCTGTGCTTCAGTTTTGAATTGAAGCATTTTCTGTGCTTCAGTTTTGAATTGAAGCATTTTCTGTGCTTCAGTTTTGAATTGAAGCATTTTCTGTCCTTCAGTTTTGAATTGAAGCATTTTCTGTGCTTCAGTTTTGAATTGAAGTATTTTCTGAGCTTCAGTTTTGAATTGAAGCATTTTCTGTGATCCTAGATAATGTGGAATCATTACATATTTATTAGTGAAAATCACTTCTTTTTATAATAGTCATAACTATAACAAGAGATATTTGTCGCTGTGTAATTTCAGAAATTAATAAAAAATATTTTTAAGTTTTTTTGAAAACATTAAAAATTTATTACAACTTCAGTTTTGAATTGAAGCATTTTCTGTGCTTCAGTTTTGAATTGAAGCATTTTCTGTGCTTCAGTTTTGAATTGAAGCATTTTCTGTGCTTCAGTTTTGAATTGAAGCATTTTCTGTGCTTCAGTTTTGAATTGAAGCATTTTCTGTGCTTCAGTTTTGAATTGAAGCATTTTCTGTGCTTCAGTTTTGAATTGAAGCATTTTCTGTGATTCAGTTTTGAATTGAAGCATTTTCTGTGCTTCAGTTTTTAATTGAAGCATTTTCTGTGCTTCAGTTTTGAATTGAAGCATTTTCTGTGCTTCAGTTTTGAATTGAAGCATTTTCTGTGCTTCAGTTTTGAATTGAAGCATTTTCTGTGATCCCAGATAATGTGGAATCATTACATATTTATTAGTGAAAATCACTTTTTTTATAATAGTCATAATTATAACAAGAGATATTTGTCGCTGTGCAATTTCAGAAATTAATAAAAAATATTTTTAAGTTTTTTTGAAAACATTAAAAATTTATTACAACTTCAGTTTTGAATTGAAGCATTTTCTGTGTTCAGTTTTGAATTGAAGCATTTTCTGTGCATCAGTTTTGAATTGAAGCATTTTCTGTGCTTCAGTTTTGAATTGAAGCATTTTCTGTGCTTCAGTTTTGAATTGAAGCATTTTCTGTGCTTCAGTTTTGAATTGAAGCATTTTCTGTGTTTCAGTTTTGAATTGAAGCATTTTCTGTGCTTCAGTTTTGAATTGAAGCATTTTCTGTGCTTCAGTTTTGAATTGAAGCATTTTCTGTGCTTCAGTTTTGAATTGAAGCATTTCTGTGCTTCAGTTTTGAATTGAAGCATTTTCTGTGCTTCAGTTTTGAATTGAAGCATTTTCTGTGCTTCAGTTTTGAATTGAAGCATTTTCTGTGCTTCAGTTTTGAATTGAAGCATTTTCTGTGCTTCAGTTTTGAATTGAAGCATTTTCTGTGCTTCAGTTTTGAATTGAAGCATTTTCTGTGCTTCAGTTTTGAATTGAAGCATTTTCTGTGCTTCAGTTTTGAATTGAAGCATTTTCTGTGCTTCAGTTTTGAATTGAAGCATTTTCTGTGCTTCAGTTTTGAATTGAAGCATTTTCTGTGCTTCAGTTTTGAATTGAAGCATTTTCTGTGTTTCAGTTTTGAATTGAAGCATTTTCTGTGCTTCAGTTTTGAATTGAAGCATTTTCTGTGCTTCAGTTTTGAATTGAAGCATTTTCTGTGCTTCAGTTTTGAATTGAAGCATTTCTGTGCTTCAGTTTTGAATTGAAGCATTTTCTGTGCTTCAGTTTTGAATTGAAGCATTTTCTGTGCTTCAGTTTTGAATTGAAGCATTTTCTGTGCTTCAGTTTTGAATTGAAGCATTTTCTGTGCTTCAGTTTTGTATTGAAGCATTTTCTGTGCTTCAGTTTTGAATTGAAGCATTTTCTGTGCTTCAGTTTTGAATTGAAGCATTTTCTGTGCTTCAGTTTGAATTGAAGCATTTTCTGTGCTTCAGTTTTGAATTGAAGCATTTTCTGTGCTTCAGTTTTGAATTGAAGCATTTTCTGTGCTTCAGTTTTGAATTGAAGCATTTTCTGTGCTTCAGTTTTGAATTGAAGCATTTTATGTGATCCCAGATAATGTGGAATCATTACATATTTATTAGTGAAAATCACTTCTTTTTATAATAGTCATAATTATAACAAGAGATATTTGTCGCTGTGCAATTTCAGAAATTAATAAAAAATATTTTTAAGTTTTTTTGAAAACATTAAAAATTTATTGCAACTTCATTTTTGAATTGAAGCATTTTCTGTGCTTCAGTTTTGAATTGAAGCATTTTCTGTGCTTCAGTTTTGAATTGAAGCATTTTCTGTGTTTCAGTTTTGAATTGAAGCATTTTCTGTGCTTCAGTTTTGAATTGAAGCATTTTCTGTGCTTCAGTTTTGAATTGAAGCATTTTCTGTGCTTCAGTTTTGAATTGAAGCATTTTCTGTGCTTCAGTTTTGAATTGAAGCATTTTCTGTGCTTCAGTTTTGAATTGAAGCATTTTCTGTGTTTCAGTTTTGAATTGAAGCATTTTCTGTGCTTCAGTTTTGAATTGAAGCATTTTCTGTGCTTCAGTTTTGAATTGAAGCATTTTCTGTGCTTCAGTTTTGAATTGAAGCATTTTCTGTGCTTCAGTTTTGAATTGAAGCATTTCTGTGCTTCAGTTTTGAATTGAAGCATTTTCTGTGCTTCAGTTTTGAATTGAAGCATTTTCTGTGCTTCAGTTTTGAATTGAAGCATTTTCTGTGCTTCAGTTTTGTATTGAAGCATTTTCTGTGCTTCAGTTTTGAATTGAAGCATTTTCTGTGCTTCAGTTTTGAATTGAAGCATTTTCTGTGCTTCAGTTTGAATTGAAGCATTTTCTGTGCTTCAGTTTTGAATTGAAGCATTTTTTGTGCTTCAGTTTTGAATTGAAGCATTTTCTGTGCTTCAGTTTTGAATTGAAGCATTTTCTGTGCTTCAGTTTTGAATTGAAGCATTTTCTGTGCTTCAGTTTTGAATTGAAGCATTTTCTGTGCTTCAGTTTTGAATTGAAGCATTTTTTTGAAGCATTTTCTGTGCTTCAGTTTTGAATTGAAGCATTTTCTGTGCTTCAGTTTTGAATTGAAGCATTTTCTGTGCTTCAGTTTTGAATTGAAGCATTTTCTGTGCTTCAGTTTTGAATTGAAGCATTTTCTGTGCTTCAGTTTTGAATTGAAGCATTTTCTGTGCTTCAGTTTTGAATTGAAGCATTTTCTGTGCTTCAGTTTTGAATTGAAGCATTTTCTGTGTTTCAGTTTTGAATTGAAGCATTTTCTGTGCTTCAGTTTTGAATTGAAGCATTTTCTGTGCTTCAGTTTTGAATTGAAGCATTTTCTGTGCTTCAGTTTTGAATTGAAGCATTTTCTGTGCTTCAGTTTTGAATTGAAGCATTTTCTGTGCTTCAGTTTTGAATTGAAGCATTTTCTGTGCTTCAGTTTTGAATTGAAGCATTTTCTGTGCTTCAGTTTTGAATTGAAGCATTTTCTGTGCTTCAGTTTTGAATTGAAGCATTTTCTGTGCTTCAGTTTTGAATTGAAGCATTTTCTGTGCTTCAGTTTTGAATTGAAGCATTTTCTGTGTTTCAGTTTTGAATTGAAGCATTTTCTGTGCTTCAGTTTTGAATTGAAGCATTTTCTGTGCTTCAGTTTTGAATTGAAGCATTTTCTGTGCTTCAGTTTTGAATTGAAGCATTTCTGTGCTTCAGTTTTGAATTGAAGCATTTTCTGTGCTTCAGTTTTGAATTGAAGCATTTTCTGTGCTTCAGTTTTGAATTGAAGCATTTTCTGTGCTTCAGTTTTGAATTGAAGCATTTTCTGTGCTTCAGTTTTGTATTGAAGCATTTTCTGTGCTTCAGTTTTGAATTGAAGCATTTTCTGTGCTTCAGTTTTGAATTGAAGCATTTTCTGTGCTTCAGTTTGAATTGAAGCATTTTCTGTGCTTCAGTTTTGAATTGAAGCATTTTCTGTGCTTCAGTTTTGAATTGAAGCATTTTCTGTGCTTCAGTTTTGAATTGAAGCATTTTCTGTGCTTCAGTTTTGAATTGAAGCATTTTATGTGATCCCAGATAATGTGGAATCATTACATATTTATTAGTGAAAATCACTTCTTTTTATAATAGTCATAATTATAACAAGAGATATTTGTCGCTGTGCAATTTCAGAAATTAATAAAAAATATTTTTAAGTTTTTTTGAAAACATTAAAAATTTATTGCAACTTCATTTTTGAATTGAAGCATTTTCTGTGCTTCAGTTTTGAATTGAAGCATTTTCTGTGCTTCAGTTTTGAATTGAAGCATTTTCTGTGTTTCAGTTTTGAATTGAAGCATTTTCTGTGCTTCAGTTTTGAATTGAAGCATTTTCTGTGCTTGAGTTTTGAATTGAAGCATTTTCTGTGCTTCAGTTTTGAATTGAAGCATTTTCTGTGCTTCAGTTTTGAATTGAAGCATTTTCTGTGCTTCAGTTTTGAATTGAAGCATTTTCTGTGTTTCAGTTTTGAATTGAAGCATTTTCTGTGCTTCAGTTTTGAATTGAAGCATTTTCTGTGCTTCAGTTTTGAATTGAAGCATTTTCTGTGCTTCAGTTTTGAATTGAAGCATTTTCTGTGCTTCAGTTTTGAATTGAAGCATTTCTGTGCTTCAGTTTTGAATTGAAGCATTTTCTGTGCTTCAGTTTTGAATTGAAGCATTTTCTGTGCTTCAGTTTTGAATTGAAGCATTTTCTGTGCTTCAGTTTTGAATTGAAGCATTTTCTGTGCTTCAGTTTTGTATTGAAGCATTTTCTGTGCTTCAGTTTTGAATTGAAGCATTTTCTGTGCTTCAGTTTTGAATTGAAGCATTTTCTGTGCTTCAGTTTGAATTGAAGCATTTTCTGTGCTTCAGTTTTGAATTGAAGCATTTTTTGTGCTTCAGTTTTGAATTGAAGCATTTTCTGTGCTTCAGTTTTGAATTGAAGCATTTTCTGTGCTTCAGTTTTGAATTGAAGCATTTTCTGTGCTTCAGTTTTGAATTGAAGCATTTTCTGTGCTTCAGTTTTGAATTGAAGCATTTTCTGTGCTTCAGTTTTGAATTGAAGCATTTTCTGTGCTTCAGTTTTGAATTGAAGCATTTTCTGTGCTTCAGTTTTGAATTGAAGCATTTTCTGTGCTTCAGTTTTGAATTGAAGCATTTTCTGTGTTTCAGTTTTGAATTGAAGCATTTTCTGTGCTTCAGTTTTGAATTGAAGCATTTTCTGTGCTTCAGTTTTGAATTGAAGCATTTTCTGTGCTTCAGTTTTGAATTGAAGCATTTTCTGTGCTTCAGTTTTGAATTGAAGCATTTCTGTGCTTCAGTTTTGAATTGAAGCATTTTCTGTGCTTCAGTTTTGAATTGAAGCATTTTCTGTGCTTCAGTTTTGAATTGAAGCATTTTCTGTGCTTCAGTTTTGAATTGAAGCATTTTCTGTGCTTCAGTTTTGAATTGAAGCATTTTCTGTGCTTCAGTTTTGAATTGAAGCATTTTCTGTGCTTCAGTTTTGTATTGAAGCATTTTCTGTGCTTCAGTTTTGAATTGAAGCATTTTCTGTGCTTCAGTTTTGAATTGAAGCATTTTCTGTGCTTCAGTTTGAATTGAAGCATTTTCTGTGCTTCAGTTTTGAATTGAAGCATTTTCTGTGCTTCAGTTTTGAATTGAAGCATTTTCTGTGCTTCAGTTTTGAATTGAAGCATTTTCTGTGCTTCAGTTTTGAATTGAAGCATTTTCTGTGATCCCAGATAATGTGGAATCATTACATATTTATTAGTGAAAATCACTTCTTTTTATAATAGTCATAATTATAACAAGAGATATTTGTCGCTGTGCAATTTCAGAAATTAATAAAAAATATTTTTAAGTTTTTTTGAAAACATTAAAAATTTATTGCAACTTCATTTTTGAATTGAAGCATTTTCTGTGCTTCAGTTTTGAATTGAAGCATTTTCTGTGCTTCAGTTTTGAATTGAAGCATTTTCTGTGCTTCAATTTTGAATTGAAGCATTTTCTGTGCTTCAGTTTTGAATTGAAGCATTTTCTGTGCTTCAGTTTTGAATGAAGCATTTTCTGTGCTTCAGTTTTGAATTGAAGCATTTTCTGTGCTTCAGTTTTGAATTGAAGCATTTTCTGTGCTTCAGTTTTGAATTGAAGCATTTTCTGTGTTTCAGTTTTGAATTGAAGCATTTTCTGTGCTTCAGTTTTGAATTGAAGCATTTTCTGTGCTTCAGTTTTGAATTGAAGCATTTTCTGTGCTTCAGTTTTGAATTGAAGCATTTTCTGTGCTTCAGTTTTGAATTGAAGCATTTCTGTGCTTCAGTTTTGAATTGAAGCATTTTCTGTGCTTCAGTTTTGAATTGAAGCATTTTCTGTGCTTCAGTTTTGAATTGAAGCATTTTCTGTGCTTCAGTTTTGAATTGAAGCATTTTCTGTGCTTCAGTTTTGAATTGAAGCATTTTCTGTGCTTCAGTTTTGTATTGAAGCATTTTCTGTGCTTCAGTTTTGAATTGAAGCATTTTCTGTGCTTCAGTTTTGAATTGAAGCATTTTCTGTGCTTCAGTTTGAATTGAAGCATTTTCTGTGCTTCAGTTTTGAATTGAAGCATTTTCTGTGCTTCAGTTTTGAATTGAAGCATTTTCTGTGCTTCAGTTTTGAATTGAAGCATTTTCTGTGCTTCAGTTTTGTATTGAAGCATTTTCTGTGCTTCAGTTTTGAATTGAAGCATTTTCTGTGCTTCAGTTTTGAATTGAAGCATTTTCTGTGCTTCAGTTTGAATTGAAGCATTTTCTGTGCTTCAGTTTTGAATTGAAGCATTTTCTGTGCTTCAGTTTTGAATTGAAGCATTTTCTGTGCTTCAGTTTTGAATTGAAGCATTTTCTGTGCTTCAGTTTTGAATTGAAGCATTTTCTGTGATCCCAGATAATGTGGAATCATTACATATTTATTAGTGAAAATCACTTCTTTTTATAATATCATAATTATAACAAGAGATATTTGTCGCTGTGCAATTTCAGAAATTAATAAAAAATATTTTTAAGTTTTTTTGAAAACATTAAAAATTTATTGCAACTTCATTTTTGAATTGAAGCATTTTCTGTGCTTCAGTTTTGAATTGAAGCATTTTCTGTGCTTCAGTTTTGAATTGAAGCATTTTCTGTGCTTCAGTTTTGAATTGAAGCATTTTCTGTGCTTCAGTTTTGAATTGAAGCATTTTCTGTGCTTCAGTTTTGAATGAAGCATTTTCTGTGCTTCAGTTTTGAATTGAAGCATTTTCTGTGCTTCAGTTTTGAATTGAAGCATTTTCTGTGCTTCAGTTTTGAATTGAAGCATTTTCTGTGTTTCAGTTTTGAATTGAAGCATTTTCTGTGCTTCAGTTTTGAATTGAAGCATTTTCTGTGCTTCAGTTTTGAATTGAAGCATTTTCTGTGCTTCAGTTTTGAATTGAAGCATTTTCTGTGCTTCAGTGTTGAATTGAAGCATTTCTGTGCTTCAGTTTTGAATTGAAGCATTTTCTGTGCTTCAGTTTTGAATTGAAGCATTTTCTGTGCTTCAGTTTTGAATTGAAGCATTTTCTGTGCTTCAGTTTTGAATTGAAGCATTTTCTGTGCTTCAGTTTTGAATTGAAGCATTTTCTGTGCTTCAGTTTTGTATTGAAGCATTTTCTGTGCTTCAGTTTTGAATTGAAGCATTTTCTGTGCTTCAGTTTTGAATTGAAGCATTTTCTGTGCTTCAGTTTGAATTGAAGCATTTTCTGTGCTTCAGTTTTGAATTGAAGCATTTTCTGTGCTTCAGTTTTGAATTGAAGCATTTTCTGTGCTTCAGTTTTGAATTGAAGCATTTCTGTGCTTCAGTTTTGAATTGAAGCATTTTCTGTGCTTCAGTTTTGAATTGAAGCATTTCTGTGCTTCAGTTTTGAATTGAAGCATTTTCTGTGCTTCAGTTTTGAATTGAAGCATTTTCTGTGCTTCAGTTTTGAATTGAAGCATTTTCTGTGCTTCAGTTTTGAATTGAAGCATTTTTTGTGCTTCAGTTTTGAATTGAAGCATTTTCTGTGCTTCAGTTTTGTATTGAAGCATTTTCTGTGCTTCAGTTTTGAATTGAAGCATTTTCTGTGCTTCAGTTTTGAATTGAAGCATTTTCTGTGCTTCAGTTTGAATTGAAGCATTTTCTGTGCTTCAGTTTTGAATTGAAGCATTTTCTGTGCTTCAGTTTTGAATTGAAGCATTTTCTGTGCTTCAGTTTTGAATTGAAGCATTTTCTGTGCTTCAGTTTTGAATTGAAGCATTTTCTGTGCTTCAGTTTTGAATTGAAGCATTTTCTGTGCTTCAGTTTTGAATTGAAGCATTTTCTGTGCTTCAGTTTTGAATTGAAGCATTTTCTGTGCTTCAGTTTTGAATTGAAGCATTTTCTGTGCTTCAGTTTTGAATTGAAGCATTTTCTGTGCTTCAGTTTTGAATTGAAGCATTTTCTGTGTTTCAGTTTTGAATTGAAGCATTTTCTGTGCTTCAGTTTTGAATTGAAGCATTTTCTGTGCTTCAGTTTTGAATTGAAGCATTTTCTGTGCTTCAGTTTTGAATTGAAGCATTTTCTGTGCTTCAGTTTTGTATTGAAGCATTTTCTGTGCTTCAGTTTTGAATTGAAGCATTTTCTGTGCTTCAGTTTTGAATTGAAGCATTTTCTGTGCTTCAGTTTGAATTGAAGCATTTTCTGTGCTTCAGTTTTGAATTGAAGCATTTTCTGTGCTTCAGTTTTGAATTGAAGCATTTCTGTGCTTCAGTTTTGAATTGAAGCATTTTCTGTGCTTCAGTTTTGAATTGAAGCATTTCTGTGCTTCAGTTTTGAATTGAAGCATTTTCTGTGCTTCAGTTTTGAATTGAAGCATTTTCTGTGCTTCAGTTTTGAATTGAAGCATTTTCTGTGCTTCAGTTTTGAATTGAAGCATTTTCTGTGCTTCAGTTTTGAATTGAAGCATTTTCTGTGCTTCAGTTTTGTATTGAAGCATTCTCTGCTTCATTTTTGAATTGAAGCATTTTCTGTGCTTCAGTTTTGTATTGAAGCATTTTCTGTGCTTCAGTTTTGAATTGAAGCATTTTCTGTGCTTCAGTTTTGAATTGAAGCATTTTATGTGATCCCAGATAATGTGGAATCATTACATATTTATTAGTGAAAATCACTTCTTTTTATAATAGTCATAATTATAACAAGAGATATTTGTCGCTGTGCAATTTCAGAAATTAATAAAAAATATTTTTAAGTTTTTTTGAAAACATTAAAAATTTATTGCAACTTCATTTTTGAATTGAAGCATTTTCTGTGCTTCAGTTTTGAATTGAAGCATTTTCTGTGCTTCAGTTTTGAATTGAAGCATTTTCTGTGTTTCAGTTTTGAATTGAAGCATTTTCTGTGCTTCAGTTTTGAATTGAAGCATTTTCTGTGCTTCAGTTTTGAATTGAAGCATTTTCTGTGCTTCAGTTTTGAATTGAAGCATTTTCTGTGCTTCAGTTTTGAATTGAAGCATTTTCTGTGCTTCAGTTTTGAATTGAAGCATTTTCTGTGTTTCAGTTTTGAATTGAAGCATTTTCTGTGCTTCAGTTTTGAAATGAAGCATTTTCTTTGCTTCAGTTTTGAATTGAAGCATTTTCTGTGCTTCAGTTTTGAATTGAAGCATTTTCTGTGCTTCAGTTTTGAATTGAAGCATTTCTGTGCTTCAGTTTTGAATTGAAGCATTTTCTGTGCTTCAGTTTTGAATTGAAGCATTTTCTGTGCTTCAGTTTTGAATTGAAGCATTTTCTGTGCTTCAGTTTTGAATTGAAGCATTTTCTGTGCTTCAGTTTTGAATTGAAGCATTTTCTGTGCTTCAGTTTTGTATTGAAGCATTTTCTGTGCTTCAGTTTTGAATTGAAGCATTTTCTGTGCTTCAGTTTTGAATTGAAGCATTTTCTGTGCTTCAGTTTTGTATTGAAGCATTTTCTGTGCTTCATATTTGAATTGAAGCATTTTCTGTGCTTCAGTTTTGTATTGAAGCATTTTCTGTGCTTCAGTTTTGAATTGAAGCATTTTCTGTGCTTCAGTTTTGAATTGAAGCATTTTCTGTGCTTCAGTTTTGAATTGAAGCATTTTCTGTGTTTCAGTTTTGAATTGAAGCATTTTCTGTACTTCAGTTTTGAATTGAAGCATTTTCTGTGCTTCAGTTTTGAATTGAAGCATTTTCTGTGCTTCAGTTTTGAATTGAAGCATTTTCTGTGCTTCAGTTTTGAATTGAAGCATTTTCTGTGCTTCAGTTTTGAATTGAAGCATTTTCTGTGCTTCAGTTTTGTATTGAAGCATTTTCTGTGCTTCATTTTTGAATTGAAGCATTTTCTGTGCTTCAGTTTTGTATTGAAGCATTTTCTGTGCTTCAGTTTTGAATTGAAGCATTTTCTGTGCTTCAGTTTTGAATTGAAGCATTTTATGTGATCCCAGATAATGTGGAATCATTACATATTTATTAGTGAAAATCACTTCTTTTTATAATAGTCATAATTATAACAAGAGATATTTGTCGCTTTGCAATTTCAGAAATTAATAAAAAATATTTTTAAGTTTTTTTGAAAACATTAAAAATTTATTGCAACTTCATTTTTGAATTGAAGCATTTTCTGTGCTTCAGTTTTGAATTGAAGCATTTTCTGTGCTTCAGTTTTGAATTGAAGCATTTTCTGTGTTTCAGTTTTGAATTGAAGCATTTTCTGTGCTTCAGTTTTGAATTGAAGCATTTTCTGTGCTTCAGTTTTGAATTGAAGCATTTTCTGTGCTTCAGTTTTGAATTGAAGCATTTTCTGTGCTTCAGTTTTGAATTGAAGCATTTTCTGTGCTTCAGTTTTGAATTGAAGCATTTTCTTTGTTTCAGTTTTGAATTGAAGCATTTTCTGTGCTTCAGTTTTGAATTGAAGCATTTTCTGTGCTTCAGTTTTGAATTGAAGCATTTTCTGTGCTTCAGTTTTGAATTGAAGCATTTTCTGTGCTTCAGTTTTGAATTGAAGCATTTCTGTGCTTCAGTTTTGAATTGAAGCATTTTCTGTGCTTCAGTTTTGAATTGAAGCATTTTCTGTGCTTCAGTTTTGAATTGAAGCATTTTCTGTGCTTCAGTTTTGAATTGAAGCATTTTCTGTGCTTCAGTTTTGAATTGAAGCATTTTCTGTGCTTCAGTTTAGTATTGAAGCATTTTCTGTGCTTCAGTTTTGAATTGAAGCATTTTCTGTGCTTCAGTTTTGAATTGAAGCATTTTCTGTGCTTCAGTTTTGAATTGAAGCATTTTCTGTGCTTCAGTTTTGAATTGAAGCATTTTTTGTGCTTCAGTTTTGAATTGAAGCATTTTCTGTGCTTCAGTTTTGAATTGAAGCATTTTCTGTACTTCAGTTTTGAATTGAAGCATTTTCTGTGCTTCAGTTTTGAATTGAAGCATTTTCTGTGCTTCAGTTTTGAATTGAAGCATTTTCTGTGCTTCAGTTTTGAATTGAAGCATTTTCTGTGCTTCAGTTTTGAATTGAAGCATTTTCTGTGCTTCAGTTTTGAATTGAAGCATTTTCTGTGCTTCAGTTTTGAATTGAAGCATTTTCTGTGTTTCAGTTTTGAATTGAAGCATTTTCTGTGCTTCAGTTTTGAATTGAAGCATTTTCTGTGCTTCAGTTTTGAATTGAAGCATTTTCTGTGCTTCAGTTTTGAATTGAAGCATTTTCTGTGCTTCAGTTTTGAATTGAAGCATTTCTGTGCTTCAGTTTTGAATTGAAGCATTTTCTGTGCTTCAGTTTTGAATTGAAGCATTTTCTGTGCTTCAGTTTTGAATTGAAGCATTTTCTGTGCTTCAGTTTTGAATTGAAGCATTTTCTGTGCTTCAGTTTTGAATTGAAGCATTTTCTGTGCTTCAGTTTTGTATTGAAGCATTTTCTGTGCTTCAGTTTTGAATTGAAGCATTTTCTGTGCTTCAGTTTTGAATTGAAGCATTTTCTGTGCTTCAGTTTGAATTGAAGCATTTTCTGTGCTTCAGTTTTGAATTGAAGCATTTTCTGTGCTTCAGTTTTGAATTGAAGCATTTTCTGTGCTTCAGTTTTGAATTGAAGCATTTTCTGTGCTTCAGTTTTGAATTGAAGCATTTTCTGTGCTTCAGTTTTGAATTGAAGCATTTTCTGTGCTTCAGTTTTGAATTGAAGCATTTTCTGTGCTTCAGTTTAGTATTGAAGCATTTTCTGTGCTTCAGTTTTGAATTGAAGCATTTTCTGTGCTTCAGTTTTGAATTGAAGCATTTTCTGTGCTTCAGTTTTGAATTGAAGCATTTTCTGTGCTTCAGTTTTGAATTGAAGCATTTTTTGTGCTTCAGTTTTGAATTGAAGCATTTTCTGTGCTTCAGTTTTGAATTGAAGCATTTTCTGTACTTCAGTTTTGAATTGAAGCATTTTCTGTGCTTCAGTTTTGAATTGAAGCATTTTCTGTGCTTCAGTTTTGAATTGAAGCATTTTCTGTGCTTCAGTTTTGAATTGAAGCATTTTCTGTGCTTCAGTTTTGAATTGAAGCATTTTCTGTGCTTCAGTTTTGAATTGAAGCATTTTCTGTGCTTCAGTTTTGAATTGAAGCATTTTCTGTGTTTCAGTTTTGAATTGAAGCATTTTCTGTGCTTCAGTTTTGAATTGAAGCATTTTCTGTGC
This sequence comes from Meloidogyne enterolobii, assembly GCA_963681835.1. NCBI lineage: Eukaryota > Metazoa > Nematoda > Chromadorea > Rhabditida > Meloidogynidae > Meloidogyne > Meloidogyne enterolobii. The sequence goes on along the minus strand of CAVMJV010000049.1, from coordinate 8,095 downwards.
TTCAGTTTTGAATTGAAGCATTTTCTGTGCTTCAGTTTTGAATTGAAGCATTTTCTGTGCTTCAGTTTTGAATTGAAGCATTTCTGTGCTTCAGTTTTGAATTGAAGCATTTTCTGTGCTTCAGTTTTGAATTGAAGCATTTTCTGTGCTTCAGTTTTGAATTGAAGCATTTTCTGTGCTTCAGTTTTGAATTGAAGCATTTTCTGTGCTTCAGTTTTGAATTGAAGCATTTTCTGTGCTTCAGTTTTGTATTGAAGCATTTTCTGTGCTTCAGTTTTGAATTGAAGCATTTTCTGTGCTTCAGTTTTGAATTGAAGCATTTTCTGTGCTTCAGTTTGAATTGAAGCATTTTCTGTGCTTCAGTTTTGAATTGAAGCATTTTCTGTGCTTCAGTTTTGAATTGAAGCATTTTCTGTGCTTCAGTTTTGAATTGAAGCATTTTCTGTGCTTCAGTTTTGAATTGAAGCATTTTCTGTGCTTCAGTTTTGAATTGAAGCATTTTCTGTGCTTCAGTTTTGAATTGAAGCATTTTCTGTGCTTCAGTTTTGAATTGAAGCATTTTCTGTGCTTCAGTTTTGAATTGAAGCATTTTCTGTGTTTCAGTTTTGAATTGAAGCATTTTCTGTGCTTCAGTTTTGAATTGAAGCATTTTCTGTGCTTCAGTTTTGAATTGAAGCATTTTCTGTGCTTCAGTTTTGAATTGAAGCATTTTCTGTGCTTCAGTTTTGAATTGAAGCATTTCTGTGCTTCAGTTTTGAATTGAAGCATTTTCTGTGCTTCAGTTTTGAATTGAAGCATTTTCTGTGCTTCAGTTTTGAATTGAAGCATTTTCTGTGCTTCAGTTTTGAATTGAAGCATTTTCTGTGCTTCAGTTTTGAATTGAAGCATTTCTGTGCTTCAGTTTTGAATTGAAGCATTTTCTGTGCTTCAGTTTTGAATTGAAGCATTTTCTGTGCTTCAGTTTTGAATTGAAGCATTTTCTGTGCTTCAGTTTTGAATTGAAGCATTTTCTGTGCTTCAGTTTTGAATTGAAGCATTTTCTGTGCTTCAGTTTTGTATTGAAGCATTTTCTGTGCTTCAGTTTTGAATTGAAGCATTTTCTGTGCTTCAGTTTTGAATTGAAGCATTTTCTGTGTTTCAGTTTTGAATTGAAGCATTTTCTGTCTTCAGTTTTGAATTGAAGCATTTTCTGTGCTTCAGTTTTGAATTGAAGCATTTTCTGTGCTTCAGTTTTGAATTGAAGCATTTTCTGTGCTTCAGTTTTGAATTGAAGCATTTTCTGTGCTTCAGTTTTGAATTGAAGCATTTTCTGTGCTTCAGTTTTGAATTGAAGCATTTTCTGTGCTTCAGTTTTGAATTGAAGCATTTTCTGTGTTTCAGTTTTGAATTGAAGCATTTTCTGTGCTTCAGTTTTGAATTGAAGCATTTTCTGTGCTTCAGTTTTGAATTGAAGCATTTTCTGTGCTTCAGTTTTGAATTGAAGCATTTTCTGTGCTTCAGTTTTGAATTGAAGCATTTCTGTGCTTCAGTTTTGAATTGAAGCATTTTCTGTGCTTCAGTTTTGAATTGAAGCATTTTCTGTGCTTCAGTTTTGAATTGAAGCATTTTCTGTGCTTCAGTTTTGAATTGAAGCATTTTCTGTGCTTCAGTTTTGAATTGAAGCATTTTCTGTGCTTCAGTTTTGTATTGAAGCATTTTCTGTGCTTCAGTTTTGAATTGAAGCATTTTCTGTGCTTCAGTTTTGAATTGAAGCATTTTCTGTGCTTCAGTTTTGAATTGAAGCATTTTCTGTGCTTCAGTTTTGAATTGAAGCATTTTCTGTGCTTCAGTTTTGAATTGAAGCATTTTCTCTGCTTCAGTTTTGAATTGAAGCATTTTCTGTGCTTCAGTTTTGAATTGAAGCATTTTCTGTGCTTCAGTTTTGAATTGAAGCATTTTCTGTGTTTCAGTTTTGAATTGAAGCATTTTCTGTGCTTCAGTTTTGAATTGAAGCATTTTCTGTGCTTCAGTTTTGAATTGAAGCATTTTCTGTGCTTCAATTTTGAATTGAAGCATTTCTGTGCTTCAGTTTTGAATTGAAGCATTTTCTGTGCTTCAGTTTTGAATTGAAGCATTTTCTGTGCTTCAGTTTTGAATTGAAGCATTTCTGTGCTTCAGTTTTGAATTGAAGCATTTTCTGTGCTTCAGTTTTGAATTGAAGCATTTTCTGTGCTTCAGTTTTGAATTGAAGCATTTTCTGTGCTTCAGTTTTGAATTGAAGCATTTTCTGTGCTTCAGTTTTGAATTGAAGCATTTTCTGTGCTTCAGTTTTGTATTGAAGCATTTTCTGTGCTTCAGTTTTGAATTGAAGCATTTTCTGTGCTTCAGTTTTGAATTGAAGCATTTTCTGTGCTTCAGTTTTGAATTGAAGCATTTTCTGTGCTTCAGTTTTGAATTGAAGCATTTTCTGTGCTTCAGTTTTGAATTGAAGCATTTCTGTGCTTCAGTTTTGAATTGAAGCATTTTCTGTGCTTCAGTTTTGAATTGAAGCATTTTCTGTGCTTCAGTTTTGAATTGAAGCATTTTCTGTGCTTCAGTTTTGAATTGAAGCATTTTCTGTGCTTCAGTTTTGAATTGAAGCATTTTCTGTGCTTCAGTTTTGTATTGAAGCATTTTCTGTGCTTCAGTTTTGAATTGAAGCATTTTCTGTGCTTCAGTTTTGAATTGAAGCATTTTCTGTGCTTCAGTTTTGAATTGAAGCATTTTCTGTGCTTCAGTTTTGAATTGAAGCATTTTCTGTGCTTCAGTTTTGAATTGAAGCATTTTCTCTGCTTCAGTTTTGAATTGAAGCATTTTCTGTGCTTCAGTTTTGAATTGAAGCATTTTCTGTGCTTCAGTTTTGAATTGAAGCATTTTCTGTGTTTCAGTTTTGAATTGAAGCATTTTCTGTGCTTCAGTTTTGAATTGAAGCATTTTCTGTGCTTCAGTTTTGAATTGAAGCATTTTCTGTGCTTCAGTTTTGAATTGAAGCATTTCTGTGCTTCAGTTTTGAATTGAAGCATTTTCTGTGCTTCAGTTTTGAATTGAAGCATTTTCTGTGCTTCAGTTTTGAATTGAAGCATTTCTGTGCTTCAGTTTTGAATTGAAGCATTTTCTGTGCTTCAGTTTTGAATTGAAGCATTTTCTGTGCTTCAGTTTTGAATTGAAGCATTTTCTGTGCTTCAGTTTTGAATTGAAGCATTTTCTGTGCTTCAGTTTTGAATTGAAGCATTTTCTGTGCTTCAGTTTTGTATTGAAGCATTTTCTGTGCTTCAGTTTTGAATTGAAGCATTTTCTGTGCTTCAGTTTTGAATTGAAGCATTTTCTGTGCTTCAGTTTTGAATTGAAGCATTTTCTGTGCTTCAGTTTTGAATTGAAGCATTTTCTGTGCTTCAGTTTTGAATTGAAGCATTTTCTCTGCTTCAGTTTTGAATTGAAGCATTTTCTGTGCTTCAGTTTTGAATTGAAGCATTTTCTGTGCTTCAGTTTTGAATTGAAGCATTTTCTGTGTTTCAGTTTTGAATTGAAGCATTTTCTGTGCTTCAGTTTTGAATTGAAGCATTTTCTGTGCTTCAGTTTTGAATTGAAGCATTTTCTGTGCTTCAGTTTTGAATTGAAGCATTTTCTGTGCTTCAGTTTTGAATTGAAGCATTTCTGTGCTTCAGTTTTGAATTGAAGCATTTTCTGTGCTTCAGTTTTGAATTGAAGCATTTTCTGTGCTTCAGTTTTGAATTGAAGCATTTTCTGTGCTTCAGTTTTGAATTGAAGCATTTTCTGTGCTTCAGTTTTGAATTGAAGCATTTTCTGTGCTTCAGTTTTGAATTGAAGCATTTTCTGTGCTTCAGTTTTGAATTGAAGCATTTTCTGTGCTTCAGTTTGAATTGAAGCATTTTCTGTGCTTCAGTTTTGAATTGAAGCATTTTCTGTGCCTCAGTTTTGAATTGAAGCATTTTCTGTGCTTCAGTTTTGAATTGAAGCATTTTCTGTGCTTCAGTTTTGAATTGAAGCATTTCTGTGCTTCAGTTTTGAATTGAAGCATTTTCTGTGCTTCAGTTTTGAATTGAAGCATTTTCTGTGCTTCAGTTTTGAATTGAAGCATTTTCTGTGCTTCAGTTTTGAATTGAAGCATTTTCTGTGCTTCAGTTTTGAATTGAAGCATTTTCTGTGCTTCAGTTTTGTATTGAAGCATTTTCTGTGCTTCAGTTTTGTATTGAAGCATTTTCTGTGCTTCAGTTTTGAATTGAAGCATTTTCTGTGCTTCAGTTTTGAATTGAAGCATTTTCTGTGCTTCAGTTTGAATTGAAGCATTTTCTGTGCTTCAGTTTTGAATTGAAGCATTTTCTGTGCTTCAGTTTTGAATTGAAGCATTTTCTGTGCTTCAGTTTTGAATTGAAGCATTTTCTGTGCTTCAGTTTTGAATTGAAGCATTTCTGTGCTTCAGTTTTGAATTGAAGCATTTTCTGTGCTTCAGTTTTGAATTGAAGCATTTTCTGTGCTTCAGTTTTGAATTGAAGCATTTCTGTGCTTCAGTTTTGAATTGAAGCATTTTCTGTGCTTCAGTTTTGAATTGAAGCATTTTCTGTGCTTCAGTTTTGAATTGAAGCATTTTCTGTGCTTCAGTTTTGAATTGAAGCATTTTCTGTGCTTCAGTTTTGAATTGAAGCATTTTCTGTGCTTCAGTTTTGTATTGAAGCATTTTCTGTGCTTCAGTTTTGAATTGAAGCATTTTCTGTGCTTCAGTTTTGAATTGAAGCATTTTCTGTGCTTCAGTTTGAATTGAAGCATTTTCTGTGCTTCAGTTTTGAATTGAAGCATTTTCTGTGCTTCAGTTTTGTATTGAAGCATTTTCTGTGCTTCAGTTTTGAATTGAAGCATTTCTGTGCTTCAGTTTTGAATTGAAGCATTTTCTGTGCTTCAGTTTTGAATTGAAGCATTTTCTGTGCTTCAGTTTTGAATTGAAGCATTTTCTGTGCTTCAGTTTTGAATTGAAGCATTTTCTGTGCTTCAGTTTTGAATTGAAGCATTTTCTGTGCTTCAGTTTTGTATTGAAGCATTTTCTGTGCTTCAGTTTTGAATTGAAGCATTTTCTGTGCTTCAGTTTTGAATTGAAGCATTTTCTGTGCTTCAGTTTGAATTGAAGCATTTTCTGTGCTTCAGTTTTGAATTGAAGCATTTTCTGTGCTTCAGTTTTGAATTGAAGCATTTTCTGTGCTTCAGTTTTGTATTGAAGCATTTTCTGTGCTTCAGTTTTGAATTGAAGCATTTCTGTGCTTCAGTTTTGAATTGAAGCATTTTCTGTGCTTCAGTTTTGAATTGAAGCATTTTCTGTGCTTCAGTTTTGAATTGAAGCATTTTCTGTGCTTCAGTTTTGTATTGAAGCATTTTCTGTGCTTCAGTTTTGAATTGAAGCATTTTCTGTGCTTCAGTTTTGAATTGAAGCATTTTCTGTGCTTCAGTTTGAATTGAAGCATTTTCTGTGCTTCAGTTTTGAATTGAAGCATTTTCTGTGCTTCAGTTTTGAATTGAAGCATTTTCTGTGCTTCAGTTTTGAATTGAAGCATTTTCTGTGCTTCAGTTTTGAATTGAAGCATTTTCTGTGCTTCAGTTTTGAATTGAAGCATTTTCTGTGCTTCAGTTTTGTATTGAAGCATTTTCTGTGCTTCAGTTTTGAATTGAAGCATTTTCTGTGCTTCAGTTTTGAATTGAAGCATTTTCTGTGCTTCAGTTTGAATTGAAGCATTTTCTGTGCTTCAGTTTTGAATTGAAGCATTTTCTGTGCTTCAGTTTTGAATTGAAGCATTTTCTGTGCTTCAGTTTTGAATTGAAGCATTTTCTGTGCTTCAGTTTTGAATTGAAGCATTTTCTGTGTTTCAGTTTTGAATTGAAGCATTTTCTGTGCTTCAGTTTTGAATTGAAGCATTTTCTGTGCTTCAGTTTTGAATTGAAGCATTTTCTGTGCTTCAGTTTTGAATTGAAGCATTTTCTGTGCTTCAGTTTTGAATTGAAGCATTTTCTGTGCTTCAGTTTTGAATTGAAGCATTTTCTGTGCTTCAGTTTTGAATTGAAGCATTTTCTGTGCTTCAGTTTTGTATTGAAGCATTTTCTGTGCTTCAGTTTTGAATTGAAGCATTTTCTGTGCTTCAGTTTTGAATTGAAGCATTTTCTGTGCTTCAGTTTGAATTGAAGCATTTTCTGTGCTTCAGTTTTGAATTGAAGCATTTTCTGTGCTTCAGTTTTGAATTGAAGCATTTTCTGTGCTTCAGTTTTGAATTGAAGCATTTTCTGTGCTTCAGTTTTGAATTGAAGCATTTTCTGTGTTTCAGTTTTGAATTGAAGCATTTTCTGTGCTTCAGTTTTGAATTGAAGCATTTTCTGTGCTTCAGTTTTGAATTGAAGCATTTTCTGTGCTTCAGTTTTGAATTGAAGCATTTTCTGTGCTTCAGTTTTGAATTGAAGCATTTTCTGTGCTTCAGTTTTGAATTGAAGCATTTCTGTGCTTCAGTTTTGAATTGAAGCATTTTCTGTGCTTCAGTTTTGAATTGAAGCATTTTCTGTGCTTCAGTTTTGAATTGAAGCATTTTCTGTGCTTCAGTTTTGAATTGAAGCATTTTCTGTGCTTCAGTTTTGAATTGAAGCATTTTCTGTGCTTCAGTTTTGAATTGAAGCATTTTCTGTGCTTAAGTTTTGAATTGAAGCATTTTCTGTGCTTCAGTTTTGAATTGAAGCATTTTCTGTGCTTCAGTTTTGAATTGAAGCATTTTCTGTGCTTCAGTTTGAATTGAAGCATTTTCTGTGCTTCAGTTTTGAATTGAAGCATTTTCTGTGCTTCAGTTTTGAATTGAAGCATTTTCTGTGCTTCAGTTTTGAATTGAAGCATTTTCTGTGCTTCAGTTTTGAATTGAAGCATTTTCTGTGCTTCAGTTTTGAATTGAAGCATTTTCTGTACTTCAGTTTTGAATTGAAGCATTTTCTGTGCTTCAGTTTTGAATTGAAGCATTTTCTGTGCTTCAGTTTTGAATTGAAGCATTTTCTGTGCTTCAGTTTTGAATTGAAGCATTTTCTGTGCTTCAGTTTTGAATTGAAGCATTTTCTGTGCTTCAGTTTTGAATTGAAGCATTTTCTGTGCTTCAGTTTTGAATTGAAGCATTTTCTGTGTTTCAGTTTTGAATTGAAGCATTTTCTGTGCTTCAGTTTTGAATTGAAGCATTTTCTGTGCTTCAGTTTTGAATTGAAGCATTTTCTGTGCTTCAGTTTTGAATTGAAGCATTTTCTGTGCTTCAGTTTTGAATTGAAGCATTTCTGTGCTTCAGTTTTGAATTGAAGCATTTTCTGTGCTTCAGTTTTGAATTGAAGCATTTTCTGTGCTTCAGTTTTGAATTGAAGCATTTTCTGTGCTTCAGTTTTGAATTGAAGCATTTTCTGTGCTTCAGTTTTGTATTGAAGCATTTTCTGTGCTTCAGTTTTGAATTGAAGCATTTTCTGTGCTTCAGTTTTGAATTGAAGCATTTTCTGTGCTTCAGTTTGAATTGAAGCATTTTCTGTGCTTCAGTTTTGAATTGAAGCATTTTCTGTGCTTCAGTTTTGAATTGAAGCATTTTCTGTGCTTCAGTTTTGAATTGAAGCATTTTCTGTGCTTCAGTTTTGAATTGAAGCATTTTCTGTGCTTCAGTTTTGAATTGAAGCATTTTCTGTGCTTCAGTTTTGAATTGAAGCATTTTCTGTACTTCAGTTTTGAATTGAAGCATTTTCTGTGCTTCAGTTTTGAATTGAAGCATTTTCTGTGCTTCAGTTTTGAATTGAAGCATTTTCTGTGCTTCAGTTTTGAATTGAAGCATTTTCTGTGCTTCAGTTTTGAATTGAAGCATTTTCTGTGCTTCAGTTTTGAATTGAAGCATTTTCTGTGCTTCAGTTTTGAATTGAAGCATTTTCTGTGTTTCAGTTTTGAATTGAAGCATTTTCTGTGCTTCAGTTTTGAATTGAAGCATTTTCTGTGCTTCAGTTTTGAATTGAAGCATTTTCTGTGCTTCAGTTTTGAATTGAAGCATTTTCTGTGCTTCAGTTTTGAATTGAAGCATTT